>CM017439.1:20681157-21281157 GCA_007726485.1 Eragrostis curvula | reverse complement strand
AGGGCTTGAGGCAAGGTACATGGACAGGGCGGTGAAGGGGCTATGGAGGTAGAGCGCCAACCGCACACGCCGACTGCCTCTCCTCCATGTATGCGGTTCCTGATTTGATGCACTCCACTGTATTGCAGGTCACAAGACTGAAAAGCATTGCCGCCCCCTATTCCAATTGATGATGGAACCGTGACAATGGGTCGTGAAGCTGTGGTGGATTTTCTCGTGAGGTGGACTCCTCTATTTTTGTTCTAAGTAACGAGCGGTGTGGGTGATCAAGGGGTCTCCGTTGAGGATTCTTCCCACCCGAATCGTGACTTACAAGGAACGTGATTTGGGTCTACACCTGTTGAATATCATTTGGAGAAATAATCGAGTTTCATGGCTGCTTAGATTAACTTTATCACAAATAATGAATATTTTGAGCTGAAGGCTATGGTCGCAGAGAAGGGTGTCCAACGTTCTTCACCCAAGTTCCCACTCTTTGTCAATTTCGTCGCATGGTGGCTTCCAAGGATAGCAACAAGAGGATTTTCGATCTCCATGTTCTTCAACCGGTCGCTCTACCTCTAGCTCAGAAAATCATCGACGAAGCCAACCTTTAGACGATGGCGGGTTTATCCAAATTTCGAAAGCTTCTTCTATCTCGGCGCACTTCCTGTCGATTAGTGGCTTTGGTCGCGTATAAGAGTACCTGAATGTTCAAAAAGAGTGCCTTAGGTTGCGGAAACTGTTCCTCCCTAGACAGGACTAGTTGTTGTTTTTAGCTTCATTTGTTCTATTGGTTGGGAGCTTGTTCCATTTTTAGTTTTGGTTAGTGAGGGTATGTGGTGCCCTACTATATGTATCACTTGTTTGTATATACTTTATGGTTGGATTTTGCTGAGTCTTCTAGGAAGCTTAGCCCTGACCACGCAGTAACAATTTTCTTTTTCTTCTTAATAAAATACGTGCAGAGCACGTTTAAAAAAAAAGGCTCTTGAACCACCTGAACGCACAGGGATTGGAGTCGAAGAAGCTCATGAGACGCCGTCCGAAAAACACACGGTCCTGGACGTTGCAGTTTGAGAGATGTTTCTCTGTCAATATGATGAGCTCGAGGTATTTGGTGGGTGTTCGTTGTTTTAGCATTTAGCATTTAGACCTGTCACATCAAAAAGAATTTTATTATTTAAGAGTACTAAATAAAATTTAATAACAAAACCTTTTTACAGATAGGTACATCTTTACGAGACGAATCTAACGAGCCTAATTAATCTATATTTTGTTACGGTGATGTTACAGTAATGCTACAGTAACCAGCGTCTAATCACGGCTTACCTACCCTCGTTAGATTCGTCTCGCGATTTAGACCAGGGGTTCTGCAGTTAATTTTGTAATTAAACTTTATTTAATACTCTTAAATGAAAAGATTTTTCCCACGCTATATGACGCTGCTTATCGCGGAGCCAATGGATCGCAAGTGAGGCTCCCTCAAGAAGAAACGGAGGCGCAAGTTCCTGATGGTGCGCTCGTCCGTAGGAGCCAACAGTCTTTTTGTTGTTTCAGTGTACTGGTCCATCAATTTATCGAGCTGGCTCCAATTTGAAGGGTCAGTTACTCGGTGTATAAATTCATCGACACGAATATACAGATCCGTAAGAAGATTAGGAAGGTGCATCCATCATCTTGAGAGGGTGCTAGCCCGAATCATAGTTCTCAGGTCAAGTTGGTGCATGATGTCAACAAGAATATGGTCGGAGAGGGCGCTGAGTCTATCTTCCTCTTCCCTTCGCTAAGAAACAGATGACATAAAACAAAATTAGGACAAAAGACGGTAGACCATGCTTTTTTTTTTAAAAAAAAAAGAGAGTAAACAAAAATAGAACAATATTAGCAGAAACAGATCACGAAAATAAAATTCAACAGTTGAATTGTGAGTTTCAAAGCAAAACTCCATGTCATTATGCAACTGGGGAGTAGGATTGTTGTCAGTATATCTTTATCAATCGTAACACGTGAGTTACCTGCCCTGTCCTCATATTTTTTTTTTAGCCAAACCTGCCCTGTCCTCATAATAAAGAAATTTTATGGATGTGCGGCTGGCCTAGGAGGCCCACCAGTTTGACATAGCAAATAGCCCAAACACACATAAAAAATAATATTGATCATAGGTTGGAAATGAATACATTTTCATCTCAAATTTGCCACATTACATTAGCAACATTTTTAATTCTTAAATTCTTGGCCAACAAACATGTGTGCTATCTCCAGGAATGGCTCTACCTCCAGACTCTGTACTTTGCATTAGTTTCGTGGCAATACACTGCAAACCTATATAAAATTAGTACCAATGCACGTGTGCCACGCATGTGTCTAAGAGGCTTAAAATGATATTTACAATTTAGCTGGCAACATATTATAATTGAACAGTTAAAAAACCTTAATTAAGCTAACAAAATTTATATATCACTGGTCTATTTGATTAAAAAATAAGATACAAAACAAATATTATTCACTCACTTGTTGATTATTTGCCTTTTGATAATATGCAAGAAAAAAGAAGAGTCAATGTCATGGTAATCCATTCATAAGGATAAGTTTCCACATTGTCAAGAAATGTTACGTAGACCCACATTTCACATCGCAAAACCATAAAGAGGTCAGCGAATTAGCGAGACTTTATTTTGTAAACTCTGTCCCATGTTTGCAGTATAAACCATGCGGGCATTTCACATCTTTACAAATAGAATTGGTAATCAGCAAAAACCACATAGTTCAGTATAAACTTGTAACTATTTAGTCCATGTGTGTTGGTCAGTTGGTGTGTTAGCTAAAGGGTAGCACATTATTGATCTTACCATTGCCTGCGGTATTGGTGTGTTCTCCAAAAGGTAGCTTATCAATCACATCCTTTTCCCTCCTAACCGCATCTGGTACCTCCTCCATGTTTCAAACCTGACACTCCTGAATGGTTTAAGATATTAAGATAGAGTAACTGCTATGTTGAACAGTGAACACTAAATAGAGCAAACGTACTAAATAGGGCAAGCAACAATATCAAAAGAATCCTACAATCCAGAAATTCATCTCCTATTTTGCAACAGGTACTGAAATTATCGATTCTAAAAACAAACCTATTCTCAGTCTATACGAATCAAATCACGTGAACAACTACATAGTTGGACAACTATTCTCAGTCCTAAAAACAGGTACACATTTTGCAACAGGTACTGAAATTCTCAATCCTACAAACAGACCTATCCTCAGTCTCTACGACTCAAATCAGGCCCCTTCTAATTGCCCTAAACAACGAATCAAAGGAAACATATAGAGAGTAGAACAGGAGGTGCGGTAAAAACCTGTGATTCACGACTTCGGCGAGGGCAGGGATTAGCTACTCCGTTTCCTTACGCTCCTACGCCATAGGTGACCAACAGTGGACGGCGAGGGCGACCAGCGATGGCCGTGATCACGGCGAGGGCGACCAGCGGTGGACGGCGATCCGATCAGCGGCGACCAACTGAATCCTTGATTTGGCAGATGCAGCCACCGTGAAACCTTAATTTGGAAAGAACTTTAATTTGACAAAGGACCCACGTAAGAGAAGAAAAGGACGCACGTAGGGAAAGAATTAGCACGCACACCACTAATCACGTTTTCCTTTTCTTTTCCAAATTAAACCGCACAAATCTTAATTAGTGGTGTGCGTGTGTATGGTGTGCGGGTGGGGTATTTCATTGGTGAAAAAATAATTAAAGAAATAAGACGACACACATGTAAATCGAGTAAACATGTAAAGGAATTTCCTTCATCTGGTGGGCCCTATACAATTGTGCGGTTAGATGGCAGGGTAGGCTATATGGCAGCACGGTTCAGATGGAAAAATAGGTAGAATGGCAGGTGCATTGATTTTTCTCAGAAATGGTTCTTTATTGGTTTAGACAAGTAACGAGTGAGATATGGAAGTTTTTTGTAAATGAATAAAATTACGAGGAGATTTTATGCCAGTGATGACAACGCAGAGTCCACTGACGTGATGCACACTACAGCCATGCCGCGGTGGAAATCGGAGTTCCCTGACCCTGTGATCAGCAAGCGGGACTCTGATGTCGTCGTTCACTTTGTACTGCGCGGGCCAAGTTCAGACACGGCTTGGATTATCTCAGTCAACGTGAGGGAGAAGCAGCTGCTGTCGGCCTTACACACTACGAAGAGAACCTTGAGGGTGGTTTCAGTAGGTTTAAAAGATCGTCTGTCTTTCCCTCTGTTATGGCAAAACTTTGCATAGTTTGTGTTCAGCCGGTCGCTCTGCAAGCAACAAGCTCACCCCTTTTTGCTCCTCTCTCTCATCCAGCTCACCAAACATGCTGATGTGTGGTCGATGCGCCCATTATTAATTGGGCTTGCTCTGGTTCAGGGTAACGATTGTTGGAGAAATCAAATCGTGGTGTTTACTCGCAAAAATCTGCTATGGCGTATTGGATTTTGTTATATATTAACTGTGATTTATCCCTTGTCATATTGGCTTCTGTTATAACTGAAGGATCCTCGGCAGTCGCCGCTTGTGCAGTCACGTTGCTATACGACAGGGAGCCTATAACGCTCTAGTTTCACTATAATACACTCACGTTTTCACAATCGTTTATGCTCGACGATTTCACTGCTGTTTACAGATCAATAGGCAACTTCTTCAGTCTCGAGCTGATACATGTACGCATGCTACAAAATCTAGAAGCAAACACCTGTGCTTGCAGAACTTCCTGCACAGGTAGTACATCTTGACACCACCTGACATGATCCAGGGATCAATGAGAAATCCACCACACGTCGATGGTCAGCCGAAGATTTTAGATAGAATGCGATGCTAGCTGATCCAATTGAATAACGACGACTGAACCAGAAGGAAACGGTAACACCAACAATCAACAACTGAAACGAAAGCCAGCAGCTTAATTAATTAGTTAATACTGGATGCGTTCAGGTCACATCAATCATCAATCAGTCACTACTCACTAGATTAATTACACTCATCTTTCTTACCCTGGTCAAGTTGGACTAGCGAGGACTGATGGATGGAGTAGTCAAGTTAACATGCAAGTTTATTCGACTAGTACGTACGTACTAACTAGTTATCAGCAAGATGGAGTCCACCTAGCTGGCTCGATCAGTCAGAGGCGCGCGATCTCGGGGTAAGCGGCGCCATCCATGAGGATGCCGCAAGTCCCCTTGACGTCGTTGAGATTGTCCAAGTCGCGCGGCAGCAGCACGTAACCTCTGTCCCCACATCCTTGACCGTACGAATTCTTCAAGATGTAGTGACCCTCGTCGTATCCAACGAGCAGCATCTCGTGGTCATTTTCAGTTCCACACGTCCCCCGGTACGGTCCGCCGCCGCTGTAGTCATCGAATCTGGTGTTGTTGGCTCCGACTGCGATGGAAACCGCCACGGGCCCGTAAGCAACCGCTTGCAGCAGTTGGAATTCGTCGTAGGCCGGCACCAGCTCGAACCCCTGCATGCCCAAGTAGACGTCCCACGAGGCGGTGGCCCGGCATGTGCCATTCCTTGCCCTGTAAGGGTAGGCGCGCGGCCGATGACGAGAGGCCGCCGTTGTTCAAGACGTAGTCGAAGGCGTCCATGGCGAGGCCTCCTGCGCAGCCAAAGCTCTGGGTGTCGCAGTCGATGAGCTCTTGCTCGGACAGCGACACCAGGTTGTTCCTTCGTATGGCGGTGTGGCTCTCCAGCCAGCGCCGCCGTCGCGGCGAACGCCCAGCACGCGCCGCAGCCAGCCTGTTGCTTGACTGGACCTACGCAGGGCTGGCCTTTGCAACTTTTCTTGCGCCAATCGACGCGTGCGGGGAGCGGGAGAGTCCCGTCGGCCCCGCGCCTTTTCACGGCGGCAGCAGTGCGCTTCTTCCCGATGGCGGTCCTCCGACACTTGTAGTCGCGACGGACCTCATCGTCGCTCAGGTCGGCCAAGTTGTTGAGCCCAGGCGCCGGCAACGGGCACATGGGAGTCGTAGACGCGGCGCACCTTCTCCTTGAAGATGGAGAACCGCCGAAGTTTGTCGCGTGCTACCTTGTAGCGCGCCCCCCAAAGCTCGTAGAGCTTCCACAGGGAGTTGTCGGACTCCAGGTCGTCCTTGGAAAACTCCACGCGGGCGGCCGCCGGCGCCAGCAGCGAGAAGGCCACGGCTAGCGCGGCGAGCTTGAGCTTCATCATGTTCGCTTGAGCGAGCAGTACTAGTCTCTCCTTAATTTGCCCTGCTGCTAGATCTTCGTTCACGGCTGTGCGTGCGACTCTGTTAAATAGCTCAGCCCTCGCCGCGTACTTCACATGTCACAAGGAAATTAAGAAGCAAAAAAGGATTACCGATATGAATCATATACGACTCGTCTGTGCGACTCCCGTGTACGACCAAACGGCAAGTGTATGCATGCCAATGCGGTGGCTACTGAACTCTCACGCCGTGCAAATGCATGCGACGGAAAGAGTCGGACACGGCAGACATACACTCCAGTCTAACGTATAGCAGTTCTCTATTATTATTATCCTGTCACTCTATAACACAACTAATCCAAGAAGGCCGCGGGTTTGGGGTGGAATGCAAAGAATGGGCCCTGGTCAAACGCCGTCCTTGACTGCCTAGCTTCTCTATCGTCAGCAGTTACAAAACGAAAGATGCATGTGCCCAGAATCATGCAGGGTTGTTACAAAATTAATATAAATATGCATTTTCGAATTCTTGCAAGGGTTCTTATATATGCTTATGTAACTTCTGTACCCCTCTAAGATAAATGGCAACTAGTACGTGCCTATTTTTTTTGACAATTGGAAAAAAAAAAGTACCCGACCTTGAGCTCAAGAGAGGCTACGGCCACTTATTACAAAGTTGCAGCACTTACGTTTGCGGACATATATAATCAAAAATAAGAACCACATAACCAACATAGTTTGACGAAGACGACTTTTAAGGACCAATTTTGTTAATATATATACCTCCGTCCATGGTTCGCGAAGACTTGCATGACAAGGACCTCCAGTGATAGGCATGCCATCTGTAAGCTTCATGACCATTGGAGTTAGGGATCCCCAAGGTATGAATATTTTGGTGATTGGATGAGAACCATGCATGTGACTAACATATGCTTTGAAGTGTCTTATTCTTAGGTCACATGGAAGCGAGCGCGACACAAACCAACCTCTTACCTCAAGTCAAGGATGATTGGTTGCCTCATCAACTCATGGACGGACTTGACGGAGTCGCGGTCAAGGAGATGGATTAAGGCTAAGGACATGCTAGATTCAAGCAAGTCTTGGCTTGAGTAGATGTTAGCTTGAGTCCATAGGAAAAACCGGACTATCAAGAGGGTTCGAGTTGGCATTCTCTGGTAAACACTAGTGTAGAGATCTTTGGATTCATGGTGTGTCTCTCAGGCGCTAGGGTTGCAGTGGAAGAGTGCAGGAACCAAGAAAGAAGGTGTTGGAAGCGAGGATCAATGGAGAAGATCAAGTTCCAGCAGAAGGAGAAGCCACCGTATGTTACGGTGCCAGTCACCGTATGATCCGGTGACTACAGGAAGAGGATCAGTGAAGATCAACTCAGGAGAAGTCACAGGAAGAAGAGTCGCCGTATGATACGGTGGTAGTCACCTTATGATACGGTGACTACAGGATGATAAAGATCAAGTTCTGGAGTTCGCTGAGGGTGTCACAGGGAGATGGTCACCGTATGATACGGTGGGTCACCGTATGGTTTCCAGGGACTTGGTAAAATGGACGAAGTCGAAGAGAAGAAGGAAGAATAGTCAGCGTATGATACGGTGACTATGGACAGGAAAAATCAAGAAAAAAGAGAGTCTCTGGTAGAGTCATCGTATGATACGGTGAGGTCACCGTATGGTTTCCAGGAGGATAGCAAAATGGAAGAGTTGCTGAAGCTGGAAAGGAGCAGTCACCGTATGATACGGTGCTAGTCACCGTATGATACGGTGACTATGAAAATAGTGCCTCTCACAGGAAAGTGAAGTCCCAGCTGAAGAAGGAAGGGTCACCGTATCATACGGTGACTAGAGGAATCTGGGCAGAAAGTTGCAACGGTTAGTTTCGTGGGTGGAGCCTATAAATAGCTGGTTGTTTGCCTCTTTGAGGTGCTCTTGGACAGTCCAAAGGTGAGGAGGTGCTGTCAAGAAGCCAAGTGAAGGAAGAAGAAGCATTTTAAGGGATTTGAGTGATCCAAGTGCTTGAGAAGAGTGACACCATGTGCATCCTTTGATCTCTAGACTAGTGAGTGCTTGAGAGGATCAACTAGGGCTGTTACTCTTGGTCTATGGCAAGACCTAGACCGGTTAGGCATCGGTGGTGAGCTTGAGCTTGCCATGGAGTGTGGAAGCCACCTCAAGTTTGTACACGGTCTTCGGGCTTCCCGTGTGAAAGAAGCTACGTGAAGAGAGCGCACTTTGGACCGCATCACGTGCGAATCCTTACCTTTGGAAGAGCATCCGGAGTTGCCGGCGGGACGTGCCCGCGTCTTCACTCAGAGGGTGAAGAATGCTCTAGAAGGGATCGCCATCGAGCGGAGGGACGGGGTCGAGACTCCGGCGGGAGTGACCCAACGTGGACTAGGGGGAGGCGCCGTCCTCCCGATACCACGGGAAATATCATGAGCATTTCTATCCCTTCTTCTTTACTACTTGCACTTATTGCCTTTATCTTGCTTGCTAGTAGTATTTGAGATTGACTTGCTTACTTGTTGCTCTAGTTGTTTCCATGATGTTTCCATATGCTCTCTAGTAGCTTACTTCATATGGTTGCTTGTGTATCTTATGTGTAGCTCCTTTGCTAGTTGATCTAAGGACTCTTATTAGTGTGCTTACCTTTAGTAGATCATCTAGTTCTTTGCTCTAGCTTGTAGTATATCTTAGGTTAGCTCTTGCCTAGTGAACTAGTTTCTATCCTTGTGCTTGTGCTTTGCTCTTACACTAGTTCACTAGATTAAAGACTCTCCTTAGTGTGCCTCCTTTCATTCACTAGAACTACTTGCTAGGAGTTGAGTGGGTGTTTTGTGTTAGGAGAAAAATCTATAGTGTGCACCGATTCACCCCCCCCCCCCCCTCTCTCGGTCACACGGTCCTTACACCATCTTCATCATACTCTTGGTCCTCATATTTCTGCAGCTGCGTCCAAATCCGAAGCCAATGGATACCTCGGTACAATACCTGCGTATACATTTTGATTGGATTTGTCAAAAATCATCATTCTTACGAAGCCATATCGCCCAACATCAAACAGATGCTCCCACTAACAGTTTCCTTTTCAACTTAGTGTCGACCCCTTAAGCCAATTCCCAAACAAGTGGTTAGCACTGAGGTGGATTAATATTGAAAGCAAATTGTGCTCTTCATAGGAATTTTGCCATATGACAATAGAAAAAGAGATGCTTAATCGTTTCATCACAAGAACCAAAACAACAACGCTTGTTACTATTCCAATTCCTGTGTATCTTGAGGCCACATGAATATCTTTATTTTGAGGGGCATATTTAGTTTCCAAAGCTGCTTATCAAACTGTACATTACCGTTGCTAATGAGTACATTATACATAGAGGCAACAGAAAACACACAATTCTTAGTCAAGCTCCATCTAAATGTGTCGCTATTAGTGTTCAGTTGGACATGGCATATGCGTGCAACAAGATCATGCCAGTAATTGAGGTTTTGTCCTATCAACGTCCTCCTAAAAGAAACATTTAAAGGAAACTATACTAAAAACTGACGCAACACAGTAGCATGCTTCTTGCACACAATATTAAACAGCGTAGGGTATTGCTCACGCAAAGTGAAATTTTCTATCCATTTATCTTCCCAAAATCTTATTTGGTTAACATCGTTAAGACGTAAAGACCTAAGATAAAGGAATGTACTTTTAACTTTTACGAGACCCGCCCAAAAGGTTGGAGTCCCCGGGCTTCTTCTCCACCTGTGCTATAGTCTGGTTCTTCAAGTACTTATCCCTAAGTATTATTGCCATATGCCCTCCTCGATTGATTAATTTAAAAAGCAACTTGCTTAACGACCATTGGTTGTGACTATATAAGTTTTTAATACCTAACCCTCAAATTTCCTTTGGTTGGCATATGATGCTCCCTTTGGCTAATATATACTTCATTTTTTTCTTGAAATGAATCTATACTTCATTTGGCTAAACAGTTGCAAGCTGTCATTTCCTTGTATTGACGGGATCATAACTTCAATTCCTGCAACTAAATTAATTTCATACCTCATTAAATACATATTCCATGATAATATTGATCCAGGCATCAAAAGCAAAACCTCAAGTTGATCTCTAAGGTGACCCATAGCAGGATGGAAATGTAATGTTACCCTGCAAGTCAACCTATTTTATTGTTATTCCCTTAAAAGCTGAAAAATAAACGAATCAGAGCCCACATTAGCAAGCAAGGAAAAAAAAAGAGAACGGAAAAAACGTAGAATACAGGAGGGAGGGGTCAGTGAATGTACTATTGCAGAAAAAATATAACTCTCCATTCTATAGCCACGAAATCTGAATTGAGTCTTATAAATCTAATCAAATATTAGTAGTGACTTCGAATCTTCATACTTGGAAGAGGAGGTGAAGTATTCCCGCTCGTTGAACTCAAGGCAGGGCTATTAACTCAACACAATTAACTCCAAGTTCCTATAGAGGGAATTCTCCCAAATCAGAGACTAAGAACTGATTCACTGATACAACACATATATACTGTGGTGACTTCTAAATTTGTTGACCATATCCATACTGTGCTTAAATTTACAAATTGTGTGAACACAACTGGGTGATTTGGTCGAATATGTTTCATATTAGAACTTTGAATATTGATCATATCAAACTGTGTCTGGTGAACTATGACGAGATGACAAATGCTATTGCTCTTAACAATGACATATAATCTTGCAACACTGGAAATGTAATAACTGTTTCTTTTCCCTCAAATTTTGGCAACATATTTACAGTTGAGGGCAATCAGACGAACAATAAAACAAATATTTGAAAAAACGTACAGCCATGAAAGCAAGAGCTGGATATGGGTCAGGGGCTTCGTAGAACTTCTGGTAGATGTTGAGAAATGCATTTTCTCCAAATGTTGCTCTCTTTCTGAGATTATCAACTTCCACTTGATAATTCTTCTGCAGAGAGTTAAATAAACTCAGCTTCTCATCTGGAGATGCCTTTTTAAAGTCCTGAGTGTTCTCAGCAAGTTTACGTCTATTCTTCTAGCTGGTCTCTTGATTCTCTGCAATATTTAATCCTTGCTCATCCAAACCAATTCTTTCATTCTCCAAGTCAAAGTCCCTGTTGCAAAGTTATCTGTCATTAATAACAATCTACAGCACTCTTGCAACCATATGCAAAGTTATCTCACTGTTGCAAGCCCCAACATGGAAACCGGATTTAGCAATGAAATCGCATAGTACCTCATAGTTACTGACACACTAAGTAACACAAAATGAACAGGAAAATGACACAATTTTTATCCACCTGTCGGCGCCAATTTTTACGGACGGAGAAGGCTGCGACGCTCGGTGGACTCGGAAGACAAATAGGAGTAGAGAAGAGATTAACCTCTTTGTCAAGCTTAGAAATGTGATCATCATCCTCAATCTCACTGTCCGAAAAATAATCTTTATCTCGTATAGTCGGATTGTTGGATTCATCTTCTGACTCATCATCGGACACAACATAATTCCATGAATGTTCCCACAATCAACACTATAATTCCATGAATGTTCAACACGAAATCACCAAGCCAGATGTAAATGGATACCTCAGAAGTTCCCGACTCATCTTCAGAGGTAGCAGTTCCTTGATTGCCATTACTGCAATGAAGAAACCCAGTTCACTGAGTAGAACATGTGGTTTACATGTCAACAAAACAAAATGAACAGTCTGACATGACTAACAAATATAATTGTGGGTTTTGCAGATGGAGCAGCTAGCCAATCAGATGATGAATCAGAACCAATTCCAAGGTGACCCAGCCTGGGAAGCTGCAGCCCAGCAGGCCAACATCAACAATGGTTGGCCTGCTTGGCCACAGGCAAATGAAGACCACAATGCGGCTCAGAACAATGAGCCCATCCAGAACATGTAGCACAACCAGGAGCCACCACAGCAGCAGCAAGAAATACAGGCACACAGCTCTGACAGTTCTGAAGCATCCAACACTTCTGGCTCTGTTAACCAGATTGTACAGCATGAGCAACGCCCTCTGAACATCAACAATGTTCAGCAGGCAGAACACAGCTTTGTGCTCAATGGCCAAGCCCAAGATCAACCAGCTTGGGTCCACCCCTTCATCAGCAATGAGTTGGGGATGTTACTGACTGCTGCCTTCCCTAATGAAGGACCCAATGCTTGGTGGAATAATGCTGAGATTGTGCTCCAACCACTTGCCATGAACCTGTAGCTCAATGTCCTTCAACCAAATGCACCTCCACAGCTCCTGAACATTCCTCTGTTCAACATGGTCAACAATGCACAACCAGCACAACAGCCAGCAGCACATAATGTTCAGATTCAGGAGATTGCCCAGCTGCCCATAGAGGAAGACAATGCTCAGGCCCTGCAGATTGAAGAGATCAACCATGGCAACCAGATCAACATCCAGCATGATGATATGCAGATAAACCTCCAGCCTGGTGGCCATAATAACACTCTCATGGAAGCAAAGAACAGGCAAGTGATCACAAGAACATATTCCAGGAGAATTAGGAAGATGGCAGTGAAAAAGAAGATCATTACAAGGAGAAACACCTCACAAGGAAGCACAGGCTATGGTGGAAGCAAAAACACAGTCCATGCATTCACTTCCATGGCAGACTCAGCACAAGGACAAATGGATTGCTACCCCATTCAGACAGATGACAGCATTGTCATACTGAACATTGCCAGCAGCAGCCTCTACTAAGCACACAAGGAGAGGACAGTCAAAAGAAGAAATCCCCACTTAGGAAGAGGCTAGACAAACTAAAAGGCAAAGCAAAGAACCAAATACCAGTTGAGCCAGACACTCTTCGCAGGAGTAAAAGGGTCAACAACATCACTGATGGCCACAGATCTGCAGGCACAGGAAAGGCATCGACTACTGTCAGCATGTCATGCATTGCAAAGACCAGAAGCAAGGGTAAACATCTCAATCTCAATCACTTTCCTGGTCCAATCAAATTCCCAACCTTGCCTGATTTAGAAAATACCATTGTACCATATCCTGAAATTCCTGCTCATGTTCTGCAGAGAGAGGCAAAGGAAAGATGCAGCGTTCCACCTGAGGAGGTTTCGCTGGAGCTATTCAACAGACCCAGGAAGCAGCAAGCACCAGCCAGACAAGATGTGGGTAGCTCAGGAGCAGGAAGCAACAGTGATCAATGATTAGTCAACCTATTTTGTATTTTGTGGTGTCCCTTTGGAGGGGCTGTTGGTGGAGGGATGACTGTAATTTCTGCAGAAAACTTACCCCTTCTGTTTGTCTGTGGTGTAAGCTTTGGGAAGACTGTAATATTTGCAGAAAACTGATTCCCTATCTTAGTTCGATGATTAGGCTTGTGGTCTGTAATATCAACTTAGTCAGCCTAAGCTGCATGCTACATCCATCTAGTACCACTTGTGACCACTTTGCTAAACACTGGATGCTAATCTCATGGGATTCTGTTATACCTGGCAATGTCAGTAAGCTATCTCTTTTTCGTGCAACCCACAAGATCGTCAGCTCGCACACAAGGCCAAGGCACCATCGATCCAAAGCCACAATGAAATCAACTCTTTCACTAATCCCGCAACACACGTTACAGGTGCCACCAGCAAATCTCAGCTCTGTGAGCCTGAGAGACAGTACCACACATGAAAATGGTGATCATAATCAGTGACGACCAAAGCAACAACAGTAGGACATGGAACGTCCTAAACTGGAATATTAGGGGTTTGAATGACGAAAACAAATGCAGGGCAGTCAGAGCAAAAATAGAGGAAAGCTCATGTGCAATTGTGTGCATCCAAGAGACAAAAAGAGAAACAATTGATCATACTTTCATCAAAAAATTCGCACCAAGGAGATTCAACAAATTTGCCTTTTCACCATCAAGAGGACAATCAGGGGGTATCCTAATGATCTGGAACGACAGCATTTTCGAAGGGACACAACTGTACAACTCTGACCACGCTATCACGGTAAAGTTCAGATCAAGACACAATGCAGAAATTTGGAAACTCACCACAGTCTATGGGCCAAGCCATGGGAAGAAAGAAACACATTTGTGCAATGGCTATATGACTTGGAAATGCAACACACAGAGGACTGGATGATAATAGGGGACTTCAACTTTTATAGATCCACACAAGACAGAAACAGAGAAGGAGGCAATGTCAATGACATGAACATTTTCAACTCTATCATCAGCAACCTGGGCTTAATAGAAATTCCACTCAAGGGCAGAAACTACACCTGGAGCAATATGCAGGAAGACCCCCTTCAAGAGCAACTAGATTGGTGCTCACTTCTCTAAACTGGACAACCACTTACCCAAACACCTTGTTGCTACCTATGTCCAAACCTACATCTGACCATATCCCATGTATGGTGCAGATTGGAACAAAAATTCCAAAATCCAAGATCTTCAGATTTGAGAACTATTGGGCCCTACAACCTGGTTTCTTTGAACTAGTTGAAACAGTCTGGAATTCTAATCTCAATGCAAGCAACAGTGCAGCTCTTATTGCAGCAAAATTCAAACTCCTAAGAAGGGTGCTCAAAAGATGGAGCAAAGGTATTTCTAAACTAAACAACCTGATCAAGGAATGCAACCAGGTTCTTCTCATACTAGACAAAATAGAAGACCAAAGAAGGCTTTTTACACAAGAGCAAAACTTCAGAGATATTATCAAGGAACAGATCAAAAGGCTCCTCAAATACAAAAACGAGTACTGGAGGCAAAGATATACAATTAGACTGGTCAAATTCGAGGATGAAAACACAAAATTCTTCCATGCCTCAGCCACTGAAAGGTACAGAATAAATACAATTACCAGTTTAGAAACAGAAGATGGTAGAATCATAACTGACCATGAAGAGAAGGCAGCTATTCTATGGCAAACATACAAGGACAGAATGGGCAACTCGAATTCACCACACATGATTTTTAATCTAGAAGAATTGGTACATAATCAACATGATCTGCAACATTTGATCCTACCTTTCACCACAGAGGAAATAGACAGCATCATCAAGAAAATGCCAGCAGACAAAGCACCAGGCCAGATGGTTTTAATGCTTTCTTTCACAAGAAATGTTGGCATATAATAAAAAAAGATTTCTACAAGCTATGTGAAGATTTCCACAATGAAGTATTGAACCTGCAATCTATCAACAATGTCTTCATCACACTTGTGCCCAAGGTCAACAACCCAACTGGAGTGAATGACTACAGACCCATATCTCTGCTCAACTCAGTACTAAAGCTGCTAACAAAGCTAATGGGTAACAGATTACAGAAGGATATCATCAAGCTAATTCACAAGAATCAGTATGGATTTATAAAGTCAAGAACCATCCAGGACTGCCTAGGATGGGCCTTTGAATATATACACCAGTGCCACCAGTCGAAAAGAGAATTGGTCATACTCAAGCTAGACTTCGAGAAAGCATTTGACACAATTGAACACCAAACCATATATGACATGCTAGCACAACTACAGTTCCCAGATAAATGGATAACATGGGTCAGAACAATCATGCAATCGGGTACATCCTCAATCCTACTCAATGGCACACCAGGAAAAACAATCAATTGTAAAAGGGGAGTTAGACAAGGGGACCCATTGTCCCCACTTCTTTTTGTCTTAGCAGCAGAACTTTTACATTATGTAATCAACGAAGTTAGCAACAGAGGGGTCCTGACAAAACCTTTGCCTATCAACTATACAAATGACTTCCCAGTGGTTCAGTACGCGGACGACACCATCATAATTATGAAAGCATCACAGAGAGAACTGTTCTGCCTCAAAGGAATCCTCAATACCTTCTCAGCCTCCACGGGCCTCAAAGTGAACTTTGCCAAATCATATCTTGTTCCTCTGCACATAGAGCCGGAGAAGGCACAACACCTTGCAGGAGTGTTTGGATGCCAATTTGGGATCACAACCGTTCACATACTTAGGTTTGCCTATGGGCACAACAAAACCAAGAGTTGATGATTTTGCACCTATTGTCAACAGAGTAGAAAGGAAAATAACAGCAACAACAACATGGCTAACAATGGCAGGCAGAATTCAATATGCAGGATCAGCAGTCTCTTCTGTGCCAGTCTACGCAATGTGCACTTATAGAATGCACAAGTCAGTCTTGAAACCCATTGAAAGAGCTATCAGGGACTGTGTATGGAGAGGAAATGGAATAAATGCAAAAGGTAAAGCCTTAGTTGCATGGAAAAAAGTAGCAATGCCAAAAGAGAAAGGGGGAATAGGCCTAAAGAATCTAGCAATACAAAATGAAGCTCTCCTAATGAAGCACCTACACAAATTCTTCAGTAAGATGGATACATTTGATCTGGAACACTTACTACGCAAATGGGAAGTTGCCACAGTCCTCAACGCATAAGGGATCCTTCTGGTGGAGGGACATACTAAAACTATTGGACCATTACAGAGGTATAGCATCACCAAATGCTGGGGATAGAAGCACAATTTTACTATGGAATGATGTCTGGAATGGAAAATACCTCAGGAACGAGCTACCAAGATTATTCTCTTATGCCAAAAACCAGAACATCACTTTGGCAACATATTTCGACAACCCAAGCCCACACCACAACTTTCACATTCCATTATCTCAACAAGCTGCGGCAGAGCTCAACACCTTAAATTGGATTATACAGCAAGCAAGACAGCAAAGCAATCAGCAAGACAAATGGATATATTGTTGGGGCACAAGCCAGTACACCTCAAAGAGATACTACATGTTCAACTTCAGGTCAATCACACCACCTCCCCAATTCATGTGGATATGGAAAGCCAATGTTTGCATGAAAATCAAAATCTTCACTTGGCTCATGTTCAGAGACAGACTCAACTCAAGAAACCTACTACGAAGGAGAAACTGCAAAGTAGAGGGAGATGACTATACTTGTGTGCTCTGCAATCTAAACACAGAAGAGACAACCTATCATCTATTCTTCCAATGCCAATTCAGCACCCAATGCTGGAGCATTCTACAGATTACATGGAACCATAGCATCAGCTTCTTCAACACAATCCAGCAGGCAAAGGATGAATGCAACCACAACTTCTTCATGGAAGTCTTTACAATTGCTTCTTGGGAAATTTGGAAGCAACGCAATGACAAAATCTTCAGGCACAAAACTCCTTCCATCCAACAGTAGAAAAGAAACTTCATCGCCACCGTCTCAACACACCTGTACAGAATGAATGATAACCTAGCTACCACAGTCAAAGCTTGGCTTCAAAGCCTATAATTGTATAGTTAGTTTTCTTTACACTTTCAAATACCCGGGCTCCTCAAGTCTTAGTCTTAGCTTTTTCTTTATCAGGTTTTCTGGTCTGTTCTGTAAATACTCTTTTGTACTCAGTTTTTTATTATCAATATAAAATAGCACAGTAGGGGCTTCCCCTACTGTATTCCCTCAAAAAAAAAACATGGACTATCTGTAACCCAGAGTTGGTGTCTGCATACTCAAGTTCTTCATCGCTATCTTCATTTGAAGGCTGAGGAAGTAATGAAACTTTTGAGTGGGTAGGAACAACATTCTTTTCAACTTCAACCTGAATGATACTTAGACCTTGTTCGTTTACCCATGGATTATATAATCCTGCGTATTGATGTTGAATTATATAAGCTAGATTATAATAGGGGGTAATAAGCTGGGTGGGTTGTTTGCCATCCTAGATTATAATCATGCGAATTGATGACAAATAACTCACCAACTTACCCTCTAGATTTTATAATTTAGCTTATATAATTTAACACCAATAAGATGGATTATATAATCCAAGGGTCAACAAACAAGTCCTGAGTCAAAACAAAATCAAGAATGTACTCAGCAGGTCAACATAGCAAGAATACATTATTAAAAAGACATATTACATATTCTGCTACTGAAGGAAAATGGTCAAGCATACTCAGTGTTTTCCTAAATGTAATTAAACACCATTTAAACGTTAGACAGAGCACGCTCGTCTAGCCTAAACTGCCGTTTAGCCTGATTAAACGGCCAGTTAGACCGATTCAACGCCGGTTAAACGCTAAACGATGGTTGACCGAAGGAAAACACTGAGCATAGTAATGTCAATGGTGTAGCAACTTACCTTTAATGACTGCATCCAGGTTCAACAATAGCACCTGTTATTAAATGAACACCATCACAGATCAAGGAATTGCTAACTTTGCATCCATCTTCAATTATGACATTGTCCAATATATATGAGCCGTCAATCACAACATTTTTCCCAATCTTGCAGCTCTCTCCAATATCTGAATTTAATACTCTGCAATTCTCTCCAATGCTAGTCGCCCTGCCAACAACAGATTTTTCACCAATTTGTGATGAATGTGACAATGTTACATCTGTTACAAAAAACATGTGCATTTAAGATGTACAAAGAATAATGAAATTAGTTACTAAAAGGAGAAGAATGATTCCCAAGCACGCAATGTAGGTAAAAATGAGGGCTCATGAAATAACAATACAATTTAAAATCATAATACAAAATCCTTTTTAAAGATAGCTATATCTCTATACCAGCTCAGTTTACAAGACAAAACAGCATGGTTTCCAAGGAATTAATTGGACATCTTGAAAACAAACAAAGAACCATAATCAAATTTTGTATAGTTTCCAAGGAAAAAAGTAACTAATTGACCATTCTATGCATTCCTTAGTAAAATTCAAACACTACCAGATATAAAACTCAACATTTGGATTATTAAATATTTAGAAGTTAGCAAATAGTTAATGTAAATATACAAAAAAAAATTATCCATATCCAATAAGAACATTCATCTGGATTAGGAAGCATGAACCAGGGAACTATAAGTCAATAGCAACATTTTGGAAATAACCAACTCCACCCACATTGAAATATAAGGCATCCTACCTTTGCTCTAAGTCACACTTCTCCCTTCACGAACTGATGCCGAAGATATTGATAATCAAATTTATCGGTAAAAAGACTTGGTACTTCTGGAGAGCAAATATCAATATAGCTGTCCTACCAAGTAAAAAGTGAAAATGGTTAAAAATAAGATACACATAAGAAACAATATTAGCAGAAACAGATCAAGAAAAAAAATCAACTGTTGACTTGTAGAGTTTCAAAGCAAACCTCAATGTCATAAAGATCAGTCGTAACATGTGAGTTATCTGCCCTGTTCTCATAAAATAATTGTTTTGTAAACATGGATGGCGCGGCTGGCCTAGGAGGACCGCCAGTTTGACATAGGAGTAGCAACTAGCCAAAAAGCACACAAAAGAAACCATCTTTATCATAGGTTGGAAATGAGTACATATTCATCTCAAATTTACCATATTACATTAGCAACATTGTTATTCTAATTCTCCGGCAACAAACAGAATTGACGTTCAGAGCCACATGTGTCCTTCATCTCCAGGAATGGCGCTACCTCCAGACTCTGTACTTTGTTTCAGTTCCGTGGCAATACACTGGCAAACCTAAATAAAACAAGTAAAAAGAAATGGATGAGATATTGAAGTTTAAGTAAATGAATAAAATACGAAGTTTTATGCCAGTGATGACAATGCAGAGTAAACGCTACCAATAGGATTGTGAAACATCCATAGGAGATTCAGATTTAAGATGTTACCAATAGGCTTATGGATCCACCAGCTTATCAACCATTAGCACACCATAATTTTTCCCCTCTTCAGCTAAGCTTATCTCAGTCCAAATGTGGAGCAACTTTAATTTCCATGTTTGATGAACTTACTCAAAGAATATGTTTTTCTAAAACACTCATTGACCATAAAAACAACCCTTGATTCTCTTCATATTGTACTCAGTGGTGATGGAATCACCCAATTATGGAAGTGACCCAAGTCACACAACAAGTTCTGGTAAAACCATGTAGGAATTGAAGGTATCCCAGTTACCATAGACAAGTAATACAAAATGACCTGCTAGGTTAATCATATCCAGAGGTTAATAAAAATCTTCACATACTTTTGGACTGGTTAGCTCTGAAATATTGTATAATCAGCTAACAAATCCTACCAGTACTAAAATAAATTATATTATGTCTCTCTTTATTTGTTTATCTATGAAGGGATCCAAAACCATTCCCTTGTTTACCCACCAATGTCATGATGGCACATGGTTATTTGCACATATGAAATGAAGCCATTATAAAACTGGTTCCCTATTGAAATATGCGCTCCGAACTGCAGCAATTTGGCGTTTGACGTGCAGGTAGAAGACATCAACTACTTGTCTTCATATGGATACCGAAACTACTGCAGTTGACCAATCCATAATTACAGGACTAGTATGTGGAGCCGGATGTACTAGGCTACTAACCGCGCGAAAATCGATTCCCCATTTGAGTGCAAATGGCATGCGTACAATCAACCACATGTAAAAAAACAAAGACAAATTCTTCCTTTTACCCCAAAGAAACAATGATAATAACTAATAACAAAGAAACTAAAAACAGGAAGATGATTACCGGGGACCAAATCAGCCTCGCTTCGACATGGTCCTGGTACTGCATGCTGGTGGCGATGGCCTGGCACCTGGAGCTCAGCTCTCCCTCTATCTCTAGGTTGTTCCGGACCCCTCCCACACGCCCGTAGCAGGATGCGCGGACCTCCTCGTTGGTGAGGTCGCCGAACTGGTTGAGCCCGTACGCGGCTTCCCCGGCGGCGGCGTTGTTGAGCAGGACGACGACGCGGCGATTGCCCTTGAACAGCTTGTACCTGCACTCCTCCTCGCCGGCGTCTCTGTACGTCTTCCCGTACCCGGCCTTCCACCCCGCAAACTCCCGGCGGGTCTCCTCCTCGTACGACGCCTCCCCCTTCCGGACGCCGTGGCCGCGGAAGATCTCCTCCTTGGCGAGGCCGCTGAGATGGTTGAGGCGAACGTTGTCACCCCGGCGTAGCGGGCGTTGGCCCGGTCGACGCGGCGGCGGCTGTTCTTGAACACCGCGTACCGGCACTCCTCCTCGCCGACATCTTTGTAGGTCTGCTCGAACTTGGCCTTCCACTCCGCGAACATCGGCGGGTCTCCTGCTCGTACGAGATGGTCGAGGTGTCCGCGGCCGCCAGTGACACCAGCAGCGCCACCGCCGCCATGAAAGCAGCACTTGGGGCCCTCATCGTCACAACCACGACGCCAACGCCAACGCGGGAGTGTGGGAGAGCAGATGTAACTTCTATTTGGGAGTACTTATAAAAACTCTCGGTGGCACACCAAAAGCATGAGTTTTTTAGCTTCTAGAATCTGTGCACTGCACGGGCTTCCAGTGATTTGCCATCTTCCGGGCCGCCTGCCCATAGCTTACAGGTAGTGCAGCCCATCAAAGCCCAATAATAGCCGAGCCGTGGTCCACAACATCATGTAGGTATTTGTATTTGTATTTTTCCTTTTTTAATCAGTAATTCAATACTATATAAGAATTAATTAGTTTATTTTTGTTTTTATATACACACAATATTTTGAAAGTAAGATTCAACATTTTTTAAAGTACAACTCAACAATTTCAAAACACCAGTATGATCAAAGTATTTGCAGTTCCAAATATCATCAGGTCGGGGAGCCCTCATCGACACAACCATGAGGCCAACAACGGGGAACGAGATCGTCTGACGCACGTCATTCGAAAGTGAGCCCGTCGATCCGCAATCGAACGCTCGTCAGTTCGGCCCAATATGGCCCAGCCGCAAGATGCTGTTCTGCTGCTGGAGGGAAAAGGCAGTTTGGCGCTGAGGAGGGCAGAATGATTCTTCATCTGTTATCGTGAAGATGGAAGAGGATGTGGATGCAGTGCTCCATGGATCGAACAAGTGAGTGATAAAAGATCATGATTTTGGTTCCATTGGAGTATTTAAATCAATGCATGTGCAAGTACTTCTAGGCCAGGTTGATAGCCCACCAAATTATGATTTCCTGATAACTCCAATGATACGTGTATCCTTCGAATGCTCAGCGAAGCATGTAAATTTGTTCAAATCAACTTCACAGTGTTAATTTGCAGATCTTTTGGCAACATGTTAGGTTTCTCACAAGTCACAACACGGCAAGATTTTCAGGTCAATTTTCTTTTATCCCCTCCTGATCAAGGTTTACATTATCGTTGCTACCGTTCCAACCGGCCCTCACCGGTTACACCGGTTTTACCAGTTACCGCGGTAACCGCTCGGAAACCGAATAAGAATTCAAAAATCAAAATTTGAATTCAAAAACTCGGTTACCGACCGGTTTGTTGATAAAACCGACCGGTTTGGTCAGTTTCACCGGTTTGACTGGAAATTGAGAAAAGAGGCTTAAAATGTTGGAATTTTTGGCATGACCTTTGCTAAAATATTCTAAGAATGGTTAACCAGACATTGACAACATAGAATTCATAAAAGATTGCACCAATCAACCTCATACAACATATCACAATTCATACGAAGTCCAACATAAATTGTCCGATACATAGTTCTTGACGAAATTTAACATACAACATAGTTTTGAACATAATACACGTAGTTTTGTGCACATCAACATACAACAATAGATACAAACATACATCTCAAGACCATATGACGTTGGATTGCGGATTGTCCTCCGTGTTTTCATTCTCTGAATTTTGTACAGAAAGTTACTGCGAGTGCAAGAGTTTATATTGCACCAATGGATAGATCTATCTACAAGGAAACCAACAAAACTTGTTTCACATTTTTAGGAGCTATATTCCGTCAAATATGAATTATTGAAATTTTTAACTACTTTTCCATTTTCTGGAGATTAGATCGTGAACAGTAGAAACAGGGGATGAAAGAACCGGCGGCCAGGAATCTCTAAAATCCGTCGATTTGAGTGGTCTAATTGCATGGGCGATGACTCAAATGGATGATTTTGGATGTGAGGAAGCTATAGGTACGAGGAATCGAGCGAAAACTCACTGTGGAGGGAGGAATCAACGATTGCGTCCGAGGTGCTCATGCGGCGGCCATGGTGGAATGTTCAAGCAATTATTTCACCCATCAAACCATCTAGTTTTTGTGAACCGTTTCCACCAATGTGCTGCAAATTCCTTCTAGTTTATTTACATATTTTTTGTTTCAAAATTTTTCAAATTTTCAAAAAAAAAATGAATTTCAAATCTCGAAACCGGGCGGACCGGTTAGTCCGGTAACCGCGATTACCGAGCGGTAACCGTCGGTATTGAGAACCTTGCTCATGATAGCTCTACCAAACAGGCCTGAAGTAAATCTAGACATTTGGTCCTGTGTTAGCGTTGCTGCTGATTCAATAAAGAGCCTTTGCATATGACAAATCAACAACCATGCATGTGACCGAGCTGATATTGAAGAGTATTCTTAAAATGAAACTTGGTATCCACATGAATGACACAAAAGAAAAACATTTTGGTTCGGCTGAAGCAGATCTGATCTTCATTACTTACCATTGTTTTCATTCGGCACACTGTACAACTAATTGCAAACAAGAATAAACCAGTTACCTGTTAAGCATTATCCATATGTTTTAGACATTTCAGATAGTAACCTACAGATACATCTTCAGCTGTCGATAAAAGTAGCTGATATTTTGTAGGGTGGAAACCTTCACTACGGTTCAGGAATGATCTTTTCCTTGTTAACTCTACCGAAATTAGAAAGATGTACGTATCTCCCGCTGCCATGAAAATAGTGGCTAGCTGCATATGGGATGCGTACATCTGCACACTGTATACTGGTTAACTATTACCAGGATTTTATGCCATACCTCATACTGGTTAACTACCACACCATCAACAGATTCATGTCAATATCATGTACAGTTATTGCAGGTGATGATTCTCCAAATCCTTTTTGTCCGCCTTCCGATTTTATCCAGCTTCTTGATGACAATGGTCAAGACCTGATAGTGGTACGGAACACCAGACGGTTGTCTTCCATTGATCAATGCAATTTCACTACCACTTGAATTTGCATCAGGTTCTTCGCTCTGAAGGTAAAGCCCATTAGTTCCGTCATTTTTGTGTAGGTAGAAATTTCTACCGCCCACATCTCCAATTTTATCATTTTTATTCAGACCTGTAAGAAACAAAACATTAAACTGTTAACTCTTCTGATAAGATGACTCGATGTCGTATATATGTTGAACCAAAAAGTGCACTCCTCAGGTAAACTGAAATTGCCAACTTTGTAGATCAATGTCACTTGAGAAAATGAAATTGAGATCCATTAGTCCATTAATGTTCATATACTCTGCTCCATTATTAAAGGGTAAAATTTGCTAGGGACACTGTAAAATCGTGGTATTTGCTATGGCTATTTGACACTTAAATGGATTTTATTTGCTGATGGACACTAGGAAACAACCAGACGCAGTGTCCAGCAGCAAATTTCATGATTGAGCAGAAGTCTAGAACATATATTTCATCATTTATACTTCAGACAAGCAATATTTTGGACAAGTTCTTATATTCCAACAATCTGAGGCATAAACAATAGCTGCCTAGGTGAAATTCTACTTTTGATGCTCACTTGTCAAATATTTCTCAGGCCGGTAAACATGTGTTTTCATGATGTATCGTACAAAAAAAAATAAAAAAAATCCAAATACATATTAAATCTCAAATTCAGAGTTGAGAGACAACTAGTTATAGGCTGAAACCTGACTGGGCTCTCTTTGACTTCTACCAGAGTGAAGTTATTATCAAAGAGTTATGTTTGAAATTTAGTTCATACCAAGCAGCGGTTCACACTTTTAAGAAACCTAACCAATACTAATAAATTTATATGCTGTTTAATCTCTAATGTATACATTGGTGTCACACTTTATGCCAAAAAACAATAGTTGTTAACTGTTAAGAAAAGGCGGCCAGTCCATGCCTCCAGCTTGTCCGAGCCTCACATGACTGTAAGTTGCCTAAAGGCTATAGTTGACCTCTAAAGCATAAGGGCAACCTTCTCCATTCAGTAAACTGCCCAAGCAGGAAAAGGTCTAGACCAGGACACTACTGAATTTGTTCTAAATTTTCTATATATCAATGCTAACTCCCACCAATTGACATTTCATTCAGGACACAGGAACAGTGTCCCATATACCTCTCACGACAAAATAGCAAGATCATAGCAGAACAGAAGTTCTTTCATGAACAATTAAGATCATTCTCATGATACGAATCAAAGTATTTTAGACATATAAAAGTTATCAGTTAGCAGCTGGGTTAACTGCATGCAGTCTTGGACAATACACATTTTGGAATGTTGATACCCTGATAGGTTCTCTCGACATCAATATGATAAGATGAGCTTGCAATTGCATAATTAATTATGTAACGAAGTTTCCACATAGTGATTTCTGATGCTACGAAAAGTGCCCAGCAACTTGAGACCAGTCTCAATTAGTACACTAAACTGTTTTATGAAACCCTGATGAAGTGATACATAGGGACTAGTTGCGTAATGACTCTGCAAATCATGAAAATAAAGGACTGCAAAAACAGCAGGAAATCCACACAGTATTCAGTATCGGTTTGAAACAATCCACATACCTAATGGAATTCGTTGACTCATTAGTAAGGAATTTAAACACTTTAGGACCAGATATTTGGGTGACAATTGCATGAGTAATTTCTACTATGTCAAATGGAGGAATGATCCCCCATGCTCTCTGAAAGTAATCAGAAACCTCAATCCGAATTTTCATAACCTCTACAACTGTGGGGATGGTTGGACGCAGTATAAATTGCAAGCGCAGATGACAACAAAATTGTTAGGAAACGAATTCTTTCTAAAAAATAATTCGGTCGTATATCAAAAGAACACATAATATACAAATTTGAGGCGAAATGTAATACGACAGTGAAAGGCGTGGTGTGCTTACTCTCAAGGCAGAAGTGAGAGTGGTGGAGCTGGAAGCCCTCGGCGGCGGCCGGGTCCAGGCGCGGGCTCCTCCCCTCCCTGGCGTACCTCTCCACCACCGCCGCAATGGCCTCCCCGACACTGGCGCTCAGCCTGACCATCGCCTTGACCGGCCCAACGCTCCCCTCCACCGTCACGCTCACCAACACCTTCGCCTCCTGCACCAAAGCCATCCCGACCACACCAATCAACTCCCCAAATCCGCGCGCCGAACTAGAAACTGAGAGATGCGCGTGCGTGCGGGGGTCAGTTATTAGTGCGCCGTACCTCCGAGGGCTTAAGCTTGGTGAGGGAGGCGGCGGAGGGGGAGCGGCCGAAGGGCGAGTCCGGGGCGAAGACGTCGAAGCAGGTGTGCGGGCGCTCGAGCGGCGGCGGCGGCGGTGACGGCGGGAGTGAGTGCTCGATCCCGTCCGGCGCCGCGTGCACGCGCGCGCCGAGCCAGAGCGCCGGCTCGGACGCGGAGCGCGCGAGCGCCTTCCGCTTCCTCGGCAGCGACCGCGACCATCCCAGCGCGGGGGCGGGGCGCACGGACGCCCGGGCCCCCCGCGCTCCGCTGCCGCTGCCGCTCCCGCCGCAGCGCCGCGGAGGGGAGCGGCCCACCCGGACGCCGGCGAGCCGCGGCGACCGGCCCTTCCTCCTCTCCGGCGTCTGGGCGGCGGCGCGCATGGCTCACTCCCGCTCCTCCTCTGCGCGCGCGCGTCTTGAGGGTTGTTGGTTCGTTGACGAGACGTGTGTGCGAGTGGGTTGCGTCGCTCCGGTGCAGCCTTCGTCGGCGAGCGCTTACTTTGGCTTCGCCACGACGGCGGACTTCTTTATGCTGTACGCAACAGAGGAGGAGGAGGATGCTTCCCCGTCGAATAGGACTACCCGTAGAATAGAACCGATCCAGTGGACGGCGGCGCGTGCACACGCGGCCGCGGCCGCGCTGTCAGCGGCGGGTGCGCCCGTGGACGGGGAGCAGGCACAGGAAAGCGGGAGTTGTCGCGGCAGGAAACGGGGGAATCTGGACGAGACGCTGGATTCTCCGCGTAGCCCCCGGAATGACAGGAAAGGGCAGGAAACTTGCGTTGAAATAACGGGACGATGCCACCAGGAGTTTCTGTCCGCGGTGCCCTCTGAATCGCGCCTGAGCGCCGGGCCAGCGGCGGGTGGGCCTGGTCCTGTCAGCGGCCGTCGGGGTTGGGTAGGCGGTGGAGGGCAAGACGGGAAATTGGGGCTCGCGTGGACGATTCTTTCCTCGTCGTGCCAAAATTTGGTCGGGCGCAGTTGGACCGTGTGTGCGCAAGCGCGGGACTGACTTTTTGTGCGCGCGTGACGTCCTTGGTCGGTGGCCCGGGAACGGGCCGGCAGGAGGGATTTTTCTGGCCGGCACAAGAGCTGACGATTCTCGAGAAAAAGTCACACACACACAATTTATATATGGTGTTTTTGACACAGAAAATATTGTTTCTAGTAAACAAGCTCTCGCGGTCGACGTCAACGAAATTATTGTTGCAAATACACACTACCCAGTGTGTGCCAGTTTCGTCCTGATTGTACTAGAATACTTGCAGTTACGAGGACTGCTTCTGGCTTTTCCTATGGGCCTCCGTTTAAGACTTTGCAGAAACTCACAAGTATACGTCCACAGTAGGAAGAAGAGCCCACGACAAAAGCCCATATGCACCGGAGTCCGGACCCCCACCGAGCGACGCAGAAGGCAGGCCCGAGGGTCGACCGAGACACTCAAATTCAAAGCCTAGCTAATATAGAGGACAACACAAGGCCCAGTTTTTTTAGAGCAACACGAGGCCCAATTAAGAAACGCAAAACAGATGACCCAGCAGCCCAGCGTCCTCTCGCCACGGAACGGGGAGCATCGGCCGTACGAGCCGGAAAGCGACCGCGCGGAGGCGGCCGTCGCCTTCGAGGGGCCGGACGGACGGCTCACGCGCGCCGACAGCTCCCGTTCCATTCCGTTCCATTCCCAGAGGGAGAAAGGTATATGCATGCCTCCGACACCACGCCATCCATGCATCATCTTCTTCTTTTTTCCTTTCTTCTCTTTGCGCGCTGTTCCCTGTTGCAATCATCTCCCGGTGGTACGACGGGAAGTTGGCGTTTGGGTGTTCGATTCTTTCCTTGTCGTTGCAAGATTTGGTCGGGCGCAGTTGGACCGTGTCGTTTTTCTTCTGTGCGCAAGCGTGGGACTTTACAGGACGTTTGGTTTGCGGAATGGACTAGTGTAGCATTGGAATCGTCCAACCCTCCAAAGCATGGGCTCGTCCGACGACTTTTCAAGGAACGGACAGGTCCGGAAAATCAGCTAGCGCAAAACACTACGCGGAACGTCCTCGTGACGGGCGACTTCAATCTATGACGCAAACCAAATGACCGCGCCAGGTTCGGATGCAGGATCGGATCATTCCGGACCACCTCACGTTGCAATCCAAACGAGCTGTTAATTTGTGCGCGTGTGACATGCTTGGTCGGTGCGCAAGCGGACGGGGGATTTTTCGACCGGCACATCAGAAGCGCTAGCTAGCTTTGTGTCTCACGCGGCCTTCACCACCCACCATAAATTGATGCTTTTGACGCAGAAAATATTGCTCGTAAACAAGCACTTCCCGTTCAGTGTTTTTTGCTCGCCGTTAGAGAATACTCCCACTATACGGGCTCTCTGCACCCGCCAGTGTTTTTTTTTTCGAAAACGTGTCTGGGCACGCATTTCATTAAGAAGAGAAAAACTGGATTACATAGAACACCCAAACCCTACCACCTAATCGACCTCTTGCTTTGATTTTACTAGCCATTATCTAACATGATGCGCGACAAATCCTTGTTTCTTGCCATGATGTAGAATCTGATTTCGTCCTTGATTAACTAAAGTACGTTCTGTGGCAGCATGCTCTTGCCATTGAAAACTCTGTCATTGCGTTGGCACCATAGTTTCCATGCTGTGATTACGACCGCTGCATCAAAGCCTGTGCGTTGTTCCTTCTGTACCTTTTTTCTCGCGAGCAACCACCATTCCGCCAGTGTTTTTTTTTTTTTTTGCCAGTTCCGTGCTGATTGTACATACCACTTGGCAAGAGAATCAGCCTGCCAGGATTATCTTCGACAAGACCGGTAGATAGCGCATGGAGACGTTCTGGTGCGATAGAGGTATCACCCTCGCCTGTATAGCTTCACGCCATTGGCGTGCAATTAGTTGCTTAGGATAAGAACTTGTTTGCAAAAGTAGGGTAATATACCCTTCTTAAAAAAAAAGAGAGTAGGGTATACCTCTCAACCTCTGACACTATACTTCAACAAAGATGACACACACATACACTGAAGGGGACTGCTTCAAGAATTTATTATGGGCCTCCGTTAAATCTTGCAGAAACTCAGAAGTATGCGTTCAAGTAGGGAGAAGGCGCACGAACGCCCTCTCGAATCCTCTCGGTGCTACAGTACAGAGAGGCGAAAAAGAGGGCGACTCGGCGACTCCGTTCTTCCGCCGGCGAGGGCCGACGGCCTCCTTCGTCTGCGGCGGCCTTTAGGTCGTCGGTGGGTGGAGGAGGTCGTCGGTCTTCAATGGCGTGTAGATTAGGTCCTACTATAGTTAGGTTTTCGTGTCCGGTGATGAAGCTGAGGCGACGGCGGCGACATCGCCGTGGCTTTCGGTCCTCCGGCGTTCTTCCTTGCCTCGGCGGTGCGTCACTCCGGCGCCCTCGGCAAGCGTCTGGAGGTGGGGTTCGGTCCGGTCGGCCCCTGTTTAGGAGTCTGCGTCGTTGGTGTTTGCCGGCGGCGTCCTTTTGCAGGGATGCGGTGGAAGCTTCGGGAGCGGCGGAAGAAAGGAAGGTGGACCGAGCTCGGTTCTCCCGCGGCGGCGCCCGTCGTCGTCGTTGGCGAGCGGAGGTCCAGGATTTGGAGGGATTGGGGCGCTGCCCCGGCCGATGTGCTACCGGCGATGCCTCCATCTCGCCCCCGCGGGCGGGTGTCTACTTCGGCTCGTTGAAGCTTTCATGCGAAGGGTCTCTCCAGATCTGGTGGGTGGCCGGCGCCTTCGTCGACAGCGGTGTCCTGTGGCGCCACGGCGAGCGGCGGCGTTCAGCGAAGGGAAGCAGAGGTCCCAAGGGCTTTTTTGCAATATTCGGTTTCCTGGGGGGTTTCTCTGTAAGTTGGTTGGGACAGCTGTCTCCGTATCCTTGGCGTATGTATCTGTATTTGTACGTGTCTGTACTGTATCCTTAACTATTAATACAGGTATGTTTGATAAAAAAAAAAAGTAAGGAGAAGGCTCTTCTCGAAGTCCATCATCAGCCCTGAAACTCATTTTCGCAAGCTCCGCCGCCGCCCACAGCCAGTTTCGTGCCAGTCCGAGGCCCAAGACAAGTTAAATACAAAGCCCGGATATCTAGAGGAAAATACAAGGTCCAGGTAAAATGAGAACAGTAAACTAGGCGGCCTCATTCAACTAGGCTTCGCATGTACATCCTCGCAGGGCCCAATTAGTAAATTGGAAAGGGCCAAAAAATAGCCGACCAAGAGGCCCACGCGAGCGCGGCGTCGCTGGCCCAATTTTCCGTTCGTGCGAGCCAGCGATGCCTTTTCTTTTTCTTCTCTCTTTTGGAAGTCGATGAGATTAAAGCTCTGTTGCTTGTATGAAACCCCGGCTGCGGCCGGTAGAAAAGTCAGTGCAAATGCATCTTCCTTTTCTTCTCAGAACCGTATCAGCTTCTGCATACAGGTAAGCTGTGGCATAATCCAGTGGTTTGGATTCCTTGATCTTTTGTTAATGGAAAAACCGAGATAAAATAGCGCTAAATAACCTTAGTGATTCTACTTCAGCTATCCATTATTTCTTTTGGAACTCAAAAGCTGAAGTTGTCCTATTTTACAGTGATAACGTTTCTGTATTTTCCAATTATTCATTTGGTTTGCTCATTTTTGTCGACCCGTATATACCACAATTCTGATGCAGGCTAGCAAATGTTTGTTCCCGGCAAGAAAAAAAGGTGTGTTTACTTTTCAGAAGTCAACAAGATGACTTCCTGAGCAACAAATTATTTCTGCCTCTTGCATTCGAAAAAAAAATGTAACATAATTGTATATTTTTTGTCTCTCACATTATTATTTGTATGGACTGTCTATTGAGACCATCTGATAATTATTAAGATTTGAGTGGGCTCATTTTAGTTAAGCAATTTTTTTCTACTTGAGAGTCTACTACTGATTTATGACGTCATAAAACGAAATTTGTTGAAATAGGTTTCAGAAAATGATGAGCTAGGTTCAAAATATTGTCAGTTCCTCAAGAATACTCCCTCCGTCCCTAAATATAGGGCCTTTTAGCTTTCAAACAAGAAAATAGTCAAGGTGGTAAAAGACTATCATACCCTTCATTTTTTAACTCAACTCACACCTCCACCAACCCTCCTACCAACCACAGAGTTTGTCTTATATGCAAAACGCACTATATTTAGAGAAAAATATCGAACTCTAAAACTACCTATATTAAGGAATAGAGGTAGTAGTTAAACTAAGTTTCAGAACTTTGCCCTTGCTAGAAATACTGAGTCGCACAACGTTTGGAGCCATGTAAAAGCCAGAGAGAGTGACTGCACGGCACCAATAGTTCCAGCGGCCTCTGATCATGTTGGGTCTAACATTGGCATCACCATGATGCCAGCGTTTGAACCCTTGCAAAGTGCGAGTGAGAACAGCACAATTATCACTACATGACACTTTGTATATTATTATTCTTTCGTGGCTTAACCTCTCACTTTATTACACCTTTTAGCGCATGAATATATAATGACGATAGATATCGCTCCATAAGCGTGGCCTTAGACGAAAACGTGAGGCAACCTTGCGGCGGCCGACCCATGCATGTGTTGGTTGATATTGCATAGTCGTGTCGGCACATCTGGGTGGACGTCAAATCAAGATCTCACTGATCACCAAATATGTCGCAGTCGTCATGGTTCGTTGATCTCCTTTATGTACATGGATTCGTTCAGAAAGGGGCGCCAAAAGTCGATCATATTCTGGCCCCGACTCGAAAATCATCTCTGGCTGATGGTGCTCTCACCTATATCCCCAGAGAATCTATGACAACGATTCAAACGCCCTGATGCTCTTATCACTGAAATTATTTAATATGCATATAACACAATGTCTCAATCCTCATGGTGCACCAAACAGTTGCACTGTGACGACCCTGCTATTCAAAGGCCGGCGGCGGCGGCAGCATTGGCCCAGCATTGACGCTGAGGCAGCTTTGTCCAAAGAAATAGACGATCTAGCCATCAATAAGACATGCATCAACCTAACATCAAAGGTCATGCACTTGTGATATGGATAAGTAAACATATGGGCGATCATCTAGTATAGATAAAGCACCATATCTACCACCAGATTCTTCTGGGGAATATTTGTGCAGTAGGTAGCACCTAGGTGGCTTTTCCAGTCTCCTTTCTGCGGCTGTGAATATAATCCCGTCATGTCACCACCTGTCGATTTGACTGCTCACCTAATGAGATTCTTCGATTCGAATTTTGATGTCGGTACATGTGGCTTTCCATAACGTACGCCAGGGTGCGGCGGTGGAGTTGATTCACGTTGCGGTCACGTCAATGGCGGTGGTTATGACTGATGTATGTTTTCTATGCATGGCTTTCGTCGGTGATGACGCTAACTCAAAATAGCTAAATAGTTTCGGTTGGGAAGAATATGTATAGGCGTGCTGCATCTGCGTATAGCATATAATCGTTGTCCACCAAAAAGTCAAGTCAGTTTTTCAAAAAGACCACATGTTCCTTATGAGTTTTCTAGATGTATATGAAAGAGTGGCCTAATATGTTGTACAATAATCAAAGAGAAACATGTTTCTTATAAATATCCCATGTACGAAGGAACACATATATATGAGAGCGAATTTCACAAATAAAAACTCGTAATTGAAATCATCACAATCCATACTTTAAGCACCAGTTCATCACCACATTTCCATTATTATCCAAACATCATGTTAGTACTTTTTAGCACAATATACTAGCTTGGTAACCATAGATATGTCATTTGAAAAGTTTAGCTGCACATTATAAAAAAAGTAGGCTCCAGGAAACTTTTCTCTTTCTCATGCACCAACTAAAATTTCTAGGTTGGGTGTATGGTGTGCCATTATAGTTCATTTTAATCGGGGCAGAATTGTCCACTGAGCGATCCTTTCCAAATTTAGGTAGAACGAGATATGATGATACCTAAACATACATTCATAGATTCATTGAGATGCTAAGATATGATTTGCGATTAGCTGGATTTTGTCTATGCTTCAGTGCCTTGAATGATGACTTGCCCATTCTTGTTCAGTTATGTACATGGACATTTCTTTGTTGAGAGGACTACAAGAGCTTTCTTAATTATATGGTTTGGAGAGACCTTTCTTCCTTCCACTCAAACCATTTGCCAAATTAAAGTAGATTAGATCGGTGACACTACCATAGGCCGTATGCCATATGGCCTCCAGAAATTTACTTATGTAGTCCTTCTCTTGCCCCAAAAAATAATCAGCTCCGACAATGGACTTATACCACAGTCATCTCCCATATTATTATTTTTTGGAAATATATATGCAGCTCATATCTTAGTACAAAGAACAAACAACGAAAACTCTAAAAGCCACTTTAATTTGTACATATATGATGTCAGTGAACTTATCTTGAGTTTCCAAGACTACTGCATGGTTGGCTGCTTTTTTTTTCTTTAAGTTAGGCACCAACAAAAGTACGACGATACGACAAATATTGAAACAATCATTGATACAATGTATATCCCATACACAGGTCCACTCGAACAAGTTGCTAACTAATCATGTACTCTAATAAAAAAACGATCATCATTCCATATTTGTACTTCACAGAATTATATTACAAATTGGGAAAGAAAAGGTGGTCAAAAGCATTTAAAAACTTGGCATATAGAGCATATCTTAAAAGAGATATGAAATCCACTTTGTGAAAAAGATTATGTCAAATATCCACTTGCATTATTCTACAGGGAGATTTAGTATAAAGTTAGAAAAAAAAATACTAGAGGGCCGGGGACCATATGCATGTTTGATAGGTCTTTGTGGTTCATTTTAATTAGACTCATGAGAGGGCACGTTTATAGTGATCTTTTTCGAGAGGGACACTGTTTTCGGTGATTGGTGCTCTGACCATGTATTCCATGTGTGACGGCCAAGTTTGTTCAAAGCCTCACACAAGCAAATTGTAGAGAGCACGATCCGAACACATCATTAGCCACCTATTGGATTTGACTTGTGAGGTACGGATTGGGCTAGTTTACTGTACCATATTTGGCCCGTGAACCCAGCAAATGAGCGCACTCTTCCAACAATCCAACCCGAGTACCATAACAAATGCACGTACCACAGAACACTCCGCCTTAGAGGTCTGAAGCCTCATGCATAGAACAACCGCACAATCATCATCATTTACTCAAAAGAGAAAAAATGTTGTTCCAATGCTAATTACTACAAATATAAAAAGGAAAATAGAGTCGATAAGTAGAGGAACAATCCAATTCCACAAGTAACAGATTACATCTCAAGAAGAGTTCACATGAGCTTTTACATTATTTTGAAAGAAATAAACCCTGTGACTGCAGGCTAAATCACACATACCGTGCACCATATATATAGGGGAGCAAAAAAAAAAAAATGCAAGCACGCTACATTTACACGAGCGCGTATCAGATCTGGTATCAAAAGCATATATACGCGCTACATGTATCGTATTTGCGGTTAACGATTCTGGCGCCGCGCGCTAACCTCCTCTTGATCCTCTCCTACGGCGGCCGTGGTGACGACGGCACAGGCTTCCAATTTACGTGCTGTCAGTGAGGCAGAGGCAGGTTGGGCGGTACGTATATACCTGCATGCAGCCGTTCATCTCCATGGCGCCCGCTCGCTGTTTACTCCGTTGAACTTTTCCTCGGAGGCGCTGGCATGTGTTGATGGCTTCGCTTCCATCCTCGTTCGTGCCTGCAGGCTGAGGCAGGCTCCGAACCCTGTGACACGGCCGTGCAAGTTGCATGCACCCCAAGCAAAGCAAGCGGGCACGGACGGTTTCTGCCACGCACGCACGCACGCTCGCTCGCCGCGGGGCCCCTGCATGCCGCGTGGTGGGCCGTGCGTGGTCGTCGGCCCTGACACCCGCGGGAGTACGGACGCGAACCGGCGGTGCGCGCGCGTGGGACGGCTCCTCCTGGGCTCCCTCTCTCTGCCCGGGTGGCGAGGTGGGCGCGACTGTTGTGGTGGGAGTGTGACGCCATTGACCGGTCAACACTGACACGCCGGTCGCTTCCTTCCTCCTCCTCCTATCCCTGCGCTGCGACGCGCACTACTCCTCCGCTGGGGGCGCATCCGGCCGGGTTGCCGGATCGGGGCCGGCCTGCATGCGTTTATCAGGTCAGATCACAGAAGCGCTGCGGGGGCCGTGTCCCCATGCGGTGGTGCAAAAGAAGGCCACGACGACGATCCCCCCCCCCCTGCGACGCCATTACTCGTCCGTCCGTATCGATCCTCTCTCTCTCCTTCCCCCAGCTGGGTCGCCACGCCAGTGAGCCGGCCGGCACCGCGCGCATCGCTCTCCTCGCGCCGCGACAAGCGCTACGCGGCCACGGGCGCGAGTTGGTAAGCGCAGGGTGTGTGCAGGTCGAGCCCTACTCCCTCCTGTGCCCGCTGGCCTGGCTTCCCGCAGGGCCGCCGAGGGGGGGACCGTGGGCCCACGACGCCGATGCACCGGCCACGTCGTCCCCGCGCGGTGGTCCGTCCTCGCATGCAGAATTGCAGATCATCTCTCGGCCGATCAAGCTGCGATTGGCGGAGACCATTTCTTTCCTGGGGGCGCGCAATAACCGAGCGCGCGTACCCTTCCGTCGTCTGCCACGCGTCCCAGGCGTCCCGACATCCGGTCGTCTTCTTCGTCTATCTTTCAAACGCGTTTGGATGCCGTAAGCGCTTCAAAAAATCTGGATTTTGCAATGGATATCAGAAGCTAGCTTGTGCGTAAAAATCTGCTGGTTCTGTTTGGTCACCAGCTACTAGAAGCTGCTGGCGCACATGGGCCCTACTTGCTTGATTCCAAAGATAGACTTAGCGTGTTCGTCTCGCTGCTTTGCAGCGGCTGCTTTGCAGCAGCTACAGTGTTCGCAGTTATTTCTTTTGCAGCTGCTACAGTGTTTCTGCAGCTGCTACAGTATTCGCAATTATTTTTCTGCAGCTGCAGCCGCAGCTGCAGCGAAACGAACAGGCTGTGAGCAGATAGCAGATTGCTGTAATTTCCACAAAGTTCTGTAGGCAAAATGGTAATTTTCGCATCCAATAGCTGCTGGAAGCCAGTCCTCACCAGCTTCCGGGATTTTGAGAATCCAAGGCTCCAGATTTCAAAAGCTATGACAAAAGCTGCCCCGTTTGAAAATAGCACAGCTTTTAGCTTTTGGATTCTTAAAATCTACCTCAGCAGAACTGTACCCACCGCGACAGGTAGGGAGCACGGTGCCCACACGCGCGCCTAGCTCGCCGTTCACAGACACGCCCTTCCACACCACACCGCGAGAGCTTCTACTTCCGTGGAGCCTTCACGGGGATCGATCCTGCGCACCCCTCCCAGAATGTCCATTCCTATGCTTGAGACCGCCGCGGTCACGTCTTGCCGGCGTAAAAGCTCTGGACACCATGTCGACGCGCCTTTCAATTCTCGTGCACAGTAGGGGTACTGCTCGTACTACCGCCAGTAGGCAGTAAATACTTGTGCACATGTATTTGGGCAGATTCACAGTAAGCTTAATTCATTTGCTGTACGCCTGTACTCGTAACTTTCGCAGATCTCAGCGTCGGCCAGTGCTTTTTTGTGTTGCTATTGTGAGCAAAAAGCTGCAGAACTAATGTTGGGGTACTGGATGCGAGCTACTGAAGGAAACGACGAGGAGAAAGGTGCACAGTGGCGGCAGTGGTGCTGTACCTGCTCAAGGAAAGACGAGGAAAAGGCTGCGTCGGCACGTACACGGCGAACTGTATACTAGGAGTACTGTATACTTGCAGCTCAGGGGTTACACCGCTGTTTACCGAGCAAGAAGTGTGGTAAATTCAGGCTGCCATGGTGGCAAGATAACACGGCTCATACTAACGGGGCGTGTTCGTTTCGTTTAGAATTAAAGTTTAGTCTAAAGTTTTTGCTATTTAAAAGTATTAAATAAATGTAATTACAAAACTTTTTACAGAAACCTGGGCTACTTTGCGAGACGAATGTAATGAGGGTAATTAAACTGTGATTAGACGATGGTTACGGTAGTATCACTGTAGCAAAACATAGCGTAATTAGGCTCGTTAGATTCGTCTCGTAAATTAACACCCATCTGTAAAAAAGTTTTATAATTAAACTTTATTTAATACCCTTAAATAACAAGATTCTCTGAACTAAACTTTAAGACTAAAGTAAACGAACACGCCCTATGCATCAAACGCCGTCATGGGCACTGAACGAAAACGGTGAATGGCCCTGTTCTTTGGTATATTTACCTTCAATATCTCGTACACGTGGTGCACTAGGTGGATTTCTCATTAGTTTTCTTTTCTGCTGTGCCCTGATTTTTTTTTATTTGCTACTCCATGTTACCTTACTAATATAATCTGTAGGCCAGGGAAACCCTCCGGTTCTTTCAAGATTTTTTTTTTTATATACTCCCTCCGTTTTTAAATTGTTGTCACCATTGACTTTTTTATTTACGTTTGATCGTTCGTCTTATTCAAAATAGTTGTTCGAATATGCAAAATTATAAGTTAGGTTCAAACTTACTTTGAAGATAAAACAAATCATCACAAAATATATGATATTTTTAAAACTTTTTTGAATAAGACGAATGGTCAAAGATAGCAAAAAAAGTCAATGGCGACAACAATTTAAAAACGGAGGGAGTACGTATTAGGACTTTCAGGGTGCAATAGTGCATTCACATTTTAGATAGGTATGTTAACAGTGCACCGATTTTGTACTTTGTAAAAGTTACTTGCCCAGGCACAATTTTGTCAGAATTATAATCGAAACCAAGGATCTAAATAACCGCTATAGCCACCTTATAGCTCCTGAGATGAGGAGGGGCTAGGAGAATCCCCATTTAACACTAAGCTCTATATCCGGATATAGCCATTGTTATACCTGGTTAAATATGCTAAATCAAGTTATTTTACTTGCTAAATGGTGGTGTAATGAAGACATAAAGTCATTGACAACGTTTGAAACCTTCAATGATGATGTAATGAAAACATGAAGCCCTGGCTTAGTTTAGTCTATGAAAAAATCTTGATTTCAGGTTCATGTATAATTATTCACTGATTTTTTAATGGTATTGTGAAACCGCTAAATGTGCTTAGCTATGGCTATAGATCGCTATAGCTTTTCTTAGTGCGGATATCGACAGCTAAAAGCCTTAGCCGCTATTTAAAACATTGATTCACATAATGGAGTGTTTGGATCTTCTTTTTAGGACGTTGAACACATAATGTTTTTAAGACCTTGAACCCATAATTGTTTTTTCCTCTTTTTGAGACGTTGAACAGTAATTGTTACTAGAGTGTATTGTAGAAAATGCTAAGGTAAATTTGGCATTATACAGTATGAAATACTAATACTCATTGATTACTAGGGAATAGGAGGAGCAAAGCTGCTACTGATTAATATCTTACATGAAAAGGTACCAAATATAACATTAAACTGGCGAAGGCCCGCACGCAAAAATGTAAAATATGAAATAAAAACAAAGAAAGAATTATAGGTATTAATGGGAAATACTTCTTTGCTCGATGGATAATTAGAATTCTCTCTTTGATAAAATTTGCCCGACATGCTTCCACTGTTAGCTCAGCTTCCTAACTTATTCTCATTGTTTTTTACTTTTTGACATCTACTGATTCTCATTGTTAGTACAGAGGTAAGTAAACACTTGGGTGTAACTGATTCTCATTGATTGCGCTCATCACTCACTACAACTCTGCGGTCTAACGAATCAAAATTATATTATGATGCTAAAAAGACTAAAATTTTTGCATGGATCTTTTTTTTTTGCGAGGAAAGTTTGCTATGGATCTGCAATAGGCAGAGTAGGTACCACTTAGACTGACTTCAACAACGTGAGCCAAAGCCATTTATACATCTCTGACGACACTGTGCATCGTGGATTCATACAACAGAGCAGGCATATGAGCAGCCATTTTGCATTCGGATGAGAGAGAGAAGCTAAAAATACCTTCCCTCTCTCCTCTCATGCATTTGCTAGCATGGGGCGGGGCGGCGCAGCGCCGAGGGCCGTGACGGCGGCGGGGACGGAGGCGGCGCGGATGGGCGCGGCGGAGGCGGGCGCGGAGAACGGGGGAGGCAGGCGCGGCGGGGGCAGAGTTCGGTTTGTCAAGACGTAAACAGATAAAACGGCAGTTCCGTTTCTCTCTGCCTCGTTCATACCAGCCCCCGCTCCTAGGAGATCCATCGCCGGCGGCAGCTTTCAACTACAAAGATCCAAGTGACCCTCAAAATGGATTCACTAGCAGGTCTACAAGGTACGCGTACGATCAATTTCTCCTATTTCATGGCGGGTGTGGCCAATTTCTCGAATTTGTGGATACAGGTGCAAAGAGGATTAGAGCGTTGGGAACAAGGAGCCAGCTCGCCTTGCATGTGCTGCGATCTTTATAACCTGCCTGCAGCTCCTAAACCGATTCATAGCTCCCTCCAACTTATGAAATTTATTTTGCGTTAGGACAAGATTATACTAGCTTCCTGTAAGAAGTAATACTAGAAATCAATAAGACTCTGTTACGGTGACGGTCAAATGAAGCAGGGAAAAACAAAATATTCTCAGGGGGTTGTTTGACAGCGGCGGCACATTCGAATCCTAGGACTATGACATACATGTTCACCGTTTTTTCTATATAAAGGATTCTGAAGTTCGGACCATAAAATAGTAGAGGATAAACATGATCATTAAGGCTGTTCGTTTTCTGAGGTCCAAATTTTAGAAGGGTCACATCAAAGAGAATCTTGTTATTTAGAAGTATTAAATAAAGTTTAATTACAAAACTAACTGCAGAACCTTGTTCTAAATCGCGAGACGAATCTAATAAGAGTAATTAAGCCGTGATTAGATGATGGTTACTGTAGCATTACTGTATCAAAATATAGATTAATTAGGCTCATTAGATTCATCTCGAAATGAACATTTATCTGTTAAAAAAGGTTTTGTTATTAAATTTTATTTAATGCTCTTAAATGACAAGATTCTTTTTATATGACAGGTCTAAATTTTAGAAGGGAGGAAACGAACACCCCGGCTTCATTTTAACTCAGCTCACTAACCCAATCATTAAAATAATTGCTCAAATTTTTGTCTTAACTGCTATCACCTATGATGTTGCCGCCCTATAACTGATTTACCTTTTGCCGTCACCGATTTCACGTCAACATTTAATTTTTTCCCCTAAAATACCTTAATATTATTAATATATTTTTCAAAAATACTAGTTGTATTGAAGGTTGAAGGAGAGTTAATCTGAATCATCGGATTCTAAATAATACGCATATACTGGTGGTATGCTTGATACCATTAAGATAATATTAATGGTATTGGACACCGTAAAACTCTTCAAAGTCACTGCCTACGCAAAATAAACCCTAAAGTGTCATCTAGTCCATATGACATAATTCTACACACGTTGCATGGATTTTATCTTAGATGCGAGAAGAGATTAATTTTTAGGCAGGCGTACTTTCCACCTGTTTTTGTCCTGCAACCTTCAAATTCCAGATGCGAGCTGCAGCTAAGACGAAGGGAAATTAAGCTGCCGGGTACTTATGCTGATTAACGAGCAAGAATGGTAGTAGCACTCCTGTACTCCTTGCGCATGGCCTAATTATTCACCATTTTGGCTTGTACTATCCTTTGCATGTGGCTGGCTTCGATACCATAAAATCTGCAACAACTTGGTTGGTAGTATAGTAGACCTACCATGATCCGTACGACGATGTATGGACAGCATTATGCAGTATGAATCCAGCACGCAGCAGCCAAACATGTACATTGCCGGCACGATTAATTGGTGAGGTGCGTGCGCGTCCTGTTGCAGACACACTACCCCGTTCCATGCATATACAGGACGTACGATGGTCAGCGTGCATGTACGACTACCATGCATGCATTCTTAAGGGTTTAACTATGGTACGGCATTTCAAATCTTTGATCTGTTTCGTAAGACTCAGTTTACTGGAGTACGTGCCAACAAAATACGCCATCCATGTTTCATAAATAGGGAGAATGGCAAAAACTCAATTTCAAAATAAGTTTTATATGCCCATGTACAATTTTTTTTGTTCCAGTCTCCCTCCTGCAAGTGTACAACCCCCCACCCCCCCCCCCACCCCCCCGCGTAATAGTTTTGACCGGACAACGTGTCTCTTGCACGTTCTACAATATGGTTCCACATGGTCTATCATAATTCACCGCTCTTTAATATTGTTAAATAACATAGATGTTGAACCCTATATGTTTTATTCTCTATTTTGAGACATTTCAATTAAGTTTTAATGTTGTTTATGATAGTATGGAAAAATTTGGTCGTGTAACATTCTTTTTTTTTTTTGTGATTACACAGTATAACTTAGATACTCACAACGCACGCACACTCACCTCTATGAACGTACATACGCAAACCCTACCCCTATGAGCATCTTCGAAGACTGAGCCGGCAAATCCTCGAGATTGACGAAGTCACCACTGGCGCCTCGCTGTCGACGGCCACGTCGCCTACCGCTGAAAGCACAAAGCCGTTAAATCCTAGAATATTCGCTCCCACATGGAGTCGAACCCAGGACATGAGAGGTGTTACTCGTGTAACATTCAACTTGATAATGATTATGTTGCGGTGGAGCCTCTATAGTAATGCAAGGTGTCAAACTGGTGCAGGTCGGTCCAAATTATTAGAAGGAATATGAAAATAAGTACACAAACACTTGCCGGGTAAAGACCAAAATAACTTTTTTTGTAGATGCGATGTAGAGGTGGGTATATAATACCACACTAAAATATAGGTGGCTTTTACAATTTTTTCTAATAAATATATGACATTAGGATAGCTCGATACTATGACAAAAACTGATGACTTTTTTTTTGCAAGGTTTGTCTAATTAAAAGAAAACACTAGTCAGTACTTCTTGTTTGGAAAAACTATAAATATTACACCATGCTTCTTTGGATTCTCTTCTGAAACCTCCACTCTGCCATCTAGTTAACCACTGAGAAAATCATCTAAGTGCTGCTCGCAATTTTTATAATGCGGATATTCCGTTCAAGGGCGGATCAGACAAAACGAGTAGCACAGGGGTAAACGGTGCACCGCTGGTCTGAATATTAGAAGTACGTGATAGGTAGAGCAGCCACTGCTGTTGAAGCAGCTCTCGTTGTACTAATAGCCAATGGAGAATCTAACGCCAGAGTCGTAGTCTGGATCGAGGCGTCAAAGCATCCGCCTGCATCAGTTTTATGGTTTTGTCCGGCAATCTTCTCTTGCCCGCAGTACTGCTATACAAATTTCCCAGCATATCTCGAGGTAACTATGATTTGATCAGTAATTCTAAGAGCGTCTCCAATGGTAAAGACAATTAAGAGGTAGTATTTAACTCTTACAAAGAATTAAAAAGAAGTGGGATGTATGTTTAAGTTTTTTATTTTTTTTAGAGATTACCTCTTGAGAAAGAGTTAGCTGTCTTCTTTATCTTATTTTTCTCCAATAAACAATTTTAGGAGTTAACTAAAAGGCAATCATTTGGGACGCTCTAAGGAGCACCTCGGCTAGCTTTAAGTAAGACCATGTCAGTATTTGTTCGATGTGAAAGTTATCAAATGAAGAGAAAAACATAATCATCTCTTGTTGAAGAGTAAAACTCTATAGCACAAATCGATGTAGGACTAAATACAGAGAGTTACAAGTTGGCATGGATATGCTTAGAGCTAATTGTCAATATGTTTGAGAACGTTGTAAGTGTAAAATTAGGAGCAGACTGCATCCACGATCTGCACTGATCTATGGACTACTAGTAAAACGGTGAAACTGCCTTGGCAAGAGGATTGTCAGCGAATGATTTACGAGGCGAAACGCAAAGGCCCTCTACATACGGCCAAACTGTGTAAGTACGGTGTATAAAACTTTAGAAAAGCACATCTGCGCACGAAATAAATGTGTGGACCAGAAAGTGTTCCGTGGCCCACGGCCCAAGGTCAAAGTGGCTGCCCCACGGTTTCCTTCACTGACGAGCTTCTTCTATGGTCCAACCCATCCTCCTCCCTCACAGATCGCCGGGGACCAGATCAGACGCCACAGGCATTTTCAGAGAAGGAAATAGATAGGGTGCGTTCGGTGCACCAGTTTAGACGCTTCTAAAGGCCAAAGTGCTAAAAACCGGCCTCTAAAGTCACCGAACGGGCCGTTAATTTTTAGACTTTAGAGGCCTGCGGAGGCCTGCGAAACGGAGGGGGGGAGGGGCTCTAAACACTGTGTGCGTCGCGTGGGACGGGAGTGCCCTTATCCACTCGCCCACCGCTCGCGTCCGCCTCCTCTCGCCCTCCTCGGTCGTGACGGCGCCGTCGCCGCCGCCGACCGCCATCCTGGCTTCTAGCCGCCGCCACCGCCTCCCTCTGCGAAGTCCGTTACTGCTCCGGCTCGGTGTGGCTTCCGCGTCGCGGCGACGCACAGGTGCTTCCCGGATCCGTCGCCGTCGGCGGCGGATATTGAGGTCCACCATTCCCGTGCCGCAGGCGGTGCAAGCCGTCGACAGCAGCTCCTCCTCCAACATGGATGCCTTCGGCGCCGGCGGCGTGGGAGGAGACGGGACCCGGGACTTGTTCCCCAACCCGGATCCGTACTCCCAGTCGTAGTCGTCCTACTCCGCCGACGGGAACCGACGATTTCCATCCAACTCCGGCGTTCCCGGCTGGATATGGGGCGCCTCGACCTCAACTCCGAAGGATTCCCACTCCCTGGCGGATTCCCTGGCTACATGCCGGGCACACCTGCTCCCGGCGGGCCATATGTCTACGGGATCGGGCCGAGTTCCGGCTACGGTCCTCCTCCACCTCCCGTGTTTGGGGGTTCTTCTGCTCCCGGATTTGTTCCAGGATATGGTGCATCTGGTGGGGTCGGAGGAAGTTTCCAGTTTGGCGGCGATGTTGGAGGCGTTTCTGATGCTGCTGGTGCCCGCCGCGGGCTTGACCCCGTTACGGGTGGCCGTTGCCGGCGACCGCGTGCTGGTGCTGGTGTAGCTGCTCGTGCGGGGACCGGTGCTGCTTGTGGTGGTCGTGGCCGTGGTGCTGCGCTTGGTGCTGCACCAGGCCGTGGTCGTGGTTCTGCGCGTGGTGGTCGTGCTTCCCGTGCTCCAGCTGGTGGCCGTGGCCTCGGTCTCAGCGAAGACGAGGAAGACGACGACGACGACGCCGACGATGAAGCCAATGCTGACGACAATGCAGATGCCGACCACGACGTGCCAAATTGGACTGAGTCGGTATGATACTATCCCATCCAATTTCATTTACAACTATACAAGTGTAGTAACGTAGAGTTTGGTCAGTCAATTTGTTCACATATCGCACCATTTAGGAATGCCCTAGGAGTCAGTGGACTGATGAGAAAACAGAGATCTTGCTAGACATCATAATTGACGCAAAGCATAGAGGTTTGTACGAGAAAGGGAGTATGAAATCCCGGGGATACAATTATGTTCTGCTTCAGTATTACCAGCGGACTGGTATTAAGCAGCATAAGACTCAGATTCGATATCGGCTTGGCCAACTTAAATGCATGTACTCCATCTGTGAGAGACTCCACAATCAGACTGGTCGAGGTGTCCATCGAAATGGTTGGCCAAAGGCATCCAGCAAATGGTGGAGACAACATCTACAGGTACGAGAAGCCTTCCACATTGCGTCTCCCCTTTTTATTTTCAGTTGTCCATGCAGCATCTTTCTTACAAATGTCAATGTTCATTTCCAGGGGAAGACTCTTGATGAATTGAAAAACTTGCAGTATCAAGGACCCCCATACTATGAGAAGTTGAAGGATGTGTTCCATAGTGTTGCAGTGGATGGATCAAGTGCTTATCATGCTGACGACAACTCTGGAGAAGAAGATGAAGCAGGTGACGACGACGAAGAAGATGAGGAGTTGGCTGAACAGACACCACAGTTGCATTCCAATGACAGCCCCGTAACCTCAGGTAGCCGCAAGAGGGGTAGTAGCACTGGTACAACTGGAGCAAGCCCAGCCAAGAAGAAGAGCAGGAGCCCTATGGTTACAGTATTCAGAACAATGGCAGATGACACTAAGTTGGTGCATGAAGCTAGGCTGAATTTAATGAGGGAACAGAATGCAGAACACAGAGCGTGGATGAGGGAACAAGCTCAGATTGCGGCAGAGATAGAAAGGCAGAAAGTCCAAATGGCAGCTGAGCTAGAGAGGCAGAAAGTTGAAATGATGCAAAAGCTTGACATTACAAGGGAAGAAAGAAAGGCAAGGCACAAGTCCGAAGAGAGGGCAGTTTTATCTACTATGAAGGCCATTGCAAAAGCAGATGGATGGGACACGGGCAGCATTGAATACATGACTCTGCCTATTATGTGGCGTGATGAGGCTGCCAGGGACTTCTGGTTGGACTGCGAGACACCGGAGAGCCGTCTGAGTGCTGTCCGAAACTACATGAAGCTGAATCATATTGCTTAGTGTTGCATCATTTAGTAGCGTTGAGAACTTTTTCATTCCGGCTTGTTGTTTGTTCAGTTGAGAACTTTTTCATTCCGGCTTGTTGTATGTTCAGTTGAGAACTTTTTCATTCCGGCTTGTTGTATGTTCAGTTGAGGACTATTTCCATTCCGGCTTGTTTGTATGTTCAGTTGAGCACTTAATGATCCTTATGTGTTCCTTACTAAGTCCTCACATTATGGCATTCGAATCTTGAGTCCTAGCTGTCCTTTTTGTTGTCACTTCTAATCATATTTGATCTGACCTGTTAAATTCATGTTATTTCAGATGTTCATGTCCAGCAACTTGATGTCCAGCAACATGCAGCAGCGGCTGATGGACCTGGATGCAGAATGGAGGACAATGCAGCAAGGGTGGATGGAAATGTTAGACAAAGACGAAGAAGATTTCATTGCCCGCTGACCCATCCTTCTATATGGTATGCTCCATGACATGCACCACTTCAATAAAACACCACGACCACGTGGAACAATGAGTGGACTGGATTATGTCATGTTGATCATTTCGAGTGATTATTTATGCAAGACCAACTTTAGGATGCTGCCACATTTGTTTCATGAACTGCATACCATCTTAGTTGATTCATATTGTCTAAATGTACATAGTCTAAACTGCATACCATCTTAAGACATCCTCTAAATGTACTACCATTGAGGCATTGGGCATGTTTCTATGGATGGTAGCAACTCCTCAACCATATAGGCAAGCCATGATCATTTTTGGGAGGTCACTAGATACTATATACCGCATATTTCACAAGGTCCTTAAGAGCGTTGTGAAGCTTGCAGCTGATATCATTAAGCCTTTGTCCAACCATTTAGCAACCACTCACCCACGGCTACAAGAGCCTAGGTTCAAGGGACTGTTCAACGATTGCATAGGGGCAATTGATGGTACGCATATACACGTGACTGTTGCAGCAGACAAAGAAGTTCAGTACCGGAACCGGAAGGGCAGGACATCACAAAATGTTATGGCCGTGGTGGACTTTGACTTGAGATTCACCTTTGTACTCGCTGGATGGCCTGGTTCAGTTCACGACATGAGAGTTTTCAATGATGCAACGATGGGAACGTATGCGGCCAAATTTCATCATCCACCCACGGGTAAGGAAACAAAGTCAAAAGTTTATGTGTTGTTTCAGCTTATCCATGTCTAAGCATTTGATTTACTTCTGTGGAATCATTTGTTATAGTGTGGTAACCATATATTTGGTGTGCAGGCAAGTACTACCTAGTGGACTCTGGCTACCCAAACAGACCGGGCTATTTGGCACCATACAAGGGAACAAAGTACCATATTACTGAATATGGGGAGGGTAGACTGCCAAGAGGTATGAAAGAAACATTCAACTATGCACATTCTTCTCTTCGGAATGCAGTAGAGAGGGCATTTGGAATTCTGAAGCAAAGGTGGAGGATGTTCAGGGACGTGCCAAGTTATCACATTAGAACACAAAGCAAAATTATTGTTGCATGCTTCGGACTTCACAATTTCCTCATCAACCACGGCTATCATGAAGTAGATGAGGACGAGGATGAAGTAGATGAGGACGAGTCCTCAGGAGGCAATACCAGCCAAGAAGCAGTTAGTCCTGATGGAAATGAAGCAGTTGACGCGGCATACATGAATGCATTCCGTGATCAGCTTGCACATCAACTCTACTACAGCTGATAGGTAATATGTTCCATGTGTGGTCCTCTCCTAATCCTTGATTGTTTACTTGTTGTATGCATGGCTTCACTATTTGCAAATGTGTTTGACGAGTGAACACTTTTTTCTGCCTGTTATCATTGTTTGTGACATATGGACCTATGTCGGTTGTGATGGATTCATGAGTGATTGTTTGATCCTAGACAATGTGTATGTCAAATGAATTTATGTTGTATTTGTTTCATGGATTGGAATTGTGCATGGAAAGAGAGCTATTTTGGTCATTTCATTCCATTTTGACCCAATTTAGAGGGTTGCAACGAACACCCCCTCTAAATTTTAGAAGGTACCTGTTTAGAGGGTGCAAGTTTAGACCCTCTAAACTTGCCCCCTCTGAAAGCAACGAACGCACCCATAATACTGCGCGCTGAGCGAGCTGCTGCAACGGGATACGGGTTGGGTTTGCCCCACGCCCCCACCGCAAGTGGTTATAACGTTAAAATTCTGCAACACTCATATTACTACGTGCTCTTGTTCAGCAACTGATCCATCTGGCTCATTTTCCGTGGTCATCTAGCTAGCCTTGTTAAATCGATGCTGGACGGCCCCGCTCGTCTTGCATGTCGTGGAATGCAGCACCATGACCAATGCTAACCAGGGGGAGGAATACATCCAAGATGTCCTCACCACATGTGTCTTCTCCAAAACGTACATATGTTTTTCTCAGTGTTTCCACCTTTGAAATGTAAGTGAAGCTAAAAATAGTTGTCATGCGCTTACTTCCATCCATTCATCTTTCTAGGATCATTATGATACTTTTTTTTTAATTATTATTGCGAGAAATGATGAGATTCTTTTAGATCATGGTAGGGTTACAATCGGCTACCACAACATCGGCACACAAAGTCTGGAGCAAGTCCCAACCAAACCGCCGAGAACGTCTCGTTACAAGCTATATTTTTTTAAAAAAAAAATGTGCAACCTTATTCTGATCTCTATAGCAATGGTGAATCTCAAACTTTCTAAGCTCATAAGAGAGTGTTTTGACCTTTTTTAACAGCAGCGTTAAGTGAGATGGGTTTTCTTTATGAGACTTCGGTGATGCACACACCGTCATGCAGCCCGACTTGAAGATGACTTGATGATGGTACTCTTTTTTGTTAAGAAGAATGAATGATTTTCTTGTACATTAAGATTCTCACTTTGCAGTTAGTTCAACACTAAGGTATGGACTGAAGCCGTGAAGGATTTCACAAGGTATTGTCAGACTTTTTTTTTTTTTGAAAATAAACTCCTATGACGAAGCCCTCTGTAACATAGGGCTAACTTAGAAGAATCCCGCAGTGTTTTCTTTCATAGGCTTTGCAAATTCGCATTCCAGAGATTTACCAATGATGCTACAGGCTGATGCGCTGTACATCCAAAAGTCCTTTCCATTGCGTTCAATGACTAGTCGCCTTGCATGGGCTTTCGTCGTCACGTGCCGTATCCTGGTCCCGTTTCATGAACCGTAGTATCTCTACTACATAAAAAGGCAGAGAGGGATCGTCGACCAATTTTTTCGTTTTCGTCCTGCCGGTTGGTCTTCTCTCTGTTCGAATTCGTGTATCTAATCTAACGCCATGACAGTGTGTTAACTTTCTTTGCAGCAAAAATATGATGAAAGTTGGGCATGTTTGTTATTACTGATAAACGAATGATCCTTTTTCTGTATTTTATCCCAACTCAGTTATTCTTATATGCTTGAACTCAATTGATGGTTATCATTTGATTCGTGGTGTGTTTTCCTTTTTATGAAGAGTAGGTTTTCCTTTGTACTTGTCAAGACATGGCTATTACGATGCACCCTTTGAAGGCACTGAAGGGAAGTACTAGCATGGGCGTGAGAGTTGTGCCAACAAAGTTGATAGACACTCAGATTTGGTTTTGGTTTTTGCAATGCTAGAAATAACAATAGACCACGTGAAGTGTGATTGAATTGCTTTGACTGATATCTTAAGAAAAGGTTTAGGCTTAATGTTACCATCTGTACCATCAAATCAAATTTTGATGTTTAAAAACTGTCATTTATCTCAGGCGCATATGTTTCTCTAAATATCTCTTTTGTCTTGTACCGTTGCAACGCACGAGTAATTTGCTAGTATATATATATGTACGATGAGAACAACGTGGCAATGGCATACCCGACGAGATCCACAAAGAAAGGGAGTGGCAATAGCATTTGCAGCTGCGCGCTGGCACGAAGTCAAAAGGAGCCGGAGGAAACGCTCAGCATCAGGGCTAGCAAAGTCGTCATCGGAGTAGAGTACGTCCTACGGATACCCAGCGGGGCTCATCTCACTGGACGCCGAAAGATAGAAAGCGCCGGGATTTGGACGACGCCTGCGCCCTTCGTTGTGATCGGTACAAATGACCGTACGTCTATGTGGAGGAACACGTCACGAAATATTATTGCTGGCGGCTGGCTGAAGATAGGAAAGGAGCTCAAGGACTCCAAGTGCGTGTTGTCTCCTGCTATCACGAAGAATTTAAGGTGCAACATAACTTGTGGAAATAGCAATAGAGGAATAAGAAAAATGATCTCGTGCGTTGCTGCACTTCATATTTAATTACACGTTCAAGTTTCATATGCCGACTCTTCCTTTTCTAAAAATAAAAAAAATAAAATATGCCGACTCTTCTCTCCGTCGCAACTTGCATGAGTCTATGTTAGTGTTCACTCGTATACGAAGTATGACGGGGACTTGCTGGTCCATTTCGTACCGCTGCGTCGTCACGGGCACCCCATGGGCCGTGAGGGCCGGGCCCACCCGACCCAAGCCCAGTCCACTGCTACGCGCGCCACCAGTGCAGCGACAAGGCATACGCAGATTGTACCGTATCCATGCGTACTGACATACTTTGACCGGTCCTTGTACGCGGTTCAAAGTTCGAAACATTGTGAGTTGTACACGACAAAACCTTCGTACGATCGCACAGACACACACCGACCGCACTTGCTAATAATTTCTCTGAACGGACCTGCATCTGCATCGTCGTTCGAAAACTAATCTGATTCAGCCTGATTACTCCCAGTAATGATGTTGCAAACTCAGCACCGATCTTGGAGCACCCACGTCGATGGCTTCAATCATGCCGGCTACGGCCGCCACGTCCTGGAACAGGGAAAGCACTGCCGCTGCTGTATTGTTTTCTGAAGTTTTTTGCCTGACACGTCCGTGCGCTGCTGTAAAGGCTCTTCTGCAGGGTTCGTACCACGCTTGATGAACAGAGTGTGTTTACCATGCAAACGATCGGATCAGTGTGAGTTTTGCATGATGTGAGGATAGTAAAACACGAAGTATAGTACAACATCTCGGTGCCCACATATGCTGTCCAAGTCCAAGACCTTTTTTCCCATGAGCTGGACGCGAGCAGCATGACCCTCCTCATCTCGAACACGAATACTGAACTACAGTAAGCAGCTCGTACTAATAATCGATTACCCAGTGAAAAAATGGAACGAAACTCCAGTGCCACGGCTAAGAAATGTGCTTATGTCAGGTACGGCCGACATGTCCATGGAACAAGGAAGGTACAGTCGTGATGGTTTTTTTCTTTTTTCTTCCCCTGAACACTGAACTTCAGCAGCGTGTTCAGCTTCAGAGTGCTGTACTATTCTACTACTGGTTGTAGTACTCGAGTATGGGAACAGAGCAATTTTGGTAGGAGCATGGGCCGTAACTTTTAGTAGCTGGCGACGGCTCGGATCTGCCGAGGGATGGAAGCACTTCTAATTGTCGTCTGAAAAAAATTTACGTGATCCGACGTGGTAAAATTCTCTGAAACAAGGTGAAAAGGCTAAGAAACTTTTTGAGAGGAGAAGGCGGCGACACAGCCAGCAGCCAGCCCGCGGATTGCGCCCAAGAGGATACGGATAGATTACATTAATGCGAGATTTGGAGATGCCCCGTCCATCGGCGACTTGTGTTTGTTTTTCATTAGCCTCTGCTGGCTCTGGGTGCGGGGCCCACCCTGCCCAACATCCAAATCTGCGCTTTTGACCGGGGGAATGAAAAGATGCCCCCTTTGATTAGGGTTTGAATGTCATGCTCATGCTTAAACAGATGGGGAAATGATGGGGATAAAAGATGGCATTCAAATGCCCGTTTTGGAACGCGCCCTTTACACTCGATCGCCGGATTAAACTAACCACTCTAACCTGCAGCAATGATGGAGCGACGCAGTCAATCTCAATTCTCAAAGCCACTAACTCCTGCATCTAGCCGAGCTTCTCTCACTCCCACTGGCTGACTCATCACTCTACAAAATGTTGTAACTGCTTCAGGCTTTTTACCGAATAGATAACTGCTCTCGGCTCTGACCGCTTTCCTTGTTGCAGAAAAGGCCATGGATGCTTTCCAGCTCCTACTAGTACCTCAGTTTATTACTGTAATCTTAATCATACTAGTTTACTGTGCTCATCATCGCCAGTAGTATTAGTTTACTGACCGACCCTGATGCGCCTCAGATTGATATAATGCTTTCGTTCATTCATCCGTGCTCTGCTTCTCCAGTCTCCGAGCACTCAAATCCAGGAAAATCTTTGATTACTGGTAGATCATGCGCGCGCTCAACTGTCCCAGATGGATGCGCGCGAATCGCAGCTGAACCCCGTAGAATATTAGGAGAACTGTACTATTATATTAGTGTGGGAATTGTTTTTTCGTTGCCATGTGGCCGAATAACGGCTAATTGCTTGTTTTCTTAGAGAAGTATATGAATAATATACATGTGTGGAATTACCAAGGGGGAAATTAAGGGACATTCGGAAGTTATGAACGAGTAAGTCGACCCTCTCGAAGAAAGTTATTAACTAAAAAACATTTTTAGTTAATAAGTACTTTTTATTGTATTGAAAAGTACTCCATTATTGTTCTACACACGCCCTTGTTTTTTTAAGCTCTAAGCACTAATCATTTTTTTGCGAAAACTCGAAGTACGCATACTAAGTAAAATAGAGAGTTGAACATAAAAAAGCACGTTGAGAACATACAAAGGGAGGCCCTGATGGTGCTAGTTTAAACAGCAGAATGTAAAGCAATAGAGATGTTTGTAGAATAGTTGTAGGTGAAAGTAGACAAAAGACCTAGCTTCCATTTTCCAATATTATACGAACTATATGGGCAATTTTAGTATGCATAAACTATGTCGACTTTTGTAAAAGAACGGTTGTACCCCAAGTCGCTCTCTCCTACCTGCCATCAGTCTCTATTCTTGTTTGACATGGCTCTACCTCGTCCTGCCAGTCCTAAAGAGGGGGAGGTTAAGGTGGATCATGCATGGAACATGCATTGTGGGCCGGCTATGGTGCATAGTGAGAGAGGCAAAGGCGACGAGTTGTTAGCCAACATAATCACTTGTCGATCTACACAATCTCACATAAGCAGTCTCCTTTTGCCTCATTTGTCATCGATCCACCGTCACCTCAATCAATCCACGTAGTTGTTCTTGTTCTCCCTCATGGCAAAAGCGCATAAAGGCAAGGCAAAGATAAGGTTAGAAGGCTTGGGCATCAGCGGAGGTTCAGAAAAGAGTGGCAATGTGATTTAACGTCGATAGTAAGAGGGCGGTCACAGAAACGGTTGGTTAGACAAGGCCTAGAATCCATCCCCCCGCCCCCCCCCCCCCCCCCCCCCCCCCCCCCCTTTCCCAGGCTACAAATTCTTTGTAAGAGTTAAGGTTGTCCAAAATCAAGTTTTCGAAGGACCAAGATAGTCGACAGAGCTTACCCGGCTCCTACGTAAGCTATGAAACAGTAACCGGTTACTGTTCCAATTAAGTTAAGCCAGTATGTACGATAGGCTACCTCCCGCCATGCGACCTTCAAAGTTTAACCGGATGGTCACATATCGGCTGGGTAATTCGCGGTCCATGAGACCCATTATTGATTTGTAAAAGGTGCACAGAACATTTGCTGCGAAACTGTAGATAACCACCTCCATTATTGTCGGCAAGTTGCCCTAGCTTGCTCGCTCTCTACACTGCTTCTTCTGCAGCTGCTGCGTCGTCAAGCTAGGTAGGAGTACGCACCGATTTTAAAAGTGGTCTACGTCTACAAGTACCCATTAAACTAGTATACACGCTAGCTCAATAAGCCCTGGGTTGTACTCTAGCGCGTGTCCGCAGCATCTCGCCCCGACAGCACCCGGCTCCACCACCGACGTACACCGCACGCATATGTGATATGCGTAGGTAGGTAGGTACGTGGCCACCGACGCCGCCGGACACCACCGCCGGCGTCGAGTCGTCGACGCCGTCAAGACCAGCGAGATCACTCACAGTTGGTTGGGCGTGCATGCCAGGGAGAGAGAAGAGATGGCGTCGAGGTAACGTCTTGTAGACAAGCTGGGCAGCCATCGCGCAGAGATGGACTGAACATGGGAGAGGTGAGGTCGGTCCCTTTGAGCCAGGAAGTGAGGACGCAACTGAGGTTGACATCCACTGCTGCTACACTCAAATGGGGCCTCCTCGCCAGACCAGACCTCGGAAAGAAAGAAAGATGGTTGGGGAGAGCGAAAGGAAGGAGCCAGCACGGCCAGGCTTTCAAGCAAATCCCTCTGTGTGTGTTTGTGTTTATGTTTGAGAAAGACGATAGAGAGAGCTCAGCTCGATCAGCCGTTCCCTCTCAAAGACAGCGAGATGCAAAGCATGGCCTCAGGTGTTCCCCCCTTTCATGGCAACAACCAAAAAGCACCAGACGACCTTCTTTTTCCTTGGTACAATATTCCCCCGTTCGATCACGAACGATTTCAAGCAGAGGAATCACATGAACGTTAATATCACCATCGGCTTTCCTTTTCCTCTTCTTTATTTGGCCAACATCCTCAACAAACACAGAGCCGGCTCGTCGCTTTGATCTTTCAGGGGGAGAGAGAGAGCCCCTGTCCCGTCCGTCCTGTGGGTCTCTTTCATGGACAGGGATTGTACACTTTGCTTGTCTACACTCGCAGCAAAGAACCTCAAGGGGGTCCAATACGCACTCATTCGCGTATTGACCGGAGCCGAGCCCGGGGGGAAAAAGCGAAGCGAACACGAGCGTTGGCTGTACCGTGTTAGTCCAAGATGAGGAAAAAAGAGGCGCCTAAGTAGGACCCAACAACACAACGAGGGCAAAATATAGTACGCCCAAGTTGCAAAAGCCAACCGGGGGTGAAGGAAAAAAGGCCCAAGAATACACCTGTTCCTTTGCACTGGCCGCCGTCGTACATGAACCACCACTTTAGCAGCAACAACTCCCTCTCTACTGACTGATTACTGACTGACGCCGGAGAGGAAAAAAGAAAAAAAAAAACAGCAAAGGACGAGAGGCCATGCCGTGCCATCACTGCCATGCACGAAGCACCAGCAGCAGAGCTTTTTACTCGGCTGTGAGATGAATAATGATCGACGCAGCATTACCTCCAATAATTACTGCGACGGCGCCTAATAAAGTGTGAGATCGTAATGATCGGTCAGGTAAACATGTGCTCGGGGAGCAGAGAGAGCGAGGGATTTCAATCAGAGCAAATCATACGGGCCACGCGCCCATGTGTTTTACCGACGTAGGAGAGCAGAACAGCCTGGACTACGCAGCTTTTTTTCCTCACCTTGTCCTTGCCCGTTTGACGCCTGTTCTTTCAAAAACACTCTACTACTAGCAAGATTAAGCAGTGACCAGTAGGAGTAATGGCCATGTATGCACAGCTGCAAACAACCAAAAAACCATGTTTTCGTTTGATGTTAAAGGCCCTGACGGTGATGGGCGGCATAGGGATGGGGGAGAGAGACGGAAAAGAAAAGAGGCCTACGATGGATGCGACGCCAATGCCATGCATGTCCGCGCCGCCGACTCCGGCTTTTCTTCTTCCGGCGCAATCATGGCCGGCGGTGCATCGACGGACAGCTGACGGACGGCGGTGATCATCACCGTCCTCCCACAAGCATGATTGCTCAGCCTACTCTGGTGAAAACAGTAAATGCTTGCAAGGAATGATCATCGGACAAGTAATGCGAGAATTGAAGATGCAGGTCGTATGCTAGAGCTGGAAAGTGACGAGCTATGGATTGGTCAGACAGTCCAACAGAAAAGAGCCGCCCCTTCCCTTCCTCTACAAGTTGCAGATGTACAACAGTTGAAAAGCGATTGATGAAGATGAGAGCCATGGAGTGGTTCCCAGAGGCGGCCAAGCTCCATCGATGCTCAATGTCTCAATCGCTGCGAAAACAGCCGTTTTTACTGTAGCAGCTGCAGAAGAAATAACCACTGTAGCTGCTACAGAAGAAATAACTGCGAACACTGTAGCTGCTGCAAAACAGCCGCTGCAAAGCAGCGAAGCGAACATGCTGAATGGAACTTCTTTTACAAGACGACACTTTGCAAGTCTTTGTAGTTTCAGCTAATAAGTTGATCGCAGGAAACAAAGTACTATAAAGAAATTGTCGAATTGTTATTGCCTCTTCACTGACTAGCAGAGTGATCAGCTATGAACACTACCCCAGTTAAAAAAAAAAAAGAACAGAGGTAGCACTCTTGATAGAAATATATATATATAAAAAAAAAGAACAGAGAATAGAACATCGGGTTGCATTCAACTGCATATATCAACATTATTTGCGTAAGAACCGAAACGGTTACATATGGCCCCTGCTTTCGGTGGTCAAGAAAATATTGACAAGAAACACTTCCATTAATCTCTGCAAGTTCAATGGCCCCATAGAATCCATATTTGGCAAGAGACAGTCATTCGCTAACCAAACTCGATGATCAAAGGAGGATGCATATCTCCATCTCATGCCCCACTCCCCACCCCACCAAAATCTAGAGCGAGGAAGCAAGAATTAACAACATGGGCACAAGGAAGAAATTCTAGAAACCAAACGGAAAAAAAGTAGGGAGCAGGGTGGAAAAAATCTAGCAATTCCTAGGGATCAAATTCTACAAAATGCTAATTGGAAAAGAAAGAAGAAACAATTAAAAAGGGATGTTACACTGATGAGGATTCCACATTGCCTTGCTCATTGACCACATCATCGTCCCCTTCATCAGCGAGTAACTCTGCATCCTTGTCTTCATCACTTGAAAAGTCCCTCCTCTCTAGCTTTGAATTCGCAGCAACAAACACCAACCGGTGCGCTCGATCAATGCCACTTCCCAAGCTCCCGGGAGCCGAGAGCCAGCGCACCATTGAAGGTGTGCACTTGAATCCCCTGGAGGTCGCATGGAGGAAGATGAGCCGCACAGCTACCTTGCCCAGCGACTTGAGCTCTTTCAGGCATGTCTCCCAAACAAGTCTGCTGCTCTGCTTATTTGCAACCTTCATCTTCCCCGTGGACGGGTCAGGCTGCCTCACCTGCACAGCTTGCGCATACAATGGATCCAACCCATCCGACCGCCATTTCATCAGTTCCATCAGAGCAAGATGAGCCTCCTCCCGCGACACCATTCTGGTGATCAGCCTGTCCACGTCCTTCTCCTGATCAGGCGTCAAGCACTTGAATGGAGGGAGGTAACGGCCACTTGCATCCTTGACAAGGTAGAGAGGATCCAAGATGAACGCTGCAGACCAGGCTGGGTGGTAATTTTTCCGGAACCTTTTCTCAACCACATTCAGAGCAGAGCTTTCATCGATTTTAAATTTACGACACCAATCTCTAACCTTGCTGCGCAAGTCCTCCCATAGTGGCAGGCATTGCCCAACGAGAGGCCTGTCAGCCTCCATCTCCTTCGCCATGTCCATGATCAGCTTCACCAACGAATGCACAGCCTCAACCTCTGTCCAGAAATCCACATTCTGCACTGTCTCCCCCATCTCCCTCGCAACCAAGTCATCGATGCACACCAGCTTGTAGGACTCCGCCGTCACAGCGAGACGGAGCGAGTGCGCCGAGGCCAGAATGTCCTCTAGCATCTCGAAGGCTGCCCGGAAGTTGCTGCCATTGCCGTTGAACGGAACATGTGCGACGCGAAGGAGCGAAGCGTGGCCGAGCTCCTCAATTTGATACTTGTGCAGCAGGGACCGCGCCGCCTGCTTGGAATTGAAGTAGGCGGCAAGCTTGGCAGACTTGGCGGCGACAGAGCGGAAGAGCGGGAGCTCCCGCGCGAAGTCCCGCACCAAACGGGTGAAGCCATGGATTTGGCAAGACAGGTTCACCATCCAATGGTGCCTGCTCTCGAGATCACGCAGGGCCTTGGATTTGAAGCGGTCGGCGACGATGCCCGCGCAACGGTGGATGTCGTTGGAGGAGCCGGAGGCCGACACGGACGCGACGGCGTCGAGCAGCAGCTCCCCGGCGTAGTCCGAGGGCGCCGTGGCCGGCATGGGCACGGCGCGGTGGAACACGGACGTGTCATTGGGGAGGTTGACAGAGAGAGTGACCACCTGGTCCCGCCACCCGTCGGCGGCGAGCTGGAAGAAGAGCGCGTCGCGCACGCGCGCGGCGGCGTCGGCGCGGGCCTCGGCGAAGCGGGCGTCGAGGCGCGGGCCGGCGAGGTCGGCGCGCGGCAGGTCCGGCAGCCCGACCTGGCGCAGGAAGGCCCGGAGCTTGGGGTGGCCGGCGGCGGAGAGCGAGACGCCGCCGGAGGACTCGAGGAACCAGTCGGAGAGCAGAGCGAGCGCCGCGTCGGCCTGCGGCTTGGGCATCATCGCCCCCGGCGACGCCTTTGGCGACTTGAGCCGCTTCACGCTGTCCTCGAGCATGGCGAGCGCGCCGAGATCCTCCTTGCCGCCGGAGAGCACGAGCGCCGACGAGTGCTGCGGCGGCGCCGGGAGCGCGGGCAGCGCCGGGGAGTAGACGGACGACGGCTCGACGACGACGAGGTGGTGATGGTGGGACAAGGGGTCCGGGGCCGTGTACGCCGGAGGCATGGAGTGTCGCTTGCGGCTGCCGGAGTGGTGGTGGTGATGGTACTGCTGCTGCTGCTGAGGGTGCTGGTGGTGGTGCGGGTTGGAGTGGTGGTGGTGGTGGCGCGGCGAGGAGGGCGCAATGGACGAGATGGGGATTGGGGACGACGCTGCGGAGTTGGACGGCAGCATCTGCGCCGTGGGCTGCTGGGAGCCGGAGGCGGAGGCGGCGCCCGGCGGCGGCGCGGAGAAGTTGGGGCAGGTGCCGCGCTTGAGGTGCTCGGACGCGGTGCGCGAGGGGTTGGAGGCGGAGAAGACGGCGGAGCAGAGGGCGCAGCGGAGCTTGACGGCCTTGGGCGGCATGCCGGTGTCGGCGGGCGGGATGAGGACGGGCTCGAGGTGCGCCCAGTACCAGGCGCCCTTGCCCTTCACCGCCTTGGCCCGCACCGTCAGGAGGCCCTCGTACCGCTTCTGCGCCGCCCGCGCCGCCGCCTCCTCGCCGCCCATTGGCCTCACCGCCGCCGCGGCTGCCGCCGGCGGCGGCTGCTCCTCCTTGGCGGCCGCCGTGGACATGCCGATCGCGTCGCCGCCCAAGACGGAAGGCACGAACCAACCAACCAACGATCGGCGGAAGAAGAAACAACCGACCGATCGCAGGAGGAGGAAAAAAAGGACCCGCCTTTCCGCTCACCAAACCGCCAATCCAATCTGGCGGTGGCGGCGCGGAATTCCTGCGCACCGGCCGGGACTAATGCTGCGGGCGCCCCACGGCGGACTGCGATCGGCGCGGCGCATTGGACGGCGGCCGCGGAGGCCCGTCCATGGAGGCGCGGGGGAGTGGGTGGGAGTATCTCGTGGAGGTTTTTGGGGGTTTAGAAAGGAAGAAGATTTGGGAGAGAAAACAATGCAAGACTCTCGCAGCCTTCCAAGGGAGAGAGAGAGAGAGAGAGACAGAAAAAAAGGGTATGATAGGGACAAAAGGGGAGGGCACTCTCTCCACACCAGGCCAGGGGAGGAGGAAGGAAGAGATGAAGAATTGAGAAGAGTCTCTCTCTTCCAAAATACCAAACCAATACAATATTTTTACTTTGTTCTTATATAGTAGGCCTTGACTCCCCTCTCCTGGCTGGGGTTGATGTGTACACAACCACAACACTTGGCCCCCAAAATATGGAGCCTTTTGTGTCAGCTTGTAATTCTGCACTCGTAGCTTGGTGATGAGAACAAGAATTTTTTTTGGTTGGTTTTCAAGGGTGGGGGAGGGGAAAGGGAGAGAAGGGGATTTGATTTGTTGACTTGGACACAGCTGCCGGTAGGCAGGGGGGAGGAGGAGGAGGGAGAACTGATGGATGATGATGGATGGAGACGGAACCAAGGGAGAAGAAGAAGTGGGGAGGGCAAGCTAGGAATTTATGGAAGGGGAGCTATGAACTGCCCTGGCTGGTCTTTGGGCAGGGTTGACTGCCCCCCAGCGGCAGCAGCACCGCAAGAGGAAGGCCTCTGGGAGAACGCTGCCCCGTTTGTTTATGGTACATGGCCTATATATGTAAAGAAATAGGGCCTTGTGTACAAGTGTGCTGCTTTGCTACACTACAGCCTACTACGACTACTATACATTACAATTATTGTGGTGGAATAGTTTGGTGGCCACCCCCTAGATCAGAGCCGAGAGACCCCACCTCAGCCGTACTTCATTTTTTCCCGGTTCCGTTCTTCCCTGGCGCCACGGCAATTTGAGCAACTCTTGATGTTTGCCATCTGTCATTTTTTCCCGGTTCAGTTCTTCCCTCGCGGCACGGCCAAATCTTGATGTTAGCCTCAAGAAGAAAAATGTTGTGCCAATTTTTCATTCATTCATTTACACACTGCTAAAAATAAAAGCACGGCTGCCTGCTGCAGGGTATCATGAGACGGTAGGGCGCGAATGAGGGCTCGGAGTCAGCAATGGCGTAGGCCTAATGATTTGGCCATGGATGATACAGGTAGGCCTTTCTCTGGGACATGCATGGGACGGGTTTTTTTTCCCTTTTCTTTTTCCTCTTTTTCCATGTCGGTCTAGCAGAGCAGAGCAGGACGTGCCTGGAACCAACCAACCCCATTTGTAGATTGGACTTTGGACGTCACCACATAAAACATTGCTGCGTATATACACTACTGTAATGGCCAGGGACTACTACCGTATTCCAGGGTTTTAATTGCGTGGCCAACATAGACGGGTACCAATTCCGGAGTGCGTATCATGAGCAGTACCTAGCTGCCCTACGTGTATTTCACCACACACCTGGAAAAGGCTGTGCTCATTGATGGGGAACGTTGGAAAAACGCCGGGCACGTTGCTTGAATTCTTCCTGGACTGTTTCAAGGACGACGATTCAAAAAAAAAAAAAAAGGACGACGGCGCCGTGTATACACCGGTTCCACATGCAAACCGTGCGACCCTTTACTACCTGCTTCGTTTCTTTGCTTTGCCTCATGTATTTGTTAGCTCGAAATACGGCCCTGTTTAAATGAGTGCGCTCTTGAATAATTCTACGACCCTTTACTACCTGCTTCGTTTCTTTGCTTTACCAATCTTGCAACGGGGTAGACAGCTCAAACTTGGATTTCATCGGCCAAAGAAGTTTCTGTTTCCTTTTTCTTCTCTCGTCCGGCCTCCACTGGAACAAAATGAATTATTTTGAGGGCCACGGATAAGGATACACAGTAAATGGGAGTGAATGGCGCCTATGAATGCATCAGTGGGACATCTCTTTGATTTTCCAATCTAGGAACAACTGACATATGTAGTCGTCAAATTTACAACGTGAACACAGCTTGGAGCCTTGGATGACGCCCAGCCAGCCGCACCGTGTGTACAACTGTAACCCGTCATACCAGATTCGTGTCCAAATTCACTGCACCACATGGGAGCGGTTGACTCGAAGAAGTGCAAACGAAAATATATGGAAACAACAAGAGGTTTATGTACAACGGAATATCGTGGCGTCAGTTTGAATTGAAACAAGTTTAGAGCAGGTACAATGTTACACGTAGACAGTTTTGTAAACCGTCTCATGTAACATTACGGAGGATTTTTAATGAGGTAGAAGAAAGAGAGAGAGGAAAAAAAAATAGGCGGTTGTTTCGCGAGGCAACCACCTCAAACGCTAAAATTTAAAAATATGAGACGGCTTACACACTATTGTACGAGTTGTAGTTGACATGCAACTCATAAACATTCATTTTCTCATCTATATATTAAGGGAAGATGTAATTATTACGAGACAACTAAAACAATCATCCATTGTATGTGTTGTCTCGCAAATCGGCTTATGATTACGTGTCATGCATGAAACGACCGAGACAACATCATTGTATCTGTCCTTAATAGGCTTATATAATCGGAGCAATCCCCGGTAACCCGGAGCTTAAACTAAAATTGCTGGTAGCTTATATAATCGGAGCAATCCCCCGTAACCCGGAGCTTAAAACTAAAATTGCTGGTAACCGTTTCACCTTAGTTTGCCAATCTAGATTGTCGGATTCTATCCATCATTGAACAAAAGGTACTTCTAAAATTAAATCTAGTAAACTCAACAAGATGCCGCAATGGAAAATGACCTTGATGTTCCATCACTGTCGGCTCTTGAAAAAGAATCGACACGCCAAAAAGAATTGACAGTAAACTTTTTTTCTAAATGACGTATAATGGAGCTGTCTATGAGACCGTCTTATACATGTCACGTAATTTTTAGACTGCTTATCAGACAACAGATACAATGGGTGATTGTTTTAGTTGTCTAAGTAGAAATAGCATCTTTCCTTAATTTATGGATGAGAAAAGGAATGTTTTTAAGTTGCATAGCAACTACAAGTCGTACAATGGTGTGTAAGTCGTCTCATACTCCTAAATTTTAACTCTTGAGGTGATTGCCTCGCGAAACAACCGTCTCTTTCTTTTTTCTCCCTTTCTCTCTTCCACCTCATCAAAAATCCTACGTGACGTTACATGAGACGGCCTATGAGACTGCCTACGTGTAGCGTTGTACCTGCCCTAACAGTTAGTACACGATATTAGAAGATTAATTTATTTAATTGGTAGTAAATAAAAGTAAAATACTAGAATGATCTGACAAAAGCTTTATGCGCATTTCAAATATAGAAACCATGTTATACTTTCACTATTGGTAGCTCAACAACATATTTATATTCAATGATCGTGGTGCAATTTTAACCTCAACGAGTAGCCCAATGAGTATTAATTAGATTTCAGATTAGGTACATCTCGGATGTTGACTCAATCAATTTTTTTTAAAACAAAACATTCGCACCAAACATTATATATGGACATACCTAATGAAGGTGATAGAATCTAAAATTTTCAGGAGATATGTAACATGACCCCTAGTCTTCTTTAATACATTTCCTTTAATCAAGGATTTTTCACATTTCATTAGCTGTGCATTTTTACTAATATGCAACCACCATGCGATGCAAGTTCCTCTCTATGATGTAGGAGTTGGAAGTCCATGCACTCATGTTTTATATATAATCTCTCGCACAACCCACCCAAAGTGTACGGATCACTAGGGCCTTGATTAAATAATGTAAAGGGACAAGCAATACCACAATGATGTGTATGTAGACTAGTACATCTTGAACTTCTTTCTTTGAAACTTGTCATGCTGGTTATGCTGGTTTGGTGCTAAAACTAGAAAAGCTCTCAGATTTTCAAATCAATTGTGGTTCCCACAAGATATTCCGTAGCCACAAATGGGTACCGCGTCCATTTATCTAGTCCTGGTCCTCTCCACAAATCTGTTCAGTCTAAAAGCGTCACAAAACGAAAAACATGCCCACTCCACGTACGATACAACTTGAAAAGTATTCCATCTAGTCCTACCAACACCTCTCTTCCTTTTTACAATTTCCTATCATGATATTGTGGAATATATATGTACAGATATGATTTCCAGCATGGTAATATCCTACTCAGGGGCGGAGGACCCGGTATGGCCATGTATGGCAGCCGCCATACCTTGAGTTTGCTGCGTGACCTCCCAAATCTTTGAGCATACTGTCCACTATCCATCATGCGAACGCATATAGGTGAAAAAAGCTTCTGCCACATGCTTAATTGATGAGTTTGGTGTTTTTAGCACTAAATTTTAAAGGGCTCTAAATAAAGAAAATCTAGTACTAAATAAAGTTTAATGACAAAACCTTTTTACAGATGGGTACATCTTTACGAGACGAATCTAATGAGCGTAATTAATCTATATTTTGCTACAGTAATGCTACAGTAACTATCATCTAATCATAGCTTAATTACCTTCATTAGATTCGTCTCGCGAATTAGACCAGAGTTCTGTAGTTAGTTTTGTAATTAAACTTTATTTAATATAGCTTATTTAAAATTTAGACCCCTCTAAAATTTAGACCCCCGTGCGCCGAACACGCCCGAAGTCGAACAATTTTTGTGTGAGCTAGACTTACTCATAGGCTTTTTTATTATTGAATGGGGGCCCACTACTGTGATTTCGCCGTACCTGATTTTTTCCCGTCCTCCGCCACTGATCCTACTAGGAGATTGTATAGCTCTCACATCTACATATACCCCTAGCCAAAAAAGAAAAGAAAAGCCGCTATCGTGGCTCAGTGTGGGATCCTTTTTATGTACACGCCATGTAGCTTTAAATTCGGTACACGCTGAAGAAAATGTCCAATTTCGACATGACCTGCCCCTTTCCTGGAGGAAAAGATGGCTGGAAAAGACCCTGATGGATTGCTGCCATGGATGTGTTGTGTATGTGTGTGCGTGCACGTCAGGATGGCAGCAGCAGCTGCTGCAGCAGCGTGAGCTGAAAGCTCCTAAACAAAGCATATTCAAGTGTCTGCCAGTATTAGTAAAACATACTGCACGAAACATGAGCAACCACTACTGTACTAGTCCTCCATACGACAAATATAATTTTTCTTGCTTTTCCGAACGAATGGAATAGAATAGTATAGTCTGAGTCTGAGATAACGATTAACAAAGCGTACTTTTCCTGATGCTACGTATCCCGAAGATAATATAATAATTAGGAGGTGCCTTTTGGCACCAGTATTATTTTCTTTTTCTTTTTTCAGAAAAGAAAGAGAAGAGACGAGAGAGAGAAACAGGTGGCAGTAGTTTCAGTGTCGCCGGCGCCGTAGGTGTAGCATTTTCTCGGAGAGGTGAAGATCACAAGATATAATATATATTTCAGCCAGACGGAGTGGTGATTATGACCACCTTTTGGTCATTTCAATCACTTTTTTTACATCGAATGATTCGTGCAATCCGCGGGTGGAATATTATAATGTGTTGGCCTACGTCCGCGTATCATCTGCCACACAAATGAGAAAAGGGCGCCGGGGAATAACGACCTAAAACACGATTACGGGGTCACCATTAATGGTAGGTGTAGTGGTTTCAAGGTGGGCTCTCCTCTGCCGCTAGCTGCATCTAGGTTTGTTTAGGAAGAATAATGTTTGCTGACCCACATAGGGCCCAAAACCAGCAAGACGAAACTGGGGGTGTGAATAGGATTATTACTATATGATTTTAATACCGTAGTAAACAAAGGTAAGACTTCATTTGGTATCACGATGGCTTTTGATAGGATCCACAAATGTAAAAATCTCCATAAAGCCAGATTTAGTAACATATGAGGTTCTACCGAGCAGTGTGCACAACATGGCACCTATGTGCTACTCTAATAAGCCATCCGCACAACGTTTCTACAAGATCTGGTAAAGATAAAAAAAAAATTGCGAGGGAAAGATCTGGTAAAGATATAGTTCTTCCACTAATTAGATTCTATGCAAATCAGTAAGTCATACAGTAAGCACGAAACATATACTCCCTCCATCCTAAAATATACAAATTTCTAATGTTTAAAATGTATTTTAAAATATAAGAACTTTTAAAAACTAAACTGGCTCAATCCGCAAAAAATTTCCCCACAGTAAGCACTAATGTGAGTTCGTTTTTATATATATAAAAAAACAGGGGCAAATCAGTCTTATGCTTTCACTGCTATTTGCTGTTTTCAGGGTTCTAAAATATTTACATGTTAGGATAGAGAGGGAGTATATTATTACAAATATTTAGCTTTTCCATACTAGTTATTTTTAAGAGGAAAATATTCATTTTACCCTTGGATGCAAATAGTTTCTTTTTGTCTACTTAGCCGTCATTTCGGTAACTTAAAAGTCTCATCACAATTCACATAGATTATTGGCAACACCTAAGATTAATGTGGCCCTTAAATTAAAATAACCCATGAAAATAGTCAATTGAATTCCCAAACAACCTGCAACCTAGAGGATCAAGTGACCCAACTTTAACATTGGATATGTCTTTTGGGGTCAGGTAAGATGAAAATAGTTTGATGGGAATCAAATGGGCTTCTGCATTTGAAAATGCCACACGACTCCCAACCAATATTTCAGAATTCATGATATGTGTGCTAAATCCTACCTTGCCCTTGCAAATTTCCTGTATTCGGATTTGTGTCTCTATAACTGATGGATCCTAACATACTTGCATATCATGGTTAAGGTGGAACGTGCTCACCGTTGTTTGAGTCTCAGCTTTATCATATATATTGTATTTGCGGCTTATATTATTGTTTAAGTAGTTAGACACAAACATCAACAATGAGACATTGTGGGTATTTCGTCAATCTCATCGACATCTAATTAATTTTGACTTGGCCAAAGTAGAGAGTTAATCAGAGTAATCACATCTCACAACAAACTGAACTATTTGGAGCTATCTTGGTGAAGTAGGGAGAGGTAAGGCCAGTCTCAATACAGCATTTCATAAACATTAAATTATATGTCACTTATTTATTTTTACTGACTTGAAAAGGTAATTATGAAGAGAAGGAAGTGAAACTTTTATCTGATGTGAGACATCTTATAAAAGACAGGTGGCTCCAATAAAATGATGCATTAAGACTGGCCTAAGTTCAGGTAGAGAGGGTAATTACAGTAATCATACCTCACGAAAAAAACCATCGGAGTTATCTCGATGAGGTGGGGAGAACTATGTAAAAGGCATCTTTCCTGTCTGTTACGAATCTGGCTTGCCATATATCTTATTGTGTACGTTCTCGAAAAATTTATATCTTATTGTGAAGCTACGAACAAAAAGCCTTCTGATTAGACATGACATCTTTTTACGGGTTGAAATTCATTTGCCATCTTTTCCTGTTAGAAAGAACCTTTTAGACCTCTAATGAGCCCATATCTATGGGCCTCTTGGCTAGTTTTGGCGGTCCTCGAATATGCAAGAGGATTTAAACTAGTTGCACACAACATGTAGACGTAAGAGTGCCTGTTATGTGCCTCTTTATTATATTAGTTATAATGCTAAGGTCCTTCCAGTGCATCAAAGTATGCAGCGCATCAAATCGATGGTGTCTTCTCATTCTCCTTGCTAAGATTCTTGCCCTTTTTCAATTCAACGAAGGTGCACATGATCGGGCACCATTACACACATGTACACGATGCTCACACCAAAGCATATTTCACAATAAAGAAAATATAATCACACTAAGCATGAATGCGCTCCGGCCCTATACTTCGAAAACTTGACTGGCGTATCATTTAAATTTGATAGTGTGCTTGGAATGACGTACTTGGCTCAAAATGTGCCCCTTGAACTCACTGTTTAGGTAGGCTTGGCACAGCTTGTTATCGGGCATGAAAAGACTACATAACAAACTACTATTTGAAACTATTTTGTAGCTAAAATGTTATCTCTTTATGCCTTTTGAGATCATGTTAGCCGTTAGGCATCATTGTATCGGATCAGACTTAAATATAAGATGCCAACAACGTGCATGAGATGTCCAATTTGACACATCAATCAAACAACAAAATAACAAGTAGATTTCTGAATACGTATGTAATATAATCAATTGAGTGTTACGTGTAGCCCCTAATACCACATACCTGAAACGTCACACATGCACTGTACGTACATGTAGAGACAACGCAAGCTTTGATGATGTCGAGATCGAGAACTTATAATACACACAGCGTGTCTCAGCTAGCGAGTTGACACAAAAAATTACGTATCTAAACAGACCCTACATCATTGTTAAAAAAAAAACAGACCCTACATCCGTCCACCTTTTTTAAAAAAGAAAATACATTTAACTTTTTTTTCATAATTTCTTTATAAGCTTTATAGAAACCATAATTTTATTTTGAGATATCAAGGGTCATATATAATATGAATCCTTCAATTGCATAGATAGTTTTTGTGCGATTAATTGCATAGATAGTTCTTTGTGCGATTAATTGCATAGATAGTTTAGCTAGTTTTAGTAAAACAAATTCATCTTCCTTTCTCCAAATCGTTACAGCTGGAAAGAGAGTTGAATTTTGTAGGACGCATATGGTGCTTGATCTCTTCTCTTGTAATAATCCATATATTTAGTCTTTTTCTTACAATATGTTAAACACCATACTGAAGCAGGATGACATGGCATATGCGCCGCTATGCATAATTCTAAATGAAATGGATTAGTTACTTCTAGCAAGGTCCAAAATATCATTCCTCCCTTGTTAACTACTCCTATTTGACATTGTAAGCTTCATGTGATCAAACACTATGAATCGACAAGACTATATGTTCAAAAAATTAATCTAAGTATGATATATGGATGTGGCACCCTTTGTTCCCTGACCCACTAGACGACGAGACATGGATTATATTTTGTAATACCAGGCCTCATATAAATTTCAGCAATGAAAGTAAAAGCAGCAAAAAGATCTGAGGCGGTACAAGTACACATGCATACACTGTATACAGGTCCCTGTGCAGATAGCACGTAACAAACCAAACATATGGTAGTTTCTACGCATCCCCTCCAATTAAGCGAATTGCCACAAACCGATCGCGGGAAAAAGGAACAGACCAGCCAAAGTTTGACCGGTTAATACCGGACCCCCTGAACCATTCATGCGTGATGCATCTGTATCTAGCTAGGTAGGCATCACGATTCTAAGAATATCTTTTCTCTTGGGAGCCATTGACGTAGAGGGCACGAGGTACCAGTACATACATACATCGATTTAGAGCATGCAACCGAGTGCGGCCTGCCGAAAGGCAAAGTGCCAGCGAGAGTAGATTGGGACCAGACCGGAAGTTATGGCCAAGGAAACCTAAGGCAAAACGAAAGGTGCCTCACCACGTACCCTAGCGTACGTCTCGGTAAATTAGTTCCAGCACATGCACAAGACCACCGGTATCTTATGTATATTTTGTGTCACGTTAAACATTAGTACTTGTCGTCTTGTGACTCTTGTCCTGAGAGCTAGGTAGCCATTGAAAACTGTACAGAGATCTTGCTAACTTCTGAATGTACTGTATATATATGTTAGTAACATTTTTCTTGTGGCACATGAAGAAAAAGAGGCTCAACAGTTGTGGAGTAGATCGTACGTACTACCTCTCCGTTCTGCCTGCGTAAAATCTCCAGCTATAGCTAGGTTGGAGATCAAGCATGGAGGCAGTGTTGGGTAGTCTGTCCTCGATCCACTCGTGCGGAGCCGTTGAAAAAAACACGACATGTAGGGTTCTGTGTATATATATAGACTAAAAGTCAAACGGTATATGTCTGGTTGTGAACCGTTCCATTTGGAGACTTGTACATATATGTGTCGTTGCTTTGCTTTGTCGTTCGTTCCTCCACCGAATTCCAGGAGGGACAGGCAGTACGTTCGTGGGTTCTACCCTACACTAGTCAATTTGCTCGACGTACGTACGATAATACTCGATAATGTTATCTAGAGTACTGACGCTGCATGCATTTGTTTTAACATTGTGATCATTCCTCTGGAGAAGAGTTATTCCAGAAGCCAAACATTACAAGAGAGATTGATTAAAACGCCGCAAGTCAAGCATTTGATTGGCCAGCTCTTGTATCAACTGGAAAGAGGAACAAACGGTTCTGAAAACCACGTATGCGCGTGAGCTGTGTTCACTTCACACCTCCCACGTGCGGTTGGGACTTTTTCCTTCTTCAAATTAAAACACAAGTTTAGATGCAGTCATGCATGTCTCTACGAACAAGGGCACACACTTTATTCATGGAATGTCTATATGTGAGGTTAAGTCTGTGGACAATGATCAAGCTGGTTTCATGACAAGAAATCTAATCAATTAACTTAGCTATACGCTAACCTGAATGTTCCACGCTGACTGATCCATTCGATGTGGCCGCACCCCACAAACCCAACCTCGAACTGAAAACGACTGGGCCAACATCCATCAACAACATGCATGGTACATACACGGCCAGTCACCACTGTTGGGTGTAACTCATACGACGTAACCCATCATGCGTATCACATCCATCAGGTAGTCGCCCGACCCCCCCTCACCAGCAGACACTATACGAGGCACGAGCACATGCCCATATTTACGTTAAAAAGTTTTTGTATACATGAAAAAAGGCTACTACCAATAGCGCGGCGTATTGTATGTACGTAGTACTATGTAGCTAGTAGAACACAACAGACTACCTAGCCGGCTGCCACTCGCCATGCATGCTATGCGACGCGAAACCGGCCGGCGCACTCGATCGATCATCAACGACGAACGACACATGCATGGTAACTCTAGCTAGCTAGCTAGGCGCAGCGCCGTGCACAATGATGATTGCCGGCCGGGCGCAGGGCAAGGACGACGACGACTTGAGCTGCTCCTATAGATCGATCGATGTTTCAATGCGCTTTGCCATTTCCATGTCCTTCTAAGCCAGTGCTAGTACAACTGGTCCTTATTTACCGACGTATACACACTACGCTCATGCATCTTAATTGTGCGTCCTTCGCGTGCCGATTCCCCGCGCGGCTGCTGTGCTGGGATGATGTGTGATGGATCGATCGTGTCTGAGTTGTTGTTCAGCATACACACATATATAAATCCATCAGCACCAAACATGGATCCAACGCTTTCCACGTACTGTTGGCCGGATGATCCTTTTCCGTAGCGTTGGGCCACACCCCGGACCGCGCGGCGCACGCTTGCTACTGATGACCGATCCTTCTCTCACTCTCACTGATCACTTGGACACACCTAAACTGAACGAACAGTGACCAGGGGCGTTGCGACGACGGCGCAGTGGTCGCGGCCGTGCACGTACTGCATGGGACTCGACCGAGGGATCCCATGCAAAATTGAGGCAGCGTGCATGACTTGTGACGCAGAGAAAGTAATTTGTTTGGGGAGAAAGCTGGAGTTTGTTTGGGGAGATCGACGTACCTGCAACGCCGGGAGACCGACGTGCTCAGCGCCACAAAAGCTGCTTGTTGACGCAGAGAAAGTTGCATCAACTTTCCAATCTCTTGCAGTTTCTCTCTCATGCGATATGCAAGCGACGACGACTACGCCGATCGATCCCTGCAGGCTGCAGCCCCTCTCTATTTTCAGCTTGCACCCCGGATGGATCTCGCGAAATGAGGCTTCAACTCTCTCTTAAAGGTGGCGACGCAGACCTGACTGATACTAGTCAAATGTTAGACTTGTGATTGAGAAAGAGAGGCCTGCCTCCGACGCTATTGCCGTTTCTCTCTCATGCACGAAAGAAGGAAATGAGAAACCATATGTCTCTATGAACAAAAAGCATTGGCATTGCCACAACGCATGCATGCTTCTTTCATTTTCATTTCTCTCTTTGTAGCTAGGTGAAAGAAAGGCTAGTATGTTTGAGAGAGAGAGATGCATGGAGAAGCGTGGGGACCACCACACCATGCATCATGATGCTCACAAACACACCCTTCGTTTTCATCAAAGGCTGGGCTCTCCCAGCCCTCAGGTACACTGCTAGTCTCCTTTGATGAATTGAGCCTATCATGACACTGACTGACAAGCTAGTGATCATCAGGGTGGGGGCAAAAAAAAAAAAGAGAAAACAATAGCAAAGCCGTAATGCTTGCCTTTCCGGGTGATCAACTCCCGGTCATGCATGGCATGGCATGTCAGTGGTGGAAAAAAAAAGCATCCGGAGAGATGAGAGAGAGAGTAGCGTAGCATGCACACAATGCAAGTCACAGAGAAAGGACTGGCAGGGTTGATTTGTGTATCAATGGCGAAATTTTGTAGTGTCAGAATCAAACACGCATAATTGCTTTCTCCCTGCTCACCTCGACGACGACGATGATCCGTCGGTCAAAAAGCTCGTGGCCCCGTCATGATTCCACTGTGCGAGCGGCGCATCTCCAGGAGAGAGAGCTAGGCCAAGCCAGCATCAGCAGCAACTTTTTGCTGCTCGTAATCGAGATATATGTTGTCAGTCGCAAATATCGATCGATCCATGGTTGATGGATCCATCGCTCGCAAAGTTGCGACAATTTTATGCTCCCTTCCTTTCCTAAGCCAAGGGCCCGAGGTTCGTCAGAAATCACTATCTCAGGCCACGGAACTCGCCTTTTCAGGGCACTCTCTTCTCCCTTGTATGTCGCTCCTGTTCGGCCATTGTTTGTCTGGCCGGACCAGCCAGCAGATCGAAGTGGTGGTGTGCCCGTATGGCGCATCGAGATTCGAGTCATCTGCCCGTGGTTGCAGGAGTAAACAGTACGACGTTGATCACTCGCTAAAAGTAGAATCAGCTGCCTGATCAAACAAAGGATCCAAAGCAAGTGCTAGATTATAAACAGGGAATTTTCTTCGATGCCATTGGCATGAACTTTAATCCCCTGTCTGCCACCGAAAAAACTGTCTCCAAAGTTATCCACAAGACCTGATGCGAACAAAATTCATATTGACAAATCACAAGATTGTTGTGTAAATTGGTGAACCAGAGAGTACCTAACGACCCTATTTCTGTTTAGTTGAACCAATAACACTATTTTTTTCCCAAGTAAGTAAAACTTCCAGAAACTAGTGCTATCGGTTAAGCTTAGGAGATGACAAGACGAGCTGAGTGCAGCTCGAGCCAAACAAAGGCCCGCCTGACAAAAATTCACCCATGCATGTCCCGCTCAAAATTCTTGAATTCATGTTTTGAATCAGAAAATGGTACTACAACAAAAGGTGAATAACCAACTGGATCATTTGAGTTGGATTACTACTTTTTGACAGGGACCTACCAGGAAATCCAGCCGGCCGACAAATGAATCTCCGCTCGAGCACACGTACAGGACCATGTAAAGGATGGATGGAACTGTGCTGGTAAAGGGTTGTGTGGTCTGAAGTGAAGGGCAAGAAACCAACGCGTGGGAAGGAAACTGATGAAGCAGGGGAGAGCGAGAGAGACGAGCTCAACAGCTGAACAGCCACGTCAACATCAGGCTCGTGGCGATCGAATGGTCAGGGTGGTGGCCGGCAGTTTCACGTCTGGCATGGTCCGTTGCCGTAGGCCTTTTCCAGTTAACTTTTCCTTGAGTCCCATACTCGCTTTGTCGACCTACGCAACAGTGTCACTCTGCTCTCTTCTCACCAAATGGCACCTCTATCTCTGTCCTCAGCCCCTGATGCATGGAAACAACCCCTCATCATCAGGTGGCAAAACTTTAGCCGGCCACACCCCACACCACAGCTGTTGCATTGACAGGATAGGAGAGGGAGGGAGATGCCATGCCCCCGGCTCGCCATCCGTCCAAAGGGGATCGAGAACCCATGATGAAGCTGAACGGAGCACAGCAGCTGGGGTTAGATTATTAAAGCAAGAGGAGAAAATTCATCAATGAGATGAGAGGTGTGTTCTAGGGGAGTGCAGCAAGAACATACCCAAATCCACCAGCTGGCTGGTGAGTGAAGTGGATGATGAGGGAAACGGGTTCGTCTTGCCTGGAACAACAGCCGGAATGTTGTACAGGAGCAGCATTTGTTCAGTTGCGAGCTCCGTCGCATCCGCGAAACGAACATAAATGGATCTTTCATACATTCCGAGAGCACCATCTGGACAAAGAACTTCAGCATCAGGGAACAGTCGTGACCACAGTAATTCCACTCACCAGGGAGACATCTGTTCAAATGCAAACGACACGTCCCGGCCCTGAGATGATCTATCACTCCAGGCAGCTCTTTTGGCGAACACGAAGGAGCACAGTGCCCACAGTTCCAAGGGGTACGGGCAGCTTCTAAGCTCTTTAACGACCAAAAGGATGGATCCAGCGAAAAAGGATGGATCCAGCGAAACTCGGGTGTGTTCGTTGCTTCAGCATTTAACATTTAGATCTGTCACATTAAAGAGAATTTTATTATTTAAAAATACTAAATAAAATTTAATGATAAAACCTTTTTACAGATAGATACATCTTTACGAGACGAATCTAACGAGCCTAATTAATTCATATTTTGTTACAGTGATGCTACAATAATGCTACAGTAACCAACGTCTAATCACGGCTAACCTACCCTCGTTAGATTCGTCTCGCGATTTAGACCAGGGGTTCTGCAGTTAGTTTTGTAATTAAACTTTATTTAATACTTTTAAATAACAAGATTCTTCTCTCTAAATTTTAGACCCTATGCAACGAACACCCCGTTGAAAAGGAAACGCCGTCTCGACTTGCACCGGTCACATTGTGCCACTGTTCCGGCGGCAGAACCAGATGGTATCTTTGGTCTAGTCCTTGCAAAGTGGCAGCATGCAGATCAATTATACTTCAGAAGACACCGGTAACTTGCCACCAAACTCAGACCTGATTTTTTGTTGCACCATTCATTAAAAATTCTTGCGCCGCAGTTTACGCGGCCTAGTACTCCGGTAGTGACACATCTCCATCGATGCTTACCACCGGGCACCGGTAGGTATGTGTATCTTCTAACTGAAGAAAAGCGGCATCCTTTGCGCCGATGGCCAACCTTGTAACAGGTATCAAAATGAGCTTCACATGTTGGTTACTCCTACTTAAAACATCGAAAAGACATGCTTTATGAGGGTAACTGTTGCAAAATGTACCTGCGTACTGATAGGAGACTGGACGAGCCAAAAACAGTCTGAGCTGGGCATTGATCAGTAAAGGCAAAGCTTCTGGGCCTCCTCAAGGTTGTAGCACTAACACATGCTCTGCAGTGTGCAGTTGTGCTCCTGTGCATGGAAAAAACCAACCAGTTAAACAGCTGTCGCTCCTTAGTCCTTACCGACTTCAGATACCCCAACCGCTCCATGCGGCATGGAAATGGATCTGATTGAACGACCAGACTGCTTTATCTATAGACAGCTAATCAAACCAAGAAAAGTGTTCTCGGAAAATAAAAACCCAAGAAAAGTGTCTAGGGATGCTTATCGTACCAGTTACACTCATTCATAGCTTCCAAAGAATTCTAGAGAAAGACGCTTCAAAAGTTATAATAAAATTCAACACCGACAAAGAAAAAAAAAAGAGAACAAAAATTAAAAAGAAAGTAAGAAATCAAATGTTAAAATGACAGTCAAGAAAATCTGGCGCTGCAAATTTGTTGCTCTGCTCCAGGTATTACCAAAATGAACAGGTGGCTAAGCTGGTTGTTCAGTTCTCATTTTTGCATATCCATAGACAATGTAATTATGCTAAGTTTGGCATGGTAGATTTGTGAAAAGTTTAACTCAGATAGAAAGTAAACCAAGAGGGGTCCATTTATCCAAGCACCATATCCAAGTCCATTGATGGGGGTGGTTTCTCATTAACAGCCTTACCTTTGAATACATACTACTGGCAAACTTAAGAAAAGCCCAAGAGTTTAATCAAGGAAAGCTAATCAATGTCAGGACAGGCTGGGCCCAGGTGTTTAGCAGGTCTCAAGCTGAAGAACTGTGGTTGGGCTGATAACACATGTAGTTCCATAATGCACCATGTCAGAAAACACTAATTTCTCACAACTGATGAGATATGTGGAGTATTTACCCCTTGTTCAAAGAGACTTCTAAATCATGTAGGTCGGTTAACAGATGAAATCAAGAGTACATAAGTCAAAATTCTGCAAAAGTTGCCGTCCGCCTTTGAATTTCACTTCAGTGATTTTTCCTATCTGATTTAAACTTTGCAACTACAATTTACACATTAAAGCAAGCAAGCCCGGGTCACCTACACATATTCAGTTGTTCTGAAAGAAACAAGGTATTACTGGAGACTACCAGCGAACAACTTTTCTGAACGTCATAAAAAATTATACCAACCGAAAAGCAAAGTGAAATTTTCAAAAATCCAATCTGAATTTTCTTCAGCCTTATTTCAATTGATTCCAATAACTATTGCTGCGGCATAAAACTCTACTACTCGGCGGGATTTTCCATATGCATGCACTTATCACCAGCTTTCTCACTGCAGAGTACCAGTTCACAAAACCAACCAACCCCAGAATCATTTTACAAAGTATAATGTGAAATGTAAGAGATGGGAACATCCATGACGCAAAGATAAAAAGGAAAGCAGTAAGCATTGACATGACTCCAGAGAAAAATAAAAGCAATCAATATTCAGAACGATGAACAATCACAACTAGCAGCCCGAGATAGAGATATTTGGACGAGGATATAAAGATAGAAGTTAGCAAAAGGAAATAGCGTAGAACCTAGGGTATAGCCCATACTTGAGTACTACCCAAACTATTACAAGCATACCTGGACATCCAGTCCAAAATGGTAATACCTAATACGACATCTTGCAGCTATGGTCCACAAATGGGCCAAAACCTACCATCACAAGCATGGCAAGCAGGGAAGCAGCCCAGGACTCTTTGTTGCATGGTGGTTTAGTCTTATAAATCAAAAGCTCTTGAATGGATCCTTTAAAATCCTAGAATACTGGCCTAGTTCATTGCAAATAGGAAAAAAAATGTTTGGTGCTATGTAACAGGCGTGCATTGAGTGTTTCTGCTCTGTTACTACTGTTGAATTCATCTAAGTATACAACTGAGCTTTCAAACAGCTGAAAATTTGCAATAGTTTTATTTGAAAGAGTTCTGAGTTGAAGGAAACTGCAGTACTGTGACGATGCTAACGCTATGAGTTCTGCCCTGGAAGATATCAGCTTCAAAGATGAGATTCAATTTGATCCAGGAAAAGGTAAAACATATATATTTATTTTATACACAAAATATGAGCTAAGTACGTGGATAACAACCCTTGCATTCCTCTCACTTATTTTCCATTTACACAGATTGAGAAAAAACGAAGATAGTTTTAACCCTAAATAGTTCAATGAGGTTGGGAGTCGGCTTACTATGATTCTTGTTTAGGACATCAATTAGGAGGCGGTTGGGTGTCTAACATCTTAAGAAGCCATGTAGAGTTGTAGACATTATCGTTGTTATATTAATCCCACACAAATTGGAGCTTATATGATCTCTTGTTACGTAATGTCTTAACTGATATTGAAAGTATACTGTAACAGATTGATTTTCCATGTCATGAAACAAAGCCGGGATGGACCCCTTTGGTTCACGGGCATTCAATTGAATACCCAAAATTTTGAGAGAAAGTCCAGTATCCTACACCAGAAAGCTACTGTCGGATAATGGGACTTGGGATTGGGAGAGAAAATGCTGTGTACTAAATATCCTACACCAGCAATATCACCGTACAGCAAAACAAAATGAGACCAAAGGAAATTACCACAGTGCCGACCATATTTCTAACAACGACAACACCACGAAAGTGCCCCCAAGTCCCTGGTGTCGTCTCGTCACTCCGTTTCCACCACCTCCGACCAGGAACGCACCTCTAACCCCTAGCGGTTCCCATCTCGGAGGACGCGGAGGAAACAGCGATCGCGACCGGGCGATGATTGTATCACCGCCGAGCAGCGCGCAAAGACAAGAAAGAAAAAGAAGAGTATGATGCATATCAGCATATGGATGGAGTGGTGTCGGAGACATGCATAAACCTTTTTACCTCTGGAACGGAACGGGAGTTGTCGGCGTGCGTGAGCCGTCCGGCCGCCTCCGCGCGGTGGCTTTCCGGCTCGTACGGCTGACGCTCTCAGAGGCGCGGCGTCACGGTGGCGGCGTCTCCTTGAGGAAAGAGCCAATGGGTTATGTTCTGGTTTGCACAACCAGAGCAAGAAGATTCAGAAAAAAATCATTCTATGCCATTGAAAATTTACTTGTTTCCTTATTTGCCATGGAAACTTTTGGAGTTCTTTATTTGTCATCAACCTTAAATTTTGATGCCTCCTGTGCCATTTTTTGTTAATTTAGTCATCTAAACGGTGCTAAATGAAATATGTAATGATGACATTGCCCTTAGAATAACATACATGTTATTTGAGAAAGACCATCAAATCCAATTTCTAAAAATAAACGAAGACAATATGCAGACAACAATGCACATATCAACAACATAATGCAATAATATTCTCACAAAAAGCATTGAAAAAAGTAACGTGTCACCATCCTCCATCACTTTCAGTCGCAATGTACCAAAAACTGACATGTTTCATGATAAAAACAAACAAAAACTGATAAATAGTGGCATTAGAGCATCTCCAAAAGATTCTGTAAAAATAAATAGCTAAAATCTTGATTTAACCATTAGCTAAAACTAAATAGCTAGGAAAAGGACGATGAAACCTAACAGCCTTTCTAAAATCTTTCTTTTTCTTCTTCCTTTCTTCTCCGGCATGCTCGCCCCGCCACTACAGCCCCTCCCCGGCCGACCAGAGCTTCCACCAGAGCTGCCGTCCTAGAGTTTGAATTGGACGCCTTTCCCTTCCATTCGAGCGGAAACTGGAGATCGAATCCTTTCTCCCTCAAACACGACGGCCGGGGCAAGCCCCATTTCACCCGTCGATTCTTCTTCTCTGGTGAGGCTCAACTCAATCCCCTTCGTCTGGAGCTTCTCATCTCTATGGCGCATCCATTTGAACCGGATTCGGGTCCTCTCGTGCAGCCGAGCTCCTGGAATTGAAGATTTTCTGGCCGCCGTTGCACCAACTCAAACGAGGCCAAGCAGCTTGGGAGCTCCCCTGCCACATCTGTTGCTTGCTTGCCTCGTCCCAGTGCTGCTCAGCGGGCCAACAAGGAAGCAAACACAAACATCGATTCAGCCCTTAGCTTGAGCCCGTCCGTCATGACAGGGACAGCAAGCTCCGCGCCGGGTGGTGCTCGGCCTTGCGTGAGGAGCTGCGGCGGCGCGTCTCGGCGGCAGCAGCACGGGAGCGCGACGAGACCAGCAGCGGCTTCGGCCAGGGGAGCGCGGGAGAGCAACAGAGGGAGGGAGCGCGGTGCGAGGCGGGGATGGCAAGGTTGATGGGCTTGGTATATTTGCCAAGCGAGGATGACGGGATAGCCAGGGGAATAAGTTAGCTAGGAGGATAGCAATGCTGTTGGATCAAGTTTTTGGTGGGATTTTTCTTTTTTTAGCTAACTTATTAAGGATACAAAGGCTGTTGGAGATGCTCTTAGAAGCATCAAAGTTTAAGGTCGATGGCAAATAAAGAACTTCAAAAAATTTCATGGCAAATAAGGAAACAAGTAATTTTTTAATGGCATAGAAGGAATTCTCTGATTCATGCTTACCGAACAAGAACATGCAGATTCCTGGTGATCCTCATATTTCCCCTAGGTTAAGTTCAAACTGACGTATCACAAATCAAAAAAGGAAAGCTAAAGAATAGGAATACCAAAGAGATGCAATGTCCTGGCTAAACAATTGGCGACTATATAAAACTGCTAACACACAGGGGAAAAGGAAACGCTAACAAGCTTCATGGGCTTTTGCCTTTCCAGTAAATTGTCCACACCAAATAATGTAATAGAACCCTCCAATAACAAGAAGTGTCCCTCCTAACAATATTACATATTTGCACGTGAGTAAAACCGTTTTCGTTCTGAGTAGAACCCTAAGATAAATTCTGGTTGTCAAGCAACATAGGTTTTAGTATAACCAGTCTCACTCTCAGGCAAGCATGCATGGATACAGAAATTGTGATCTTTTCATACATTGGGCAAAGGAAACCAACTAACCATTGGCCCAATCTAAAAAATTGAGTTGATTCATACAATTACAGCTGCGACCACTATTATTTACATTCATTCGGTTACAAGTAATTGATGTTGAGAATACACCTCCTACCGAATGACTATGATGCAAGCCACCATACGAGAGCCAGCATAAAAATTACAGAGAATAAAAATATAGGTACAATGGAGAAAATTGAGATTGACCAACACCGTTCCAAGTGATGGGATGCTATTTATATCTGAAGATCATCAAGTGTAAGTTCTTCGGCTGACATCAACTTCAGTTTCTGCAAACAGTTGCAATCCTGATCAATTCTGCAAGGCCGTCACATATTGCAGGGGTCTAAGAACAACATAAACTACTTACCGTGATGAATTGGGGAGGGTCATCAAGGCTCGAGGAACCAAGGATGATCTCTCGCTTCAGCTTGGATGTAAGCTTGTGTGCAGCACGTAACTGGAAAATACATATTACTTGTTACAACACGGCGGGTGAAAATGCCCACATAGAAAATGTGAGATTTTCAAATTAGTAAAGCAGAAAACTGTGGCATGCAGCAAGGTACTGAACATACTTCTGATCGGGTGGCGCCACCAATGACAAAAACAAATAGACGTTGACCAAGCTTTTTGAAGTCACTGGATGCATGCTTCAACACAGAATCACTGCAAAATGCTCATGCGGTCAGCATATGATGCTAAAAGTTGCGTAACAAATTATTTCAATCAATCACGTCACAGTATAAACTTTGCACCAAGAGCACCACCTTTTCCAAATGAATGTATGCTAATTTTGGAATGTAGACACTTCATTGTCGAAAATATGAAGTTTTGCTATTAGAGTGTGGATCAATTGTGTAGCGCTAAAAGGGATACTACCTGTGGAATCATTTCATTTTCACACATAGGGGCACGGATCCTATGGTCACAGATCAATTCATGTGTGTTAGAACCTAGAAATGCATGTGAGTGCTGCATTTTTTTCCAATGGTTGGGATGATGATATACATACAAACTATGGTGAGACTTCAAATATATTGCAAGAAAATGCCCTGCCAATGTACACAGAAGCATCAGACTACCAACAGTTATTGAAAGAGCCTTCTCTTCCAGACGCGGATGACATGCTTATAATATTAGTAGCTATGACTCACCTAGAATAGCCATCATCAGATCCACGTGGCCTGGCCCATGTCCCACCTGTTCTTCTAGATCTCATTGAGTGAGCTGGACTTGTACGGATCGGGGTACTAGTTGGTGGTCCATGGGCACTAGGAGCAGGGTCATTCATACAGTTATATTCATCTTTTGGCAATTCACCTTTGCTGAGCTTCTCAATCAGTTCCTGGAGGAAAGGTAAGTAAGAACCTCATTCCATATAGTAGTAAAAATGAAAAACAGATCAAATAAAGGCATTTAAATTGTTTGCTAGTTCTTTACATGATTCTAATGACGAATGTTATGATTTTTTTGATCTGGATTGGAAGTTCAAACAGAACAGGTAATAACTCGTCCATCATACAAAAATTGGGCAGAGTATATCCATCACAAAGCTACTACTATGCAAATCAATGATGCTGAAAGGCACGGTGCAGAAATAAAGATGGTCAAAGGGAACGGAAGTGGTGAGAGAGGCTTGCATTGCTATCAATGTAGAAATTTGGGCATAAAGATTGAATGTAAGACTAGGAAAACAACGTTAGAAAACTCATGCATGAGTTGATCCAGCACAAAATCCAGGTGTTCGATAGTAGAATTGAACTACTTTAGAAACAGAAAGTTTTTAAATTTTTACAGATGCATGGATAGCTTGGATGATCCAGCTGTGCCAAGGCAAGAGTAAATCAGAATGTTAGTGAGCTAATCTTAGTAAAGACAGTAACTTACATTTCTAACGCAGTGTAAAAGACTATTAAATTCACGTGCGATATGAAGTTAAGAATAGTAAATGAAAATACATGAGAATAATCAGAACTCACAGGTTTTAGATGATTTGGTACAAGCATCAAGAAATAGAGCATTGCACAAAGACATAATAATACAGCCGCAATTGTAATTATACCTCTAGAATAGGATAAAATCGGGAAAGTGCCCATGCTGATTCTTCCCCTGTTCGCTCTTTTCTATGTGTGCTTTTTTTCTGTTACCAACAGGAAGAAATGAATAAATTCTGAGATCCGGATTACTTATCAACACAAACTGAGAGAGAACCTAGCACATTTACCTTATGAACATCAAATTTCAGAGTAAAACCTCCTCCTGAGGACTTTTTGGTGTCAGGCCCACATAAGCAACGCATATTATTTACAGCAATCATGTCATCAGCAGATAATCCCGCCAACTGTCAAATAATAACTAGCAAACTATAAGCTCGGACATCCAAAGCAAACAGAAGGAATTAACTCAAGTAGGATGAATTTCACTCTATGAGAGAAGGAGGGAACTGTGGTATTTTCATGCATGGATGTATTTCAACTTGGAACATGTTCGGGGCACGAAAGGCTGTAGAGATCCAGCAAAGCTGAAAGGTATGGGCATTGTCGTTTCAGTTCATCCTCACGTTTACCGATAGAGTGGCCCTCAGCTCCATGATTTGAAGAGAGGTCACAAGTGAGCTAAAGAGAGGACTAGAGAAAAGGCACAGCCCAAAATTGAAACCAACAACCCAAAGTTTGTCTGATGGTATTAGTTGAAAACCTATGGTGCATTTAGCAAACAACTTAGACATGAAAAGAGATCACATATGTTACAAAAAAATAGTGTCTTGAGGTTGATCGATAAAATATAGAACCAAAGAGTTACCTGCATCAATTTTCCACCTTTGTCACTTTCGAACTTCTCTGGATTAAGTGCTGCATAAATCATCAGCAAGCGCAACTTATTTTCACGACTTACACCCTGCATTGAAAAAAATTAAATCTAAACATAGTGTTTGGAAAAGAAACATCAACTATGTAGTCAAAGGTAAATTACCAATTGTGTTCTCAGAAAATTGATTAATTCTTTTGTTCCAGCATCACCAAATACAAGATCTTGCTCCAGCTGCCCAACATCTCGAAGATATTGCTCCCTTATTATGTTATTTAATTTTCCTGCAATCTGTATTAAATTAAGTGACAGAGATACAGCATAAATTCATCATGAACATGCTTATCATAATGAACCGAAAATAGAATAACTGCAGATCAATTATGAAACAAATAACTAACTAAGATCGAATATGGCAAAAACTATATTGCTTAATCAGAAAAAACAGTAAGTTATTTGATAGCTTAAGCGAATACGACAAAGAAAGAGCACACTGAGTCTACAACTAATAAAATTTCTGATTCAGTTTGAAATCCTATTGGAACATTGTGATCTCAGAAAGAATACACTGGATCACAATTAAGCATAGAGTTCTGTGATGAAGTTTTCTCAGTCCAGAGGAAGGAAACAAGATACAGATATAAATTTCCACTGGGGAATAGGGATGAAAGAAAACATGACATAGTAATAGTAAGTACTGGAAAGATCCTTGCACCATATAAAGAAGATGGCTACAATATCTGAATACGAAGCATCGATCGTTATGTAGCATAAGTCCATGTTTGACTTACGAACAATGAAATGCAACACTCTCAAAGTGATAATGCTGACATTTACAACGCTTTTCTGAAATCTAAAAACCAACCTCAACATGTAGAGAAAGCTTATCAATTTGATCACTGTACTGTGGAAGAGCTTGAACCATTTTTTGTAAATCTCTAGTAGATAGTTCTCCACCCGTTCTGATAATCATAAATACAAAAGAATCAACACTAATACTAGATGTTTAAGAACATGGCTAAAAGATATTCTCTCTAAAGCTAGCATGAGTGTTTAAGCAAAAGGGGAAAAAACATTATCAAGAAATTGCTTCCAATCGAGGCTCTGTTTGGGATTGCAGCACATTATGGTAGTCCAGTATGCTAGAACCATCTCTGTTTTTTCCCCCATCATTCTCAGTTATCTACTCTATCTAAACCATGCTGTAAATTAGATATTTTTTCTTTCCATGTCATAGAGAAATACATTCAAAAAATATCCTAAGTAGTTTAATAATCTAGCTGAAACAACAAACCTTGCTTGGTGTAACTGAGCAGCTTTATTCTTTGAAATGAAGTTGGTCATCTTATCATGTAATCTCTCACTTGCCTGCAATAATGATGGTAATCATACAGCTGTTGGATGAATGAACCAAATAAGGTAGGCTAAGAAGTAATCTCACGTCTGCTATATGAGCATGCCTAAGCTCAAGCCATACGGGGTCATGATCTTCTAACAGAACCTCCTTTTTTTCAGTGGCCGAACCATTTTTACTCGGAACCTTTCATCTCAGTCACAGAAAACAACAATTTAACCATCTACTGACACAAAAGAAAAGAAAATACATTAAGCATCAACAGGTATGCTTATATACACACCTCATGAACATACTTATTCCCATCCATGCATAGCAGATCATGGCACATGGCATCATAAGTCCATTCATGAATAATTGGTGCAATCTGCAGGCATAAAAAATTAAAATGATATGTAGGACCGGATTGGAAGCAACTCATATACGCAGGTACATTCAACACGCACCTGATCTATTGAACGGTCTACTATAAGCAATTCACAAGTTTCTGTTTGCGGGAATCCAGGTACTGACGTTTTGTATTTTGCAAGACAATTCCATACACCAGCAGCTAGCTTTGTGGGGACCAAGTCTCGTAGTGTTGTCATTGTAGAAGCATCGATTGTCTTGGCAACACGGTAGTGCACACGGGGGAACTCCTGAAATGCATAGAACAATGCATATCACTAAACCTTAGTCCAAGAGTTGGTTAGAACCAACTTGCATATGGAGATTCTTGTTCAAAGAGGATGGAAAGCACATGTGTACAGAAACAAAACAATCATAACAAAGTCATCACCAAATCAAATTTCTGGAGCAAAGCATCAGCGAAGCGCCCAAAATCATCAGCTTCTTTGTCTTTACATTTCAGGACATGAGTTATCACCAGACTAACTTCAACTTTACTTCCTTTTCACATAATGAAGAATGCTCCACCAGGAGATTACTTTGCATGACAGTCGTCTCATTCCGTGATAGATCAGCTATTTTAGGTGGGGATGCATATCAGCTGGGTCTGTCCAACTCTGGACCTAGCTACAAGGCCAGAAAAGCTAGCCGTTGGTTATGAGTTGGGCCAGTCTCTGATGACCTGTTCGCCTAGAATAGCTTAATCCGGAGCCACCAATGGTGCACTCTTGTATCAGCATCCTCCACAGCCGTTTCAAATTAAAGAGAAACACGGTACCACCCTATTGAAAAGTCGCAGAGATGACAACTTATTCTTTTCAAACGACATGCTTTGCTCACTGACCTTTCCCTACAAGGACTGCCCCGGATTCTCAGCAATCAACAGACACCAGATATTGTTTCATTAGCATCTGGTTTCTAGCACTTGTCACTTCTTGGGAGGTTCTTTAAATCAGTGTTATAAAGAGCTAATCTATAGCCATATAAGAGGCCAACTATCGTAAGTCCATATCTAATTTATAACAATATGAAGTGATTAACTGAGTCAGAGACATGGCTTGGGGAAAGGGAACTGCCTAAAGGATTCTGGATTCGAACATTATGGTTGCCAGGAGCAGTAAAGGTAAATAACTTATTGCACACCATATACAGGAACATTCTGGATTCGAAAATTATGGTCGCCAGGAGCAGTAAAGGTAAATACTTTATTGCACACCATAGACATGTCTTTCTGAAACCTTCTCTTCGAAAAAATGGCTGCAATGGAGATGAAGACTGTTGACCTAATAAGACCCATGGTCACATACGTTCCGACCCAAATTGACAAGCAAATTTGGTGGGTTAGCGCATTATATTTTTTTTGAGACAGATCGATTTTGTTAGTAGATTTAAGGCCGGGCCAGAGGACTAATGAGACAACTCATTGCACTTGCTTCTCCAATATTTACTTCATCTTGCTCATTGCAGTAAAACACTTTCTTTATGGTCATGTATCATAGAAGCGCAAACATGTAAAAGGCAATCACAAGATTCAAGCACAGAAGGTTTCACAAGTAACATATACATGCATACCCTCATTGATGCAAACACCGTAGATATACGAGTAGCCATTGTGTTCAGACAAGCATTGTACTTGTGAGACCCCTCCGCATTTTCACTAAAAAGTTCTTCCAATGCCCTCTCATGGTCAGTGATAAAACCCTGCATGCAATCACCATGGGTTCGTGAGAAAGTACAGAACGAGTTATAATAAACTAGTTGATTGCTACTAATATCTATATGCTCACAATGGTATACAATTTGCACATTATTGTTCCTACTGGGTGGGTCTACTTTTTTTTATCAAGGACTTCGAAGAATTGACATTATTCTTACCAGAACAAATAGTATATAGTACCAGAAACAGGTGGAAAGCTCAGAAATTTTTTTAATATCTGTCTAAATCAGAGCATCACTCTAATCTCCCATAAACCGACAAAATGGAAAAAATAACTATAGAAAAGGAACAAATAACCGTAGTTGAAATCAAGGGACCACAAACTGTTTTCCTTATTTCACCCAATGTTTTGGATAATATCTGAACTTATATAGCAAATATAACTATATGAGGCCACGAAACCAACCAATAAAAGCATCTTCAATAAACGAATCTAAGGGAAAAAAAATTAATCAAGACGATAAGTCGTTCTTACTGTCTTACTGAATCCAACCAGGATACAGGCAAGATCATTTTGTTGTCTTTAATTTTTTAACAAATTCTTGGCCTATAGAACAAACTTGAGGCCTCAGTTCCAACAAACTCTAGCTTTATGATAGGAGATGAGCAAAAATACGACAAATGACTTTTTTGGTTTGTTACCAGAAGATGTATTGGTGTATCATAGCAACAAACAGTATCTGAAAGAGAAGATCTTTTATAAGGAAAATGATTACCTGTGAATCGATAGCGAAGTACTCCAAATTCATCTGGAAGATTAAAGTAAAAGGTATAGTTAATAACAAGCATAACATTTTTTTATATCTAAACCCAAGCAAAGCAGAAAGGAACACAAGAGTTCAGTAACCTCACTAAGTGCTCCGATGCGCGGTAGAACACTTGAATCTTTTTTAATCTGAGCAACTAAATCTTTCTGTATGGGAGAACTGAAAAATACATATGCCCTACAACAACAGTAACCTTAAGTCAACAGATAAAACAACCAAGCAAGTCCAAAAACAGGAAGTGGGTGGAACTATGTTTGTTTTTGAGGAATAAGGGTGGAAGTATGTTGCACATACTTCTTGTACAAAGGGCTTCTTCCCGACATGTCAGATAGGAACATGACAATGCTGCAATCACCACGATATGATAGTTAGAGCATCAAAAGATTGAGTTTATAGTTGAAAGATGTTTTCTCGCTCAACTCGAAAATGACTTGGAAGTATTGAGCTGAGTTTGAGCATCTTGTGGAATATGTATGGGGAAAAAAACAGGAATTTGAGTTTCGCCAAGGTTGGCTCACTCGACAGGTTCATTACAGCTTGAAATATAGTATTCTTTCTTATCTTAATAGTAACAGATGGAATAAGGTTCATGTTTACATGCAAATGAATTCTTTCTATAATACTTCACTACTGGATGCTACTTCTAGAGATTACGACTTGTAAAGTCGCTTCACACAATTATTTAGAATCCGTGTATGTTTCCTTCAAATCTAAAGCAATTTTGAAACTTCTTGTAATAAATCGATCACTAAGATTTTATATTTTATTATTATTTGTATTTGACATTAGGTCAGCTCAAATCTGGGGTGAGTCAAGTATGAAACTACTCTCTAGCACGATCCAATCTGACTGAAATTATACCAGCCTGGTTTTCATAGTATGACTAGCCTCACCACACTAAGGGAAACATATTGGTTATTGATTCCACACATCGAATCGAAGAATCAGATGTTCCACCCGAGGGTCAATATAGATCAAGCATTTTGGAGCTTCCAGTGTGATACACAGTCTGTACAAAGGCCAAAAGATAGCATGTATTTGTACAAAGGCACACCTTGCCAATTACTAGGTTCTATATAGGCACACAGCTATTTTCTATGGAAAAATATGACAAGATTATCGCAGCATGCTCCAAGATCTGTAGCACCATGAGTTCAAGCATGATAACTTACTTTTCTTTAGTGGGTTGGATGAAATATATAGCATCCAATGAAGGCAACGGTTGCCTCCGTTTGTATAAATCCTCAACCACTGCAGAAGAATTGTCACAATTGAGATTTTGTGAAACTTAATGAACCTTGTTGTAACAAACTGCATTGTAATTTTTATTGAATAAACCCAATAACTTCAAAAAAAAAATATTGTGACAATGACATGACAATGAGGTCAAAACTGATAAGCAGCATGCTATATATAGATATATATTAATTATATTTTTTTCTGACACAAAACTGTGGTGGTTCCTCATAGTTCTTTATAATTAAAATAAAGATTAGAGAAAAGTACAAGGATTAGGTACAAAAACAAAAGGAGAAAGTTTAGCAGCATGCAATATTCAGGAGCTTAAGGGAGAAAAAACGATGAAAACATCATACCGCGAACCATTTAGCAAATGTCTCTTTTTAGCACAGATATATGTGATCTTAAGAAGCTTCTCCGCATTATAGGTATAATTTGATAAAATTTCATGGCGCCAAGAAACCCTTGTGTAGGTCTCATGGGATTGGATCGATTCAAAAGCAGCCATCCACAATGGTACGAAGTGTAAGACAGACATTCTTTAAAAAAAAAGGGGGGGGGAGGGGGGGGGGGGGGGGGGGGCACGCCAGATTACAGGAACTGTCCATCGAAGAGTATATTCCTCTACTATTTTGTGGTGTTATTAACATGGTCCATGCACCCGTGTTCCTCTCTCTCACCCATGTCCTCTCCAAATGGGCAATTGGTCTCCAGAAGAGGGTCAACAATGCAATTGGCCCTTGATAAATATGGAAAAAAAGTTTCAAATGGCTCAAGAGTTCTACAGGGTAAAAGGAATCTAGAAGTAATACATGTTATTCCAACTGTCTCCTGCCGAATACCAAACGCACATCATTGAGAAATGTACAATCCGATCCACTTTGTTTGAGAAAATAAAGTGGTTGAGAGAAAATACATCCAATCCACTTTTTTTTGCATCACACATGATCAAGAATATTCCTTAAATATGCAAACAGGCTTGATCATGCATGCTCTCCATTTAAGAATTTTTAGTTTATAAGAGATTACATATGATTTACATCATCTCATATTCCATACATTTTAGTAACAATTCAGAAGGAAACTTGCTTTTGCAAATATATAAAAAAAATCAACATTAACGAATCATTTCTGCCTACTTACATGAAACCCCTTCTTCCGTGATATCTGCCATCTTACATGCATAAGACATAATCTTGACAGTAAACTTATCCATGATAAGAACCTAGAACAGGTCGTAACAATTAATATATAAGATGCTAGAGTTTTGCAGGATAATTTAATATATAAGAACCTAGAATAGGTCGTAACAATTAATATATAAACCAAATGTCACAGATACAACATGCTTTCAAGAACATATAAGCTAAATTTATCAAGAAAGAATAATTTAAATCCCTGATACGTATCTAATGTATTATTTATAACATCATGAGATTTGTTATGTGGACATGTGAGTTAACAAATTCATATGTATGCTAGATAGGATATCAGACATTAAAGGAATCTGTTGAACTCAGTAATGTATCAGTTTCACATGTGAAAACAAATTAAGCGTTGCAAGACTAGTTCCTTGCAATATGCTCACAGATATTTACTGATGTATAATGCCTGCAGTCCCTTGATTGTCTTTGTTTTCAAGATGACGCAAAGTGTCAAACAAAGCATTAGCAAGTTGTTTGATTGACCAAGTACATAATCAATTAAGAACACTGCCTGTTATCTTTTCCCGTTTACACCATGCAAACTATAAGATGCACAAAATGCTATTCTGCTAAACTGATGAGGGAATTTTGGCACACCAAACAATAACATATGCAACGATAAAATTATTATTTAAAAAAAATCAAAATTGGTGCCCTAAGAGCTATGCATAAACGAGGGACGTGAATTAGATCATCAACGTTCACTGTGTTAACCATATAATTACAGTGAACGTAGTAAGATGCAAAGACAAAAAAATTGACAAAATAAATCTTTAAGGCAAGTGCTTCATACTCTAAGGGCATCTCAAGAAACACGCCAGGCAACGGAAAATGGTACCTTCCATGTTGATTTTGAATCCTTCCTAGTTGACCTGAGCATTTCAAATAATAAACCTGCATCGTTAAAGCACAAGTAAGCAAATGGACTTATACTTGATGGATCATATGAAGTTATGAACAGAATGGAACGCATGTGTAAAACACGTAAAACACAACTACAACAACATAGCCATTTAATCACAAGCAAGTTGGGGGTAGGCATAAAGAATCGAACCATTGACCGTTTATGTAATAATAAATCATACTATAAAAAATCACTTCTATTTACAGTTTTCACCAACGAGTTTCAAGGTGGATCACAATAAAAGACAAGATTATGGTGCAAAAAGTGCCAAAGTCAATTAGTTCCACAAGCAAACAATACAAACCCTCATGGAACTAGCCAGTCCATTAAGTGTTCGCCATTTCTGAAGTTATTAGTGCAACAATATCTCACTGCTGCTTAGCTACAGTCAATCCAGTAACTTCAGTTACTTTTTCAAGCAAAATGTGGTCCAGCTACTTCTCATAGATATCAAATGGTTTGTATACTAGTGCAGAAGCAAGCAAGGTCCAGTCCATCTCATTGTCACCACTCCCCTGATCAATGAATCCACATATCTGAACAGTAAGCAATCGAGAAACAAATATAAGGAATTCAAGAGCAGGGCGAAGACAGGATTGTTGCTATTCCAACAGCCATATCCAAGCATACTACTAACCATCACTCAGTTCAACGGCAATGCCGGATTCGACACCTACGCAAGCAATGGTCAACTACGCCATGCAATTCTCGAATTAGTTTGGAGCTCTAGTGTTACAGAATGCACGCTGATGTTTCCAACTCCTCAAGCAATTTTGCCAGATCCATTTCCAGCAGCAGAGCAGCAAGCAAGCAAACTCGAATACGAAGCGGGATAAGGAGAGCGGTAGTTACGGTCTCGCGTGATCTGGCGGAAGTTCCGCTGGTCCCCGCCCTGCGAGGAGGCGTCCGAGTCCAACGACATGGCGCCGGAGATCTCCCCGCCTCCTCCCGGCGACGTCGCCTCCGCTCGGGGGCCCGCTCGTCCGCGGATGAGATTTCTCGGCTCCGACTTGGAACGGAAGCAGCAGCGGCGACCGGAGCACGACGGCGATGACGAGGAAGCAGGTGGGCGCAAGCAGGAGACGGGGCGCGAGATTGCCGCGTCAGAGTTCGGGAGAGGGGGAGCAATGCGGAGGAGTTCGAAGAGGTCGTCGGCCGCCACCGGCCAAGGAAATTACCAGACTGCCCCGCTGCTGTGTTGGACCGGGAGCAACTACCCACGCGGGGGCGGGCCCCAGGGACAAGGTGGCCGTGTGTCTCTGCTCGAGGTTTTCTCAGTGACATGTGGGTCATAGGATGCTGCAGCGCGATTGGACTGGTTTCTTCCGTGTTCAACGTGGAAGCGCCAAATTTTCCCTTTCGCATGAGTTTACACGGACTGGCAAATCGGAATGACGTTACCCGGACCAACGTCATGAGACTTTTCAACCGAAAAATATCCCAAATCCGACTTGCTGCTTCTAATTTTTTAAAATGAAAAGAGATCGTAATATTTGAAAAGTATAGGCTCAAATTTTGAAAAGCATAAGGATCTATTTGGCACCAACAGTTTGGTTTGGGCTGATCTACTACTCACTCCATTTTATTTTAAATACGTTTTAGTTTTAGGCACATAAATTAAAGATAAATGAAAAAATAGAGAGCGGATTGAAAACGATAAACAGTTGTGGAGGAGAGATATGGAGAGAGTTGCACTGAGAATAATATCTAATATGAAAAAAATGGTTATTCCTAGAACGACACTTAAAGTGGAACTAGGCTAGAGTAAATAAGCTAAAAAAAGCTCCCAATTATCTCCGGCTTCTCCAATTTTGATGTTGATGAACAGTTAAAAATTTGTAGTTGTCTTGTCCAGCAGGTGTGAAAACTCCACCAAACGGCCCTTATAAACCTCCTACATAAATAACTTTACGTTTTGTAACCACTACCACCCCCCAAATGACAATGCTAAGGAATAAATAAATTTTAAATTGAGCCCAAATCATCTCACTAGACTAAACTTTTTTTTTATTTGCCCTGGAAAAAGACTAAACTTTTGTTAATATGTTTTGGCCAATGTGACAATCACATAGCTAAATCCTCCGATTACAAAACTCTATTAAAGCAGTATGATATGCATCTTATAACTCACTAACATGACAAATATAATTCTATGAACAAAAATCTACATAGTCTCCGCCAAAACAAAAGGAATATGCATCACACGAGCCCTTCAAAGGGGTCAATCGTGTAAAGCAACAATATATATGTCCAACACATGTTAATATCACGACATCTAAGTCTTCGTATCTCCTTGCCAAAAAAATTATCGGCGGTATAGTCTTGCCATCAACTTTGACCACTAAAAATTCAAATCTCCGTATTAAAAAGAGAGTTCCAACAAACCCAGCGGAAAAAAAAGGACATAGAAAAAAAGCTTCAATTAGAACTAGCTCTATACTAAGGCAGAGAGTGAACGGAGACTAGAAGCAGATACCTAGCTGCAAGGACATGAGGAGATAAATATACTTGTCTTATAGATTGGATTGACTGTTTGATGTATTCATGACCTCAATAAAAACATAATATATTGTTTATATAATAGTATTTAATTTTATAATAAACTCCACACTCACTGAATCGATTATATTGTAGTCAACTTGAATTCTTAATTAGAGCAAAAACAATGACACGAGATGACAAATTACAAACAAAACAACCTGAAATAGGAATCAAAACAAGTCATAAGTTAATCTGTTTGACTTACAACCTCTTACCACATCAAACATCAACATGAACCATCTTAAAAAATGTAACATCCCACTCAATTTTGGTCCCTAATCAGGTTACTAACCTCAATTAGTGAAAATGATCAAGAGAAATCAAAGTTTAATGAAAAGGAATTCAAAATCACTTCAAATTGGAGAAATTTCTTTCAAACAAGCATTTGAACTGCAACTTTAAAATTTTCTTTATAAGTGGACCCAAATGAAAAATTCCACAGCATCCAGGGGCTAAAATAGAATTTTGGAGATTTTTGGAGATTTTTCTGCAAAAATCTAAAGGGTCAATTAAATGCATGAACCTTTTTCAAACTTTAACTTTGAATGAATTTTAGTTTGAAATCCAAGCCGATTCAGCAAAAGTTCCAATTGACAAAGTTGTTCCTCTCACTTAAATCTTCCAAACCTGAGTTTTTCGTGATTTTTGGAGCTCGGGAAGATCGAATTTAAATCAAATCAGTTCAAATCGAGGAAAATTCCAGAAATTCGAAAAATGGAAAAAGGTCACTGTAGCCGCCAAGTGTCGCCGCCGGCGACGCCTCCTCTTCTCTCTGCCCATTCCGGCGAACTGTGGCCGCCGTCAGCTCGGTACGGCGTCGAGGACCAAGTCCACAACCCCCTGGCCTTATCCCCTCCCTCCCCGCGGTCAAGTCGTCGTCGCACTCGCTCTTTCTTCCCCGCTCAGCCGCCTCCATTGTCGCCGTCGCGAGCTCCCCGCCCCGCCGCCGCTCCGCCGCACCTCGCGCCCCAAACCCAGCAGCGAAAGTGTGCGCTAGGACCTCCTCAACCTCAGGCACAACACCAACTTCAAGTTCCCGCGCTCTACAACGAGAATCGACGCGAAGACCGATCATGGCCGCCGGGTGACCGTCGTCGAGCTCGTCGCGAAATTTGGCCATATCGGTGAGCTTCTCCTCAATTCCTCGCGCACGAGTCTTCCTCACTCCTCCACGCACCACACCCCGCTGACCTCGTCGAGCTTCGTGCAGTGAAATCGCCGGAACTCACTTTCTTCCCCGCCGCCGTTCACCGGACCGCGCCGCCCCTCCAACGAACTCCGCCATCCGGACTTCCTCCACGTGCGCGCGTGCTACGGTGAGCTTCCCCATCACCTCGTGAAGCTCATGCGCGCCCTAGCTCGCCGCCTCGCTGCTTCACCTCGTCGGAACACCGCGCGCCGCCGCTCACCGCCGCCGCCATCGCCGCCGATCCTCCTCCCCGGTCGAGCGCACGTGTTCGTCAGTCGCGCTAGAGTCGCCTCGATGTCCTCTACTCAGTTCCGCTGACCTTTTCGTGGAACTCGCCGCCGTTTAGCCGGAACATCGCCGTCGCCGCCGCCGCGTCGCGCGCGCCCCGCCATGCCCTGGCACTGCTACAGTGCCACGTCGTCTTTTTCTTTTATTTGAATTATTCCAAATTCTGGCCAAACTTGTAAATTCGATAGAAATTCGTAGAAAAATCGTAAAAATGCAAACTCAGGTGTTCTGGAATCCTTGAAGTGAGACCTATCCAGTGGTACAACATGAACATCTGAATTCTTCTCAGTTAATTTTATAAAATTCAAAGAAGAGAATCAGGAAATAAATTCTATAAAAAGATCTGTAAGTGCAAAAATTCTAAATTTTGGCATGCACACTCCTAATAGGTTCCCTGAACATCCCCCCAAGTGGCATCTTGAAATGCATCTTCTTTTGGGAGTAATTTCATTTTGCAGTTGCTAGGAAAATCTTTTTATTGATTTTATTCCTGCACCTTTTTGCACCAAATTTTGGGTATGTTACTGTACCTAGGAGGAAGATGCTAAATAAAAATACAAATGTAATTTTTGGTCTTCCAGAACCCTTTTTAACGAATTTTAGAAGAAGATCTCTTTTACGCGTACGGAAATTCCTAAATCCAAGTATTTTGTATAAATCCCTTTGGACCAAACTGCAAAAACTTAATGAATGGTCCTGCCAGCATGTTGCCTTTGCATCATATCATCGCCATGTCATATTTGTCAAGGAAGTTCCGTGAACTATCTTTGATTTTGTTTTTGTTGTTGCATTCATTTAGGAACCGACGCCGGACTCGAGGACGTGGAGATCGTGACCGAGGAGACCGGTGCTGACTTGAACTCGCTCGAGTGTGCTAACCACCAGCCCCAAGGCAAGCCCCGGTGCACTCCCATATTTACAAAGTTTTATACTTTCTCACGTGTATTTCGAGTCGTGAAATGTGCATTACGTATAGGACTTGATTGAAAACCTAGTTGCATGTATCTCCAGATATTCCTATGGGTTTGGTTAAGTTAAGTTCTACCACTCGTTAGTTTGCTATGCTTAATAAAGTAGTGTCGTCGGTAGAATATCGAGTGGTATGGAGACCGCTCGGTGTAAGTGGGGTCGGATTTAATTTATGTTCTCACATGATGATGGTAATGAATTTGAGACCGAACGGGGAAGTTCATGTGTAGGTTGAGGTGACAAGGCTCACCTTGTTCGCCATAGCCCCGTTTGTGTCGGTTGAGGACCGTTCGTTGTGGCCCCGCTGAGCAAGTTTGAACAGTACCGGATGCATGCTAGGAGAATGGGAACTAGTAAACTTAGTAGCTCGATGTTATATTGTTGGACGGGGCCCCACCTCTCTTTTGGTGATGAAGATGGTATGGTGGTTGCGGGTATGTGTTTGAAGGGAGGGTGCACGGGCGAACCACGGTTAGACCCGGCGTGGCTATCGCGTGGGGAGACGTGTACTCGGGAGAGGTGACACTCGGACCGGCTTTATGATGTCTTGTAAAAGGTTGCCGTGCGTAACTCCTTCGAGTAGCGTACGTCGTGTATTCGGGTTTCGCCTGCAGGTGTAAATCGATTCGAATCGCCGTCCCTCGCGGTTATTGAGTATCACTTGTTCACTGCGTCACATCGTAGTAAAAAGTGCACATGATGATGTTTATATGATGTTGTACTTCAATTAATTGTATTGCAACCATGTATTGCTTAGTTAGGTTGCTAATATTTACATTTATGCAAGAACCCTCTTAATTTTGGCTAAAACATGAAAATAAGGATCAAATATTAGCGCCGTTTTTGCAATTAAATTTCAACCCTTGGTCAACCCCCTGCATACTAGAAGTCGGCCTTAGATGGCCATTTTGACGGGTAAGACTTGCTGAGTATTAGTTGCTCAGGGTTTCGATGTTTAAACTTTGCTGCAGGTATCCCCGATTGTAACTTCTGCGGTTGTTGTGGTAAGGTGGTGTGGGAGGGTGAACCGCCCAAGGATTGGTCCATTGAGTGGGTTCCCTCTTCTCCCCGCCAGGAGCAAGGTGAGTGAGATCATGTCTACGGGCCGGACATGGTTTCATTGTATATATGTATCGTCGGGTATTTCGCTTCCGCTCGTGTTTGTAATCGAATTTCGAACTCCTTTTATGTAAAATAAATCGAACTGCGAAACGGAAATCTTATGTTAAGTATGGAACCAATGTAATAACTAAACTCAATGTAAAATTATTTTTATGTATGCTTATGTGTGTGGTCTATACGTACTTGTTTCGCCAAGTATTTCCCGATTAAGATCCTGGTTAGCTAACCCCTCATTGATTTGAGGCGGGATGCTACAGCTGGCATCAGAGCAAAGTCGGGTTGTACCACACTAATGAGCATTATTTTCGAAAACCACGCTTACGGTGAGGTACGGTTTAGTCGGCCCTATATAAGGATGTTAGTGGTTAAAGGTGACAATTAGCGAGTCTTGTTTGACTAGGTTGATTGTTTTACTTTCTTTTCTGAAATGTCGGCGAGATGAAAAGGTAATGTATGTGGAGGCATGGGTCGTTGACCGCATGGCCGTTTTGTTGTTTTGATGGTGAGGCATGGATCGTTGATCGCATGACCGTTTTGGTTGTTTTGCTGAGGCATGAGTCATTTGACTTAATGGCCGTTTCGTTGTTTGTGGATCTTCTGCAGGTATACTAACCACGTTAGAGGTCACACCGTTTGCTAGTCTAACACGGTTGAGAGACGATTTCGTCACCGAGTCCCGAATGCCGATATAATGGCGCCCTTTTCTTTTGGTGAGGAACGAATAAACTAGGTAAATAAAAATGATTGCATTTGCATTTAGCATGTTCATGAACTCAAGTTGCAAAGAAACCTGGTTGCGTTCGTTAATATCGGAAATTGTAATGAAACAATCCATTCAAACGAATTTTAAAACATTTAAATGAAGAAGTCCAAATCTGCCGCCGGTCGAAATTTTCAGTCAACTTCAACAAGCCGTAACTCCTTCGTTTTAAATCCAATTGTCGCGTTTGAGCACTCTATGGAAAGATCTCAGAATTATCTACAAGTTTGGTATGTAACTTTTTCTGTGATTCGCCCTGGAACCTGACGAAATTTGGTAGTTAGTAAATCGAGTTCAGTCTGTCCAGAACAGAAATTCAGCAGACAAAGGTCGAACTTTGAAATAGCATAACTTCCTCTATACTGATCTGGTTGAGGTGAATGAGTACTTGTTGGAAATCTCTTGAAGTTATCTACAACTTTCGTAACTACCAAATTTTCTGATTCTGCCCAGAATAATGTCAGATGTCGTTTTAGTGATCACTGCCAGTTTTCGACAGATTTGGTTACTTTTGTGTTACAAAGTTTGAAGTCCATGATATGGGTTCAACCAATTATAATATTTGGATTTGCAATATGTTAATTTCTTAACATGTGTTACTGCTGGGCACTATGGTTTGACTTTTATCAAACTTGACTCCCCGCAGATGGACATCAACGCGATCCTGGCGGAGAACGCAGCTATGGCTGCACGCATCGCTGAGTTGGAAGCTCAGCTGATGGCCGCTGAGCAGCGTAACCATCTCCTGGAGGAGACTGTGCAGGACCTCAGTGGTCTAGTGAATGACATGGAGGATGAAAAGGCTCAGATTGCTCAGGAGCACAATGCAGAAGTTAATCACCTACAGGTTCAGCTGCATGTGGCTCAGGCTAACCTTGCTCAGGCTCAGGTGGCAAACCAGAACTTAGAGGCTCAGATGGAGGACCTTCACCAGGACTTTGTGCAGCTGATCCAGATCCAAGTTGAACATCACAACCCGCAGCCACTGGCAATGGATGATCAGGACGTGGTGCAGGGCGCGTCGGGTGTGGACTACGAGCCACCCGCTAACCCTAATGATGAAGACGTGCTTTCCGACGCGGGCAGCAACATGCCCCGCGAGGAGTAGACTTTGTAGTAGGCTCTAAAGTAGCTAGCTAGTGTGTATAAATTAGGCTAGGAGTAACTTGACGGTCGACCGAACGTTACGAGTCCCGCAGCTTGCTATTTTGGAAAGTCGTTGCAAGCGGAATTGTAAGCTAATGGTGACGGTTCGTATGTTGCGAGACTTTAGTGTTAGCTTTTGGATGTCCCGTGCGGTGTATGGTAGCTGCACCCCGCCCTTTTGCGATGTGATATAGTGGGGAACATCCAGTGATCATGTTATGAAGTGTATGTTGCTAATGGAAGACAGTACTTGTGCTGAAATTATTATCTATCGTTGTCTGTTTACGAGTGTTTCAAATCTGAATTTACTGCCATGTATGCTTGGTAATTTTAATTACAGCATATATTTGACCATTATACCTTTTATCTAATGGTGCAATGTGTTATGGCAGATGGCAGACCCTCGTAGCGGACAGGTTCCTACGGAGGAGGGCGATACTTCGGCCCAACGTGATGGAGCACCACCGCCTCCACCACTACCGGGCAGCATGGAGCACTTGCTCTCAACTCAGAACGATCTTATCCGCCTTCTATTGGGGAACAACGCTCGCCAAGCGGGCCGAAATGGACCACCTCCGGAAACAACTTTTGCGGATTTTCTGGCTACTCATCCCCCGGTGTTCACCGAAGGAAGTGAACCGCTGGAGGCCGATCACTGGCTTCGCACCGTCGAGTCCAAGTTTGGGCTCATTCGCTGCACTGAGTACCAGAAGACCCTGTTCGCGGCCCAGCAACTCCGTGGGTCAGCGGGCGCATGGTGGGCGAACTATTTGGAGACTCTCCCAGCTGGCTACCAAGTTCCATGGGCAGAGTTTCGTACAACTTTTCGTGAGCACCATATTCCACAAGGTCTCATGGATAGGAAGCTTCGTGAATTCCTGGATCTGAAGCAGGGCAACAGTAATGTGCATGAATATTCCAGGAGGTTCAACCATCTGTCACAATATGCCTCCTACCATGTGGACACTGATGCAAAGAAGAGGGATTGTTTCCGCCGAGGGCTGAACACTAAGCTGCGTGATCGCCTGGCACTTCTCTCTAACTGCACCTACAATGAGTTAGTGAGTGCCGCGATCGTGCAGGAGGATGCTACACATGCCCATCAGGAGGAAAAGAAAAGAAAGCGTGTCGGTGGGAATTCATCCGGTTCCGCTCCTCCTCGGTACCGTTTGGCCATCACATCCCCCACTGGACAGCAGTACAGAGCCGCCATGCCACATGGTGGTGGACACCGTGCTCACTCCAATCAGCAGAGGAGTGTTTCTCAGGGCTCCAGCCAGCAGCGCTCTTTTACTTCTCGCCCGTCACAGCAGAGTTCTCAAGTGGTGGCAACGAATCCATACACTTGCTTCAATTGTGGCCGCACCGGTCACTTTTCAAAGGATTGCCGATTCCCGAAGAAGTCACAGGGCAGCAGCAGTAACAACAGCAGCAGGCAGAGCTCTCAGGCGTCTGTGAACCATCCCAAGAGTGGCCGTGTCAACCATACTACGGCCGAAGACATTCAGGACGGAGAACCAGTGCTTGCGGGTATGTTTTCCATTCACAGCCATCCCGTCCTTGTGCTATTTGATTCCGGTGCAACGCATAATTTTATAAGCATGGCATGTGTGGAAAGATTACATCTCACTACCACCACTCTAAAAGCACCGTATATCATTACATCTCCGGGTGGAAAAATATTTGCCACACAAGGGGTTTTGTCGACACCTCTCTTGTTAGAGGAAATTGCTTTTCCGACACAACTCATAATGCTAGAAAGACTAGGCATAGATGTCATTTTGGGTATGAAGTGGATGAAAAGTCACAGAGCAGTGCTACATATTGATTCTCGGGAAATTCATCTGGATTCTCCTCTCAACGGTCCTACCATCATACATTTGGCACCCCCACCCAGTTCTACACCCCAAGTCCACCTCACCACCGGAAAATGTCTCGAAGAAATTCCAGTGGTTTGTGAATATCCCGATGTATTTCCAGAGGACTTACCGGGTTTACCGCCCGACCGGGATGTGGAATTTAGAATTGACTTGCAGCCGGGAACCGCCCCGATATCCCGACAACCGTACAAGATGGCACCAAATGAGTTAGCAGAGTTAAAGAAACAACTTCATGACCTTTTGGACAAGGGTTTTATTCGCCCAAGTTCTTCTCCCTGGGGTTGTTCGGCACTTTTTGTGAAGAAGAAGGATGAGTCATTGCGGTTATGTGTGGATTACCGACCGCTGAACGCCGTCACTATCAAGAACAAGTATCCTCTTCCGCGGATTGATATCTTATTTGATCAATTGGTGGGTGCAAAGGTCTTCTCAAAAATTGATCTTCGCTCCGGCTATCATCAAATTAAGATAAGGGCGGAGGATATACCAAAAACAGCCTTTTCTACGAGGTATGGTTTATATGAGTACCTTGTTATGTCTTTTGGACTAACAAATGCTCCGGCCTATTTCATGTACTTGATGAACTCGGTGTTTATGCCGGAATTGGATAAGTTTGTGGTGGTATTCATGACGACATCTTGATCTACTCCAAGTCAGAAGAAGAGCATGCTGAGCATCTCCGGATTGTACTCCAGAGGCTCCGTGATCACAAGCTGTATGCAAAATTCAGCAAGTGTGAGTTCTGGTTGAGAGAAGTACCTTTCTTGGGCCACATTGTTTCCGATGAAGGTATTTCAGTGGATCCAAGTAAAGTGCAAGAAGTGCTAAATTGGAAGGCTTCTGCATGTATAAAGGATATTCGTAGTTTTCTCGGGCTTGCAGGATATTATCGGAGATTCATCCCCAATTTCTCCAAAATTGCAAAGCCTATGACGGAGCTGCTGAAAAAGGCAATCAAATTTCAGTGGAATGGCAAATGCGAAGAAGCTTTTCAAACTCTCAAGAAACATTTGACCACCGCACCGGTGTTAGCTCAACCCGATGTCACTAAACCATTTGATGTTTATTGTGACGCCTCGGGCACAGGTTTGGGCTGTGTTCTAATGCAAGACGGTCGTGTCATTGCGTATGCGTCACGACAACTAAGAAGACATGAGCAAAATTATCCTACTCATGATTTGGAATTGGCCGCAATTGTTCTTGCTCTGAAGATATGGAGACATTATTTGCTGGGAAATTTGGTTCACTTGTACACCGATCACAAAAGTTTGAAGTACATTTTCACGCAACAAGAGCTGAACATGAGGCAAAGAAGATGGCTTGAGTTGATTAAAGACTACGAGTTGGAAATCCATTACCACCCCGGAAAAGCCAATGTGGTTGCCGATGCTTTGAGTCGGAAGTCACATTGCAATAATCTGGTGGTTCGCAAATTGGATCATGCCGTATGTTGTGACCCTAGTGAACCCAGCCTCAGGATTATCCCTCATGGTGCTTTGTATAATCTCGCTCTCATTCCCACCCTGCGGGAGGAGATTATCGCTGCACAAAAGAGAGATAAAGGGATGGAACATATCCGGCGAAGATTAGAAAATGGTGACATCAAATGTTTCCGACAGGATGAGGATGGAGTGTTATGGTTCAATGACCGACTGGTTGTGCCTAAAGATATGGAGCTAAGAAAGAAAATTCTTGATGAAGCTCACTTGTCCAAATACTCCATTCATCCCGGTAGCAATAAAATGTACCAGGACTTGAAAACCAAATTTTGGTGGACACGCATGAAACGTGAAGTGGCCAGATATGTTGCAGAGTGTGACACTTGTCAGAGAATCAAGGCTGATCATTTGAGAAAAGCCGGTCAGCTGCAACCGTTGAGTATTCCGTCGTGGAAGTGGGAGGACATTAGTATGGATTTCATTGTCGGGTTACCTCTCACTGCTCGAAAGCATGATTCTATATGGGTTGTAGTGGACCGATTGACGAAGTCGGCCCATTTCATTCCGGTCAACACTAGATACTCTGCCAAGGTATATGCCCAGTTATATATCTCGCGTATACTGTGTTGGCATGGAGTGCCGAAGACCATCATATCCGACAGAGGACCTCAGTTTGTTGCTCGCTTTTGGGAGCAGTTACATGCTTCATTGAAGACCAAGTTAATTCGAAGCTCCGCTTACCACCCTCAAACCGATGGACAAACTGAGAGGGTAAATCAAATACTGGAGGATATGTTGAGGGCCTGTGTTTTATCTGAAGGTGGCAATTGGGATGATCACTTATCATTGGCAGAATTTGCGTACAACAATAGCTATCAAGAGAGCATTAAAATGTCTCCATTTGAAGCTCTTTATGGTCGTTCATGCCGTACTCCCTTGAACTGGTCAGAACCTGGAGAAAGGGTGAACTTTGGGCCTGATTTAATTGCCGAGGCCGAAGAAAAAGTGCGGCTCATTCAAGCAAACTTAAAGGCCGCAAAGTCCCGCCAAGCTAGTTACGCCGATAAGAGGCGCCGTCCTTTGGAATTCCGACAGGATGATCATGTATATCTTCGTGTGTCACCAACCAAGGGTGTTCAGCGCTTCGGAGTCAAAGGAAAGCTTGCTCCCCGCTATATTGGCCCGTTCAAGATTATTGAAAAATGTGGACCCGTTGCATACCGTTTGGAATTGCCGGAAAAATTATCAGGAGTACACAACATCTTCCATGTGTCTCAACTCAAGCGATGTTTGAAGCCTCCTATTGATGTGGTACTCGATGATGTGGAGGGCTTGCAGGATGATCTCACTTATTCCGAGTATCCCGTCAAAATTATCGACAACAAGGATCGAGTGACTCGCAACAAAACCATTACTTTCTACAAAGTGCAATGGAGCAATCACTCGGAAGAAGAGGCCACATGGGAACAAGAGGATTTTCTTAACTCCAAGTTTCCGGATTTTCTCGCTTCACAATCGAGGTAAAGCAAACAAACTTTTACCCCCTCTTTTCCGCACTTTTGCAAATCTCGGGACGAGATTTTCTTAAGGGGGGAGGGCTGTAACATCCCACTCAATTTTGGTCCCTAATCAGGTTACTAACCTCAATTAGTGAAAATGATCAAGAGAAATCAAAGTTTAATGAAAAGGAATTCAAAATCACTTCAAATTGGAGAAATTTCTTTCAAACAAGCATTTGAACTGCAACTTTAAAATTTTCTTTATAAGTGGACCCAAATGAAAAATTCCACAGCATCCAGGGGCTAAAATAGAATTTTGGAGATTTTTGGAGATTTTTCTGCAAAAATCTAAAGGGTCAATTAAATGCATGAACCTTTTTCAAACTTTAACTTTGAATGAATTTTAGTTTGAAATCCAAGCCGATTCAGCAAAAGTTCCAATTGACAAAGTTGTTCCTCTCACTTAAATCTTCCAAACCTGAGTTTTTCGTGATTTTTGGAGCTCGGGAAGATCGAATTTAAATTAAATCAGTTCAAATCGAGGAAAATTCCAGAAATTCGAAAAATGGAAAAAGGTCACTGTAGCCGCCAAGTGTCGCCGCCGGCGACGCCTCCTCTTCTCTCTGCCCATTCCGGCGAACTGTGGCCGCCGTCAGCTCGGTACGGCGTCGAGGACCAAGTCCACAACCCCCTGGCCTTATCCCCTCCCTCCCCGCGGTCAAGTCGTCGTCGCACTCGCTCTTTCTTCCCCGCTCAGCCGCCTCCATTGTCGCCGTCGCGAGCTCCCCGCCCCGCCGCCGCTCCGCCGCACCTCGCGCCCCAAACCCAGCAGCGAAAGTGTGCGCTAGGACCTCCTCAACCTCAGGCACAACACCAACTTCAAGTTCCCGCGCTCTACAACGAGAATCGACGCGAAGACCGATCATGGCCGCCGGGTGACCGTCGTCGAGCTCGTCGCGAAATTTGGCCATATCGGTGAGCTTCTCCTCAATTCCTCGCGCACGAGTCTTCCTCACTCCTCCACGCACCACACCCCGCTGACCTCGTCGAGCTTCGTGCAGTGAAATCGCCGGAACTCACTTTCTTCCCCGCCGCCGTTCACCGGACCGCGCCGCCCCTCCAACGAACTCCGCCATCCGGACTTCCTCCACGTGCGCGCGTGCTACGGTGAGCTTCCCCATCACCTCGTGAAGCTCATGCGCGCCCTAGCTCGCCGCCTCGCTGCTTCACCTCGTCGGAACACCGCGCGCCGCCGCTCACCGCCGCCGCCATCGCCGCCGATCCTCCTCCCCGGTCGAGCGCACGTGTTCGTCAGTCGCGCTAGAGTCGCCTCGATGTCCTCTACTCAGTTCCGCTGACCTTTTCGTGGAACTCGCCGCCGTTTAGCCGGAACATCGCCGTCGCCGCCGCCGCGTCGCGCGCGCCCCGCCATGCCCTGGCACTGCTACAGTGCCACGTCGTCTTTTTCTTTTATTTGAATTATTCCAAATTCTGGCCAAACTTGTAAATTCGATAGAAATTCGTAGAAAAATCGTAAAAATGCAAACTCAGGTGTTCTGGAATCCTTGAAGTGAGACCTATCCAGTGGTACAACATGAACATCTGAATTCTTCTCAGTTAATTTTATAAAATTCAAAGAAGAGAATCAGGAAATAAATTCTATAAAAAGATCTGTAAGTGCAAAAATTCTAAATTTTGGCATGCACACTCCTAATAGGTTCCCTGAACATCCCCCCAAGTGGCATCTTGAAATGCATCTTCTTTTGGGAGTAATTTCATTTTGCAGTTGCTAGGAAAATCTTTTTATTGATTTTATTCCTGCACCTTTTTGCACCAAATTTTGGGTATGTTACTGTACCTAGGAGGAAGATGCTAAATAAAAATACAAATGTAATTTTTGGTCTTCCAGAACCCTTTTTAACGAATTTTAGAAGAAGATCTCTTTTACGCGTACGGAAATTCCTAAATCCAAGTATTTTGTATAAATCCCTTTGGACCAAACTGCAAAAACTTAATGAATGGTCCTGCCAGCATGTTGCCTTTGCATCATATCATCGCCATGTCATATTTGTCAAGGAAGTTCCGTGAACTATCTTTGATTTTGTTTTTGTTGTTGCATTCATTTAGGAACCGACGCCGGACTCGAGGACGTGGAGATCGTGACCGAGGAGACCGGTGCTGACTTGAACTCGCTCGAGTGTGCTAACCACCAGCCCCAAGGCAAGCCCCGGTGCACTCCCATATTTACAAAGTTTTATACTTTCTCACGTGTATTTCGAGTCGTGAAATGTGCATTACGTATAGGACTTGATTGAAAACCTAGTTGCATGTATCTCCAGATATTCCTATGGGTTTGGTTAAGTTAAGTTCTACCACTCGTTAGTTTGCTATGCTTAATAAAGTAGTGTCGTCGGTAGAATATCGAGTGGTATGGAGACCGCTCGGTGTAAGTGGGGTCGGATTTAATTTATGTTCTCACATGATGATGGTAATGAATTTGAGACCGAACGGGGAAGTTCATGTGTAGGTTGAGGTGACAAGGCTCACCTTGTTCGCCATAGCCCCGTTTGTGTCGGTTGAGGACCGTTCGTTGTGGCCCCGCTGAGCAAGTTTGAACAGTACCGGATGCATGCTAGGAGAATGGGAACTAGTAAACTTAGTAGCTCGATGTTATATTGTTGGACGGGGCCCCACCTCTCTTTTGGTGATGAAGATGGTATGGTGGTTGCGGGTATGTGTTTGAAGGGAGGGTGCACGGGCGAACCACGGTTAGACCCGGCGTGGCTATCGCGTGGGGAGACGTGTACTCGGGAGAGGTGACACTCGGACCGGCTTTATGATGTCTTGTAAAAGGTTGCCGTGCGTAACTCCTTCGAGTAGCGTACGTCGTGTATTCGGGTTTCGCCTGCAGGTGTAAATCGATTCGAATCGCCGTCCCTCGCGGTTATTGAGTATCACTTGTTCACTGCGTCACATCGTAGTAAAAAGTGCACATGATGATGTTTATACGATGTTGTACTTCAATTAATTGTATTGCAACCATGTATTGCTTAGTTAGGTTGCTAATATTTACATTTATGCAAGAACCCTCTTAATTTTGGCTAAAACATGAAAATAAGGATCAAATATTAGCGCCGTTTTTGCAATTAAATTTCAACCCTTGGTCAACCCCCTGCATACTAGAAGTCGGCCTTAGATGGCCATTTTGACGGGTAAGACTTGCTGAGTATTAGTTGCTCAGGGTTTCGATGTTTAAACTTTGCTGCAGGTATCCCCGATTGTAACTTCTGCGGTTGTTGTGGTAAGGTGGTGTGGGAGGGTGAACCGCCCAAGGATTGGTCCATTGAGTGGATTCCCTCTTCTCCCCGCCAGGAGCAAGGTGAGTGAGATCATGTCTACGGGCCGGACATGGTTTCATTGTATATATGTATCGTCGGGTATTTCGCTTCCGCTCGTGTTTGTAATCGAATTTCGAACTCCTTTTATGTAAAATAAATCGAACTGCGAAACGGAAATCTTATGTTAAGTATGGAACCAATGTAATAACTAAACTCAATGTAAAATTATTTTTATGTATGCTTATGTGTGTGGTCTATACGTACTTGCTTCGCCAAGTATTTCCCGATTAAGATCCTGGTTAGCTAACCCCTCATTGATTTGAGGCGGGATGCTACAGCTGGCATCAGAGCAAAGTCGGGTTGTACCACACTAATGAGCATTATTTTCGAAAACTATAATCTACATACATCAATTTTTTTATCTTTTTTTTTTGCGAGTATCAATTTTTTTATCACTAATCACGTAAAAATTTTGGTCAACTCTAGTTTAAGCATCAAAATCATATGCGTAAAATCATCATGAAAAGTATTCTCTTTATTCAAAATTGATGAGTTCGGGACTTTGATAATAGAGGAAGCAAATTCATAATAACTTAAATTTAATAAACAGTCTAATTGCACCTTGTAAATAAACAAAGAAAGTCAAAAGGCCATATTTGAAATGTAAATTATTTTATTATTTAATAATATAAAATACAGAAACCAGTCCAAATTGGAATAATAAAAATCTGAATAACACGGAAGGATTAAAGTGCACTGCAGAGCTTGAAGTTGTACCATTTGTAAACGCTCGCAAATTGGAGATAATGGTTTATGATTAGAGTTCTGACAATAACGGATGAAAATTAACTTGGGGGTGTTCGTTTCACCGTTTAGACCCCTCTAAAATTTAACTCTAAAGAGAATCTTATTATTTAGGAGTATTAAATAAAGTATAATGACAAAACCTTTTTACAGATGGGTACATCTTTACGAGACGAATCTAATGAGCCTAATTAATCTATGTTTTGCTACAGTGATGCTACAGTAAATATCGTCTAATCACGGCTTAACTACCCTCGTTAAATTCGTCTCGCGATTTAGAGAGGGGTTCTGCAGTTAATTTTGTAATTAAACTTTATTTAAGACAAGATTCTTTATGTTTAAACAAATTTTAGACTCTAAAACGCCGAACACCTAACCCTCACAAACGAGGCCAGCCCAGATCGATCCCTAGCTAGTTCCCGACTTCGATCTCTGCACCCTCGTCGTCTTCGGCAGCCCCCACCGTCTTCTCCGTGCCGGATGCCCCTCCCCGCCGCGCCGTCGGCCGTCGTCTGTTAGTCGGTACCGCATCGGGGCGCGGAGACCGAACACCCAGCCGCCAAGGGTTTCTCCCCCTCCCCCTCCGGCGGCGAAGGGGAAGTGAGAAGCACGGGGAGGATGGCGAGCGTGTACATCCCGGTGCAGGGGACAGAGGAGGAGGTGCGGGTGGCGCTGGACCAGCTCCCCCACGACGCTTCCGACATCCTCGACATTCTCAAGGCCGAGCAGGCCCCGCTACATCTCTGGCTCATCATCGCCGTAAGTCCCCTTCCCAGCTCTAGACTGCTCGCGGTTCCGTGAAACCCCAATGTTCCTTGTGATTTTCGGAGTTCTAGACTTTCTTCCTGATGCGGGCGTCCTACTTCAGTGCGGCATGGTCGAGGTTGCCCTCGATTCTTGCTTTGTCCCAACTCTTGCATTCGAATTTCTAGGGCTAGAGGCTCGTTTAAGCTTGTCTTCCCATATGCCACCGGCGGACCCAACAACAACAACAACAACAACAACAACAACAACAACAACAACAACAAAAAAAGGTAGGGCGAAGCCGCAACACGAACTAAAACCAAAAACTAAACCAAACCATATAGAATGTTGTTATATATGTGAAGCTACAAGATCTCATTGAAGAAAGAGAGGGGTATTGCAATTGATGTTTCAGGATGCAGGAACCAACCAGCAATTGTGAGAGTTTCACATTTCACAATCTTTTCTAAGTAAATACTGTATGCATCGAAAAGTTACAACCCCCACAACATTTCCAATATCAATAATTACAACTGATGGTTGTGCCTGAAGTATCATGCTTGTGATTTCTCTTGGTCTTGCCTTAAGATGCTCTCTTTTTCTGTTTTCTGAATTTTTTTATCAAGAAATTGATCTTTGATCATTGATATTCATGTTTATGTTGCCCAAAATTTATACCTCTCATTCAGTGGCAATTTTATTTCTAGCTTTCCTTTGTTTCACACAGAGAGAATACTTCAAGCAAGGGAAGATCGAACAGTTTCGTCAGATTCTTGAGGAAGGATCTGGTCCTGGTTAGTTTTCTGTTGATTCTGTTTGCATCTTTTATGGTTTAAGTAAAGAATTGTTGTACCTCTTATCTGAATATACTTTTGTTGAATCATCTTCTTTGTTTGCAGAAATTGATGAGTATTATGCCGAAGTGAAGTATGAGCGTATAGCTATCCTTAATTCGCTGGGTGCTTTCCATACTTTCTTGGGAAAGGTTGAGAGAGCCCAACAGAAGGAAGCACATTTTAAAGATGCAACTCAATACTACAATAGGGCATCAAGGATCGATGAAACTGAACCTTCTACATGGATCGGAAAAGGTTCCGTATTTTTGAGCATTTCAGTTATCTTGCATGGCTTGCATTTTATTGCTTGGTGACTTGTACATTCATCTGTTTGCTAGGGGATTGTATGATGAAATGAATTTTAAATTATTTACTCTTGGGACGAAAACTGCAAGTACAAACTTGTTGGGTTCCTTCTTAATCAGATTGAACAGCTTGATGATGTTTCATGGTAGAATTCTTGATTTTGAGATAGACTTTATTGCATGTTTTCTTTGTTCTTGCCTACTCAATTCATTTTCTCTGTTAATATTTGCTTTTGAGCATGTATTCTTGACTGCATCGGTTAGAATGTCCCCAGTTCAGTGTCAGTTCTTCACCGTGTTAGTTTATTTGGGTTATTAACTCCATAGTCGCTGTTGATTACCAGGAATAGCTTTTAATATGCTGATTTTCGACGTTCCTACGCAGGTCAACTCTGTGTGGCCAAGGGTGAATTGCAAATGGCATCTGAATATTTCAGAATTGTGTTGGACGAAGATGGGAACAACTTTCCGGCTCTACTTGGTCAGGTGATTCTATTGATGATGTTGAAATGGTTACCTAAGTAATGAAATCTCACATCTGGAACTGCAAATTGCTTCTCGTATTGAGACTGTATAGTAAATACTGATGCACACTTTGGACTCGGTTTAGTAAAACTTGTGATCCCAGCCAACCAAGTGTCATCCTGCTGTGTTTTCTACTAATATTTTAATCGTTTCTAAAAAAACTAAGATCTGTTACAGTTTTAGTTTTTCATGAACAGGGTAGTAGACTTGGATAATAGGGGACTGGGAATTAGAGAATAGACTGGGATACTAGATTAAGTCTCTTCTTACTTAATGAACCATGACACCATCCCCATCTAAATATGAATGGGTTGACTTGACTCTTACGAAACTAATCCCTACAGCTAAGGAAACTACTAATCTGTCCCTAACCCAAGCCAGTGCTACTAAGTAACATACCACGCTACAGTATCTCGTCGGCCCATGACGCCTAGCCGGCAGGCCTATGCCAATGACATAATTTGATGCCATCTCATTGTTTGTTAAATGCTTGCTGACCTAAACTATCTGATCCTTATATTGTACCCCTAGTTGACACTATAGCATGTGATATATAATGGCACCGACTTGCTTCTTTGGGAGTTCTAGAGCAGGTTTTTTGTGACCTTGGTCATGGCGAGGCCGGGTTCTGGAGAAGAAGATGAGATGGAATGCTTCTTTGCTTGTTTCTTGTTTAATCCCAAAAGATGGCGGCTCTCATTATGTGGAGTTTCTAACTATAGAATTGTGGAATATCAGAACCAATTAACATAAGATAAGATTCCTAGGAGTAGATTTACAGTTATTCAAGCTTTATAGCTAAATTAATCATCGTCACTTAGTAATGCAAGATGCTGTAGTGTGTAGTACAGCATGCTAGTGCTACGCTAGAAAAAAAAGGCACTTATGTTTTTTCTGGAACATTTTTAATATTCACATCTAATGCTTCTAATTTTATATTCAAATATGTTAGCACAGGCTTCTGTCTATTTCATGATGGGAGAAACGGAGCAGCAGCACAAGAAGTCATTGGAACATTATAGGAACTCACTAGATCTCTACAAGGTTGGATAACACTCATTACTTTTACTTTACTGGCAGCACTGTATATTTGACATTCTCTGTCCTGCCGCTTTTTAGAGAGCTCTGCGGGTCTATTCCAATTGTCCTGCTGCTGTAAGGCTTGGTATAGCCTTTTGCCGATATAAACTCGGTCAAGTAGAAAGAGCACGACAAGCTTTTCATCGAGTTTTACAGGTAAGCCCTGCATCTTTCATCAGGCAAGAAAATTCTCGTTGAAGGTAATATGTCACCTTCATCAACTGAACCTAACTTTGCAGTTGGACCCTGAAAATGTTGATGCTTTAGTAGCACTAGCAATCATGGACTTGCAAACAAATGAAGGTTAATACTCTTCACAAGCAAAAAATTTACAATGCTGAATGTTGCCCTTTTGAGTCTTGTTCCTAATTTCAAGTGTTTGCATCTTTCCCTGCAGCTTCTGGGATACGCAGAGGAATGGAGAAAATGAAAAGAGCTTTTGAAATTTATCCTTATTGTACATTGGCACTCAATCACCTTGCAAACCATTATTTCTTTACTGGTCAGCATTTTGTGGTTGAACAATTGACTGAGACTGCACTCTCTTCAAGCAACCATGGGCTACTGAAATCACAGGCATACTACAACTTAGCTAGATCATACCACAGTAAGGTAATACACTCTTTTCATAGACCTATCTACTTCTTTACTTGTTCTCTGTGAACTTTGTATTCCTTTGTTAAGAATAATTTCTAGGTCATGAATATTTTTGATAATTCAACATATGCAGGGAGACATTGAAACTGCTGGGCGCTATTACATGGCATCTGTCAAAGAAATTAGTAAACCACAGGACTTTGTGTTACCATATATAGGTGAGTCTCTTGTCCACATATTTTTCCATAAAAAGTTTGGGGCATATGCAATCTGCCAGAAAGAGTGAGCTAAGAGATTATTGGCTTCCCTGTTGTGGAGCCAGACACCTGTGAGTTAAACCAAAATATTTGAGAGGGTGAGGTTGAGCCAAGAATTCTGGGAATAGAGAATTTTGAGTGATCATCTCGGGTCCATGTGACTAAAAAGTTCCTGTCCTGCCCATGGACTCCCTCCTATCTCACTTTTGCCTCGTGAAGCTTCAGAGAGCTGAGCAGTGGCAGCCAACAAAATGAAGTAGGAGGGCGAGGATGATGGGGAAGAAGGCACTATAGTGCAAGATGATGTCTGTGGAGAACAGTCGCATCGACCAAGGAAGGAGGACTGGTGGATTAGGACCGGCGAGGTGGGAGATTCCCTTTCTGCTATGCCTCGCTGGTCCTCAGTGCGATCTTAACACCATAGTCGCTGTAGCGTGGTCAGGAGGAAGAGGGTGGAGAACAGTGTTTTGGAGGCACTGAGGCAATTCCCTTTAGAGACTTTTGAATTGCTAATCTTGGTGACTGTGAAAAGCTAAGAGCATCAAACAAAAAGAAAAGAAAAGAATGCAGTAGCATTGCTATTTTTGAATCTATACTTTCCTACATCAAAACATGATACATGCATCCTCGATTACTTTTTATCAGTTGAGAACATTTCTATTGCTGTTTGTAACACAATAATGATCTCAACCAGGACTTGGTCAAATACAATTAAAATTTGGAGACTACAAAAGTTCACTAGGTAGCTTCGAGAAAGTCCTGGAGGTGCACCCTGAAAATTGTGAAAGTTTGAAGGTAAGTTGTTTTTTATTTTAATTCGACACTTATTTTTCCATTCATCTATTTGAAACATACTGTTGGCTTTATGAACTAATTTTTGTTGCTTCATCAAGGCTATTGGGCACATCCATGCAAAATCTGGTGAGAATGAAAAAGCCATAGAAACCTTCAAGAAGGTTACCCGGATTGACCCAAAAGATCATCAGGTACTTAACCAACCTAACTTGTCCTAACGACATCAAAATAAAAACAGAGGGAGTAATTCATTTAGTCCCTTGGTCCCAATTATGTGTTATTTTATACATGGATCACTCCCAAATAAAAAATGTGACCACTAGTTTGTATTGCAATATATTTATAAAACATGCCAGAATCCTAATGTTCTGGAACTGCTTCCAAATACAGACTTACTCATGCCATTTTCAAATTTTAAACCATATTGATGGCCAAAGTTCGGGTATTTTGCTGCATGCAACCCCACAATGTCACTTTTCCTTATGTGAATCTAGAGTGCATGTGTGGACCTAGGAATGCTAATTTTAGTTTCTCACAGTTATTTTGTTGTTATCATTTCGTTTGTAGTTGATCAACAAATGGTGCACGCTAACCGTATGTGTAATTTTAATTTTTGTGAAGATATTCTATTGTTCGCTCAATTATTTGTATAAAATGACAAACATATTTTACCGATTGTGAGCATTATCCGTTTTGTATAAATGATGTTGCATCAAATTCAGCAAAAGATTGACACCATACCAAGCTTTAAATGCACAAAGGGACGTGCACTTCATTCTTTTGCTGATTTTACATTAGTTTGTTTGTATGAACCACTGATTTATTTAGGTTAGAACTGAATAAAGTAATATGTTGTCTGAAGCATCACTACTAAAGCTATTAGATTAAATCCATGATATATTTTTTCTTTAAGCTCGGACCTATATGATTTTGTCTTTTATTCAAATTACTTTGTTGAATCTTAGTTCCATTCTTACTATCTGTTACATGGACATACCTCAGATGTCTTACTTCCATTATCTTCTTTTGCATTTAATCTAATAAAAAAAATCTTTTTGCAGGCTTTTGTAGAACTTGGTGAATTGTTGGTGGAGTCTGACTGGGCAGCCGCTATGGAATACTTGAAGACGGTAAGGCCCCTGAATTAGCTATATATTTTGGTTTCTGATGTTTATGCTGGCTAGTATTATATTTTAGTGCAGAGCTGTATAAATTACTATTGTTTTTGGTACATGATTTATCAGTAGAAGTATGAAACTTGCTACATGAATTATCAGTACAAGTAATTATAGGTACTCTTTGGCAAGGCACCAGCTCCAAAGTCCACCTTGGACAAGATAGCATTCATTTAATGTATCTTCACATGGCATCTTAGTCGTTCTTCTGTATGCTCCTCATTTGTCATCTCAACTGTAGAGTAAAAGATCTTTGCTCTCCTAGAAAGCACGTTTTCCTATTAGAACGCACCATATGCTCGGCATGATTGCACACACTTTTTTGCACATCCCTCGAACGTTGGAATCCAGATCATTTCTGCGGCATTGTGAACCATGGATGTAGTGGTTATGTGGGGTGGTGGTTTTCTAAGTGCCTACCAGGCTATGGTCTGTTTGTTGTCATGGCTAATTATTTGTTGCTTTTCCTTGTTAGCTCTGAAGAACTGCACCCACTGTTTTCTTCTCTTTTAGGATTCAATATAATACCTTTTTCAGCTTGATCCACAAAATACGAAATCTTACCTAGCTGTTTTCAGGCTAGAAATCTTCTTAAGAAGGCAGGGGAGGATGTACCTGTTGAGCTGCTCAATGGAATTGGACTTCTTCATTTTGAGAAGGGAGAGTTAGAGGTATGCTTACGGTACAGTCTTAAATGTGATAAAATATAATTTATATCCGACAGCCTTGTTGATTACACTTTCAGATGGCTGAAAAGAGTTTTAAGGAAGCTCTAGGTGATGGTTTATGGGTTTCAGTTATGGATGGGAAAGTAGGTAGCTCTATGATCAACTTCGGTGTTCAGTATAAGGATCAGAGCTTCTTTCACCAACTTGAAGAAGAAGGTGTACCTCTTGAATTACATTCGAATAAAGTCACCCCACTTTTTAACTATGCAAGATTACTGGAAGAGCTTCATGATACTGTTAGAGCAAGCCTCTTTTACCGTTTCATTATTTTTAAGGTACTCCGGTCCCCTCTTTTGATTTCGTGTGCTGCATTGAAAATTTTCTCTTATATGGAATTATGATCTAACTTTCTGTTTTTCCGTACTAGTACCCTGATTATGTTGATGCCTATCTAAGGCTGGCCGCTATTGCAAAACAAAGAAACAATGTTCAGCAGAGCAAGGAACTAGTATGGAATGAATCTACACTTCTGCTTCATTTTGCTATCCATGAGAATAACAGTATAGCGTATTTGTTGCAGATCGGTGATGCTTTAAAGATAGATGAGAAGAACCCAAATGCATTGTCAATGCTTGGAAGTCTTGAACTCCAGTTTGATGAAACCTGGCTTACTGCAAAGGAGCATTTCCGTATTGCTAAAGAAGCCACAAAAGGAGATGCTTACTCTTTGCTTCAGTTGGTATGTGAGCTAAGCTTGTAATGTTTTTCACTCTACGAAATAGGCTTCACTTTAGTTATCACATAAGTTAACTTGGCTCAGTAAAATTCAATTGTTACATTTATCTCTTTCTGAAACTAAATCCAAGTAAAAATGGGATTCATGATTTTGTGGAAGTTTCAGTGTTAAACTCCCAAATTAGTTGTTGCACTATTAATAGCAGACAATTTCATGGACTCATGAACTCCATGGACATGAAAACATGAACTCCATGGACTCGTGAATTAGTTATCGCACTATTAACAACTGGCAATGTCATCATGTAACATTAGCATTTTTTTGAACAAAAAGTTTCACTTCTGCTTTGTCATTTTGGACCTGTTAAGTCATTTGTTTTGTCTTAACTGATGAATTGCATCTTTTCGTCGGTGGAATTGAAAACATGGACTCCATTAACTTGAGAAATAGCTGCTGCATTTATAACAACAGACAATTTCTTTCCATTACCATTTTTTCGAAAAATACTTTCACATCAGCTTTTTTGTTGTAATATATTTTTGGTCCTGTTAATTTACTTCTTTTTCATAACTGATAAATTGTATCTTTTCGTTATTCTTCTATTGATGAAGGACTTTCTCTCTCTCTCTATCTGTTTTTTTTAAAGGGAAACTGGAATTACTTTGCTGCCAACCGCCCTGAGAAAAAGGCCCCGAAATTTGAGGCTACTCATAGAGAAAAAGCCATGGAACTTTATCAGAGTGTATGGGATTTTACACTTTTCCTTAGCTACTTGTTATTCCTTGATGGATTTACCTTTTTGTCTTGCTTATATCAAATTGCCCTATGAAAGTAGTTCTCACAAACTTTTTCTTATTAGAGCCACTATGATTATGATATGTATTTTTAATCTTCATACAATATCCTTATTTTCTAGTTAACCATCGACTCAATTCAGGAACTAACATTTCGATATAGAATGGAACACCATCCATCTTGCGCAATATCACTTTGGATCACTGTGTTAATCCTAGTGGAATCGTGTTCAAAGCTAAGTTAAATGACATTGTTTGAAGTTTGGGTGCCAGCCTAATACTGGGTATGACATTGTGTTGGTACACATCCGTTTGTAGAAGTGTAAAAAGAGCCTGCAAATAATAATAAAAAACAGGCCAATATGTTTGTACATATGCCGACTGATTGATAGCTGAGATCTAAGCCACAACCTTTAGTAGTTTTGGAAGCATATTCTTTAATGCCGTGCTTGATGTGAGATCACTTTAAGTGCTAAGTTCTGTTCACAGTAGGGATCTCTAAGTCTATTATGCAGGTATTAGCATGTATATTGTACTTTATACTTTGTGAAGGGTCCGATGTGTATCTTGCCCCAAATGGCTCCATTTTCCATTCTAACACGATGTACGCATTTGCCAGCAAGTACTAAAGCAGCACCGAAGTAACTTGTTTGCTGCAAATGGTATTGGAATCTTATATGCCGAGAAAGGCAAATGGGATGTTGCCAAGGAGTTGTTTACACAGGTCAGGAAGTGAAACGGAGATTCATTTCCCTGTATCTCTGCTGTGAATGGATTTTGAGTAAATTAAATCAACAATTTGAAATGAATTAGGTACATGAAGCGGCATCAGGAAGTATATTTGTTCACATGCCTGATGTATGGATCAATCTGGCTCATATATATTTTGCTCAAGGCCATTTTCAACAAGCAGTTAAAATGGTAAGTTCTCAATCTCACTTTATGTGACTAAATTACTAATTTACGCACAAACTAAAAAATGCTGAGATGAACTAATTCTTTCTTGCAGTACCAAAACTGTCTGCGAAAATTCTTCTACAACACAGATGCAACTATCCTTTTATATCTTGCCCGAACACACTACGAGGCTGAGCAATGGCAAGAATGCAGGAAAACTTTGCTGAGAGCTATACATATGGCTCCATCAAATTATTTATTACGATTCAACGTAGGTGTATCAATGCAGAAATTTTCAGCATCTACTCTGCAAAAGACAAAACGGACAGTTGATGAGGTCAGTAATGTTGCTTTTCTTACATTGCATCTTGTTCTTATGGAATAAGCAAAATTGTGCTCGATCCTTTAGTTTTATATGCCATATGAGGTTGACACGCAATGTATAGTGGGTAGTGCAGCAGCACAGAGTTTGCTGTGTGTTTTCTATACTCTGGAAAATTCTTAGCTATGCTTAGCCTTATTACATGTAGATCTGAACTGAATTCACAATGACATAGGTAATATGGTATACAGCTGCACTCAACATAGAATTGATTTGACATCCTAATAGCCTTTTCATCTTATATAATTACTTCATATCATACACCAGGGCTGTTCATTTACTCGCTTCCTTTTTTTCCCCCTTCTATTTGTAGGTTCGTGCCACCGTTACTGAGCTTCAGAATGCTATTAGAGTATTCAGTCTCTTGTCTGTTGCATCAACATACCATTCCCATGGTTTTGATGAGAGGAAAATAGAAACTCATGTTGAATACTGCAAACACTTGCTTGATGCTGCTAAGGTTCATCGTGATGCAGCTGAGCAAGCTGAACAGCAGAATAAGCAAAAAATGGAAGTTGCCCGTCAGATTGCTTTGGCAGATGAAGCTCGCCGAATTGCCGAGGAACAGAGGAAATTACAGGTCTATCTCTTTCTTGTATCCTTGCTGCATTTGATTCATGAGCATTATGTCTATTTGTTGTTGAAATATTGTAGTTTTTAACAGTTAGAAAAGAGGAGGGAAGAAGACGAGCTGAAGCAAGTAATGCAACAGGAGGAACATTTTGAGCGTGTGAAGGTATTTTACACAGCTTTATTCAGGAACCAGAGAAAGTTGTTAAATAATGCTGATGCCAAATAATATTTAGATTCAACATTATCAACTGTTGCACTTTACCATGTCCAAAATCATAATCTTGTGGTTAAGAATAGTGCCATTCTGCTCATCCCGCGACACTTGATATATTCTTTGGGGTTGCCCGCAGCTAAAAATTGCAAAACATGTTTCACTTTGACAACTTGGCATTGTAACTCCTGTTTTTAATTCATGCACTTACTGTGTTCGCCTCTTAACATGTGTTTTTGGCATTGTATGTTTTTTTTTTCACCAGTGCATTTATGCTGCTCAATGTGCGTTGTGATGTCATATTATTTTTTGTCAGGAACAATGGAAAGCATCCAGTAACACCCCTGGCAAGAGAAAAGATAGATCCAAGCATGAAGATGAAGAGGGGGGAAGTGAAAAGCGGAGAAGGAAGGGTAGTAAGAGGAGGAAGGATCAGAAAACAAACATGCAGTATGGGGAAGAGGAAGAAGATGAATACAGAGAAGAACCAGAAGCAGAAGATGACTACGCAAACCTGTCGAGGGATAATGATGGTGACAATACAGAAAGAGCCCCAGATCACCTTCTTGCTGCTGCTGGTCTTGAGGATTCTGATGCAGATGATGACATGGTTAGGGTTGTTACTTTCTACTTACTCTTTAGAATACGCTCTGCTATCAGTTGACCTCTCCCACTTTTTAGCGAAAGTTCAATTACCTGTTAAATTTAGCCCTTGTTGCTTACATGCTCTTTTTCTGTTTTGCAGGGACAACATCAATCTGCAATAGAACGTAAGAGGCGGGCATGGTCAGAATCTGAGGATGATGAACCAGTGCAGCGACCAGCACAACCTAGCTCAGGCGTGAATGATACGAATGAGTGAAAGATACCGAAAGATGTTCTTGACAGTGAAGATGATTAGCATGCTTAGTTCAGATTCAATGTTTCTTCAAACATTGGTTCACTGATCATGGAAGTATACAGCATTGTCTCATCATCATGATGTTTGAAAGTAGTGCCTTTGCTTTAGGATTATGTGATGTTGAAATGGAACTTCAGCTAGAACATTGATGCAAAAGATGCCAATTTGGCCGGGGAGTTGGTATCCTCCATAACCAATTTTAACTAGGTAGTTTCGTGTGCCAACATTCCTTCGGTCAGCTTAGTGGACATGACCTATGTAATGTGTACCATCTCTAGTTTTTGGCGGTGTTAGTCAGCAGATTCTCTGTAATCTAACTACACGGAAGTTGTTCTATGGAAATTATTTTGTTAGCACAACGCCAAATGTACACCCTCTTAACTGACACATCTTCAATAATAATTGCATCAAGTGGCTAATCCATGTATTGCATTTAAGTTGATAATATCTGGGTTATTATAGAGTTAGTTGTAGCCGTGCCGCATCTCTCTTCTGCAAATGCTGTGTGGGCCCGGAGTTTTTTATGGTTGGAATTTTAAGTACAGCTCGAGACCTCTAAATAGCATATACTTAGATAAACTAATGTATATGTGATATTAGAAAGTATTTCAAGACAATTCTTCCCATATTTTCAAACATAATGTTTGGAATTTATCAAAGTATATGCGCCTAAGTGTAAATTGTTGATGTTGAAGTGCATAGGTGTTCCACTGCGCCAAAAAGAGGACGAGATGACTAAACACAAGTTAATACTAATGTGTGGATGGCTATCACCCAAAGTGTCCAAGCGTTCTTACAGTTTTAATCTCTAATGAAATAAGGAACCATTTTTTTTAACAAAATCAGTATAACCGAACAACTCATCGAGGACCACAAATACATGGACAGTCTATGAACAATTTGAGAACAACAACCCATTAGTAATAATAAAAAAAAAACATGGTAAATCTAGTGGCGTATGCTGATAATAGGCCGCCACAGGACAACTGCAAGAACATTAAGTGAAATGTTAAAAGAGAGGGTGCGCCTCACTTCCTAGGAAACACAGGTAACATAGGGAAAATCCCTTATATGCCATTGGTTAAACTTCTAATCCTGGATCTGCCATCGGTAAAACCTATATCCCTTATATGCCATTGATTTTAAAATTTTATCTCTTTCATGCCACTATTAACCATTTAATTGTGGCTTAGTGAGATGTGGTACTGTAGATGCGGGATTACTGTAGCGATGCATGAATAGTTGCAACATTTTGTGTGTACGGGATTTGAATAATTTTGCAACATTTTGCAACTACTCTCATCTATATGCAATTTTGTTAGTGTACGGGTTTCCAATAGCTTTAAAATAACTGTCATACGTTTTTCATGGTTGAAGAATTTTTTTTATTTATAGTAATAAAAATCATGTAAGTTATTTTGAAGTTATCATACACACAAAACAGTGAAAATATTCATCTGCTGCTACAGTAATCACGCAGCTACAGTGCCCCATATCACTAAACCAGAATTAAATGGTTAATAGTGGCATGAAAGAGATAAAATTTTATGATCAATAGCATATAAGGGAAATAAGTTTTACCGATGGCGGATCTGGGATTAGAAGTTTAACCAATGGCATATAAGGGATTTTCCTAACATATATTATGAGTATATCAATTTTAGCCCAAAGCCTTTGATTCAGTCCAATCCGCACTTGACTTTGATTCGATACGGTTTACCTCCACTCAACAACATCCCTGGCGATAAAAGCACCGGACATGCAAATGGTGCAGCTTTGAGGCACAGAGGGTTACATGGAAGAGCTAGATTAATAATTGACGTGACATATTGCTATTAGGCATGATCAAAACAGCTCAATGTAAATCCAACGATGGATTGGAAAGCAAAAGGTCCAATTCAATCGACTATATTGGACACTTTGGGTTATAGAGGTCCACCCATAAGGACAAAGCTAGAACAAATAATTTGAAACAAAAGGATTATATGTCATGGAAGTATTTCTCATGATGAACCTAACAATAACAATCTCATATTATCATTTCACATATTTTTGTTTTGTATATCCTTAGTCAAAGATATAAACATTTGACTTAAACTATCACAAACAGGAAGTAAGTGTTTCATCAGTATATGTGCAAACTGCTAGAGATGATCAAATTTTTGTAATTGTGGTCTATAAACTGTAATCTGCCACAATAACAAATATATGCATGTTAAATTGCAAATAACAACCCTGCCAAACACTGCCACATGGACCCTTATGGTTTAAGACCTCACAGATTCAATTACTATTACAAACTTCCAATATAATGTTTTGTATTTAGACAAGCGAAGTACAATAACTTAAATGGACACATTTTCCATATAAGCCAGTCTCACTCCTGGAATGGGTTGGTGAATAGAGTTTCTACTTGGGTACTTCACCACATGCAGGTGTTGCTGCGTCGGTGCATGGCACGGCCACTCTTCTTGGAGGTCATTTCCATGTTCAGCTGTTTCAGTGCCTTCTCTGTCGCCGGCTAAAAAACACACAAAGATTGTTGATTGTTTGAACATCATTGAAAAAGGTCATCATTGCACAGATTGGGATATATTCAGACAAGGAACAATACCTCATGCTTTATTTTCATGTTATTCCTATTCTGAAATATAGAAATTAGGAATTTTGTAAGAAAATAACTTTCAAGTAACTACTTAAAAACTGGTAGAACAATCTATAACAGAACAGTTCTTTGCTACCTCAGCCTTAAGACGTATGTTCTCCTCCTTAAGATTTTCTAGTTTTGTTTCCAGCTCCGCGATGTGAGCCTGATGCATTAAAAGCATAATGAATATCACACTAATTTGACATTCTAACTTCATGACACAAACGAATGGCGTGTTAAAATAAAAATGATATAATGAAAAAAAATTACATATACCTGCTTTTTTGCACGCGAACGGGCTGCTGACTCACGGTTCCTAATCATTCTTTTCATCTGTCGCTCCATGAACTCCACATCACGGACCATGCGCTTCCGTCCACTATTATTGTTCATCACTGTTGGATCATGACCACTAGCATGCTGCATCAGATTTTCTTGCCTAGGGCCCATCTTAAATGTAATAGATTCCTTACCAGGGAATCCTTCCTTGACAAATTCAGGCTTTCCCAAGAAATTTTCTAGTGTCACCTGCTGGCCAGCGATGATGGCAGCATCAGATACAACATGTTGTTGGGGTTGAACTTGAGCCTCCATAGATTGTCTGTCGACCTCTTCCCAAATCTTATCCATGTCGAAGTTTCCCAATGAACTAGCTTCTGTAGAAAATCCAACTTGATGGCTCCCCTTGCCAGACAACGAATTTTGGGTAACCACCATCATGCGAGAAGAGATGGATGGAGACGGCGCCGCCATAGGATCCATCTGCACCTCACAAGAAATTTCACCCTCACTTCTGTGGTTGCTTCTCTGCAAGGATATATTGCTAAAGCTTCTACTGTTTTTGACACTTATTTTGCGGCTTTAGATACTGAAGCCCCTTAATATATTGCTAAAGCACCTACTATTTGTAGACTTCTATTTGCAGCATTCCATCACTACATCCAAGAAGGCCTAGGCGGTTTGTGCTTGCTTGTTGCGTGAAATCTGATTAAAAGGAATGAAACCGATGCTGGATTTTTGTCGGTTGCATCTCCCATCCTCTCATATTTGCTCATCTCTAGAGATCTTCCTTATCTTTCGACTTTGGTTTGCATGTTATTGGCGTTTCATATTGAGTATTAATATTTTTCCAAATATATGCTAATTGATATAATAAGAAAGTACAACAAGGAACCTTGTTGTGTTGATCCATATGATCAATTTCTTAAGCTATTAGAAACCATGTACGCGTGGTGTAGTATACTATAGATATTTTTTCTCCATGTTTGATGTATTATGTATTTTTTTATGCATGCTATAGGTCCAATAAACAAATTACCATCCACTATCCTGTGTTTGGGATATATAACTATCATGTGTGTAAACAAGAACACACCATAACATATTGAAATGTTTGTTCAAGAACGTTGTCGTTGGATTTATTTACTAAACTTAAAATACAGAAACATTAATATTATGGATAGATATATGTTCATAAATTAATAAGTACGTACCAAATGTTTTGGCCCTTTTGATAGATATAATTAATTACTTCTACTATATCCTCTTGCGCAAACGTCTCTTCATCTCTGTAGGTGCATGCCTATAGTATCAAACCACTAGCAAATTGATTGCTTGGTCCAGTAGGAAGATATCATATCAAAGTAAAGGTTGTAGGCTATAATTTGCACGCCATTTTGATATATATGTAGATCACAAATAAAATTTGAGGACATATCAGGTGCACAAAGAGTATTTGGTGCATATGTGCACAAACTTTTTAGACCGTAAGATCTAATTTTGATGGCCTAAAATATTGGAAGTTTGGAAAGTCTCGGCCATGATATTAGCAACCATAAATCCATATTGGAAAAAAGGAAAGCATAGTGTTTGTGCAAACGAAAGGAGTAATGTGTTTTTCTTTTTGTACAGTGCATACACAAGTGTATTTTTTTTATATATTTCATTGATACAAATTAGTTAATGTTATGCATATTAGGTTTTTAAAAGGGAAAGTGTGAATTTTTTTAAAAAAGCCTAAACGGCAATTATTATCCTTAATTGTAGAAAAAGCATTGTCAAATGTTTTTTTTTTGACTATTCCATGTGAAATAGAACTGTTTTATTGGAACCCAAGCTAACCTTGGTTTTGAATTTGACGAGAGAAAAAATTAAATAGGTTCCTCTCCCTCTTAATTAGTTAATAAAAAGTTACCAATCCCTAGCATAAAAATACAACAAATGAAAAGAACAAGAGATTTCTGTACAAGATAACTGAAAATTGAAATTAATAACAGGGACATCCATAAATCATAACGAGCATATCCAACGAAGAGGGTAACATAGGAGGGAAATGATAGACAATGAATGAACCTAATAAAGTTCCTTTGATGTCTTATAGAAGAAAGGGAGTGGCTACTTTGATAAGGGGATATACATTAAATTGTATTTGCAATCTCCTCATCATGTGATATCACAATCGATTGTGGTCTAGAAAACACTACACTGGAGTGTGGGTTGGGGTTAGGAGAGAGAGAAAAGATATGTAGGGATGTTTCTAGCTTAAACGCACATTGTCCGTGTGATGATCCCATAGTATGTGATCCATTTGTCTCGCTGTTGCCGCTGCACACAATGGTATTGACGAGAGTGATATAAGTATTTGCGTCTATGGAGAAGACACGTGTACCAAACCACTCATGATATCATCACGTGAGGCTTGCATGCACAAGGTTCACTCTAGATGGTCTTGAATTAGGCCCCGCCGCATAATAATTTTTCGTTGAAAGATAATGCCGAATTCACAAGTAAAACGAGTCAATTTGGGCAATGATGGATAGGTAGGCAATGCCGAATTAGACTCGTGGTTCGTAAAACGTCCTATGAACTATAGGTTGCATGGAGCTTCATAGTGCCCTTTTCTTGACATGCAGATGATAATAAGTTCTGGTAACATAGTGAGAAAATGTTGAAAAGAAAACCAGTGCGTAATAAAAGACGTAGCCTAAGGTGAAACTAGAAGGCAAACTACACGTACCCTAAATGATCTAATTTCAATGTAAAATATTTCTACCTATCAGACTAACAATTTGCTACAGCTTTCAAAATTTTGCTAGGTCAATAGGACATATACAATATAAAGTGCCCCCTCCGCTTCATGGGCCTGAGGCGAGCTCCAAAAATGGTGATCTTAGGCTGAAGCAAAAGAGATAAGAAACATAGTAATTTCTCCGTCTCTTAATATAAGCTGTTTTAGAGTTCAACATTTATCCTCAAATATAACCATAAGAATAGGACATGATAGGTGGGGGACGTAAATGAGGGTTATGGCAATTTCTTTAACTCCGAAACTATTTTTTGACTCGAAATGGTCGGAAACTTTATATTTAGGGACACACATAATAAGAAAAAGTAAACATTTCCTTATACCATTAGATAAACCTTAATCCCTCGTGTGCCAATGAATATGATATATCTCACGGGTCATAGACACATCAATGACATATGAGGGAATTGAAGTTTACCAATGATATATAACAAAATTAAGAAAGAAAAAAAATTCAAGAAACTACATGTATTAGAATTGTCAGTAACACTAAACCACACATGTTATCCTTTTGCTATCAAAACATATAATCTCTTCGGATCTTGCTCTGATATAAATCATAATATCTTTTCTTATATTCAAGATTCCAAAGATATTGATATTTTCTGTTATATACTTTGGTTTCTTTGGAAGGCAAGGACTGCTCACAGATTTCAAAAGAAAGAAGAATCCAAGCCTCGGTTCCTCAACTTGATCAATACGAAGCCTATGAAATTGAACAAATTTTTGGTGGTCACATTTTGGAAAACCAAGAGCCAGATCAAGACAAATTTCCACAAGTTCTATATCTTTTGTTGCAGGTCCGATGCTTCTTTTATTGCAGGAAAACAAACTGGTCTTGGAGTCTTCATATCTTATCAGGGAGATCAATTTGCTTGGTCTGTTCAAATCCAAGCAAGAACAAGCCTCTCAGAATCACCTTTGCATGCTGAAGCTTTAAGTCTTTTCCTTGGTACTAGCAATGTGCCCGTGCGTTGCTACGGGCTAAAAAAACTTTACAATGACCGAGAGGTACAACATCTAAATAGTGTTCATCATATCAAAATTGGGCAAGGGGTAATGTTTATAGGCATATAATTTAAAGTATATGTGCAATGTTTTGTAGCTAGTTCGCATGTAATTACAGGGCAAGAGGTTGCTGGAGGGGTGAAGTTATTTCTTCCGGTGCCACTATCAAGGGGCAAAAGAGAAACGACCTACGGTGCAGAGTAAGAACTAACCTTTGTATCAAGATCAGTGCACCCGGATGTAGGCGATCAGATATGTAGACGTCTTCGTCAACGATCGATGAGTCAAAGAAGATGGCAGGTGACCAGGATAGGCAGGTGGATATCAAGTGGAATGAATTCTATGGAATAAATTTCATGAAACTCCTACATATATACTTAGGTAATCCTAAAGAATCACGGACCTGAGCTTTATGGCCAACTTTTTAACACTGAAACAAATACCACTAAATAAGGAAGCACAATTCAATATATCTGCACTCAAAAACGAAAATAGTTAGACATGAATAGTGTCATGCATGCAACTATGATAGATGCAACGAAAAAAGGATCAAACCTTGTATCATTCTTGTGAAAGGAACCAGAGTCGTGCACCACATGTGGCGACTACAACATCAAATCAATATATCACATACGACATCCATTGAATAAAGTGCACCACAATACAGAATCATATGAAGATTATTCTAACATGGGAATGGATGGAAGAGGGTAATGAAAAGTGAATTCTTCTAACCTGGAAACGGCAGTAAAACACGAGCTTGTCTTACAGACGAGCAGCAGAACATGTAGAGGTTACAGAGAAGGGTTGAAAATGAAGCATGCCGATTAACATGACATCTGGATTGCAGAGTTAAACATTCGATTCTATAGCTTCCTTGTCATGCCTTTTACTCAACTGCTTATTCCACTCGATCTGCGTAACCGATCCAGCAAACTAATCACCACATGGCAAGCCGATGATGGCGATTGAAATCTCCTTCTCAGAAGCAAACAAGTCTGCGTGTCTTGAAAAATTGAAAATAAAATAGATAGAGATCTGTGACTGCCCCTAACTTAAACGTTAAACGGAATTCCTTGTTGACGCGCGTCCACGCGTCATGTTAAAGAAAGTGCAAGCAATAATGAAACGACAACCAATTATTGATTTTCCTTCTCATTCATGTTTTCGCCGGAGATCCTAACGTTGACCTAGTACGTGTCGTCAGAAACCAACCTGAATCAAAACCACGCTATATACAGATTACAGAACTTATCCTAAAAAGAGATAGAGAGATCAGAGCGGATCAAGAAACAAATGCGAGCGGCCCACCTGACTCGAACAGGGAGTCCGATGTGCCGGCCGGGGAGTCCGGCACGGAGGAGCTGTACAACTGAATCGCCGCACGACAACGATGGACAGCAGGGGCAGGCAGGCGATGGAGATGCTCCGCGTCAACCCCGACGACGGCGCATCACACGGTGGCTCGAGTGCTCGACTGCAGATGCCGAGGCCGGAGTCAGACTGTGTCCCGACGATGGCATTGGTGGCGTGATCACACCACGTCCATTACTGACCACGTCTACAACTCCGTTTGACGCACGAGCTCACAAAGGGAGCGAGCCCAATGCCCAGTGGCGTGGCGGCCGAGCGTCATCGATCAACGCCAAAACAGGATGGCCGTAGTGGGTGACGTCCTTAAATTCGATCGGCAGCGCCTTAACAGATTGCGGCGACAAGCGAAGGCATGCGATCTCGTAGAGTCTCGCGAGTCACGACCAAGCAGAATACATTGTTTCGGATGCAATTTGGGCGCACCTTTTTGAGGCAGAGATCGTGGAGGGACGATGCGATTTGGGTGCATCGTTTTGTGGGACTGGGAAAGATCCTGGAGGAGTCGAACACGGCAGGAAGATTGCACCATTTAGCGGAAGAGATCGTGGCGTCGAACTCGGTAGGAAGATCGTGGAGTCGAGGTACGGCGACGGCGGCGGCTAGGGCTTGCGATGAGGTGTTGAGGAGCCAAAAAAAAAAAATGGAACGGTGGTGGAGGGATTCGAACTCGGCTCTACCAGAGCAACGAAAACACACGTTTCCACCAGAGTATGAGTCGGTTTATGAAATAATGCGACTCGACCTTTTATAACAAAAAAAATAAAAAGACAGGTATCAAAAGCTCAATTCAATTTGACCGAATCCAATACGAATTCAAACGGCAAGACGAAAACGAAAAAAGTGTTTGACGATCCTTGTCAGCCTTTTTAGATAGTAGAGATATGGACAATTACAAAATTGGAAATCAAACAATGTGATTTTTTTATGGATAATATGAGCCTGGTATCCAATCTTAACAATCCTCGAGAGCCAATCCAAGACCGGAGGATCAGGCAAATTATCAGAGAGATTGATAGTAAAAGAAGATATACTGACATGATCGTAATCGCCGAAATGGTCGTCCTCTAGATGTTTATTTATGTTCATGGCTTTCGTGGGCTGAACTATGTAAAATTTCTCGTGTTTAAATAAATTGTCTTTTATGGACGTGTTTTCATAAAAAAAAACCACACGCATAAAAGTCTTCCCGAAAAGAAGAAGAAGTAGCGACGTGGTGAAGGAAGTCACAGAACCGCGCATTCGCTCGGTGACAGGGTTCCATTTCGAGCTCGCATCCGGTCTCCTCCCCTCACCTGCCAGTATCAACCTCTCCCTTCCTTCCGCTCACAGGCTCACAGCCCCACCGAAACGAGCCAGACGAATCCGCTGCTGCCGCGGCAGGTAGAAAGAAACACTGCGGGAAAAGGACACCCCCCCCGGCGGCTAACTGGGTCGCGAGGCTGCCGCGTCTCCCCCACTCCACCTCGCTGCCGCGGCGGCGAAGCGAGCGCGGGCCGCGGCGCCGTGGGGTGGCGGGACGGCGATGCACAGATCGGGCGCGGCGATGGCGTGGAACGTGTTCAGGTTCTGCACGGCGCTGCGGGGGCTGGGCTCCATCATGATCCTGCTCGTCCTCTCCATCGTCGGCGTCACGTACTACGCCCTCGTCCTCTGCAACTACGGGCCCGCGCTGCTGGCTGCAGCGGGGGCGCTTGACGCCCTCGCCGCGCTCGCCGTCCTCCTCCTCTTCCACTTCCTGGTGCGTCCTCGGCCAATTTACCGTCCCCTGCCCTTTGCTCTGACTCTGGTGATTCATTTGGTGGCCTTGGCGCTCCATTTGCGGATCTTCAGGTGGAGGGGTTGGATCTTTGACTCTATTTCGGCGCATAGACAATTCGTTTAGGCGCCGTAGTTACACTAAATCTAGTGCTTTACTTCTTTCTTTAATCTTGCTCTCCCAGTCAGTATAATGCCTTTCCCGCTGCAACTTGATTCAGGGTGCGCGTAGATATTGATCCAGTTCTTGCTACTTTATTCTTGCTGTACTGATAATTTTTTTTCTTAAAATCTGTGATATGTTAGCACTTAAAAGAAACACTTCTTCGGTGATGCAGCTTGTCATGCTTCTCTGGAGCTATTTCTCTGTCGTGTTTACTGACCCTGGTGCTGTTCCACCGAATTGGAGGCCAGATGTTGACGAAGAGAGAGGTGAAACTGCACCATTGACCACCTCAGACTTCAATAGCCTGCAATCTATGGCTCTCAGTGATACAGGAAGTCCACGGATCAGGTACTGCCGGAAGTGTAACCAGCCCAAGCCACCCCGGTGCCATCACTGTTCTGTTTGTAAGTTCATTTCCAGTACTTCAAATTTAATCAGATCCCAATTATTCAAAGATCGTAATACAATTTCTTGTCTTATCCCTTAATTGATCTCAGGTGGAAGATGTGTGCTTAAGATGGATCATCATTGTGTGTGGGTTGTGAATTGTGTTGGGGCATTGAACTACAAGTTCTTTCTTCTCTTCCTGGTAGGATTGTCAACACCTTTGTGCATCTGTTAAAAATACATCATTTACTAGTTGTTTCTGTTTTGTGCAGCAGCTCTATGAGCTGTGCCAATTATGGACCAACGCATTAGTGTTCGCAGATTTTTCTTTCTTTTGTCTAGTTATTGTCATGTTTATATCAGTGACAGTGAGTTAGAGCCAAGGAAGCAGAATTCTGATTTTCGTTCCATTATGTTGATCATACTTGTGTTGGAGATATGAATGTTTTAAAATGCACACAATACAAATGGAACAACTTGTGTAATTACTAATCAGTTTTCCCCTGGGTTATTGGTCAGATGCCAGTTTAGTTGAAATGTAATTGAAATTCTGATCTACCCATGTATAAATTGACACAATCCATCACAGTTTTCATTCAATGCCTATTGCCTTTTACATTAGTAGTTCACTAATTCACAATACCAGCAATTCATTGCACTGTGAATATGATACTTTTTAGTAGCTGAGATTTTCTCTATCAAAACTAAGTTTGCAGGTTTAGAGTTCTTTTTTTTTTGAGAGGGAGAGAGTTGAGGAGCCTTAGTGGTAACATAATATCCATTTTGAAGCTTGTGTATGGTATCCCCTCTGCTCAACAAACACCCATATTATATCATATTATGTTTCTCTGGAATTTAGATTTCATCTCTGTATGAATTTCTTGAATTAGGGATGCATATTTGGATTTATTGTTCATATGATATTCTACCAGTTACCAGTGTACTGCTTTTGCTCTTAACGCTGTCAGCAAGTTCTGGTGCAATCTCACTTTGTTTATCGTTTGCTTTCAAAATTATGTATTCATAGGGAGAGTCGGTATATGCCATTTATTCTGCCTGAAATAGCTTTTAGGTTGGCATGGTGGGTCCTCACCACAAGTCAGTGAGACATCTTTTTGCATATTAGGACTGGAAAAGATTGATTGGACATAAGTGATTATTAAAATCAATTTTCTTTGTATTATTTTGTATTTACACCATAAGGGTGCTCAAGCTCTCCTATTATCTTTTGTACAATGCAGTTTTACACCTTTCTGGAGACGGCACTTGTTACTGTGTCCTTATTGCCCCATTTCATTGCTTTCTTCAACGATGTCGAGATTCCAGGAACTCCTGGAGCACTTGCAACCACATTCCTGACCTTTGGTAAAATACATTCTTCAGTGTTCAATGTCTTTGTCATACTCATTTGCCTAAAAAATTATAATTGAAGTCACCTCATGGAAATTTCTTTTTCCCCATGGCAGTATTGAATCTGGCCTTCACTTTGAGTGTCCTCGGTTTTATGATCATGCACATATCACTTGTTTCTGCTAATACAACAACAATTGAGGCAAGTACTTTAAACTTCCAATATTTCCCAGTTAAATATGCTACAGGATTATTCTGATATTTTTTACTTTAAAAGTACAGGCATATGAGAAGAAAACTACTTCATTTTGGAAGTATGATCTCGGCCGGAAGAGAAATTTTGCACAGGTCAGCTTATTCATTTTGGAAATATGATGAATCTCTGATGATCTGGTCAGAAATTTTGCACATAGTCATGGGTTCAGAAAAAAAAAAAAGAGTTAACACAGTCCGCTCACAATGTTTCTAGAACATCCTGCAGAAAGATCACCTAAGTCACTTACAAAGCTTTGTGGTTATTTGTATTTCTATACCGCACTCATGATAAAAAAAATACATTGTAACTTGGGCTGTTCAAGAAAAAAAAACATTATAATTTGGCCTCTAGTCGCTCTAACTGCTCAAATCACTCCTGCTATGCTTGTGGCTAATTTTCTTGATATAACACATTTTAAAATTGTGGGTGCCTTGCAATGTGGCTTTTCTACATATGCATGTCCGTTTATGTACCCACCACCATCAAATATGCATGACAATTGATGGATACTGAGGATTGGAAACCATAAAATGTGAAATATATGGACCCAAGCCATCCAAATTTGTCATCTGAAAATTTGAATTTGAAAGCAGTCAGTGAACTGACAAGCCAGGACGTTTGTATTACTTAGTTTATGCACATGTTATGCAGCTAACAAATAGTAATGGAACACATCAAAGTTCTATGTATTGCCGATAAGGTTGATGGTTGCTTACACAACTGAAGGAACATCACCGTGGAATAATTTCTCATTTCATTAATTTAATATCCATTAGTTTAACACTAATACATTCGCTAGCTTGACCAAAATGAATTCAGAAGTAACTATGAGTCCATGACTATCAAATGGTTTTAATTTTCTTACTGGTATGGCTGCTACCACTGAAATTCGGATGCTTCACATTTGGATCAGTAGCCCAATTTCTGATCATTGCCATGTCCCTCGCACAACTCTTAAGGCATTTTGAAGGGTTAAGCTAGTACATGTACGTTCGCATTTTCAATGCCAATTGGCAAGAACTATGAAGTTTGTGCAATACATACAACCGGATGGTACATGGCCCTTTCGCTCAAGTTTTCTAAAATTGATCCCAACGGTTGTAGTATTGTGTTGCTTAGGTGCAAATAGTCGTATGTTTCTGAAATTTACTCTAGTTGGAAATATATGTACTCTAATTTCATATCATTTTTTGTGGAAAGAGCTATGACTTATTTAATTCCTCTAACTTTGCCAGGCACTAGGAAACATTTTCAAATTTAATAGCCATATCCTTTCCCCTATTATTTTGTAATGCATTAATATTTCTTTTGTTAGCCATAATATTTTCTGATATTCTGGGTATCATTAGTTAATTCTTATTTCCATATTTAACAACCCCCCCCCCCCCCCCCCCCCCCCCCCCGCGCGCGCGCGAATGCTGTATCGATACTAGCTTTTTTCGTTTAGTGTTCTAACATGTTCTGTTATCAGGTTTTTGGAATCAATAAGTGGTATTGGTTCATCCCGGCATACTCAGAAGAGGATTTGAGAAGAATGCCGGCTCTTCAGGGCCTCGATTACCCTGTCAGATCAGATTTCGATGGGCAAGGGCTGTAATTAGACACGTTTGTTATGCCCGTTGGCCCTCTGTATACTATGTTTGAAGTTACAGCCATGCCACTGTTGACCAGGATGTCTCAATGATGATATCGACATGTATAACATCCTTTGACAACTACTAACATGGTTGAGTTACACTGGGTAGTGAATGGGGCCTTTTATAGACGACGGCGTGTGAATTCATTTCTGACTTCTAGTAGTGAAGAGTTTGTAGGGCTCCCTGTTCTTGTCAACAGGAGCAGTCTGTTGTAAATTTGTTCGATGTATCTAGAAGGAGCTTCGAGATTGTATCAAGTATTCAGGTTATAGTAAATTATTATCAAAACGGAGACCTCGAAGTCCCCGCAGAGCTGAAACCTCTCCTTGAAGAGTTCCGAGACATTGTTGCTAATGTTATCTTACAAAGCAGAAAATAGTTTTTTTTTAAACTAGGATATATTATAAATGATTACTGAAGTAAATAAGAGTAATTATCTTTACTATGATATGTGGAAAGTATGAAATTTTACTGCATGCTAAGTTTGAGAGGTAACTCCACATCGAAGAGTTAAAACTCGTGAACTACAATGACGTAGTTATTGCCTTATGTGAAACTCTGTCCGAACTCGCAGATTAGCATCGTCTCTTTTTGGACATCTTGAAGCGATTAGGGTGAGCTCCACGTCGGATCCGATGGTAGCTAGCCGGTTGCTTGAGTGTGGCTCAGGATGACAAAAGCCCCTTTTGCAACCTTTGCAACAGGATATCCAAGTTTGTGCCATGCTCCAAGTTGTCTCTGATGTTAAAGGATGATGAAGCCATCACGCAACCAAGGATTTATGGAGCCATGCTCCAAGTTGTCTCTGATGTCAAAGGATGATGTGGCCTCCCTGCAACCTGGATCTTGGCACAAAATTGCAAGCTTCGTACTGGTGAATGTGTTTGTTGTTAAGGTTAGTTTGTGCTTGACATTTCGTCTTTCAGAATCGCAAGTCGTTGGTCGTCAAGGTATTTCCGACTTGTGAAAGAACACTTCGGTCCCAAAATATAAGGTCACAGTTTTTGCATGACATTTGAGAGCAGCCAAACAGGCAGAGGAGGGTTCGTGCGGCTTCAAAATTTGGTCCAAATGAGGGGCTTAACTTGGTCGTCAAGCCTCTGGTCTAACACAAATTGTTGCCTTTCTGCACGCTGACAAGACATTAGTACATGTCAAAGTGTGAGTGGCGGGAATTCATGAAATGTGAGTACTTTTTTACCTCCCAAAAAAAAAAACGTGAGTACTTTTCATGAAGTGCCAACACAGAAGTGGTAAGCGGAAGCCCAATGATGATTTGTTAAGTTCATCGTGCCACGAGCTCAAAATTTTTAAGCTTAGAAAACAACAGGCGGACGGAGTGGCGGTATCAGATTCACGGACCACCGCTCAGGAATTTCTGTGCGCCGAGCTAGGAGGCCATCAGCATGGCGGCGACTGCGCTGATGGACGGCGAGCTCGGCAGCCTCGTGAAGGTCTCCGCGGCGGCGTGGGCGGCAATGTCCTACGCCCGCCTCGCCGCGTCGCGCCTCCTCCCGGGCGCGCCTCGCCTCGCCGCGCTCCTGCCGGTCGTGGCGCTGCTCTACGCGGCCCCCTTCGCCTTCTCCACCTCCACGTTCCGCGGCACCTCCGCCTTCTTCCTCACCTGGCTCGGCTCCTTCAAGCTGCTCCTCCTCGCCGCCGGCCAGGGCCCCCTCGACCCGGCCCTTTCCCTCCCGCACTTCGTCTGCTCGGCCTCGCTCCCCGTCAAGCTCCGGCAGCCGTCCGACGCCAAAGAAAAGACGGTCCCGGCCGTCACCGCCGGCGGCCGCGCCCCCGCCAGGGTGCTGCTCTGCGCCGCCGTGATCCCGGCCATCATCTACTCGTACCAGTTCAAGAATTCCATGAGCTGGTACCAGCTGCTGGCCCTGTACACGGCGCACATCTACTTCTCCCTGGATCTCCTGCTGGCCACCGTCCACACCGTGATCCACGACGCCCTGGGCATGGAGATGGAGCCGCAGGTGGACCGTCCCTGGCTGGCGTCGTCGCTGCGTGACTTCTGGGGCCGGCGCTGGAACCTCATGGTGCCGTCCATCCTCCGGCCGTCGGTGTTCCGCCCCGTGCGCGCTTGCCTCGGCGGCGGCGGAAGCGCCGCCGCCACCGCCGCCGCCGTGCTCGCGACGTTCCTCGTGTCGGGGCTCATGCACGAGCTCATGTTCTACTACATCATGTGGAACAAGCCCACGGGAGAGGTCACCGCCTTCTTCCTCCTCCACGGCGCGTGCGCGGCGGCGGAGGGGTGGTGGGCGTCGCACGCGGCGTGGCCGCGGCCCCCCAGGGCGCTCGCCGTGCCGCTCACGCTGGCGTTCGTGGCAGGGACGGGGCTCTGGCTCTTCTTCCCGGCCATGGTCAAGGGCGGCCTCGACGAGATGGTGCTCAACGAGTGCCAGGGCATGGTGGCGCTCATGGAGCAGGTTGGACGGCGGCTCGCCGGAGCAACAGATCTCGTCTCGTCCACCATGTGACGAGCGAAAGCAAATGGCAATTTTTATTTTATTTTGTTTTTTCACAGGGAAATGGCAAGTTGGCTGTGCGGATGGATGTAATCAATGTCAGCCGTGCTGTTCGATCGGACGGATGTCATGCTTTGGCTGAAACAACCTCGTTGACTTTGAGGTGCTCATACATTCACTTTTGTTATTACAGGCCTCTCTCAGTAACTGGTAACATTCCATAAATTTTTTTTTTGTGACTGATAACATTCCACAATTAAATAGTACTGTTCTTCAGATCTCGGATCGCAGATCGTTGATAACAGTGCAATAGCCATTCGCCACTTGTAGTCAGTCGTATTTTCTTTTCTCTTCCCCCCCCCTCAAATCATCGACACGGTACTGTTCACCATCAGCAAGAGGCAACTTAGTGGTATGCCACTAAGAGCTGAGGTCATATTTACAGCATCACCTAAACCTCGGCTTGTCAGTCAACTAACTGAGCTTGAATTTCTCGTCCTTGAAGAAGCGTTTCCCGAAAATGGAAAACTAAGAGATAAAACTTGACATTATGAAGGACGGAAAAAAGGGGAAAAAAAAAAGAACTACATGTGAATAGCCTGTAATGTCCATTCGAATTGAGCCTATAATTTTCTAAGAGCATGTTCGTTTCCTTTAGTCCTAAAATTTAGTCTAGAGAATCTTATTATTTAAAAGTATTAAATAAAGTTTAATTACAAAACTTTTTTACAGATGGGTGCTAATTTACGAGACGAATCTAACGAGCCTAATTAAGCTACAGTGACGCTACAGTACCATCGTCTAATCACAGCTTAATTACCCTCATTAGATTCGTCTCGCAAAGTAGCCTAGGTTTCTGCAAAAAGTTTTGTAATTACACTTTATTTAATACCTTTAAATAGCAAAAACTTTAGACTAAACTTTAGTCCTAAACGAAACGAACACGCCCTTAAATTAGCCCCGTCATCTTCGCTGAGAAGCAACCATTTCCCTCTCATTATAGATCAGCCCTTCCATGTGTGTGGAACCATGAAAGCATGGGATATGATCCATTCAGATTAACGCTCTAGAAAGCATTTCAAAGCATGTGTCCTCATCTTTAAACCGTAAGTGCATAATCCAAGATGATACCTTAGCAGATGACATACTGTTTCTCTTGCCTCTCTCTCTCTCTCTCTCTCTCTCTCTCTCTCTCTCTCTCTCTCTCTCTCTCTCTCATGAAGTTGCTTCTCTTCTGGTCCATGAACGCTATGCACCTCGTTTGTGAATGGCAAACATACAGTTTTTTCTATGTATAAGTATGACCCACTTCCTTTTTTTTTTGGTTTGAATTGTGCCTAGTCGGTGTTTGTACTCCCTCCGTTTTTAATTATATGACGCCGTTGACTTAAAAAAGTAATGAAAAAAATCAACGGCGTCATATAATTAAAAACGGAGGGAGTATAACCTAAGATTTGAAGCCAAATGGCCTAGAAGTTTGACACAGATCAAAATAATGCTGCTGTACAAATTGGATATCATGGTTGAAAGTCTGTCTTCAAATTTGATTCGAATTCTGTGTGTCTTAAGAGTTCAAAGAGCTTAGTGGTGACCACTTGAACTGAGCTGTCATTTGAACACGTTGTGTCCCTCCATAACTTGGTCCGTTGGGTGGCTAGAGGGATGACGGAGATGGCAACTTATTAATCACTGTTGCAATGATGGCTCCGTGGCACCACTTGCTGTGAAATGTTTCGTTAGTACAACACAGTATATGTCATAGTATTGCACAGTTAACATGATGGAGAGCCGCTCGTGGGATAATTCCCTTTCCTGAATATACTAGTCTTCAACTGTGGAAGACTCAAGCTCCACACAGCGTTTTGGCCGACGTGGGCACCGGAGGAAGCGACGCGTTCGTCCTTGCTCCCGTTCGGTCCACCGTCTGCCCGTTCTGGGCCGCTCTGCTTTGCAACGACCTTGGGCCCGCGTCTTGATCTGCTTCAGCTGGTCCGCGGGCCTGGTTTCCCTGGACGTTCGTTGCAGCGCGTCGTCGGCCCAACATGTGCTGCCGCTGCGGCGATGCGTGCGCTCTGTGGAGCCGGAGAGCCAGCGCCCTTTCACACCGCGCCGTTCGACCGTTGCCCCTGTCTCCGCTCTTTCGAATTTCGGTCGCCGGCTGCCCGCGCGCGTCGTGGAACCGAGAGGTCCAAGCATCAGAACAGAAAGAATAGAAGGTAGATCACATTTACCTCGATCCAAAGCACGGGAAAAGGCTATGGGAGAAATCAGCAGCATCCAGCAAAGGAAGTCGACTAACAAAACACAACAAATCAGATGTCTAAATGGACTGAACTCCACATAAAACGTGATCCAGAAAATCAAGATGATTTTTCGCTCAATCTATTGATATCTTTAGCATGTATTCCCTTCCACGGGTCATGGGAAACACAAAGACATTCCTGGTTGTCCATCTCATTCAAAGATAATGGAAATAGACAGAGAGGGAAAACAAGAAAAAAAATCGAAGGTTCCTCCTGGAAGAGGACCTTCTTGGGCTCCTCTGTTGCACTGAGCAGAGAGCATCGTGCTGCACGGGAGGGTGGCTTCACCTACAGCCGCAGCTTCTGAGACGTAGATGGAGCTATGGATGAGCTGCAGCTTGTGAGACGCTGCTTCCTGACCGGCGATGTGCGGATGTGCCACACGCCTAGATGGAGATGGGTTGGGGATAGAAATGGTTCAGATAGAGTAACTGAGCTAGGTGAAGAGAGATCAGATCGATGCCACCGAGAGGATAAGGCCAAACGGCATCTTATGAAGAAGCCCCTATAGTATTTTTATTTTTACATTTCCTTTTATGCATACAAGAATCAAACACAGATTACGCTTCACTTTCCATTGGTCTCTGGTTCCACGTACGAATCCACAGCTCCTTTGTGTCATCTAAAGTATGCGTATCGTTGCTTCTCTAATAAGCGCAGCGGAGCGCGCCATCAATTCTAGTCTTCCTCATACGGGCTAACCGTTGGGCACAGGAGGCACCTCCAGGTCCAAAATCCAAACACACACGCGCGGGCACGGTGTCCGGCCTCTGCCCGTTCCTTGGAACGCCATGCACCACTCCCTCGTGACCGTGCCGGCGGCGGCCGCCGCGGCCATGCTCTACGCGCGCCTCGCCGCCGCTTCCGTCCGCCCCGGCCCGTGGCGCCTCCTTACTTTATCGTCGGTGCTCGCGCTTCTCCTCGTGCTCCCTCTGGCCGTCCCGCTCTACAGCGCGCGCGGCGCCGCCGCCTTCTTCTTCGTCTGGCTCGGCGAGTTCAAGCTCCTCCTCCTCGCGTTCGGCCGCGGCCCGCTCGACCCCGCGCTCGCCCCGCTCACGTTCGTGTTCACAGGCGCTCTGCCGGTGAAGCTCCTCGACCACAAGAACAAGAGCCCCGATGATTCTTCTCCCGCCGTCGCAGAGAAGACGTCGCAGCAGGTGCCGCTCCTGTACTCGTCGAGCATCAAGCTCGCGGTCATGGTGGCCCTCATCCTCGTCCTCCGGGACGGCGGCAAGGACCGGATGCACCGGTACGCGGCCTTCGCCGTCTACGGCGTCATCACCTACTGCGCCCTCGACTTCGTCCTGCCGTGCCTCGCCGCGGCGGGGCGCGCGGCGCTCGGCGGCGCGGAGCTGGAGCCGCAGTTCGACCGACCCTACCTCTCGTCGTCGCTCGGGGACTTCTGGGGCCGGCGCTGGAACCTCATGGCGTCCGCCGTGCTCCGGCCGGCCGTCTACCTCCCCGTGCGCGCCCGCGCCGGCGCCCCCGCCGGCGTGCTCGCCACGTTCTTCGTGTCGGGCCTCATGCACGAGGTCATCGCGTGGTACATCACGTTCCGGCCGCCCACGGGCCAGCTCACAGCCTTCTTCCTCCTGCACGGCGCGTCCGTGTGCGCCGAGAGGCGGCTCGCGCGGCTGCGGAGGCCGCTTCCGCGCGTCGTGGCCACGCCGCTCGTCCTCGGGTTCGTCGCCGGCACGGCGTTCTGGCTCTTCTTCCCGCCGCTCTTCGGGGGCGGGATGGACGACCACTTCATCGCGGAGACGAACGCGCTGTTGTCGTCCGCCGTGGACACCGGAGGGAGGCTGCTCCGGCTGGGCACGCTACGCTAGGTAGTAGTAGTAGCATGTACGTCATGGAACCGAAAGCTTCTAATAAGCACAGCGCAGCCGTGCGTGCGTATCTGGGATCAAGAAAAGTTGAACCGTTTTTTTGTGGAAAAACAATGGAGGGATTTGATGAAACACAGAGAGATCAGGGTGCTTCTCTTAAGTTAGTACTAGCTAGGACAAGACGCCGGTAATTTTGGTCAACAAAGAACTGCACTGGATTATTCGATGAGACATCCAATGGTGCAAATGGATATGAGTGATCCGTACTATTCGGCATTTGCATAGATCGATGGGGTGCATATATTCTCAGCTAATTAACAATTTTTGTGTTACATGTATTCGTATTTTGAATTTGTTTCCAGATATGATTTTGCCTCCCACTATCTGTATTTGTATAATGATTCACAAGTATAAAAAATATCTAAGTAGAAACAATTTTATAAGAAAATAGCATAGTAATTTTCTTCACTGCTCAAACTGTGAGAAGAATACTTGTATCTTTCCAAATTGATTGGATATTCGTATTCTTATTCGCCGATTCATATCCGTATTTCAAGACCTTCATAATTGGATCCATATTCATTTGAAAATTATAAAAATGGACGTGGTACGGGCAGTGTCGATTCGTATCAATCTAAATGGCTCTTCCATCAGCGATCCAAGTGTACTAAAATATTTAGAGGAACAATACCTTGTGCATTTCAAAAATATGTGTATGAAAGTTCTAAGCATCTATGTGTTAGAAGTGATCGTTTGGCAACAGAATGTGCGCATGTAGTTGCCGGCAATCTTAAAGTTCCGCACCTTCATCGGAGGCGCAACCAACTCATGGTTGCGGCCTAGATCGTGCAGGGCCAAATATAAAGGGAGGTGGGTGGCATTCTCACGCATGCCAATGCGTCATGAGCCTAAATCAGTCCTGAAATTCCTTCTCTCCCGATCACACTCGGCGCTGGAGCAATCTGAAAGCCTCCGCCTCTCGCTGGCAGCAAGGACTATCCAATAAAATCTTTTGTGCCAAGATAGAAATTTGTAAAAACTTTTCCCTTCAACACTAGTTTCATAATATCATAATTGTATTTCATATAGAAATATACTTTACTAAGAAAATATGTGATCAAAGCTATTCTGGTTTTAGTTTGTTGGCGTTGGTTAATTCCTGTTGACAATAAAACGTAAGGGAGTATGATTTTAGAGAAGACATTGTTGTTCAAACATCATGTTTTTGTGACCGGAGAGAGGACGACCAACACGTGACTAATAATTCGTTGATTGATGCTATCACTTCCTTGTGCTTCTACACCCACACTTTATCTACGATCGATAGTCCGGCGGCAGCAACAACACACCGTCGATGGCAACATAAGCATAGTATGGACCGGTAGCCAGGGACTTTCTTTTTCTTTCTGAATGAACCAATATATACCATTTGAGAAATTTATTGGAGTTGGACCAGCTGCGATGCGAACTGAGGCTCTCCACTGGTCAATTGGGAGAAATTTCCTCTTAATGTGTGAAAAGCAGCTTGTAAAGAGTTCCAGCAGTCCTTATCGGCCATTAATATTAGATGATTAAAACACAGCATTTCAACAACGACTTCTAGCTACCAACCAATTGATGCGACCTTCAGATGGTCCATGTAAAAATATACATAGACTTGATGTAATAAGCATATTTACCATCTTCGTAGGACTGGATTAATTGTAGAACGAGCGAGAACAACATTGTGTACAACTGTGTGGGGGCTCTTGACTAGATAAGATTGGCACGAGAGAGAACACCATCAGCCGTTGGTTAATATGTGATCAAAGCCCAATCGCAACCTAAAGGCTCTTTCATAATCTAATTCGACTTTTAATTAATTTGAACAGATCTTGCCTAAGACAAATCTTTCATATTGCCTGCTCTTGCCAGGAAGGAATGGGACATGTACATGTGGACAACTGCGTGGGAAACATGAGTGGATCACCATACCTTTTCACCATCACATCTAGAAACGCATCCTAATTAACTTCCGAAGGACCAAATATATGGTCTACGATATGACATGTAGTTGGGTCACGTCATCGATTGGAGAGCGGGAAAATCAACATGCTTTCAACTTTTAGAATCAAAAATCCAAATCTGAAGCTGAAATAAAAGGGGCCTTAATTACTCGTTCTGTGGTGTGGACGTAAGAACCGGGTAAGAATTAAACATGATTTCAAATTGATGAATGAAACAAAATAGCACGCTAATTCGTTGGTAGCGCGTAACAGCAAGCCAGTGACGGCCTCTCCAGGTTGAAGCCGGTGGGCCGTCGTAACACACAAAGGAAACGTCACGTAGTCATCGTGTACATGACCACAGCCCAACAGGACAGTTGCCTGATGTTCTCTTTAATCTACTGTCGTGCAAGCAGATGCAGTGCAAACAATATTGGGTTTAGCATTGTGGGCTTTACCCTAATTAAAGGGAGCCCTTCCAGAAATTCTCTGAGGCCCGGGTGGGCCGCAGAGGGGGTTTGGAAATAGTTTTCAACCAGCAATTGACGCGCCTCGGTATTACCTCACTAGCTGCGTCATTGCCCCAAGCGCAAAGATGAGTTTTCCGTTCCCCCTAAGCTTCATTGTATACCCGTCCACGGGACACGCGACTGCTAATACAAGCGATGTGGTACTAAACAACAACCGACCTCGCTTCGACGGGCGGACAACTGCGCGTGTACGACCGACCCTGCCGAAGGCTTCACGGCCTGATAGTCATGGGCTGGGCCGGTATTGACATGGGCTTCAATGGTTTGGAGAGCGGCCTGAACTCGAACATCTCCTGCTGCGAAAAGACTGAACGACTGGACAAGAAACGCGAGCTCCAAATGTGCAGTAGAACTGCAGATCTTTGTATTAAGTAGCAGTAGATTAATATAAAGTACAATTCAACACAAGCCACCTCGCACACATTTGCGAAAGGACACTTTCTTATCACTACTTGTGGCCAGTATCAGTTGTGCGATGCATGACCGCAGCTTAATTCGAAAGGAAGGCCGGTCAGAAACTTTGGATTGGTATCTTCTCGAATAATCCCACTTTAGTGATACTCCATGCTTTAGTTCCAAGACCACCGTAGCCTTTGGGGGACGTAGACTTTGGCCTGCTTATAAATATATGGAATCATTTTCAACTTTTTTGATCACCTTTGACAAATAAACTTTGCTGTGCCCAGCTGTATGTGGGCTTTGATGATAGAATTACAACTGTAGGCAGTTTGAACATGGGTATAATATAACATAAGCGGCGATAGAGATCAGTCAAGAGGCTGAGTGAAAGCCTTCTGAAATGCTGCATTTGTTCTTTTTCAAAGAGAACCTTTACGGTGCACTCAAATCAACATGGGCCGTCTATTTTTTCCAATCCAACCGTTCAGATGTACTTCATACTACTTTGATACCCTCATAGTGGTATGGTAGTATTTTAAAATGGTATAAGGATTAGAGGGGTATTATGGGGAAAAAGTAGTGTTAATTCAATAATTAGGTCGGTCTTAGTTTCCGATCGATCATTTGTGTTCCTCTTCCTCGATCTGTTTGCGCTTAAGGCGCGAGGCTACGAGTCTCTCGACGTGCGGCGGCTCTCTCGGCGGTGTGGCACCATGGTTCTTTTGTGCCTCCGCGGGAGAGCAGGGCGTCGTGGCCTCGTAGGATGGGCACGGAGTTCACTGGAAGTGATTATCCCAATCTGACATTGCAATGCAATGCGCTCTACCGTCTTCATCCTCGCCAGCCATGCGAATCATCGTGGGTCTGATGAAAGCACTTAGAGCAAACAACATGCTATCGCTACTGCACGAATCTATTACGCTTGGACTTCAGAACATACTAAAAACTTCTCGATCTGAAAACTGTTCCATTTTTGTACAATCATCATGTAAACTAATAATGTTGTTTTCTATGAATTGATATTATGGTACAGACCTGCTGGAGCATATAGTCTGGAATATGAGAGACGAGCTCAGAACAGTAGTACAATTTGATGTCACTAACTCTAAAATTTAGTGGTGCGCATAAGGTCTTATCCCAACTTTCAGAAAAAAAAAATCGTTATCAGATAGAAAACAGCATGCAAAGAAGTGTACTTACTGACACAAACGGACGGTCAAGCCAGACTCATAAACATCAGGACTAAAGGAATACATGTATAGGCTACAGATTGGTTACCAACAATAATTTTTTGAACCCATGGTCTGCATTATCTTCAGTTTCAAATTGATTTCTTTCTTACATGTTCAAAATATGCAGAAGTAAACTGACAACTGGTTGATGAACATATGTATATATGTCTGGACTTCAGATTGATCACAGATACCTTATAAACTCTCAGATTTTCTTTCAGTTTTCTTCAACAATGTTTTACATATTTAGTTCAAATGTTTCAACAATACATCAGGATCACCACTAACTAATCACTGCTAGCGCCATCAAATTCTTGTGATTAACCTAGTGAAATGCCAGCAAGGAATAAGAACAGGCCTCCTCGCAACAATGCTTCAGTGATGTCGAACTGTGCACAGCAGGTCTACCTCCTCGCTTCGTAAGTTTGTATGCATGAAAGTCGGATCAAAGGCATGAGTTGGCAGGATGTAGGGCAGCAACAGCTCAGGGTGCTCATCGGCGCAGTCTTATATGAACTCCACTGTCAGCCAGAAGCGCGTCGAGATCCACCACGAGTGGAGCCGTGGAGCCGCATAGAGTCGGGGAGGAAAACCGTGTAGTCAGTCTCCAACTGAGGCATTCGTGGAGCCGATATGGGCGGCGATGACGCGGCCGCCCGGCTGCCGGCGGCTAGTCACGGGCTCACGGCGGACTCATAATCAGATCGGAATGGTGGCGATGGCAGACAATGTAATATTATCAACTAATCGCCTAAGTACAAAATTAACCTTATTAATCAACTGATCTGATTCATACTACTCTCTCCTCCATGGTAGTATGGTGCACAGGTCCTCTTTTCAAATCGGGTTTACGCATTTGAAGGACCCGGGCAACTAGGTCATTTTTTGTAAGGAATTTGGTGTTTTTACCCCGGTTTTGAAACCAATTGTGATTTTACCCCTCGTTTTTTAACTTTACGATTTCCCTAGATTTTCAAACTGAGGCAAAAACTTACCCCTATGGTTGCGATTTTACCCCTGCATTGCTTCAAAACCAGGGGCAAAATCGCAACCATAGAGGTAAGTTTTTGCTTCAATTTGAAAACCAGGGGTAAATCGCAAAGTTGAAAAACGAGGAGTAAAATCGCAATTGAGATGCAAATCAGAGGTAAAAACACCGATACCTCTTTTTTTTTTTTTTGTAAGCAATGCGTTAACTGAAGAACTATCGCGTCTTCTGTACGCGCTCATATTCTATTGCCGCAGTGGGCACGCATGCCTTAAACGGCCAACATTTCAACTAGATTGACTTTATAAAGTATTGTGAGCTTTGACAGCCACATAACTCTCATTCTAGTCAAGCTGATAAGATGAAGGAACAACGATGACACGCGACGCGTACGTGGCAGCAACAGCAACTTGCAGTAAAGAACTCGTTTGTCAACTTCTTCCAATATAGTCCGATCTAGATTTCAGTCTGATAAAAAACAATTTGCAACTTGACGGCAACAGGAATCTTTAGATGCCCAGAGTATAAATTCAATGAGAGTTGCGACGTTTGGTTGCCTTTGTCCTCTGGTCTCCAAATCTAGTTTTAGATGTGCTTCAGCCTTCAGTGTGGAAACTATTTTGCTACATTACCCATAAGGACGTACGGACCGACGGTACTACATGTGGGCCAACCATATGTTTTGTTCCACGATTTCAGTTTCAACCTGCGTACTAGTAATACTTTGACTCACTTTATAGCTTGCCCAGCACCATATGTCACTCGGATATGATCATAATCTTATATCTATCATTTCGATCATTAATTCATTATGTAATAGTACAGAGGACAAAAGAATATAACTGCAAATTCCTGTTGAGGTCAACCTTGTTTTGCTGTTTCTTCTAGTGTCATATCATCCCAAATCAAATAAACCAAAAACCAGTTCCACGTTGGGTCCGTTTTATTTTCTTGGTTGATAGTGTCAAATCAAACAACTGCGGAGTTCAAATTCGTTCCTATGCAAGCAATTAACTGATATACAACTCAAATTTCTTTTGTTGTTCTTCCTCTGCAAGCAAGCTCTAGCTTGGTACGTTGAAGTGTTCATTTGACCTATCAAAAGAAAAAAAAAAAGGAAGTGTTCATTTGACGTCGCCATCAGAAGTATTCATGCTTCTTGAAGATATGAGTATGGCAGTCTTAGAACTTTATAGCAATTACTTTGTTCGTTAAATAAAGTTGCATGAGCCAAGTTATAAAACTCATGACCTCAGCGGTGAGCCCAAATTGAGCTTATTGCATCAACCAGATACATTAAGAGAAAACTTAATGAAACGTCAACATTTACCTATTGAAATAAAGTATCCTATTCCATAAAACTATGAAATGTCAACTTTGGTTTGCGCAAGAAAACAAAAATGTTCCATATAAAATTTACATCCATTGCACCGTTTACGGACGCTGGATTGTTGACTTTGGACGTGATGATAAACAAGTCTTTGTCTGTTTCGTTGGCTCACCTATCTATCTCTGCAGAGATAAGTACGGCATCTTCTATTATGCATATCCTTGGCTTGCGTCCGTCCTTTGTCGTACTGCACGTCAAGTGCTGCCTTCTTTTTTGTTCCTTGACTTTTGCGTTGCCTTGCGAGCACACATTCCCAGCTGTTGGAATATTTAAGTGCCCCGGCTGTACATGTCAGACCTGTCGATCTAGGAGCTCTGTGGCCGTCCATTTTATCATTACGCAAAGCCAGTAGTAATCTACGGGGCAGAATCAAAGATGAGAATGAGAACATCGAGTTTGGGAAATCAAAGTCAGTTGCGGCGCGAAAAACGTGGTGATTTGGAAGCAAACAGTGTGAAAAATATGTTCTCAAAGTCCAATTGTTTCTAGGAGAGCTTTCGGAAGCAAATGGAATTTGAAAACTACGGCAGCACTGTGCGTTTACAACAATGATAAGAACTCTCAATTGTGTGCTACACACTCCACATATTCTTTTTCGTGCAAATACGATACACGCAATGGAAAAGGGGTGGAGGTAATTTCTCTGTGGATGCTTTCTCGTGTGTTCCTAGTTGTCTTTTCACCCGAGATCCGAGATAGTGAGGCAATGCCACTAGAGACAAGGCTACTGTGAATAAAAGGGCTTTATGTGAAAAAGAACTAGGATGTGTTTGAATTACATTCATGTCTCATGACGCCACCAGTGGCGTCCAAAATCGACATCAAACTTTGCGGAAAAACGCTGGTTTCCACTGTATACGCAGTGGCGTGCTGAAGTCTCCGCATGAACCAAGGGCTTGTTTGGATTAGACCTTGAGAAAACTGCCCGGCCCAGGCAGCAATCTCAGGCACTCGATTTTGAGTGCCTGCGGCTGAGATTGGTGCCTGGCCCAGGCAGCTTTGGCCAGGCCTTCAACCAAACAGACCCCAAGAGCGTGCGGCATCACAGATATGGCATGGTGAGCTGTGACCATCAACCAAGCGTGAGTTGTTCACACCAGTGGACGGGCTGACATAAAGTTCAAACAAAAGAGTAAGTTACTATTTAAAAAAAGAACACATTTTTTTTAAAAATATTTTAAACCTTGTAATCTTTGACTAATGATTGGATAGGCATTTGAGAATAATTTGATATGACTATAGCTTTGCTATTAGCAGCCATATGGTCAAAATTTCGTTTGGGAGACTGTATCGACCATCGTGTGAAAGTTCACCGTACGTACATTTTGAAAAGGAATTTGTATCGTTTTCCAGGATATCCTAGTGTTCCATTTGGAAAACGGCATGCAGCAGCAGTGAATTCCATAAATCTCTGGGCTGTTAATTGTTTCCAATGATCAGGTGCCGTGCCTTCTTGGAGGGGCTACGTACGGGGCTATAACTCTAAATTTAGGAAACGAGAGAAAATCTAGGCACTGATCGTATCAGAGAGGAAATGCTCGTGTGATCGGAAATATCAAGTAGTACGCGCGGCGCATGCGTGGCACCTTGTCTAAAATGGAACAAAAAGGAGAAGGCAGCGTCAAATCCCTACCGAAATCCGTCACCATCCAGCAGGAGCCGACAAAGATGGTCTTTAGTTGGGTACGGTCGAGATGATACACAGATGGCGCCCACCACCCACCTCACCGCCGCTCACGAGCGGCCGTCGCCGACCGTCCGTCCGCTCGGCTGGGTGGTGGCGGCCGGCAAAGACGTGACCCAGCGGCGCCTTTCCACATTTATTCCTCCTGCGATCCAAAGCACACGGGCCAGGACGTGTAGGTGCCGTCCTTTTCCTTCCTTTTTGCGTTCGTTCAACCCGGAGGCGAGCCTCTCTCTCTCTGGAGCCCTCCATCTTCGTCAACCCTCCTTGCGCACGCAGCAAGCGGCCCACAGATAGATATCCGCGCCAGCGCTTATACACGCACGCACCGCTCACTCGTCTCCTTTCCCTGTCTCTTTCTTCGCCCCCACTCAAACCCCGGCCCTCGTCTCCTTTATACGTACGTGTGCTTCCCTTGCCTTCCTCGCAAAGTCGTCGTCTTCTTCTTCCTTCTTTGGTGTTTTCCAGACTTGATCTGAGAAAGAGGGAAAGGGACAAAGTCGCAAACATGAAGCTCGTGTGGTGCCCGGAGCTAGCGTCCAAGGCCTACATCGACGGCGTCAGGGTGCTCGCCGACCACGACGGCCCGGCGGAGGTCGCCGAGCTCGTCTCCGCCATGGCCGGCGGCTGGAACGCGCAGCTCATCGTCGAGGCGCCGACGTCGACTCGGACTCGGATCAAGCTCCGTCGTCTTCCTCTTCCTCCTCGTCCTCGACGCGCCCGCCGGCGGCCACGAGCCTCGCGCTCGCCGCCGCCGCGCGCCGCACGGGCGGCCGCTACGCGTGCGTGCTGCCCGACGCCGGCGCCGCGGAGGCCTACGACCCGCCCCCGCAGCCACTGACGACGACGGCGGCGGCGGCGGCCGTGGTCGTCGGGGACGCGGACGCGGCGATGGCGCGGCTGGAGGGCGTGGACCTGCTCGTCGTCGACGCGCGGCGGCGCGACGCGGAGGCCGTCCTGCGCGCGGCCAGGCCCGGGCCGCGGGGCATGGTGGTGGTGCGCCACGGCGACGTCGCCGGGAACAGGCAAAGGCGCGGGGCCGCCACGGGCGCCGGGACCCGGATCGTGCGCTCCGTCTACCTGCCCATCGGCAAGGGCGGCGTCGAGGTGCTCCACGTCGGCGTCGGCAAGGGCCCCAGCCTGCAGGCTAGCCGGAGCAGCCGGGCGGCCGCCGGCCGCTGGATCCGCCACGTCAACCACGACACCGGCGAGGAGCACGTCTTCCGGCGCCAGTAGAGTTAACCCGCCGGCCCGCCGCCCCGCGCCTTGGATCCGGTGCAGCACCGCCTACCGGCCGCCAGGTGGATCATCGATTCAAGTCAACAAAAAAGTTTGCATGCGGCAGATGTTTTTTGGGTGATTTGCGTCAGATTCGTTGAATCTGCCCGTGGTTTATTGTGGTTTGTTGCTACGGGTGGAAAGTGTGACGAGTCATCAATCAATCAATCAATGGTGTAAATAGGCCAGCAAAACCTCACTAGTGGTAGCGCCTTTAATTGCCTCATTTGTCTTTGTAAATCCTTTTGTCGTCCTGGCTTACGTACTCTGCGTTCTTTCTATCATAAGAAAAGTTCTTGAAATCTTTTGGCGTTGGTTCAATGAGTTTTCTTCGTCTGATCTGATGTTGCCAATAATTAACTGGAGCATTTTTCATGGATTCAGCTTCGAGATCCATCGATTACGTTCTGTGGTTTCTGTTCACGAAATGGAAGCGCAATTACGCCGACAACATTGAGCAGGGTTCCTCGATTGTCTGGGCTCATCATTTCTGTTAATCAAAAGACTAGCAAACTTTCATGAGTTCAAGAGGATCGTGCGGCATGTTTAATAGCTTCTGTTTTGGCAGCGGCTGCCCGTTGCAGCAAGCACTATCGATCACATCACTTTTGATCTTGGCTGCCTCCACCAATGCAAAACTTCATGAGATAAGTAAATCGGTATGCGGCTCACCAACAGATATTTGAATGTTCGATTTCCATGGAAGTTAACCATGTACTTCATAAGATTAAGTTTTCATTTGATCGCTTTGATCTATAGACCAGCCGTGCTGGGAAAGGCATAGTGGAGGCAAAACTGCCCCCCCCCCCCCCCCCCCCCCCCCCCCCCCTCTCCCACACACACACCCAAATCGACCCACCCAGCCAGAGAAGACAAATAGTCGCAGGACTGCTTCAAGAAGCTCTCATTTGACATAAAGTGCTACAATTGGGTCGGTTGGGCTATGGTCCTTACATCTTTACCGAGCCCAGTAAGCCAAAGCTTTCTTAGGGCACAAAAATCAGGTGACGAGGCCCACAATAAGCATGTGTTTGGTTCTGGGACTAGGTGGAACGGGACGGAACCGTCCCAATTTCTAGGATGGAACCGTTCCATTTTATGTTTGGTTGGAAGGATGGGACAGTCTCTTTTTTCTGTTTGATTGGAAGAATAGCAGGGGATGGAATGGTTCCATTTCTTGTTTGATTGGGGGATAGGATTGGAACCAGTGAATATGGTCACCTTCTCATTGACATGGTAAAGTTACCCATCCACAACAGCATGGAGCAGCTCAAACATAATTTATACATCAATTGCCTATTACTGTAGATAATAATCAAACTTGAGCACACTCGCATGCATCTTTTCTCCCTTCATGCGACCATCTTTTGGAGAGAAAAAAATCACAGCAACAGATACTTGCATAACTACAACTTAATATGCAAAGAGATGACATGTTGATCACCATAACATGTTCTTACACATAATAGTAGGTCCAAGTCTAAACCTTACACATAGTTAAGCCACTTTTCTTAGTTTAAGTGGTACAAGCAAAATGCAAATCTAAAGTATATTGTAACCCAAAGTACATTGTTTACAGGTTTCATGACTTATGTTTCCAATCAGCCATACAAGTCATCTCTAGTTAAACTATAATGGAACATAGAAAAGAGGATGGGACCAACTTTCATCTAGGAAAGTTCTCACTAACAAACTTGGCCATGAAACTCAGCTCGTACTCAAATGGCGCGTTGTAGAAAGCTCTACAATATGTGGCTTTTCAACCAGATGGCTATAGTAAAATGCCTTGTGTGCGTCGCCAAAGCCTGGAAGGTCTTGCACCTTTGTAATCAAGTCAGATGGCAGATCCATGTTTCCTGTAGCACACTTCTCAATAGTTTGTGCCAGCCTCTCACCAGTGGATTTGAATGCACCAATCAGTCCTTCTGTGTCTTCGTTAATTTCAGCAAGCCTTGCTCTCTTGTTGGGTCTAGTTGCCGATGATGATGCTCCATTATCCTCATGAGTTGTTGCCTCAGCATTGCCATCGCCATCATTTTCAAGTTCAGTTTCTTCAGTGCCTAGAGTGCAACTAGAGTCTTTTGCAAACTTTTCTGTAGCCATGCTATTTCCAAAGATTGTAGCCATTTGAACATAGTTCTCAAGAGGTTTGTTGAAAAAATCAGCATCAGATTTGTGATCCTAAAAATTATGATAGCAAGTAATGGATACTATGAGAAGAGAAGATTGTGGGTGGAAATAGTAGTTGAACAAAAATGTATATGAAGACAACAATATAGAAGAAAAATAACAGCTGCATATGTACCTTAATGTAGTCATTGTAGTGCTCACTGTCAAGAGTGATAATGCAGTTGTCTTGATCCCAACCAGAAGCACTCACTTTCTTAAGTCTGTTTATCTTTGCATACCTTTTTTGCCAGTACTTCAAATGATTCTTAACCTGATCACCAGTTCTCTTGGTATTGAACTTGTCATTGACAGCCCTAGCACAAGCATTGTAATGTACCATCTTGAAGCCACTTGAGGTCTTAGCGCCACTTGCCACTATATCAGTCAGCTGAGATAACATGAAAGCAGACATTGATGCTGTCCAACTAGCAGGTACACTTCCCTCAGCTCGTTCCCCTCTTCTCTCGGCCTCCATGTCCTGTCAATACAAATATGAAACACCAATGATATTTACAAGTTCCAATACAAATCAGCAGTGAAATTAACATTGAAATAGTGTTTGCGAAATCAACTAGACATTGATATTTGTCCATCACAATACAACTCAGACATTGATAATACCCAACATTGATATATGTCCATACAAGTACAACTCAGCGGGTGAGACTGTCGGTGTTCAGACGAGAAGAAGGGTCGTCGGGCGAGGGAGACGAGCACCCAGGCGAGGGAGAAGGCCAGAGGGGTTGCCGGTGCCGCATTGGCGTGGTCGCCGGCGGCGGATCTGGGCATCGCTCCCGGTCGCCTCTAGTCTCGGTTGGTCTCAGATTTTTTTCTTTTTCCTTTTTTTGATAGTATGGAGGTGAGACAGAGGGGTACAAGGAGATAAGCGGTGACCAGAGGGGCTCACACGCCACACGAGCGTCCCCAGCGCTGGCAGGACGGACTGGTCCGAGTGATTTCGGGTGAATCGCTCGATCCCGCATCTCAGCGAATATTCGATGGAAGGACCGACCCATCCCACGCCGGACTCAGAATCAAACAGCTGAAAACGAAGGACGGATCCATCCCGTTCCATCCCGTCCCCCCTGATTCACCCATCCAAACACACCCTAATAGAATGTCCAAAACTAGCTACCATCAGCACACAACTACCAAATTGGCAGAACAACGGAACATATATTGTAGCAATTGGCCTCCATCCTTAGCTCCACACCCCCACCACTGCATCCATCCAATGTTTCCTCCAAATAATGTCTCAATCCATTTTACCACTTTCATAGAGTACAATTTCCAATAACAAATCATAAAAAACTATATTAATATTATTCTTTATGATGGCCTTGAATTACCAATGAACTACATGCTCCAATCCAGACTGGAATATTGGTCATGATAGATATGTCAATCTTTTCTCTGATCACAAATAGGACTTATCATCTCTGAATTGGTCGGTGTTTTCTAAATGTGTCATAACAGAGATTACAAACCCTGTTTGTTTGCCCTGCTCATGCATGATCAAGCTACTTACGATTTGAATAGAGTTTGAGAGAAACACAACAAGAAGGTGCTACCTAAGGATATATTATTAATTACAACCATATGCGTAACAAAAATCTTAATATTATGGTTAGCAAAAGAAATGATTAAAGTGTTCAGTGTAGGAGCAATATTAACTATAGGATAATATGGTTTGCAATGTTTGCTTTATTATTGGTTCCAATAAGATTGTTGTTAAAGAATTTTGATATATGTTAAAAGTTGTTGCTACTAGTTCACATATTGTATCGCCCAAAACATTATACTGAAAACACTTACAAAACTTAAGTGACAGTACAATGTTGGTATATGAAGAAGTTCTAAACTGGAATGGGGGATCGAGTCCAACCGTGGCCCACATTTGCCTCTACCAGGCTCGACAGCCTTGGCGCATGATTGTATCTAATACTGAATATGCTTGATATTGAGCTTGCAAATGAAAAAGCTGCTTCATACATACTGAAATGGATACTTAATAGGACAACAGTACATCACTAGAAATTGAAATTGAACATACTAGTTTTTTGGTTCTAATACCACAGTACATAACTAGAAATTGAAATTGAACATACATAGTTTATTGGCCAGAGGACCTGGCACAAGAAGAAATAACCATGCATATCTTAGTCGAGCACCACCGCGTTGGTCAGAATGTCAACCCCAAATAGTCGCAATCGCTTCTTTGCTGGCCCCACACCACTGCCAAGTGATGGCACTTGAGGAACAAAGGATGGTTGCAGAATTGGCAAGTTTGCAGGTGTCGCCCCCATGGATCCATGCGACACAGGCTTCCATCCCAGGTTGGATGTGTAGTGGCTACTAGAGATGAAGGCCTTGCGTAGCCAGCTATCATTCAAGGTGCCAAACAAAGGTGGCACGGTATGCGGCACAAAGGAGACATGATCATGCTTCTTGAAGTAAATGTACATATGCATTATCTTAGAATCCTCACCGGAACGCTGATAGAAGAACAGAGTGTCACCGTCGATGAGCTTCTTCTCCTTGACAAACCTGATCCACCCCTTGGTCAGCACATAGGTTTTGCTGCTTTTCCAGTAAGAGTAGCAGAAGTGCCACTTATCTCCAGTGGAATCCTCAAAACAAAGGATAGAGGTTGCATCACCATTCACGGCTCCTAAGACCATGGGGAAAAATCTCTCAGCCTCTTTCCTTGGAATCAATAGACGATTCAGCTTACCAACATCACTCTGGGTCAGCCTCTTACTAAACATGAAATCCATCTCTAACCCCTGTCTACCTCCAAGTAGACCTGATGCTCCACTACCAAATCTCAAACTAGAAGGGAAAATTGGAGCGGACATAGGTGCCACTGGGGCACCATAAATAGGGGATGAGACAGGGTTTACCATAGAGATATGGCTCTGATGCATCATGGCCGTCTTCTCCCCCTGCATCTCCCTCTCCTTTGGAAGCCCACTTCCTAAGAAATCCATTGATCTGGTGTAGTGGATGGAAGGATAAAGATGGATGTTTCAGAGCGAGAGGCCGGTCGATTATATAGATTTGGAATTGTACTGATGAATGGACGAATCAATTAACACATTAACGTGGCTTGTTGTGTCTGTTAATTTTCCTTCTGGCACCAAGGAGGAAAGTGGCTTTAGTGATTTTGGCCTTACGCTGAAAGCCACAATTTCTTGTCCCACAGAAAGAAAAGAAAGTTGTCCAAGAGTTTGTCATATTTGCAAATTTCCCTGTGGTCCTACCTTTTTTCTTTACTTTTTATATACTTTTTGCTATCGCAAAACATTGGGCGCCTTCGTGCTAAGTGGGCATGTTTAACCTGTGACATTAGTCATTGATGAAATATACAAGTATTGCAAAACATACAATGCTCGTGCCATATAAGTGAGTGCATTCATTCCAACATATTTAGCGAAAATGCGGATATACTAATGACAAAGGGTATTCATCTGACAGAAACATAGTGCCACTCTTGTAGATCTAAAATGTGAGCCTTTCAAAATAAGATAAACATAGGTAGTCAAGGAATAAGGAAAGAGTCGCGCAATGCAATGCAATATTAGTAGGGTAGTTCTAAAATTAGTACCTTGTAGTAGAACATAGAGGAAAGCAATAAGATGTTATCAAAGGGTAGCTAATTGTAAGGAGGCTCATGGCATGAATTGTTCTGAGAAACTATGAATACAATGTGCATTCTCTCCTAGGGGCCATGAGTAAGGGCACCCTAAACGATGCTGGAAAAAGCTTGTCAAGCGTGCTATATGCATGTTGAAAAAATGTGTGCATTTTAACACTTCCATAGTCTAGAGCAAAGCACCATTATAATCGAGCTTCGATTGATGAGCAGTAGAATGCTCTAGCCCAATTGATTTACTATGTAGGCGAGCATGTGGATTTGACATGTCATTCCTATACTTCAAGAGAGCACACTATCCGGAAGTGGGTCCAAGTTGTTGTTAGGTTGCTCTCTCTAGCTAGTATTATGTTCGGATATATGATCAATGCAATAACTTGGCATTTGAAGGATGCTCAAATTTTTCCTAATGGGCTTGATATACTTGTTTTGGTGACAATAGAACATGAAAGAAAACAACTCGTAAGAAGCATAGTCAAACGTAGCAATATGGCGCAGTCGATAACTCAAACATGTTATTATTTTATATAGGACAAATACATGGGCCTCACATTAATGTGGCAATGCAACCTATAAATCATGCTTGCATGCAAATTTATTAGAAATTTCACCCAAATATCATGTATGCATGTGCTTCTAATTAATGTGGCAGTTCCACCTACAATCATTCATACATTGAAATTTGTTGGCAAGTTGAGATGGACAACTAGTTTATAGTTGGTACAATATATATATATAGTTGGGTTTGAGCCTCTTGGAGGCTCTCTTGACTAGCGGAAAACAGGGAGAACGTGGTGAGAGACAATAGGAAGCAAGAGAAGCACTTGAAGAAGATTGGGAGCAATCTTTAGTGCTTGGGAGGGCTAAAAGCATCGATCCACTTCTAGGATTTGTACAATCATAGAGGCAGGTTTGGTTTGTTACTGTTGGTCTCTGGCAAGGCCTAGACTAGTTAGGAGTTGATGATTGATCATGTCATGCTTAGTTGTGGAGATCGACATATTGTACATGATTTTGGAGTCCATTGTTCAAAGGAGCATCACTAGTGAGGGCCATATGAACCACACGTCATCTACACACCTCTACCACTAGTGTGACCTAAGAATAACGACTCGATCCTCGTTGATATATATAGTTTGATTTTTCCAATGAACTCAAAGTCTAACAACTTTACCAAGAGATATGCACACTTGGCTTTAGCTTGTGCATCTCCAATAGCAACGAAAATCAAGATTATGTCCCAAGTCGTCATCAGCTGTGTAGGTAACCGATCACTGAGATGTAGTAGATAAGATATAAGTTTCTAATCATGTGACCATAGAATAATTCCTGCATAGGCTCTTATTAGTCACATGCATGGTTTTCATTCAATCACCAAAACATGGGTTTCAATACTCCAATTATCATGAAACTTACAAAAGAAAGTTCTATAGAATAGTGATTCGACTTGCGGTATCGTATAACACAGAACGTTGGCCAACTGATGACATGTTCAACAACGTACCTATGTGTAGCATAGACGCGTGCTAATATAAAATGGACCTATGCCCATACAAGAAGAAATTCAGTCTAGAATGATGATAACATGAAATTAAGAGTTGGAACAGCAAATACAAGATTTTTCAACACGATTTGAGATGGTTTCAACATATCGAAGTGGAAGAGGATGAAGGGGCCGTAGCGAAGCGGGCGATGAGGTCACCGCAGGCGGAGGTGGGGGGAGGGGGTTAGGGCTCTGGGGTTGTCGGGGGTAGGGCGGGGTAGGCAGCGGGGGCATCTCGTTAGAAAATTTAGCACGATGGTGGCGTTCGCGGGCAGTGCGCCATGCGCTGGCGGCGGCGGCGTTGGTCACCGACGGGGGAGGGGGTTGTGTGGCGAGCGGCGATGGAGACGTGGCGTGGTGGTTGTCGTTGAAAAAGATGACCCGCTGTCGGGAGCGCAGGGACGTGTGGCGGCCGTGAAAGGGGGTTCTCGCGATCCCTTATCACACGAAGTGTCGCGCGTTGTAACCACCCGCAATGCGAAAGGGATGAGTTTCGGCGCCTGGTGCAGCATTGCCACCGGCAGAAACGAGGTGTTGGGTGTTGAGAGTCGATATGAGAACGACACATTGGTCTAAAACATGGATGAATTTAGTGGGCGCGCACCTTATTGAAATACAATTTCCAGCCCAGTGTGTGAAATTTCTCGGGCCAATAATTTACAACAGTTTGTGTCCATAATCGGCCTTCCAAAATGGCCCTGAATTTATTTGCTGTTCAGGCTACTCATTCTCGTCCACGCTGTTAAACAGATGTATATTTTTGCATCCTCACGTTTTGAGTAAGTTGCAGTTTCTCAAAGACGAGTCGTATCTCTAGGTCATTCGGTACTCGGCCTTTTTAGTTTTATATGTTTGTTTGGGGGTGCTGCTTCTTTTTCTATTGGGATGAATGTGAATCCAATGATCGCTTAAACTCATTAGTACAAAACCAGAATTTTAAGCCCCTGAATTTGCAAAATCTGATCAATTTACACAACAAAGAAGCTCTTTCGGATGGTAGCTTTGTGATTACGTTTATATGAATGATCGAGCAATCACACCCAAAAGAGCAATGTAGTTGTTAGAAAAAGGAAAGGTTTGTTACTTCAAACATGTATTTGTGCATTATCTGATGGAAATGAAGTGTTATGCATCTGCATATTCTGTAAAACAAAATACTTTGAAGCTCCAAAGTTCTCAAAAAAATCTGTAGCAGATTATGTTACCTTGTGCAACCGCTTGTGCAAAGTTCGAAGGGTAAACAGTCACGCTTATAAGAAAGGAAATTTACTTGCATGGGTGTGGAGCTACAGAAGAAATAATGTGATAGCAGATGCATCTATGTTTTGAGTGGATGTACAACCTAATTTACAAGGCTACAACACGTGATTTCCTTATAGAAATTTAAAATTCCCGACACTTCATTTTTCGCCAGATATGTGCTTTGTGATGGACATGCAAAGATCACCATATCAAAAATTAATAACAGCCAGAGATATGTCTACAAATTTCTTTGGTAATACAGATGCTGCCAAGGACTGATCCATGACACAATGAAAACAGAAAACATATCTTGCTATATATCATATAAAAGAATTAACAAGTACATATAAACGCCCAATTTCTAGAGCCTTAAAGCAGCAATCGCTTCAGGCCTGAAGTCAATCCTAAGTCCTAACACCCTCCTCACCTCCGCAGGTGTCAATAGCCATGTCAGATGTCCGGCATTGTCACCCCAGAAATCCAGTATCTCTGAAACTCGCTCAAAGTTCAGGATGGTGGACATCTGAGAAAGCCTTGAAAACTTGTCCCGGACTGGTCTCTGAGACATTTCAGAGAAGTGGTTGATTAGGGAACGGACTTCCTTGTCGAGCTGGAGCCCACCAAGCTGGCTGAATCTCTTCTGCATCATGATCACTTCAAGCCTCTTCACGATGAAGTCAATTATCAAGTGCACAAAGGAATCATAGTTGTTCGATGTCATCACTGGCTGAAGCCATGCAACGTTAGTATTAACTGCAAGGATAAGCTTCTGCACCCATGGGTCATTCACCTCATTTTCCCCATATTCAGCATCATCCAGCTCATAGCTGACAGTGGCAACAGTGTCAAGGACAGGACGAATGCGGGGTGCCACAGATGCTACCAAATGCTCCAATCCAGAGTGAAGGATCTTCTTAAATGAAGCACTGATCTCGCCTAGCTCTGATAAACAAGATTTGATCTTTTCTCGGTCAGCTGGAGCATGAAAAACCTGTTGGACAACCACAATAGTCAGTACACTTGTGTTTCATCAAACATGGACACATATATATCAACCAAATTACAAACTACCAACAAAGCCATTTTTTATCGAGACCCAACGGTGAAAATTGAACCTCAATGACCATTGCTAAAATCGCTTTTTGACCTTTCAGAACTTTTGCTTGTACTAAAGATAAATCCTTTGTTAGCTCAAATTCTTAAGACAATTTATCAATAATAAAATACATGTAAATAGTGTGGTAGGAGAGAGCATAGAGCAACAAACATCAGCAGTGCCCATTCCACATAATGTAGCTATTATAATTAGTAGCAGAAGTGCAGAACATAGAGAAACCAACATCAATAGTGAGCATTGTTCTAAACTTCGATAAATCAAAGTTAGGTGAGGTCAAACTTTGTAGTCAGATATAGGATTATCCATGTCTACACGCTGCAATACGCTAGACCGTGCATATATTGATTATCCATGTACCAGATAATGGTACACGTACAGTCCTGGTGCGTTGTAACACATTATTCCATTAGTTGGAGGACAGGTTCCTGAAAACAATGTTGATCGATCAACTATCCATGCCGTAGTTCACACATCCTTGTGTTACTGTTGTATGGCACAGAAAGTTAAATCTCTAGAACTGTTTTGACAGGCACTAAATTTACTGGCTCTATGACAGCTCAGAAGAAATTTTCCACAACAGGAACGACAGAACGCTATATATAAAATGCAGGTAACAATTCTTCTGAAGGTTTGTTAGTCCAATTATTTGCAACTAACAAAATTTACACTTCCCTGCTGAAGAATACATTCAACCAAAGAAACATTTCAATATGCATTAGTTTCAACAATGAACTAGAAACAATTTTACCAAGACAACGGAATACATAATATTTATGAAGCATGAGATTTTGTTTGATATAAGATACACAGAGACAAAGCAATAGTAGATGCAGTACCACACAGGAGATACTATTGCCAAATAACATGGATCATTGTTGAAAAATGTAAGTTTACACCAATGCACTAATATGAGATGCTGAATGAGAAATCAGAAACATGAATAATTTGACGCTGATAGAGACACTTGCAAATCATGAAATGCACGTGATGTAATACTATTGCAACCAACTAATTTTCAGAGAATGTCAAAGTATCGTGGGTTACATTCCTTTTACTAATATAAGTTACAATCAAAAGCACATTAACTGCAGAAATCACATATCCAGTAAATTGACCTTTATGGAATGCATATATACTTAATAGTCAAACTGTGCCACTTTCAGCATAAGAAAATGGATAGAATGACATTACACTCACCTCTGCACATAGTTCCTCAATCTCATGACGGAGCTTCAGCACATATTCTGAGCTCACATCCATGTTGTTCAGCGCAGTTGCAATCTCCTCACCAGTCTTCTGGACTCCAACACCACCGAGGAAGAGCTTTGCACCCAAATTCGGTTCCCGCATCCTCCACTGCAGAGCCTCCTGGTACTCATTGCTCAGAAGGCTAGTTGCCCCACCATGCACAGCGAGAACCGAGTTTATGATTGCGGTGGATACTGCCCGGCGGCAGCAGCTCTGCAGTACAAAGAATACATCGTCCACCATTGAGGTTGTGAGACCATCTGGTACAGGCTCATCAATCCTTATAGCTTTTCTAACATTCTCCACCATGTAAAACTCCTCAAATATCACATAAAACCCAGTCAAGTCCTGCTCCATTTTATTGAAGCTACCATTACGGAAGGCCTTCATTGCCTGCGGCCCAAGTTCAGGTTTAACATCTCGCAATCCGCGGATCTTGTTCACCATGAATTCAGTGTAGTCTTCTCCAAGCTGCGTCAATGCAAGAATCTCCTCAAGATAAAGCTCAATTTCCCTGGGATCAGGCCCTTCATTACCTCCGGCGGCACTGGCCATGGAACCCACGACTGAAAGTAGGTTCTTAGTATAGGAGTTTATATCTGATGCAAGACGTGCAAGCTTCCGGTAATCAGAATAGCGGCGTAGGATCTGGGTGCCCCTTGAGTCACACTCCTCCTGCAGCTCAATGATGGCATAAGCGACACCATCCTCGCCTCTAAGCTCACGAAGCACTGCGTCATTCTCCTGGACAGCGAGCACAATGTCCTTGAAGAGACGAGTGAGGCAGCCAACAAAATCAGGCCGCTCAGCACCCGGCTGGGTTGCAGTTGTCAACTCGGCGAGGTGCTCAAAGTCTGCACGAGCGCGGAGAGCAACCACCTTCTTAAGATAGGCGACGTAGACCTGCAGCCCCTCATCAGAGAGAGCGAGGAGAGGGAAGAGGCGGACGAGACGGAGCACGGCAGGGTGGTCCTGGGCATCAACCGCCGCCGCAAGCCTTCGCCGCGCGAGCCCTTCAAGCCGGCGCTTGATGTCCAGTAGGTCGCGGCGGAGGTCGTCGTCGGTGGGGAACCGCGCGTCGATGGCGAGGAAGTCGTGCACGGCGGCGGCGGCGGCGGCGAGGTCGTCGGCGGCCAGTGCCCGCCGCGCTGCCTCGAGCGCGCGGGACCGGTCGAGCGCGGCCTCGGAGCGGGCCAGCGCGGCGTCCGCCCTGGAGTGCGCCGCGTCGAGGTGGCGGACGCGGGAGGAGAGCGCGTCCGCGAGCGCGGCGGTGGAGGAGGAGGACTCCCTGAGCGCGGCGGCGTCGGAGGCCGCGAGCGAGAGCAGCGGCGGGGCGGAGCGGAGGAGGGAGGCGGCGGCGCGGTCGAGGTCCGCGCGGCGGGCGAGGAGCGCGTCGAGGCGGGAGTCGAGGGCGCGCTGGTAGGCGATGCACTCGTGGAGGAGGCGGGTGGCGGCGCCGGCGTCGGTGAGGGTGCGGAGAGCGGCGAGCGAGGCCGGGTCGCCGAAGTCAATGGACGGCGGCGCGTCGGCGGAAGAGGGGTCCGGGGTCATGATGGCGTCGGGGCGGCGCGGGGAGCGTGGGGTGGAGGGCACCGCCATGGCCGCCACGGCGGAGCGGGACGGCGAGATCTCGGTGGGAGATGCGCGGGATCTGAACGGGCCGAGGTCGCTGCCGCGGGTGGGGTGGAGGTGTTAAACCGGTGGACGTTTTGGTTGGGCCCTCCAGACAGCCAATGAAGGAGTAAAGTAACAGGCTAACAGCAGCCAGGTTAAGCTAAACTCGCGCTTAAGGTTGCTTGAGCTTCAAGAACGAAGAGCGATCGTCTTGAACTTGCAATCTGTTTCCAACTTTCTAAGTTGTAAACAATATTTAGTTCCAGTGTTTCTAAAGCTATTGTGCCTACTGATGCTGAGGACCAAAGAGATTTGAGCCCGGACATCACATGAGCTTCCACAATTAAGGCCTCCGTAACTTTGCATAAGACTAACGGCAGCAACATCCTCCATTTTCTACCCTCTAATAAAATATTCCATCCCTCCTCCAAAATATTCTACCCCCTAAATCCCATCCCGCTGCAACATTCGCCCGCAAATTGCTCCTCCATCCTGCTGGCTGCTGCCTGATCTTGGCTGCGTTCCCCGCCCGTGCTCCCCGGCCCGAGCTCCCTGCCGGCGAGCCGCACTCGTTCCCGCCCGTGCTCCCCGGTAGCGCCGCCCGAGCTCCCCGCGCGGCCTGCGCCCCGCGCCCGCTCGCTCCGTCGTCACCGGCGTTTGGTGCCTGGGCGACCTTGTCGTCGAAGCGCAGCTCGAACGCACCGGAGAAGTTGGTGGCGCCGAGGGCGAGGGAGCGGAAGCCCTCCGACTTGATGGAGGACCGGTGGACGAAGAGGACATTGCTGCCGTCCTCGGGGGAGGAAGACGAAGCCCCCCGCGCCGGGAGGGGAGGCGCGAAGAGGAAGGGGAGAGGCGAGGGGATGGCAGCCCCCACATTTGGAGGTGCGCGAGGCGAACCTGGATTCTGGCGGATGGTTTACATGCACCTGCTGCAGCGCGTCCAGGACCATTCGTCCGCTAAGTTTAACGTTTCGGCCTGTTTACAGTGTACTGTTGCTGACAGCCTAAGTCGCCGCATTTAGGATCAAGGTGGAAGGCAAGGTCATTGCGCATGATAAAACCCACGAGGGTAATGTGGATTAGATGGGGAAACAGGGAGCTACAGGTAGCATGGTGCGTGCCAATACCATATGATTTGGCTTTGGTCCTCTCTCTAAGCTGAAGCAGTGGAATAGCACAATAAGGGATCAACACGCCCGTATCAGCAGGGTCGCCCGTATCAGCAGGGTTCTGAATATTCAGCATGAGGCGATAGTGCTGAAGTAGAACAGACAAACCTTGACCGTGTGGTGAAAAGTTTGCCGTGGCGGGCTGGGCCGATTGCCATGGTGGTGCAACGGCATTGGCTTACTTTTGGAAAGAGAGAAACGTACATTGGTGGAACGGATGCCAATGGATCATCTTGTGTGCCTGCAGTCACTGAAATTTCACGAGAAGCTCAGGACCTTTGACGAGTCACCGCGCAACCATCGCTGCCCACACAGGACTTCTCGACGCAGCCACGAGGCCATGCTCCAACCAACAGCTGGCTGCCCCGACGACGGTAACATTTCGACTGATCTGGCCTGCTCGCCTACCACTCATCCTAGCTGAAGGGTCAGGGCTCCTGTGTCCCCATATTACAACTGTGTTTCCTGCGTCCGCCCCACACTGCAATAGTGTAGCAGGAGTTGTGTGTTCCTCGCAAAGAGATACTAATGTGTACGGATTAAAAGAGATCGCCTTCTGAGTACTTCGTAATACATGATAGGAGCATCTTGCGTGTAACGTCAAGACGTCAGAACAATGAAACAAAGTACATGCATACCGCTGTCATTTGCGGTAATAAATTTTATAAAATGGTAGCTAGCATTTGCTGTCAAGGCACCAAGTACGAGTTCGGGGAGAGGAGATTGATCAAAAGTTCATAACGGTTCCACCATGTAAAAACATTTTAGGCCTAAAACATGGCCAAAAGAAAAGCCAGGATCTGCTACCCAAATGTTAACAATTTTCAAGCTCAGAACTAACAGGATGGTTCGTAACATTACCACAGGAAAAACTGTAAGCCTCCTCACACCGAAGGTAGCAATGTAAAACTGAAGGATGATTTGAACACTGCAATGCAACTACCTGTAAAACTTAAGGATAATTCGAACACCGCAATGCAACTACCTGTACAATCTGTACTCTTTTTTTGCTTATGCCAACTCATACTTCGAAAGCTGGCAATTTAACACCCGTAACCATCAACTTGTTGTCAAAATTTACTCCTGCGTTTCAGGTGCTAAATATGCCTGTCAAAAACAAGAACAGCAGGTGGTTAATTGCAACTTCATAGATTGCCATCCACCGAAAAAATTAAAGAGTGCGGAAACATTATCAAAATTGATTTCCTTATTACAACAGAACAGAACATAAGATAAATGAGCTGCAGGATCATGTTGTTTTTTTTACTCACCCCCAGAAAACTGATTCAACCTTTGAATGTTGAGCTCCCACTAGGCGGAACAGCGACAATTTTTCCTACAGCTACTGTTTTACCTGCAACATTTTGGGACACAATAAAGAACTAGACTAAAGAGTCAGAAAAGATAGACCAGCTTGAACAAGCACCACAATAAATTCGATGACTTTCTAATAAAAGACTTGAAAGATTTAGTGTCTCCGGTAAAGATTTGTCAAAACATCAAAACAATGTATTAAAAGTATGGTTTGAGTCTTCAGAGAAAACACATAACATGGGTGGGTTTTCAGTTTCAAGTTTGTCAATGGAAAAGACTAACTACTCCAATGCAACTGGAATGTCACCGCAAACATGCATTAAGATGAAACAAATGTTGTTTTTTGAATAAATGAAAACTTGCCTTCTGTCCGGAGGGTAAATCTTCCTAGCTGAGGAAAATTGGAAAAGTTCTCAATGCATATCAAGTTATTAACCTAATGTGAAACACAAATAGTTAGTAAATGAAACGGAAACTTTTAACAGAAGTAGTCTTTGGGAATAAACCTGGATGCGGCAAACAACAACAGCTCCATTCTTCACAAAAAGAGGCTTCCTCTTTGGCTTTCTCTTCGGGTCAGATTCCTTCTTCCTCTTCATGTCAATTTCTTCTATGAGCTCTACAATCTCACATTCCTCAACTACTGAGTGGATATGCAACACCGCCTTGTAGCCAGCAGTGAAAATAGCCTAGCACATCACAATAACAAAGTATAAAAAGGGGCTGCGTTCGGAATAGATATCAATTTTAAAATTGAAAAAAACTAAGCGGGCTGTATGATGTCTCAATCAGCTGCTGAGGATAGCAAACAAAAGCCAAATTGCTCGTAGAGCTCTTGCAACATTTCTAGAGTACACAATCGTACTCTATGCCGTCACTACTGGAACTAAGTATTCATAATCGTCAAATATTAAACAAAGAATGTTCTCTAGCATAGGCTGGCCTGAACAGGCAAACAAGTAAATGCATAACTGGGTATCCTTTTCTCAAAAAGAATGACATATAAAGCAATTCAACAAAGACAAAAAAAAATGAAAAATGGATGCGGATACATGAATCCACAATGAAAGAAAATGTGATTCAAATTGATATGCAACCTATGATTCAGATCTTCCATCATATAATTTATATAGATACCCACCAGCACTGTTCTCAAAGGCAGCCAAGGCATGTAGCCTGAGCACATCCTACACACTGCTCCCTCTGTTCTTCAAATGATGTCGTTAGGACAACAAATGTAGTTCGAAATTGAACTAAAATTGTTGTCCTAATGACAACAATTTAAGAGCCCTCAAAAAAAAAAATGACAACAATTTAAGAACGGAGGGAATACTACACCAGTCAGCAATACATTTCACTTCCCATCTACAGAGCATGATGGGTATTCATATAATAGTAGACTGAACACAGAGAACTTACATTGTCAAGCAACTCCAATATCTGAAGCTGAGCATTAAACTCAGATACAGCGCCAACAGGATTTGCTGCAAGATCAAACATTACCCAAAAAATCCAGGTTAAAAAACAACACCGACTAAAAAGCCCAAAATGGCAAATGAAGCACCTTTCTAAAAAAAAAGAGAAGGTGTTGTCAACTATTTTTAAGGTCAGGCAAATAGAACTAGAATTAAGGACCCTAGTTAAAGATAAACAAAGAGGTATTTTACACACTTCTCTAGTCAGTGTTTAAAAAGTAGTCGCCTAGACCGCTTAAGCGCCGCCTAGGAGCTAGGCGGAGCTCCACCGCTTCGCTTTAAACTAAGCTGTTAATTAAGCATTTCCCCTATTTTCCTAATAATGAAATGTTTTCATTATTTCCTTATCTTTTTATGTTTATTTGCTAAAAGTACAAATGCCTAGGAGCTAGGTGGTGCTCAACCGCCCGCTTAGCTCATCCCATTTTTAAACACTGCCTCTAGTACAGTTTTACCGTGCCTAGTAATATCCGAAGAGGTTAAACAGCACTAACAACCAGTTCCAGAACCAAACAATACAAATATTAATAAAATATTTTCAAACAAAGAAGACTACAAGAGAACCAGCAGACAAAAAAGTATTATCTAGCCACTCCTTTGAAAAGAATACACTTACTAATGCTTGACAGCACAAAACCAGCAGTTATGTCCTCCTCTTCAATTCCGGACAACTTGACACGTACATTCTCACCGGGTGCAGCACTTCTCACTTTATCCTCATCACAGTATACACTTATGACTTTCACAGTGGCCTATTCACGAAATAACAATTACACAAATATCATATTCCCCACTTCTCAATACCGTTTATACTCATCATTGAGATCAATCATTAAAAAAAAAAGAAATCAATACCTTGTTTGGCATCACCAACAAGCTATCACCCTCCCTAATAGTCCCGGACTCTATTTTTCCCATCACCACAGTGCCCATATCTTTATATCTATCCATGATTGGCATCCTGCAGGTGGATAGGCCCCGAGTTAGTCAGGAATCATTTGACCTACCTTTTCAAAGGAAAAATGGAATGATCCAAGCTAAATAAGATCACTTTCTTGAAATAAGAAGATGCACATAGGATTAGAGAAGTTTTTATGCAACCAAGTTTAGGTATACACTGCCACAACAAATAGTTGCATTTGTCTGTGGTCTGTTAAAATTGTGAGTAATAAATAAAGCAAGCAAACAAATGACCTAACCTTACTGGGCCTTTGGGATCCCTTAAAGGGACTTCGATGCCATCCAGAACTTCGAAAAGGCACGGACCATTCCACCAGCTACAAATGCTTTTGTCCATGCGAGTCTTCATATTAGTACCCAAAAGACCAGAAATTGGCAAGAAGTGGACATCTGAAAACAACATCAATGAAATCAATGAAATTGTAAGATAACAAACCACTGATCAGATACCAGCGACTGAGGAACTATGGATTACTTATGTTGTGCTAGAGTAATCAGCCATTGTAGCCTATGAAACAGCAATGCCTATGCACATAGAATACTTAAAGCATATAGTTGTTTATCCAGAATAAATAGCACACGTAGTAAAGAGTAACCAAAAAAATGACAGGCACACTAAAGCAAACTATTTTATGCTGAAACAGAAGAAGAGAAGCTCCTAATGTAATTTGTTAATAGAAGTAATAGAAAACAACTGTACAGTGTAAGGTGGAAAAAGAACAAATCCTGGACCCAGACAAGAACGCTCCAAACTGGCCAGCCCTCAACAAGAGCTAAACAGTAAAGCAACTCAATAAACTTTCACAAAATATAGCAGCACAGAATATTTGTGTTGTTTGATGTCTAAAAGGAAGACTCCAAAACATCTCCAATGTAGAAACCAATGTATTTGATTGCAAGAGTCCGTTGAGCATTATGGTTTACAAAGAATGTTTCAAACAAAGATTAGGAAAGATAAGGTTTGTAAGAAAATATATATTCCAATCTGAAAGTTGCTGAGTAAACAGGGAAAAAGAGGAGCCAAGATGTTTCATGGATATAATAGCATGATACCTTTCTTAACATTGTACCCTGAGGACTTAAGGAAAGGAACCATCTTGCCTTCTATCTCATCATATCTGAAACACAAGAAAAGGGACTTCATGACTTTCATGGCCGAATTAACACCTTGCCTGTTCTGTTCTCTTGAATTTATGGGAATATTTATCCCTCAAAATCAAAATTTATAGAGACTAATACCTTTCTTTAGACCATCCAACAGTAGGATCATCCATCTTATTTATGACCACAACCAACTTAGAAACGCCTAAAGTTTTTGCCAGCAGTACATGCTCACGAGTTTGCCCTCCTTTTTCATATCCAGTTTCAAATTCACCTTTCCGTGCAGATATCACCTAAATATAATAAAAGAAAAATAAAATAATACAGATCTCTCCAGCTGGAGCATGATACCAAGTCTTACATAACTAATGACACACAGCATACCAGAACACCAATGTCAGCTTGAGATGCACCACTTATCATGTTTGGAACATAACTTTTATGGCCCTGCAAACCCAGCAAACAATTTGAATGCGACAGATAAACAGAACAAGAAAGATAAAGGAAAGCAACAAAAGATAAATAGAGGATCAGTAAAATATGTAACTACATAAATGGCTATCATTGTGAGTACATGACAGCGCAATTGCTGAAATTGGCTAGAGTGCAACCTAAACTGGCAATAGGCAGATAAGTCAACAAACAATTTTTACAGTCCAAACCAAGAAAACTGTATCAGTGACTGTACAAAGCAATAACCTCGTAAAATAAACTCCATAATCAGTCCACACATGTCTGAGGTGCATATAAGAAAATCAACAGTTCCAAATGGTTCCACGAAACAACATAAACCAATTCTGAAAGACAATAAAAGAACTTATTCAGGATGATTTTCTAAATGCTACAATAGCTGTTCAGATCAAAATCAGAAAGCTCTTCAATGGTACCATCTGATTTTCATTCCGTCAACATTGGTTTTTAAGCAAGTCACAGTTTAGACTTTAGAACCATCTTGGAAAATAATATCACATGTATCTGCCTTCCATTGAGGTACTTTGTTTCATAAGTAACACAAAGGTAAGTTGCAAGAAAAGTAAAGAAAAAGGCACCATTTTGACTTACGAGTTTATAATACTATGTCATATGTACGGGTAAAGAAGTATTCAGCATTGAACAAAGAAATTTACCGGTGCGTCCAAAATTGTGAATCTTGTAGTTTCAGTCTCAAAGTGAGCTCTCCCAACTTCAACAGTCTTCCCCTAAGTAGATCCAAAATAATATACAGCCCTTATAAGTAAAAAATTAAAGCACCAGCATTCGTGCAAAACAATCAACAAGGATGGGTATAACATGTTTTGCATGAAGATACCTTTGCTCGCTCTTCCTCATTTGTGTCCATAATGTACGCCATGTACCTTTTATCAGAAATTCAGAATGTCAGCATCATGTTGCTAATGTCAAACGTTCATCATGCCCAAAAACTATAAAAAATAGAGACGTTTTCCTTCATGCTATGTTTTGGTCCCTGCCACAGGAGCTATGCATGCATGGCTGCCATGCAGCGAGGCAGCTGCAGCATGTCCAGACAGCAACTTGAGGAAAGTCGTGCGCTTTGGAATATTTTAGCTATAGGAAATAATAGAATTACCAACACTCCAAGAATTTTTTAAAATACTACTATAGCAACCTATATATATAGAAGAAAACACAATTAGCATAGCCAATAAATAGTTTCCAAAAATGAAATTATATTCTAACGGATCAAACAGAATCAACAGACAGAAAGTGCAGGACAAAGGGGAAGTTACATAACTACAGGCAACAAGTCAATACGACCAGCTTGACAATAGAACTCGAGAGAAACAAGGAACCAAAAAAGGGCCCTTCTTGGTTTAAAGCAAGCATATCTCAGGAAAGAAATAATTATATCACAATAAGCATGGTTATTTAGCATGATTGCATGATACTTGAACAACAAGCAACTAGGCGACAAAACACTTACCAGCTCTCTCTGCTTTTGTCCTTTGCTTCCTTCTCGTATTTCTGGATTGTCCGATCATCCACTTGTCCGCTCAAGAACAATATCTGGCCTCCAGCTGTGGACTTGCCTGCATCTGCCACATGGAAAACAAAGAGTAACAGGTTAAGAAACTTGAACTCCTTAACTAGATCTGCATTTACTATAGAAGTTAAGCATTTGCATTTCACTGAATAACAGCAAGGCTAAACAAATGCTGCAACATGCTTCAGCAACCTCCACGCCAATCAATGCTTTCTCTACGTCAGCATGGGCATCTAGTTACTTAACCAAACACATTTTAACCCCGGCATCCACCAAACTCAACTATCAGATAAGACTGGGTTACAGGATAAACATCCGTCAGAGAGGAGCGAACCTGATGGCAACTGCCTGGAGAAAGAGTGCTAGAAAAGGTGTTTTTAGGGAGGATAGGAATGTTTTCGGGAAGAACATGAGTTATTCAGGGAGCAACGTGAGGCAATGGGATAGGAAAGATAAACTTTTGGTTTATTAATTGCTCGATTAACTCACAGTGGCCCTTTTATATGCATGGATAACCTCTCAAAGCGATAACATATACAATCAAACAAATCAAATGAGGTGATAAATCATAGCCCTATATAACCAAGATACAACGGACATCTTTAACAAACTAAATCTTTGCAAGAGCATGGATTTCCCACACTTCCTAATGCACAGGTCCTGCTATTTGCGACATGTGACATGTGCGTGGCGCACGGCAGCAGCACTGTTGTAGCTCCTAGGCCCAGAAATCACAAGAACGGAAACCAACATTAACAGAGAAAATAGATGGACCAAATAGTCTATCACATTGGACTAGTCAGAGGGTTTGTGTCAAATGCATGTCATAGCCAGGCAGCAGTATAATGACAAACAGCAGTGTATCTGTATGCTGTACCCAAGACCAACCAATCCAGATCACATAGCAGTCAGAGGTGCCTGCTCAAATCGGTAAGATAAGTTCACTATAGATGGTGAGGTGAACACAGTAATATTTGAACTAATTATAGGATATCTGTTATTTGGTCTTTGTTAGGGGCTCCCCCCACACACACAACACACACACACACAAGGCTACCCTGAACTTTAGTAAACTAGAGGAATGATTGAATACATACAGGACAAGTGGATAACTTACCAACATGGCCAATAAAGACAACATTCAGATGCCGTATTCTAGTTTGCTCCGCCTCTGTTTCCATTTTAACCGCATTATCTAAAACATCAAAAACAACAAAAGCTATCTCAGACATGAAAGCAAAGTTATGAAACTAAACTAACAATACTCATAAAATTGGAATCATACAAGATAAAAGCTACTTAAAAATAGATATACTAGAAATAGTGGTAAACAAATGAATTTCCAGCTGAGAATATTTTCAAAGTTTCAAGAAAACTAAATGTAAATATTATTACATTGTTACACTCCACCTTTTCTCATATAAAGCAAATAGTGTGAACTGACAGGAAGTCCAAAAATACAGCAATTTGACAGAGAAAACCAAAAGATTAAAAGTAAAACAAAATATTATCTTACAATAATGGCAGAAAAAGAAGCAAAAGTAATAAAAGGATGAAATATTTGACCACATCTAATTCCTCTGAATAACCATAACAATAACACATTCATGGCAACCATAGATTCCATACTTACCACTGGGCTGCAGCTCCAGTGACTGAAGACTTGACTGAACTCCATTGAGATCTGAGTGTATACAATGCAACTTACAATTTAGGAGGTTACAGAGAAGAAAGCATGCTAATATAACCGAGGATATAAGAATATCACAATCTGAAGTAGCATAGTTACAAAAGCTGCGTAAGATTATGAATTTGAACGTCGATGCACAATAACCACTACAAACTAAACCCAAGTGATATCAAAAACATATTATGGAAATTACCAAAGAAAAAAGGGTAACTATCAGCAAGAGGGTGGCATATATAAGGCTTGCTTGGCAAAAGAGAAGGCTACAAATGAGAAATACTTGACACTCACAGAGACACATCCTCTTTACAAAAGGACATCTCTGTTGCATGAAGCCAGCCAACGAAAAACAAATGCAACTAATGTATGATTACACAACTAAGAACAGAATCATTTCATAATCATGCTTACTACACAGCTTTCAAACCATGTGTCCAGTCTATACACAATCACAGAAAAATGCAACATGTCGGACGTTCATCTACCATTAATGCTACTCAGTGGAGTACCTTTTTTTCTCTATCTAACACAGTGGAGACATGACACATAGAATTCTTGAAAATGTAGGATGCAGGGAGAGTAGGCCCGAAAAGTGCCAAAATGTTTTCCCCAGTTACCACAACTATGCATTCATCAAGCACATATGATGTGTGCATCAAAAGAAAACATGCACAGTCGCAGATCACCAAGAGTTGCAGTTACATCCACTAAATGAACTTGCGGAACTTAATTCGGAAGAAACATAATATTCCTTTTCTATCGGCCCACGTGAAAATTAATGAAAACAGGTTCCCTTCTTCCCCAAAACCATAAAAATGCATTCCCTTCTTCCAAACTATGTATTCTTGATTTTCTTCAGAAGAGGTTTTTAGAGGGGGGGAAACGAGAAAGATGAAGCGTATTTTCAGTTTTTATAAAGTTATCATGCACACCACCAACGTAGAACACCCACCTAGCTATCTGTTTTGTCTCAAAATAGGCTACAGATGCTTCCATTACCGCCAATGCCATCTTACGTGCTTAAAGGGAAGCAGCATTGGCATCTCAGTAATAGAACCAGTGTTTCAGTTCACTATGTTTTACATGCCTTGGCTCATTGTCATTGTACGAGGAGCGACGTGACCGATCTACCTGACAGAAAAATCGCATGTAGTCTAGATTTGACGAAATTCACTAGGAAACCTGACCGATCTACCTGATGAAACCCACCCCGAACACGAATCCCCGCATAATTGAGCGCAGTATCGCCGTGGATCCCCACCAAACAAGCACGGATCCAACCAGAGGCAGGAAACATCATTCAAAAGTAAAACGGAATCGGGAACAGAGCGGAGAAATACCCTGGGTCGCGGGAGCTGGTGGCGCCTCCTCCTCGGCGGCCGCGGCCGCAACCGCCGGCGGGGGTTGCGAGCGGGACTCCGCTGGCTGCGGCTCCTCGAAGTCGTCGCGCTCCGCCCAGTCGTCCGCCTCGGCGACGGGCGCGTGAGAGGCGATCGGCGGCGCCGTCTCGGCGTCGTGCTCCATTGCCCGCGAGCACGAGGAAGCGGTGGATTATTTCTTCTTTTTTTCCTCCCTCTCTCTTTCTCCCCTCTTTTCGCTTGATTAGTTTCGGCTTGGCTCTTTTCCCCCTTGGTTTAGGGTTTTTGCGTGGGGACCAGGCTTTGGTGGGGTTCGGGGCCTTCGGGCGTTCGGCACCGGCGGCTTGAGATGCCAACAAGATACGATGCGTGATTTTGCCGCAGGTTGTTTGCTCAAGCTTTTGCCCAGACGTGAGCCCATCCATCGAGTTCGCGTGTGTATCCGAGTCCTCAACGCGTATTAGATTGCGCTGCAACTTATTTTGTGTAAATATAATAATTTAATGTTTTTTATTACACAGTACAACTAACACTCACAACGCACGCACACTCAACTCTAAAAATGCATATACGCAAACCCTACCTCTATAAGCATCTTCGAAGACTAGGCCGGCAAATCCACTAGATTAACGAAGTCACCACTAGCGCATCGCTGTCGACGGCCACGTCGCCTATCGCTGAAAGCACAAATACCGTTAAATCCTAGAAAACTCGCTTCCACCGGAAATCGAACCCAAGACCTGGCCTAGTGGATAATAATTTAATGTTTAAAAATTATTAAGGTTATCTTCCTTGACTATAAACACTCAGCATGTATATCACATGGACTTGGATGTTGTGGTCTCACTGGTATTCGTCTTTTGTTTTGGCATGTGACCATTCAAAAGTTCCATCCAAAATATACTAGTTGTTCGTTCAACTCGCCCTAAGCTAGATATGATTTTGACATGCTCTAGCTACCGATTTGTGTCATGCTAGCCGGGTCATCGACTTTAAAACGGCCTAATGTGCGATAGTATCAAGTTATAGCTTGGTCCCTCTTACTTCCCCTTCGGCGTCTCGTCGGAGATCGAAGAGAGTGGGGATCCATCGTTTTTTTCCTTGTTTCTTTAGTAAATCGAGTCATTTAGGGTTAGAGTCTCTCCATGTTAAATTTCTTGGCATTGGGGATTTATCTCCTCCTCCTCCTCGCCGGCGACGGCAATGAGACAGGGTGGATTCGTCTTCTCCATGGTGGATCTGTTGAAGATGAGGGCGACATCGATGTCAGCAACTTCATCGGATCAATGACATGGAGACTTAGTTTTCCGGGTGACGACATCAAGGCGGAGACGATGCCGTCGTCATGGAATAATTTTCTCCGGTCTCTTCTCCGTTTTGTTGTGATTAGATCTGGCCACAATGAAGGACTAGGGAGAATATGCAAATTAGTCTTTCTTTATTCTCGGTGGCAGAAAGAAGAAGAAAGACACAATGCAGGAGTGGCTGCCGTTCGTCGGGCTTCTGTTCTCGAGTCTGATGTCGGGTGTTTGCCCGTGTACGCCGAGTGTTTGACTGTGCAGCCTTCTATACGAAGCGTCATATAGGTTTGGAGTTGAGAGTTTAGACTATACAAGACTTTTAGATGATCAGGTTGTATTCCTATGTGCTTGTAATCTGATGATGTATTCAACTATGGTCTAATATATTTCTTCTTTCGTCTAAAAAAAAAAGTTTTATTGTACACATCGCGATCAGCTAGATTGAGTCCAACTAAACCGCCAAAACTCATTTCATATTAAATAATTTTAAAAAAATAAAGGTAGAAAAATGAAATATAGTAAGGAAAATAGGAAGGCAATAAAATAATAACAAAACAAATAGTAAAAGACAACTATAATAAAATATTTAAAATGTACAATGTTATTTGCAGGCTATGTTATGGGACTTGTGTGTCATCCTGCGTGCAATCATATCATGTCAAATAGCAATAAGATAAAATATTTATATGGTTTTACAAGACAGACACAATTAACACCTAAGTGACATACTAAATAAACACAAATGATTTAAGGATGTGAGGCAATAGGGTGGAAATACAAGAAATTCTTCATGATAAGAAAGGGGAATGGTGAGGAGACGCTCAAACAAATGCTCCAAACTCATTAGAAGGCTTTGAATGTTCATTGGTTTCAGTTCTTTTGTTCTTCACGATTCACGGCGCCATCTTATCAAAAGAGGTTTAGCTCGTCTAAAAACCTTGAAAAAGATTCCGGCAATGAGGAACTTCATTTTCGTTATCTTCTTGGTTTCAGAGAATTTGACTCCATTTCATTTAAGCAACATATATAATGAAATAATAAAACCAAAAAAGATACTGCGATTCCAGGAAAAAGAACAGAGAAACCGCTGTTGAAACTTGAAAGGGGATTTCGAATTGCGGACCCGAAATTTCACTCGTGCTCTCTTCCCCTCTTCCTCCCCCTCCTCCAAAACCCCTCCCCTCCCCTTCCGCTCTCCATCCTCCCCCAATTTCTAGCAGCGTCCGGAAATTTCTCCAGCCTAGCCGTACACCTCCGACAGCGTGCACCGTAAGCACGGGGGGGCCGCCATGTTGGCGCCGCTGATGGCCCCTGCCGACCCCCACGACGGCGCCGACGCCACCTTCCCCTCCGCTCTCGGCGTGGGTGAGCGCCTCTGCATCCGCATCGACGCGCTGCGGGAGGAGCCCGCTCCGGGCGTCGCTGCCGGCCAGTGCGCTGCGGGTAGCGCGACCACTATCCAGATCATCGTCCACCACCTTGGCCGTGCCGTTGATGTCAGCCCTTCTACCGCACGCCTTGTTGGCCATCTCGGGCGGAGGTCGAGTCCCAGAAGGGGCCCCGCAATCTCCGGGTCAGGTAACGACAGCAGCAGCGGCCGAGAGGCCCGAGACGGCCGCGGCGAGGGATTTGCTGCTCTGTCAGATGATGGCGAGGGCAGCAACAGCCGGAGCGGCCGTAATGGCTCAATCTCTCGATCAGATGGTGACACGAGCAACCGTAGCAGCCGCAGTGGGTCTCAATCGGGTGGTGACAGGAGGAGCAGCAGCAGAGGAGATGACCGCAGGTCAGACGGTGACAACAGCACCCGCAACAACGATTTGGAGGGACAGCAACAGCAAGAAATCCGCGATAAGAAGCCAATGGTAAGCCTCACTATTCTCGTGCAAGTTACTACTGTTGCTTTCTGTGCCATGGGAGACCCGATGTGTGGATGTTTGCATAGTTGAGCTATTGTAGAGACTTGAGGCATATGCTTTTGTGTTCTTATTAAAAGAGGTCATATATGTACTATCTGTTATGAATGCTGCAATAGTCAGAGGCTTGCAGCATGTATTGATCAAAAGAAAATAAATGCAGTTACTAGTGTCTTTCATCCTTCCAGGACATGTGGGGATATCCATGAACGAGTGTGTTCGTCAATCCCTGCATGGGGGCATAATGCTTTGAAATTTGACTCAATGTTATCTTACACTAAACTTGGAGTTATTATCACTTGTTACCTGGCACACTACATTACTGTTTTCTGCTGTATTTTCCTGTATTTCCTCATCTAAAAATTATATGATTGGCATGCCATCTTATTTACAGTTGTTGCACTAGAGTGAGCATGTGGAGCTATTAATTGAAAAGGGCTATAAATAGCATGGTAAAAAAGAGTCTTAACTTCATATGCTCATACTAAAACCGGAGTATTGCTTGGTTTCGTACTAGGAATAACATTTACACAAAAGGAAATAAGCTATACACATGCATATGCATGTCATAAAATGATAAATGACTTTATCAAGAGTGGCAGTTGATTTAGCATTTAAAATAGCACAATCTGGAGTTTCAGAAAAGGTAAGGCCCGGGCATGGTACATAGGTTCACCCATATATGATCTTACAATCAAACTGCCTACGCTATTATTTGGCAGACAAGTAGGAATCACGTAGGCTTAGGATGTTGCACCAAAGATATCAGTTATCACCAAGTCAATTCATTAAAAACAAGGTATGTTAAACCGAACTGTAGGAGTATATAACTGATAGCAAACCCAGTACAGTGACTCCAGAGGTATCAGTGATAATATACTTGAACTAGGTGGATTCCATGTAATTATTCGCTTTCTTGTATGGTTTGAGACTCCCATCTTTTGGTTATACCTCTCCCTTACAAGCAGTTTATAATTACTAGTCCAGTGGTGGAGCTTGATGTCAATTGGGCACGGGCTGGCACTTAAAAAGGGGACGAATGCCATAACACAGTGGTAGCAATTTACACGATTAATCCAAAGTTTAGCCTAATGCTCAATACATTTTCTTTAAAATCTAGCAGTATCATGCCCCCCCTGTTAGGCACTACTCTGCTTCACCCTTGGATTAGGCAATGGAAATTGTTAACATAGGCCAGGATGACAACAATGTGTTTGAGCATGCAGTGAATCAACTTAAGTGACATATCGTAGACTCAGATGAAAAGCAGCTGCTGAAGAAAAACAAGCAATTATGTATCATGTCACGATTGCATGTCATGTGGTTAACCACGAAAAGTTCCCAAATGGGCTTGCTCCACTGTATTTACTCTATAAGGGTCCACAAAAGAGCTTTAGTGAAAGTATTGCAATTTTTTCGGTTCCGGCTGAACCAAATTAGTGACTTCCTGACCAAACTAGGAACTAACAAATGATGCTGCGAAATACTAATCGTAAGAGGAGTTTTGTGAAGCATATATGGCTCTGTTATCCTTCTTTTTCTTCAGTTGAATTTGAATTGACATATATCATTATCTCTGGTTACACCTCCAGGTAAAACCAAACATCGAGTTTTATATTCCTAATAAGTGACTAATATTTCATATGAAATGTAACTGCCCATGCAAAGCATAAGTTGCTGCATCATTTTTGCGGAGAATATGTCATGGTGCTCTTGTTGAGTTACAAATTAAATGTTTGTGTGCCTTGTGGTACAGTTTTATTTTATCCTTCTGCTCACTAATTTTTTCCCCCTGAACAGACATTGCAGGATGAATTGCGAGGTGTCTTTGATATTCTGGTTCTTGTCATAGAGGCCCTCATTCCAATTGCTTTACTTGCATACGCTCTTCTCCCTGAGGATAATCCCTCCGCTCAAAGGATTGCATGGATTACTCTAGGTGTTGTTGTGGGTCTAGCTATCATTGCAGCTGTTATTTCTCGCCTTGCTACAACAGAAACCGCAGCTGAAGTATCTGCATCCATTGGGCTTCTGTGCACTGTTGTTCTCATTGTAGTCTCTGAGATTGTGTTAGCCAAATGCCTTCCTTATGACTTCAGTAGCTTTGTTTGCGGAACAATTTTCTGCATCATCTTACTGATAGCTGACATCTATGCATGGACTGAATGCACTGGCAGACCCAAGGTGAGTCCAGTTTTCACATATGTCTGTACTATAACAATTACATGTTCATGTCATGAACTAATTTGTAAAATAACCTAATTAAATTTAAATCTTATAGTATTAACCTAACAAATGTATAAGAGTTACATGTTTCCACATACTATTATTAATGTTTTGATACTTTATCTCATTCTTAAGTTACTATTTTTCAGTAGTAACTTCTAGCAAATAGGTTGCCAATGGTGCGGAATTTTGGCTTCGAGTAGTTAAGAGGTATTCCCCTGTTTGTAGTGGTTGTTGAAAAAATATGCAAGTGTGGATTGGAAGGTGTCTTATGATTCTAAATCTTTGTTAGAATCTCAGAATTTGTGTCCTAATATTGTCCTGTTAACAGTCTGTTTGCTCTATATGGTCTTGTTTCAATTGAAATAGATGTTAGGTGGCTCCTTTTTATTTATTTTGTGAAGAAAAGTTAGGAAAATCAAATAACCATATAAAAGGGGGATGGAAGCCAATTCCGAAGTAGTTCCGCTTGCCAAAACTATATTTTTGTGGATTCTTGGAATAAGGGTCCTAACCTTTAATTTATTCTGGATGTTTCATTCAGTTTTGTGTAAAGATTGACTCAAAGAATTTGTTTCCAAAAACATAATTTGTGTGTCAAAAGGGATTTTTATTTCATGCATTGATTATACTTTCTTCCATCACCAGATCTGATACATTTTGTTTTCCTTTTGTAGTACTTGAGGAGCGGCATGAGGGGATGCCCTAGTTGTTTTCATTGTTGCTTAATGGGGTTGATCAGTTTTTGTGTGAGTATAAAGCTTCTAATAACAAGAAGTATTCCTTTTGTGTTAATAATACTGACTTACCTATGTTCCTTACATGTAGGATAAATGTTTGGGTTGAAGTATCTAAGACTCCAACTGGGGAATACCATCAGATTGACTAAGGTATGTGTCAATAATCTGGGCATAAGATTTTTTTAAAAAATACAGTAGTCAAATGACTTCATATCTGGCTAGAGTGATGAAATGGTAATTGATGAGCCCTTTGGTCTACTCTCTTAGGTACATATCTCAAAGAACCACCAGGGGGGCAGTAAAGGAAATTGACGACTTTGACAGGAAACTGGAATCCTGGACTCTCTCTTCAGCTGTGTTTAACTGCTACTATGACTGTGGGAAAAGGTGGAGGGTCTCCTACGATTTCATAATAACTAGATGAAAGTGATCTCGCACAATGCTGACTGCTGAATGCGTCTGTACTGGAATAGGTTTTTGCTGGCATAGCGTTGCCATAAAGTCTGAACATGTTGCTTTTGTTTGTGCTGCCACCCGTAGCTTGTATGGGCGAATTTGTTGGCTGGAGGTCGGGTTCATCAATACTAACTTCCGCTCTTAGTATTTGGAAGAAATATATAGTAGATTCTTCAAGCAGATGTTGGTAATTGGTTGGTTACCATGGATGTTACAGGGGCTATGTTTAGCTTGTACAGAGGAAACTATCCCTTCATAATTTGGTATCAGTATGGGTTCTTCAGGGATTCTGACTCATCCAAAAATCGTTCTTTTCGGGGGGATAAACCAAAACATAGTTTTCACTGTAAAAAACCACGTGAAACAATCAAGTTTCATTTTTTTTCTCGAGGAATGGTAATATAAGGAAATCACTTGACATGCAGTACAAGAATCACACATTGCATCTTGCAAAATATAGCCCCCATTTGGTTACTGGTCAATAGTTATAGACTTGTAGTACACAGTAAATACTGTTCAACATCCATGAATTCTACGAACTTTTACACACATCAGGAGGACATAAATATGTTGCAAACCCGTAGACAAATATGACTAAGATTATGCCGACCCCGATTGCAACAATACCCTGCAAACAACAAAGATGAGTGTTAGCAAATCAATTTAGTCGTGATGTCCAGGCTTTTGTTCGTTCTGTTTTAGAGGATGTCGTGTACATGCTATACATCTCTATGCATCCGTTTATGGATGACAAGACCAGCTTCTAATCCTATCTGCGAGTTCTCGCCGCACGGTTTTGAGCATTTGTCCGATAGTATGCAGCAGAGATCGTCAGGGCCACTTTTCAATTTTAAAGTTGTCGGGATTTTTTTTAACAAATGTAGATTTATGCGAAGACGGTGTATAACTGTGTAAGATGAAACCTTTTGTTTTTCAGAACAAGTTGAAACAACGCACCCATAAGAAGTAGATGGCCAGATCGGTACCGTCGACATGCCCGGGTGTTTGCTGTGGGGTGAGCAGTGGAACAGCTGCCGCCTTCGCCGAGCACCCGTCATCATCTATGGTGATGTAGGCGTCACCGGGCGGCGGCGTATGCTTCTTTTTCTTCTTGGGCTCACGAGGAGAATTTTCACTCCGCCGTGACGACGAGATCGGGTGGGCAACGCTGCACGCGGCCAAAGCCGGAAGGATCGAGGCCATAGGCATCGACATCGGCATGCTGTATTGGCAGGGAACAATCTCTGAATCTCAGGTGTGCGTGCATATAGCGCTTTGCTATATAAGGGGACGAAAAACATAACAGGTGCGTGGCGATCACAACTCGATCAGGACTCGGATTGGATCCGAGTCCGACGCGGTGAGGCCGGTGGGGTCTTCGTCCTGTTTTCTCTCAGTACTGGTGGTGGCGTTTCAAAATTGCATAGAAAATGATGAACACATTGCTGAGGTGCAGTCAAATATTCCTGATTTCTATTGCACCGTCGAGTGAAGATTGCAAACATTAGGTAGCATACACATCAACATCAATCAGACAGCTAGCAAGGAAAAAAAAACATCTGTATTCATTCACAAATAAATATAGTAGTTTCACTTTCAAGTCCAAGTTCCCACCCCGGTTCACAACCCAAGCATAGCCATGGCACTCAATAAATATCCTTATACTTTCAATTTCTAGATACCCCAACTAATAAATATGGTATACTCGATCAGGAGTATTAACTTACAAGCACCAAATTAATATTAAGTTATATAGCGCAAAAGGGATATTTACAGCATCATAAACAAGGCTGCGCAAGGCTTCCAAACAAGGTCCTCCATGAGATCATGACTAAACGACTCTCTATGCTTCTTCAACTGCAGCTGGCTCTTTGTCCCGCCTTGATCATGCAGACTCTTTCAGTATGAGATTGATTCCTCTGACCCAGAATTCCACACTGGACATGCTACTGGCTTCAAAATGAACCTCTCTACCTGTCACCGTCTCAACTAGAAAGATCAGCTGCCGCGCAGATGCGTCGATGACCCTCCTGTTCTTTGTAAAGCTCATACTTGGTCCCATTCTTGCCTCCTTGCAGGCCACATTCCTTCTGCGAGTTGATCCCCATGTCAGGACACCGGATTTCATCATGCGCACCATCTTAAGGTGAGGCGATCCCTTCCCTTCTCGCGTGTGTTTCATTAGCTCCTCCCCTGCAAGAACGTGGGCACGAGAAACATGATCCAGCAACCACTCGTCCATCGCCTTGCTCGATCTACTGCTCTTCCTTGCCAACGATAAAGCTGTCTCATTTCTTTCATTCGTTAGGCTGCAATCAGCCCCTCCGTTGGATACCAATATCTTGCAAGAGTCTAAACTGCCAGAAGCAGCTGCACGCATCAGAGGGGTGTAACCATCCTCATCCAGTGTATTGGGGTCATGGCCCATTTTCAGGAGTTGTAGTAAAGAAGACGTGTCACCCATTCGGGATGCATAATGCAGAGGTCTGAATAATGTTTGACCTGTGAGTGCATTGGCTAGGGCAGCTTGAAGCAAGATCTGTTCAAAGCAATCTCTAGTCTCAGAAGATTTTTGCCCAATTATTGACATCAAAGATTTCCCTTCTGAACTTCTGATCGTAATATCTGCCCCCTCCATCACTAAGAGCCTGAAAATATCAACATGACCCGACTCAGCGGCAACCATAACAGGAGTGAGCCCTGAACCATCGAGCTTGTTTAAATCTGAAGCTGACTGATGTAGTATCTTCAGAAGAGGTTCCGCGCGCCCACTTCCAGCAAAGAAGTGCAGGGGGGAGAAGACAGTCATATCTGATGAACTCAAGCGTGCTCCACAGTTCAGTGCTCTCATAAAAATGTCAACTATGGAGGATCGAAATGAACTTAAGTTAGCAATCGTAATTGCCGTCTCTCCTGCACTGTTCACTAACCCAAGGTCTGCCCCAAATTTTATCAACTCGAGGAAACAATCAGAATGCCCAGCTCTTGCAGAGACCATGAGAGGAGTATCCCCGGTAGAAGTTTTCAGGTTGATTTCTGCTCCATGTAACATCAGCTGTTTTAATACTTGCGCGTAACCCAGCCTTGAAGCCAAATGTATAGGATAGGAAACATGCCTTTCTTCCGTCATTATGGGAAATCTAGGATTGGCACCACAAAGTAGAAGGAAACGCACTGCATTTGGGTTCTGACAGAGTATGGCATGACAAAGAAGATTTCTACCCTTATTTGGGGACTCCAATAGCCAAGGAGCTTTATCAAGAAGTAGCTTCAGAATGTTGCCACTAGATTCATAATATTCCACTGCGCACCAAGTGGCGTTATAATGTTGACCAAGGCATGTACCTACACGAAGTTCTTCGTCCCATGTAGGGTCCCAAGTCCATGAACCAACCTGCACAAGAGAGTCCAAGAAAGAACCTTCCTGCATTTCAGCAAAAATCTAGAATCAGCACAAAGATGTCACTTTTATTTGTCTTTTTAAATATTAACTGAACATTTCCATTTTTGTGTTGATATAATAATGCAGAGCATAGTAGTTCAGATTCAGATTTTAGATACAAATTCTGAACCATTATGGGGAACTATTATCAGAAAATAAAATGTACCCAAGATAAAATTTATCCATTTGTCTTTTAAATTACTGACTAGGGAAAATAAATTACTGATTTTGATCACACATTAAGCGCTTGGAATAGTAGGAAACAATACATGTAGAAAAAAATGATTTATTCTATTATGCTTTAACAACATGAGTTAAGTAGGAACGGCATTCTACGTTGCATTAAAAAATGTAATATTTGGATAACCAAAGCTAAAAATATCTCATGATAGAAGATACCTCTATCAAGAGTTTTACGGTAGAAATTTGCCGACTTATAATTGCTGCCACTAGAGGTGTGCATTCCACATTTGCATTGAGCACAGGCTTAACTGACCTCAAGAGTACCCTAGCCGTGCAATTAACATTAACTCCATTCTGGACACAAAAAAAATGTGTATGAGTATACTGAATGTACAGAATAAATATGAGTTCAGTTTCTCAACTTGGCAAGTATGGAGCATGGACCACACCTGGAGCAATATGACTGCTATATCATCAAAGCCTCTTGAAGAAGCAGTCACTAATGCATGGGCCATAGCTTCAGTCCCTAGCATCTCGGAAGAAATTAGGATTCGAACGGCTTCGACCTCATTAAACAGGCAAGCTTCTGACAGTGCATCTTCACAAGCCTCCTGGGTGGCTCCTGCCAGCAGAAGCATTTCAAGAACATCAATGTTTCCTTCACGTGCAGCAGCTGTTGTAGCATAACCTAGGAATAACTTCTGATTGACATCTGCTCCGCACTCCTGCAATTTGAATACCATGTAAATATACATAACATTATAAGTATCCAAAAACCATTTCCATCAAAAGATCATAATTATCAATAAAAAGAAAGTTAAACATAATGATAACCTTTCGGTAGTACTGCTAAGTACCTTAGATTATGTACTTTATCTTTTTGTAGTTTGTTGATTTGCAGCTTAGAAAAAATTGTCCGCCCTGTCGTTTTTGGTAGTTTTTTGAGTAAAAACAACATAAGAGTAAATTTTGCAAAACCCCAGGATTTGTGGTCCTTCAATAAAACCCCAGGTATTACGGCTTGTGTCACTTAATCACAGGTCTTGTTATCAATATAAGTATGTACATGACATGTGGACCTGCTTTAATGTTGGGCAATTACATGGCTGTGATTTGATTCCTTGATTCTATAAGCATGAAGGATGGATGTCACTACTTCTGATAAGATTAGGGCTTCTTGAAACAATATAACCACATATAATTAATAAATAAATACATATAAAAATGTATTAGCTTTTCCCGATTATTAACAGACTATTGAGATGAATTGTAATGTACCAGATATACCGTATTGGAGCTGTAGTAACTCATCAACATATACATCAGCTTCTCTTAAATACATCGGTGAAGAAATTACGGCTCAACCTAATTTTATTTGAAAGGGGGGCTTCAAGGTCAAAGGCATATAGTTTATTTCCCATCATCAATTGTTTTAAGGCTGCTTAACTCATACAACGTGTTTAAAGAAAACATTCGACGTGACGCTGGTAAGATTTGATATGCGCAGCACCGCTAGTGAAGCGTAAAAGAAACAAGAAATCAAAGCATCTGTGTGATGTGTTGAAATTATTTCATGCTTAAAATTACCACAGTTACTCTCTCCAGTTATTAACTCACGACAAAAGGAAAGTTCTCCTAACATCATCAATTAAAAACTGGAGGGAGTGTTTCCAACAGGCATTCCAGAGAGTTTTAGATGAGCAAGCAAATCGGCAGAGCAAGTAATTTCAAGCTCACACTTCTAATTAGTTCAGACTAGCAGCCTGTCATATCCCTTTTCGTGACAACAGGCAAAGAGGATATCCTATCCCATTCCAAAGGAGGGAAGTTGCTATCACACTCACCAGAAGGCAGAAACGAGATTACCAATGATCATAACTTACGTTTGTCATCCATCGCAAAATAGTCCTACAATAGGTACAGGTCTAATGATTTAACAGGCAAAAGCGAAGTATCAACTTTCAACAACGCGCGACAGAGAAAGCATGAATGTGGTTCTTTTTTCTTTTTGTAAAAAATTTAGATGGCATATTGCAAGTCAATTCGATAATTTCACACATCCGTGCAACACTAACAACATGACGGGAGCTGCAAAATTTCGAAGAAAATGATAATGCAGGGGATACTCTTGTACTATCTATTTTGATCTAACCGTAGGACGGTGCCCGATCTGATGATCAAACTCATGAAGCTGGCACGATCGTGTATTTGAACAATTGAACTTGAACTGATCGCATAGGAACCACATCTCGTATGTTGAAATGTTTGTGTGCTGAAATCAAAATCGGGAGTCGATCGGTACCAGGAGGACACGGACGACGTCGGCGTGCCCCGCGTGCGCGGCGGCGAAGAGCGGCGAGACGTCGGTCTTGATCTCCCGCGCCTCCACGACCGCCTCGCCCGCCGCCTCCTCCCGCAGCGCCACGTCCGCGCACCTGACGCGCAGGCGCGCCACCCCGACGCGGCTCGCGGCTGGCACGTCCGCGTCCTGTCCCGCGGCCGCCAGCAGGAACGCCTCGACGGTGGCCGCATCCCCGCTCAAGGAGGCCTCGACCAGCCGCTGCGCCGGCGACGATTCCTCCTCCTCGCGCGCCGCCGCCGCCGTCGCGGCCGCGCCGCGCCGCACCATCACGAGGCCGGGCGCCGGCGGCGAGGTCAGAGGGTGCGCGCCGGGGAGCTGTTCGCCGTTTGATCCGTGCGAGGGAGGTGTGATGGCGAGACGCGATGGAGGCGGCGATGGTTTGGAAGGCGGAGGAGGCTTGGAGTGCGGGGAGTTTGAAGCTGGTTTGAAGTTTGAAACCAGGGGAAGCGGTAGACTAGGGGAATGGGATTTTCTGCGGTTCAGTATCTACAGCTGACCCGCACTTGAACATTCTTGGCAGAATGGAAAACAAAATAAAAATCAATATGACCAGGCACTTGAACATTCCGCTTGTAAAGGAAGATGAAAATAGGAAAGGGACCGTGTGGTGTTTAGTCAAATCGAGAACCTGCCACGTGTTTGACATCGATCGGCAAACCTTTAATATTATTATTAGAGTGAATTTCAACATTGCCTACGAATTTTTCATTTTCCAGGTAAGACTTCTTTTCGCGAGGGAAAATAATGGATGCATGCCAGCCTCGCTTTTCCAGTGCATCGTAATTTGGTACATTCACGAATACGAATATCAATCCACTACCACACTGTCCAGGCCATACACCTGGAGTGCATAATTTTGCACCATTTGACTTCACAGTGATAATATCACCCAACCATTTTGGGTACACACGAAATAGTGTGGATCGTCTTTTATGTTTTATTTCTCATGAACAGAGGGCATGTTTGGTATGGATTTCTCAGTTTTGCTTCAAAAACAGCTTGCTTATGTCTCTCCTTACTACCTGACCTTTCCCAATAGGTTAGACTGTACAACAAAATGGTTTAGATGATTCTTGTCAACTGGGTCTGCCCTTGCAAATCATCAACCTTATGCTCAAAAAAAATAAAAAATAAAAATAAAAAAAATCATCAACCTTGAAGACCACCTTCTCGATCCTCGTTCGTGCGCTCCTTTCTCTTCTGTGCATGACGTTCAGCAACTAGGCCAAGAAACAGAGCAGCTGAGCTCGTTGATAAATCCTTGTTCAGGCTTGTTGCCGTCACCAACGGCGAAGCTACTAGTGGTTCTGCATTATCAGCTTTTGTATTCACTCTACATGGCTTGAGAAATAGCAAGGTAGCAGCAGCTCTAGTACGAATTATGTCTGAGTGCAAACTTCAGAGCATTAGGTTCAGATAGAGAAAATCACAATAGTGATGTCGTGCTACAGGTTCTTTAGTGATCCCTCTCAGGTGCATACTCATGTGTAGTGCAGTAACGAAACTAAGTTTTGATCACTCACTAATCCCTTGTGGTACTCGTTTCCTATCAGTGTATACATTTCAGGGGAGAAGTCTAGTAAGTTCACTAGCTGAGTTACACCTTGGAAAGCAGAACATCTGCTTTATAGAAACAGAGCAGACATTTTTCTATGTAATTTGCAATCGAGCTTAGCTATTTAGGGAACAATCCTACCCTTTATACAGGACAGATGTTCGAATTATCTATAAAGGCCTATCATTGCTAGAAGTTTTTGGATCACCAAGAATAATTCTGGAACTAGGCCTAATCAGTGCTCAAGTATGAAAACTGAACTAGTTATTAGCTAGCCTGTTGCACAAGTGAATAGTAATCACTGATCATACATGCATATATCTAGCCGAACAAGTGAATATTCTTAGCTAACTACTCCATTTCCTATGTGTGTGCCAGCTGCAAATAATGTTCTGCATCGCACCATGATTAATTAAATTCAGCATCTTGTGATAAAGAATACTCGTGTGTGCATTAGAAAAGAAAACAGAGCAAGTTCATTGGATTGCCACTCTTACTCAGTCATGCTAGGGGCCCAAATAGAGCACATTCAGTTCATTAAATTGCATTAGTACCAAACATTTAGGAAATAATCCTAACCTCTATATAGGACACATGTTAGTACTATCTGTGAAGATATTGTTACAGCATGAACTATGTCAATCAGTAACCAAAATGATCTTCAGGTTTTAGCATTAGACAAACTAAGATTTTTCTGAATTGCTACAGTGCACATGCAGTTGCATCATGTTTTGAAGATCATCTCTACTTTCATTATTTTCTGCTGTTGGCTTCATAAAACAATCTTTGAATATCCATTTGAATATTTCTGATTTATTTGGAGTTTCATTGGTTCTTTTAGAGTAGTTATTTATTATTGCTTGCTCTTACTTGACACTAGATCGTGGCGTATACGAGCTCGGATAGGGGGCTAGTGTAGGAGAGGGGCAGAATCTTGAAGTGGTGGAGTGAAACACCGACGTGCAAGAAGGCGAGTCACACACTGATTGATCATATATTGCCTATCTTCTTTCTTTGGTCCTTATGCATTATTGAACTATTGTTAGTTTAGAGATTATCATGGTTCACATATGGGAAATGTTGTAGAAGTTCCAAACCAATCATATGTGTCTGAAAGTCATCGTTTCCATGATGAAGTTAGTGGCGCTATTTAACCCTATAGCAGAGTTAGCAGTATTAGCGGTAATATTGACTATATCTACACGGTGCCTATCTCCCAAAGCTATAGCATTCGCTATAGCGCGCTATTTGCAACATTGGTTACAAGTGAGGAAATACTTGGGAGTACATTTATATCCTGGTTAATGATGGAAATATGGATTGGGTTGAGGACATGAGTCTTGAGGTGGCTGCATGCACATGTAACTCTATGGTTATGTGACGGATCATAAGACTATGTCTGAAGCAATATTTGTGAGTAATTGTTAACTGAGCCACGATAAGAACATAATTTCCTTCCATCCAGTTCGATTATTGCTTTCGTTTTACAGATGTGCCTAGGCCCTCGGATATTTCTCAGCCTATATAATGGGTAGGTCCTCGGAGTCTGGCAGCCTACCAGTATGCCCCATGTCTTACTGTGGACATACTTGGTAGGCTGGATCACACAACATGTCCCATGCCCTCGGATAACCACTTTAAGGTTTTTGTTGCATCACAATATATGGTTTTATTGTAGAACATGCTGTCAGGCCTTAAGTTGTGTAACGAAGTGGGTATTGTACTAGTTTATGCGCGACTGACTTTCTAGGCGCTCACATGTAAGGAAATATCTCAGGGTATCCCCACATGTTTCCTAAGCATTCTTATTATTTATGATTTCATTTTGCAGCTAGTTCAAATTTTGCCTTGTTCCTTTTCTACGATTGCTGCCGTTTTGGAAAGCGTCGGAGAGCATTCCTTAGCGCTAGTAGGCATTTGCACTTATGCATATTTCTTCAAATTCTAAGAGTGTAACAAGTTTCCCAATGTCATAATCAATTTCATTTTACCATTAATGAGTAATTGTGTATGGTAGGTGTGTAAGAGTATCGTGCAGTTTTTACCATGGATTCATAAAGCACTCTTGTACAATACACAAATTTTAACATATTATAATACTATAAAAGAATCCACAAATGTTGAGTTGATAATGTCTTTGATGATGTAGCTGTTTGTATAGGCATCATCTTGCTCGTAAAAGAACTCCATAGTCCTTGCGAGATTGAATATCCTTTCCAGTAACTCCTTTGGTTGATCTTTATTAGATTTCAGCCACTCCCCATTTAGTTTTTTCCACTCTTCATCTACCAGTTCCTTTATCTTCTTTGGTGCCAAATCTATTGATACATTGTGCTCCTTCATGCAGCTGTCAATTGTTGAAGCCACATGAAGCGTCCTTTGTTCACGCTGCATGTGCAGTTACTATGTCAGACATGTTAGTAAAGAAATAATGACATCTCACACCTCCATAAACTACAATTGGAAACTACACACTTTATGATACAAATCTTCGATCAAAATGGAAACTAAAACTTTTGAATTTATCATCATGCAAACTATGTTTAAAAAATAAATCATATGTCACTAACGAATTTATCGGCATTACCTCATACGATTTTAGATCATCTAATAGCCTCAGAATTATGCATAGTGAATGCACGGGTTTAGGCATACTAGTGACCCAGTCAAAAGATTCCTTCGTTGCTATATCGTCCATTCCAATGAATGAAGCACAGGATAATAGGTGACATGCGCCACTCCTTACTGAATTTTGCAGGTGTTCATCAACCGTTGCAGGGATATATCTTTTGTCACGCCATTCGACCTCAGTATTGTAAGCTCTCACCCAATCTATTGTCTGCATAAATGAAACAAGTAAAGACATGCACAACTGAAAAGGATATAAAGTAATGGTTCAAAAACATCACAAAACTTCATCTAGTTCTGTTAATGCCAAGCTTAGATCAACATTTATGTGATATATATTCATGTTAAATCAGACTGTTCCTCGCTATGGTGAATTTGGTGAGCCATTGGATTTTCCTTGTTGAATATCCAAATAAAAATACATCCCATACACTATTCCTAGAATCATTTGAAAAACTAGATTATATAGCACATACATTATTAAGACAAAAATTTACAACAATGAGAACACATCTTACAAATTATCTAGTTGCAGATGACATTGCACCACTAATATTTAAAAATCAAGTATTAGTGTGATATTAGGATTTTATTGTGCCCCATTACCAAAAGAAGTGCCACTTACAACATTTTTTAGGTAGGATAAGCGATACTTGCACTCTGGTTCCAGTTCATGCTCAATGATCTCGTAGCTATGTAAGATATTTTGGAGAATAATCTTAAGATTTTCCGGGAGATTCTGAGCCACATTCGGGTTCCAACTGCAAATGATAAAATTTCAGCTATAAACATATAATTTTGTTGTAACTGTAAAATGCCAATAATATAAGCTATTAGAAGGGAGACCAATAGAAAATTTGTGTACATGCCACATTGGATCCTATATAGCACAAACAGAACATAATGGACCAACACAACACCACCATGTGAATTATTCGCTGGAATTTCTCAGCTGTTTGCCTCATTGCATATATGAAGAGCACATTTTTCCTTACTACATCTTACTTTTCACGATAATGCAAGAGCTGATATTCTTAAAGTGAAACGTGAAATAACCTTACTCCTTGAAATCAATAAAATACTCACCTTTCGATGCATTTGGTCAATAGTTCGCATTCCTCTGAAGTTCCATAGACATCATACATATCATCCATAATGCTGATTATGGCCATAACTATAGTCAATAATATGCGGGCTCGTGAATAACGTGGTTCAAAGTATGCTCCCAACATCCAAAAGTAGCATTCTACAATCCTATCTCGAGAAAATGATATATTTGACTGAAGTTGTAGATTTTTCCACCACCTACATTTTAAAAAGCAGAGGTTCAATAAAAAAATTTAATAACATGAAGAACATGAATTGTAATCATGTTAACACAAACCTCTTGTTTATTTAAAACAGGCAATTATATTAGGTTGAAAATGTATATGTAACACTTCAAATAATAATAGTTGAGTTCATAATAGTTACTTCACCTTGTAATGACTTTCAGTTCTTGTTGATGATGGAGTTGCATAAGATTTGAGTTCAGCTTTGCAAGTTCCAATACTGTTTCATGCATTGTAGTTTCCTTCTCATATATGGATATATAATGCTTGGCCTCATATATTCTAACTCTTCTTGGGAGGGGAATGTCAAGTGCACGTATTATTTCACGTGCTAGTGATCCCTCCCGATCCATGTGAACCAGCTCTTGTTCTAAACGCTTCCTACTGTAGGAGATAGCTTCATCCAATATTTTCTCCCCAGGAGTCCCAAGAAATGCAGCGTTGTAAAGATTTAGCAGGTCCCTTGGATTGTTTGAGGCAAACCTCTCCACTCCATCCTTGAACTTTATAAACACATCTAAAAATAATGTCAGTACACTTTTTTTTCTGAAACGAAATGGCCAACTTGATCATCTATAATATACAATATCGGTTGTTGATTTGAGAATTAAATCCTAGAAGTCCAAACGTTAACCAAATTGTAGTGATCAGGGCTACCAACATTATTTAAGTGCTTTATGTATGCTGGTGCTCAAAATTATAAAAAGTTGAACGCAAGACACTTCTTAAAGGAACATTATTTAAGGCATCCAAAGTTTGATACCGTTTTTATTGTACATAAACAAGATCACACCACAGAGAGCTTAAATTACAGTTGAATATGTCGTACCTGGCGAAACTCTGTACCCATGATAGCGAAGTAGATAGAACCATAGAGCTACTGTTTGAAGGTCGCAGCCACCGACATCAGCGTGCCTCATCTGAGTTAACAAATCATTAATGGCATCTTCGAAGATATGATCCAAGCAAAGACGCTGCAGGTCGTGGATAAGATGAAGCCTCTCAAGCAGGCTACAATTGCTTGATCTATCTATCATGGCCTCCACTTCTTCCTTCAGTTTATCTACTCGTTCTGCCATCCTCACCTGACAAGTAATACAAACGCTCGACTGAGCTCATAGATAAGTACTCCCTCCGTGTTTAATTATATGATGCAGTTGACTTTTTTTTTGAACTTTGACCAAAATATATAACTAAGTAATTAATAACCTAATGCAAAATGAATATCATTGTATCTCTCATCAAAAGTACTATAAAGTTAACTTATACATTTAGTTATTTGCACAAATATATATAGATAAACCGAAAGGTCAAAGTAACAAAAAAAGTCAATGTTGTCATATATTTAAAAATGGAGGGAGTACCAATTTGTCATGTAATAAGAGACCCTGAATTCTTTAGAAAGTCATATACGAAATTAGAAAGAGAAACTTTTTCTACTCTATATTTTAAGTCTCAATCCCTAGTTCTTGGTGAACCCACACGCTCATCTTCTCACTTTTTTTTTAATGAAAATGCATATTATGTTCACAATTTGCAAAGAACATGTCGAGAAGAACAAAAATGGATCAAACCTGCAGTTGGGGGGACGAAGCTATTGGGTTGGAGTAGTGAAGGAAGAAATCACCCCATATGGAAGGGTGGAAACCGGCAGGATTCTTGCCCAGCCGATCGTTCACCACCTTGTCAGGATCATCGTGTGTTCCTGCTGGACGTTGATGCGTTTGCCGGCAACGGAGCACTGCGTCACGACGCCGCCACATCCATGAACAATACGGGCCTTGTCCGACCGGCTGTGCGAGATGGCAGCTTCTGTTAAACAGTCGTGGTTTCAACGCGAAGGTGGCCATATATCAGTGTTCTGCGGCTCTATTTCTTTCTTGGTTGGAGGCTCCCTGGTGGCATTTGTGACGGTTTTTATTTAGTACTGAGTGCTCAGTTAACGTATGTCGTGAAAGTAGTCTTAGTCTAGTGGTTAAGGCACTCGAGTAGCACCTTTGAGGTTCTGGATTCGACTCCCGGTAGGAGTGAATTTTGTAGAATTTAACGGTATTTATGCTTTCAGCGGTAGGCGACGTGGCCGTCGACAGCGAGGCGCCAGTGGTGACTTCGGGAATCTGGAAAATTTGCCGGCTCAGTCTTCGAAGATGCTCATAGGAGTAGGGTTTGTGTATGTGCATTCATAGGGGTGAGTGTGCGTGCGTTGTGAGTGTCTGAGTTGTACTGTGTAATTTCTCTAAAAAAAAAAAGTTAACGTATGTCGTTGGCCCCGGAAAATTTAAAGCCCGAAATATAAACTAGTCACAATAGTTGAATTTGATACTCGATCTGTTTCGTCCAAACTTTAAAGTTTATCAACTGCATGACTTCCATGGAAAGGAATGGCGCACGAGGAACACGCCTAAATTGACGTTTTGCCAGAACCCTCGATCTGTTTCGTCCAAACTTTAAAGTTTATCAACTGCGTGACTTCCATGGAAAGGAATGGCGCACGAGGAACACGCCTAAATTGACGTTTTGCCAGAACCGGCGCTCCTGGCACACAAGTAGAGTTGAAAGCCTTCTATTTTTCCTCGCAAAAAAAAAAGAAAGCCTTCTATTTTGGGGTATACTTGTTGTGCAATGTTACGTTGACGAATCTTATTCTACTAACCACACTTCTCTTATATACTATCCAAATTTTCAGCACCTGTTTCTAGATTCACTGACCATGCACACCTCTCTTAGTCATCCGCTGTAGTACCTATCATCCAGAGAGAATAGTGAAAGGGATATTAACCTACTAAAAGAATTTGTGATTAGTAAATCCACAAGTTGATATCTGCACATATAGCTACAGTATACGGTAGTGCTGATGAGAGTCGAAAGCCAATAGCAAATCTCCACGTCTCATTTTTCAGATTAGTATGTTTCAAGATGTTGATGCAGACAGCAACCATATATTTAAGTACAAACGTGGAACATGAGCGACTCTTTTTTCTAAGAAGTGGAAAATGAACAAATATACTCTCTCCGTTTTTAATTATACGACGCCGTTGACTTTTTTGTTGAACTTTGACCAATAATATATATGAAAATAATTAGTTATTTAACGTGAAATGTATATTGTTGAATTTATCATCAAAAGCACTTTAAAATTAACTTATACATTTAGCTATTTGCACAAATATTTATGAATAAGACAAATGGTCAAAGTAACAAAAAAGTCAATGATGTCATATCTTTAAAAACAGAAGGAGTATTTGATTTTTCAATAAAGGAATATATTGATTAATATGAATTTTAGCATACTAACTTCTATATTTGCTTTTGTCACTAGCAAATGTGGTTGTGCAGCCGTCAACTTCCATACTCCACGACATTTCAACCGGTAAAATATTGTGTACAAATTTAGCCTCAAGAATTATTGGAAAAATTGTTTGAGACACCGAGAATCAGTGACTTCATATGTAGCATACCAACAAAGTCGAATTTGTCTACAACACACTACGATTTTGGGAAAAATCGTCTATGGCACATTATGACCATTTAACAATTATTTTCAACTTTTCTATCTTGATACATAAAATTTATTTGAATTTGACACTTGGCACCAATATACATTGTTGCATTATCTATCATTAAAAAATAGAGCAAGATTTTTTTTTGATTTTTTGCATGATTTTCTCAACAAATTAAATATTAAAACAATGAGCAAAGGATGCAAACAATCGAAAACAAATCTGGCTTCATTTTTTTATAATAGATAATGCAACAATGTACACCGGCCACGGCTAAATAAGTTAACAGTGTATTTTCAGTCCAACCACTATCACGAGCCACATTCTTAAGATAGTAAAGATATTTGATTTTTGTTAATTGTCAGGCAAGGTTTTTATTTCATGATTACAAATACTAACATGTTTTTGAGAAATAAAGATTATGTAACATGTAACAATGCCTGTGATTTTTCTTTCCAGCACATTATTATTTTAAAAGGAGGTGGGACCCAATACTCGGTAAACAAATTCCAAGTTCAGCTCACGAGTCGTCTCCAACTCTCCATTCCATCCTCCTGTTTCTCTCCAGTTCGTGCGCCTGCAACCACAGCGATGGCTGATCTCGCCGCCTGCCACCAAAAATTCCAAGCCGGCAAGCCCAGACATCCGATTAGCAACCCATATTTGCCCTTTGCTGCTCCTTGCTGTCCGCGAATCCTGGAATTTCTTCAATCAAATACGCTGGCAATCTAAATCAATGAGAAAGTGGTGGTGAAGTAGGCATTCCACCGGCTAGCAACGTTTGCCTGCTTCTTATCTAGCTCGTGCGTTCGAAACCGCAGAAGCGAGTCCTGATAGAATAAATTTCTGGAACCTTCCGTCATCAGCTTCCCCCGACGAGGAAGGGAAGAAAGGGAATGCAGGAGGTGGCGACGGGGGAAGATGCGGCAGGGGGTGGGACGGCATAACCGCCTGCCGTCTTCCTTGTCCCTTTTCCCTGGCCGCCGTCGATCCGCCAGCTCATGGCTCCATGGTCGGAGTAGATGAGACCAATCTGGAGTCAAGCACCGTGGGGATCCACCGGATTTGCGGCAGATCGAGGCAAGAGAACATACCTCCTGGCAGATCTGCAGCGAATCGATCCGGGAATTGCGGCAGGGGAGTGGGGATATTTTTTCATCTTGTTGAGCGAGGGAGCCAGAGATTGTGATGCGAGAGACGGGGAAATCGGCGTCGACTTCGCTGGTGTTGCGGGCCCCACTTGTCGGCGCGGCTTGGACGACGACCGCCCAACGCAAGCCACGAACTCGCGTTTTTAAGTGTAGTAAAGAAAATACCACGTTTATCACAGAACTTCGCCAGCACATCTGGAGCATGACAAAATAATTGAATATTATTTTGAGTTGTGTACTTTCTTTATTATTCTAAGAAATACCAGGAGGAGTAATATGTGTACGCATATAAGTTACCTGGTGAAACATGGTATCCATTGTTTACGGAGCAGATAGAACCACAAAGTTACCGTTTGAAGATCACAGCCACTGACACCAGTGTCATTAATTTGTGCTAGTGCGACACCAATCTCATCTTCGAAAAGATGGTCCAGGCAGAGGCGTTCCAAAACATCGATGTTAAGCATCCTTTCATACAGAGTACAGTTACTTGAAGATGCTATCTTTTTTGACACTTCTTTCTTCAGTTGGTCTGCTCGTTCTATCATCCTTATCTGCTGAGAACAAGCAAAACATATATCCACTGTGGTCTGGCCCTCAAAAAAAAAAAAGTCTATGGTCTGCAAATTTATATTGTGTTATTGACGAAGGAGTACAAGTAAGTTCTTTAAGTATTGCCTGTAAATAAACAGCAGAACAATCATATCTACTTGAACACAACCTACGTCCATTCGTGCTACGCGTATAGGGACAGTCAGAACATACCATACCTTTTCAGTGGAGCAAGCCAAAGGACTGGAATAGATGGTTCAAAATTGGAAAGATTTATGTTGTCACTATTATCAGTGTCGGTGGCAGCGCTGGTACCAGCACACGCCGAAAGCTGCTGGCTCCACGAGGAAGAAGAACGGGGCGGCACCGTCGGAGCAGCAGCACGCGGTTGGACGACGCCAAGCCGCCGGCTATCAGTGCTGGCGTCGATGAGCGGCCACTGCTCCACCTCGTCTGTTGTTGCAGCTTCATGGAGAGCAAGGAGAGGCGGATACACGTGCTGCTCTCCATTTCCGAACTCTCTTTTTAAACATTTTTTTTTTTTGAAACGCTCTCTTTTTAAACTTCTGATGATGAAGATGTTTCCTACTCTGAGTAGCTGCTCATTTTGTGCGACACCTGAATGGCTTATATGGGCCTGCTATATCGAGCACGTTCCTAAAGCGATTACGCACAGCCAACGGTGGGCCAGCCCATGTCTACAGAGACGTGGGAGCACGCGGTCCAAGTGTTAAGATCTTGCGACATGACCTGTCTCGCGACCACAGCCATGGCTCGGCCGAAGCAGAGGATATTTGGTTCTCAAATTCTTCCCAGGGGCTGTCTCGCTGGCACAGCCATGCCTCAGCGTGTATTTTTTATAAAATGAACTTTTTTATAAAAGTTTATCATATATAAATTTTTGAGAAAAACATGTTCAGAAATAGACTTTTTTTCTTGACTCCACATGTTTGACGTCCAAGTTGAATATGTGAGCGCCGCTTCAATTGGCGCCAGGGGTGGGCGCCCAACCTCTACACGCCAATCTACATGATAGTTTATGCGGCACTCACATATTCAACTTGAACGCCAAAATATTTAGTGCTCAGAAAAAGAAGTTTTCCTAAAGGTCTATATATAACAAAATTTTACAAAAAAATCCATTTTGTAAAAATTTCACTGCCTCAGCCGAAGCGGATGATGTTTGGTCCTCAAATTCTTCCTAGCGGTTCCACCCAAATTCATGGTTTTGTGATACTATCCATCATCCTCAACAAGAATAAAATTTTCTCCATGTGGTCCAGCCCAATTCCGCAAAAGATAAAAAAAAATTCTACGACCCACAACTATCTACAGCCCCTACGTTGCGTACACTCACCAAATTCCAGCTCGGTTGCGCAGTTCGCGTCATTATTTAACTTGAATATTCCTACATGTTACTACTTGTACTGTAGTGGGGTTTAAAAAAAAGGTTTGTATTGTACTCACTCTCTTAAAAAATAGATGTCATTCTAGTTCTGGATACGAGAATTAAAGAGAAATGAAAAAAATAAGTGCATTAAAAACGAAGAGGAGAGAGATAGAGTTAGAAGTGTAATGAAAAAAAAAATATTGTATTAGGAAGAGGGAAAGGTGCATTGAGAAGTAAAAATGACATGTAATTTGAGAAAAATATGTAAAATTAGAATGACAGAGAGAGTAGTATTTGTAATCTATCAAATATATCAATGCTAGAAGAGTAAAGGTAGCACTAAGCTTATGTTCTACTCAAAAGCATGGTCCTTTAGTATTTGGTGAAGTGAAAGATTCAATTATTAGCAAGAGCCAAAAAATGTTGGGGCACCGGACTTCTTAAGGGCACCTTGTGTGTACTGCAAGAGCTGGATCTTTGTGGGCGTCATGCGTTATGGCCACAACAACCACTAACATCAGCAGTGGCGGAGCCAGACCAAATGATAAAGGGGGCTGAGCTTTCTTCTTCCTCTCTTCTCCTTCTTTTTTTTCTCTTTTTCCTTGCAAACACCATTGATTCAACCTTGTTTATGTCAAAATTAAGTAGGAGGGGCTTACGGAGGCTTGTAGAGGAGGGGGGGGGGGGGGGGGGGTGGAGGATCCCATAGTTTTTCTTTGCTAAAATGAATGGAGCTGATCAATAATGAATTATCTTGAGCGCTCATCTAGATATGAGTAGTCTGTGAATCTTTGGGTAGTGTGGTACTATGTAATAATTAAGTATTATCAGAGAAACTCAATGTATGAGATACTTTGGAAACGGGTTTGTTTTTATAATAATTTGTAATTCTGACGCTTGGATATTATCTATGTTTGATCGTTATTGTCTCTTTTCATAGAATTGATTTATTTCAGTGAACATGTTTTTTAATTGAACCAATATTTTTCATTGCTCTTCTTTTATTATTTTTCAAAAATTAGCCCTATCGGAGCCGTTCTTTTACTTTCTTGCATTGTACAACGAAATACTTTCATGCCCGTGATATCGTGTTGAACAATATTCGCGCGTGCGTGTCGCACGTGTATTTTTACTAGTTCAGATAAAACTAAACACTGGATGTAATTTTACACGGATCCACACCGTCGACTCTGCATCGTCCGGCTATCGATCAGCCCGTATGACCACAGCTGCTCGTGGATGTAATTTTACACGGATCCACACCGTCGATTCTGCATCGTCCGGCTATCGATCAGCCCGTATGACCACAGCTGCTCGTGGCATCCACGCCTCAATCCAGATCCAGCCCGCATATTCCCTTCCTCCGCTACCCACCTCCCCTCTTCTACCTCCGTACGCGTATTCTCGTCGTCCTCATCCGCAACGCCCTCCCTCCTGCCTCGCGTGGGCTGGAAGATCTGTCCGGACTCGGGTTGATTTCGTCCTCCTTTTTCTCGGTAAGGAAACCCTAACTTCTTCACCGATTTGCAGTTCCTTGTACGGAAACTTCCCCCCGTCTTTGCTGTGGCTTTGAGCTCCCCGCCTTCAGATCGTTCTCTTTCGGGGACGGATGTTCTGATTCGCCCGATTCGTTGCGGATATGTTGTTAGCTGCGCGGAGTAGTGACTTCAATTCCCCCCACCCCCGGCGCAAAATTCCCTCCTTGTCCCGCGTTGAGTCCGCCTGCCCCTCGTGGAACGGGATGGAAATTGGTTCATCCAAATCTTGCCGTAGAATTTGTTGATTCTGTGCTAGTTTTGTTATAATATGTTGTTTTGCTTGCTTTTCATCTATATTGCTTGATTGTTTGATTCTGGGACATGTTAATTTGACAGGTGGGGTTTTCAACTCCACACGTTTCATCTGATCGGAGCGACTCTTTTATGAGTCTACAAGGCATCCAGCATGAAGTTTTTAGAATACACTCCCTTCGACAGGTAAGCATTCTACCTGTTGCTGTTGATCTGCTCTTGGTGGCATGCAATTATATTTCCCTAGTTTACTAATGCTGTAGTTTTGTCAATCCTTTTATTTTTTGCAGTATAAATTTGTTCCTCGAGCAACTCAACCTTGGGGATTGCACAATCCGGGGAAACCTTGAAGCCTTCTCATGTAAGACTATGCTCCCCTGACTCTCATTGGGCTTGTTGCTTCATCAGAATGAGAGCTGAACTGCTTTGTTAATTTGTAGGCAAGCACACTGGGACGGACCGTCGTCTTTCAATAAGTCTTGAACATGAGGTACACGCTCAGTTGACCCATGAATACATTACCTGTCATTTTTTCTTTCAGTGAGACCATGGATTAGTACACATGTGCGCTACTGTTGATTTGTTTAGGCATTCAATCTTCTCACTGGGATCATAATGAAGTGAAACAAAGTTTTCCAATGCCTAGATAGTCCTTGGAGCCTTGTTGGGTGGCCCTTTATTTGGCATGTATATTCCCTCCCCTTTTGTTTTCAGTTTAAAAGAATAAAAGTGATACAAAGTTAGGAACCATGTGCTAATGGAGTGGCTTGTTTTCTTTCTTTATGCTAACTTTATTTAGACGTATCTTTGTTTTCCTTTTCTCCATTTTTGGAAGGTGATATATCCTCTCGTATTTGATTTGCTGTGTTACCAGGCATTAGTTTTGTATAGATTATCTTACATACTTGAAGATGAAATATACAAAATGATTCATACGCGACTTTGCAACTGAGTGACACTCTTCTTCAAGTTGTGTTCTTATGCCCTTACTGCCGTGCTTGGCTTTATCTTCTATTCTGGTTTTATCCCTGTTTGCAAGACAGGGAGCATGCTCCTTGTTTCTCTGGTTTGTGGATCAGGGGGCAGACAATGTTTATTCTGAATCAAATAAATTCTAAGTGTCACTAGGTGAAGTTAATACTTAATACATTATCGCCATGTAGTTTTTGTTTAGTACAATATATTTCCTGAAAACATTGGACCATTTAGACTTCAGAGAACACATCGTTACCTTGAGAGGTTATCCCTTTTCCAAAGCTTACGTGTATGAAGTGTATGTGTATGCATGTTATTTTTCTAATAATGCTCTAACTAATGTTTCTGCTGTGAATTCAGATTCTTGATTACCTTGGCAAGTCTTCTGATAGTGATCCATCTTCACCAGTGGAACACTTGTCATCCAGATCGAGGTAAGGACATGAAGACTACCTTTATTGTGCTTGTGCACAATTTCGTTTTGCAAGGTCTAACTTTTTCCCCTTTTTTTTTTGTGTGTTTATCCAGCCGGAAAACTTTGATATATCTAGTTCTTACTCTTGGCCATATGTATCCAGATTATGATTTCAGGTAAACTTTTTTTTCTTCAAAAGTAGTGTGTTCTAGTATGATCTGGGAGGAAGGATATATGGGTAATGTCATAGTCAGCTTTTCTTGGGCGATATGGCAACCCGCTTTTGTCCTTTCCGACCAGCCTAAGGGGGTGTTGTCAGATGGTATGACAGACGGATTAATAACCGTTGCTCTTTGAGCTGAGAGTTCAATTCTCTCCATTTCCCTTGGCCAATTTGGTATTTGATGGATCAACTTTCTTAAGGTCTCCTGCTTGTCATGCCATTGATTCATGATGGGCCGACCTTCAGATTAAATTTAACATCACTTTATCAACATTTGTTCCCTGAGCAGTGCTGTTCAAGCACACCTGTTCTTCAGAGAAGAGGAGTGGGAGAGTTTCAAGCTGATGATAGACACCTACTTATCTGACGCTTCTAGGGTAATACTTTCTGGTTCTCTTTTGTGTTAGTCATGCGTAATGTATGCATTCATTGAATAGAAATGGACTCGTTTAGTAACTGGAAATTGAAAAGGGAAAAATCACTGAACTAGGCATGTTGCCACATCTATTTCTTAAATGGTACTGAGGTTGCCATTTTGCTGTTTCACTAACCTGATGTGCCTAAACCAAATTGGACTTCTGTTCAGCAATGGGCAACAACAAATGACGGCACTTCTCTTCTGGACAGCATGACTAAAGCTATTGATGAGGTAAACATTCACTTAAATATTTGGTTTTCATGTGGTTGTGTGTTTACACCTTATGTTGTAGGTTATCAAAATCAGAGAGTGTGACATCTACAGCTATAATCCAGACTCCGATGGAGATCCAGTCCTAGAGAAAGGGGCCATGTATGTTCATCTTAACTGATACAAACTAGATGGTATATTTAACCAGTTAAAAGGACAATCTTATGTGGATATTCAATTCCTTCTTGCAGATGGTCATTCAACTACTTCTTCTACAATAGGAAGCTAAAGCGAGTAGTGAGCTTTCGATGTTATTGTACTAGGTAGGTTTGCACCAACCCGCATTGTTCTTATGAAACAAAATGAATTACTGATGCTTTTTTATTTTTCCCACAGCAAATTGTCAGGAGATGACTTCCTAATTGGCGCTCCATCTGATGGCGAAGAGGAAGATGCCTTAATTGACATGGACATATGACTGACTGTTCTGCTAGGGATATATGACCAACCAATGTGACCTGCTGTGTAATATAAACCATATGTGTAGTTTCGGTTAGGATCCTTCGGGTCTTCGTCTGTATCATGTTATCTACATAAACCGTGGTATGCGTTAGCTTTGTATGTGGATCTGAGATTTTTGCAGCCCCACAAATCTTTGAAACTTGAACCGCCACAGCACTCTACTGTTTGTTGGCAACGTTCGCCATGGGCAGTTTGTATTGCGAGGAAATGGTCAGGTTGAATAAATAACCTGGTGCTTTTATCTCTTGTTTCTCTTTATGATAGTATCTGTAACATGATAGTTGTAATTCCAAGGAAATATCGACTCCAAAACACCTTTTTACAATGTGGTCGTACAGATGAGTCGGATGCATAACAGCAGTACTCTTTTCTTGGTTGATTCCTGCATTTGTTAGTCCTCTTGTCATGGACCTAGCAAGTTCATGCACAGTATCTAAATAGTGCCGGAGCCGGAGCATTTGGGTCTGTTGACTCGCCTGGAATAGTATCTTGATTTGGACGACGGAACGATGCATTGTTACGAACGGATGGGCTGTATCACTAGTTGGAGGCCCTTTGCTAAGTCGCGAGTGCATGATTGGTGCACAGGCACAGCTAGTGTTGATGTACTATTTCACCTTTTCATTAAGGACCGCGCGGTGTCACCGCATGCTTGCTTGGTCCACAAATTGAACAGGACATTCGCCAAGGCGTTCCCCAGCATACAAAGTATTACATTGTGTGATGTCTTGCAAAACCATTTGTTATACGAGAATGACAAATCATTGGCCTGTATACAGAAATCCCTACAAAAACAGGTGTGGGTCGGATCCAAACTACTAAAGAAATGGGCATTTGTAACTAGAACTTGGGTCGGGGAATCTGGAAAAATATCGCTAGGTAGTCATAATCTCCAAATCCACATAGGGATGCTAGAGTGCACAAAATTTAAAGTGACGGATAGCACTTCATATAGTACATACAATTGTTGTAGTATTGTGCTGCCAGCTAAAGGAACGAAATTCACATATTATCTAGTTGTTGTGAGGGTGGCATACAATTGTAGTGTTGTTACTAACGAAATTGACATTAGCATCCTATGAGTTTCATCGACATGCATGTTTACAGCGGTCAAAAGTACTAGCTGTGTATCATGCCACGCCTATGAAAAGTCAGCATTGCTAAACGAGAACACAGCATGAGTGCTCCGGTAGGCAGCGCCACACCTAACCACCGCAGGAGGTCTCATGCAACAACGCCTCCCGCTTTAACTGCCCCCGCACCGCACGCAGCCGCTTTTCGCGTCGCTGCGGCGCTCCGCTTGATAAAAAGCTCCCGCGCGCCATTTGATTCGCCTTCTCACGTACGCTGTTGGCCACGGGCGACACGGACGGAGACACACACCTCGCGCATCATGGAGGCCGCCGCTGCGTGGCGCGCGCGCTCTTCTTCGTCCCTGCCCGCGTTGTTGTTGCTGCTGCTCGCGGCGCTGTGCTTCTCGCCGGCGGCCGGAGCGCGCGCGACGGCGCTGATCGTGTTCGGCGACTCGACGGTGGACGCCGGCAACAACAACGCCGTGGCGACGGTGGTGCGGAGCAACTTCCCGCCCTACGGCCGCGACTTCCCGGGCCGCCGCGCCACGGGCCGGTTCTGCAACGGCCGCGTCGCCACCGACTTCTACTCCGAGGCGCTGGGGCTGGGACGCGCCTTCGTGCCGGCCTACCTCGACCCGAGCTACGGCATCCGGGACTTCGCCATCGGCGTCTGCTTCGCCTCCGCCGGCTCCGGGCTCGACGTCGCCACCTCCCGCGTCTTCGTAAGCCAACACTCTCCGCTGCCCTCAGTTCTTCTTCTTCCCTGAATGAACTCACTCCATCGATCGTGATTAAAGAGTTCTGCGATCGATTCTTGGACACACAGGGTTTTGCTGACGAGCATGCAGTGGATTTCTGCTGTGCTGGTCAGCAAGGACGGGATCGAGTGGTGCAATGTTCTTTTTGCTAGGAGTGTATAGTTCCATTTTAAGATGCAGTGAACCTGCCCAAATCATCTAGCTAGGAACCTGACATGCTCTTGATTGGGCTACGTGGACTCAGTGTCTCTACATGGATAGTTTGAAACTCTAGATCTTTTGCTTTATCTAGATTGTTGACATATTTCTCTAGTTTTTTCTTCTCATAACCTTTGTTTTCCGCTTTTCAATCGGCTCTGGGCAACGATCGTTGTAAACACCATTATTTCATTTAATTCAAATGAGTGACTTCAGGGGGATAACACTCACCATAGTTTCCCTAACAAAAAAGAGATTGGCATGCAATCCTCAAAATTATTTTTTTTAAAAAATACATTTGTAAAAAGTCATAGTGCAATGTATTCGGCAGAATGGTTTTAACCCATGCACCCACCGTACGTGGAGAATAAAAGAAAGTACTGTTCTTGGTCCTACAGTTGCAATTTTACTGCCAACTACGCTGGCTTGTCAGAAAAGTCGCTGTACGATACTAATGTACTTATAAAAATGATGTGAGCGGCGGTCACCATTTTCATCACCCAACTCGTTTCCTCAGGAGTAAAAATGAGAATACGCATCTACCGGTGGTAATTTGTTTGTGTACTACGTATAGAAGTGTTTTACATATTTGGCCCTAGCTACTCGGTATCAACAACAAATCTGGAAGGAGTACTTGCTAGAAGTGTTTGCTAGGTCTACAAACCTGAAATTGACTTGATTATTTTTGAAGTATGAATTCCAATATCTAAAATAAGGACTACCTCTGTTCTTAAATATATGATGTTTATGAGAGCTAATCTAGTTCAAATTTAACTAGTTTTGTTGTCTTAAGAGTCATAGATTTAAAACACGGGGAATATATACTTCGATGGTTAGGCAAGTTCAAAACATTGTTGATCCCCAACTTGCAGCTTATTTGGTAAATAGCCCGATTCTATCATTTCCCACCTGCAAACTAACTGCATTTGTACCCATAATCGGACAAAACAGCATACGGGCCTTTTTTTTTTACTGATGTAAGAAAGTGAAATCATTTCTGACCCAAGTTCATACCAGCAGAACACTTCGCTTCATTTACTGCAACGAGTTCATTTTTGTTTGTGCTGCATTCCGGATTCATTTAGAGCGTCCCTAATAATTGCTTTTTAGCTAATTTTTAGAATTGTTTAATGAAGAAAAAGAAGAGAGAGAAAATAGCTAACTCTTCCTCAAAAGGCAGCCTCTAAAAAAAATATAAGACTTAAACATAGACCCCATTCCTCTTCAAATATTTATAAGAGCTAGCAGCTGCCTCTTAGCTAACTCTACTATTGAAGACGCTCTTGGCTACTGCTTCCTTTAACGGGCCATGGTCCACCGAATTCACTGCATACGAGTTCGATCGTCTTGCGGAACCAATAAATCCTTATGAGCTTTTGTGCAAGATTCCCGCTGCGCTTTCGACAGAAAGCAAGCAACATCCTCGTGTGCTGCCTCTGGATCCTCTTTGCTGTGAGTGAGACGGCGAGCAGAGTTATTGCAACAGACTCATTGTTGATGGATCAGGGTCCTCTCACCTCTGCAGCGTAGCACAAAATTCAGACTACTGTAGTAGAGCGTGTAGAAACGTAGACGTGGTTTGGGGGAAGCCTCGCACAGCTTGGAGCCGGGGGTTCCGTTTATATAAAGACTCAATGGAGTCAATCAGAGATTACAACGATCGCATGATCGGGTTACAGCTGTTAAGATATGTACGAGATTAGGAAACAAATCCTATACGCTAACACCCCCCCGCAGTCGAAACGGGAGGTGCCCGGACGCACAGACTGGACCGGAAGTCAAGAAACATCTGTGTTGGCAAGCCCTTCGTCATGATGTCGGCGAACTGAAGTCCCGTGGGTACGTGAAGGACGCGCACTTGACCAATGGAGACCTTCTCCCGCACAAAGTGAATATCGATCTCAATGTGCTTGGTTCGCCGATGATGAACGGGGTTAGACGACATGTAAATTGCACTCACATTATCACAGTATACCACCGTGGCGGAGCGCAGAGATTGATGTAGTTCCTGGAGCAGCTGACGGAGCCAACAACATTCAGCAACGGCATGAGCGACCGCCCGATATTCTGCCTCGGCGCTGGAGCGAGAAACAGTTGTCTGACGCTTGGAGGACCAAGAGATGAGACTATCTCCCAAGTATACGCAGAAGCCGGAGGTAGACCGCCGAGAATCAGGGCAGCCAGCCCAATCCGCGTCGGAATAGGCCGTAAGTGTCGAGGTCGAGGTAGCATGCAGCTGGAGTCCGTAGCCGAGTGTCCCCTTGACGTATCGCAAGACGCGTTTGATCAACGCAAGATGCGGTTCACGGGGTTCATGCATGTGAAGGCAGCACTGCTGGACGGCATAGGCGATGTCGGGCCGTGTGAGGGTCAAGTACTGAAGAGCGCCGGCGATGCTACGGTAGGAGGATGGATCCTCCACTGGGGCGCCATCAGTAGCGGAGAGTTTGGCCTGAGTGTCCACTGGAGTTGTGGTAGAGTGGCAATCGGCCATGCCGGCTCGCTGGAGAAGGTCCGTCGCATACTGGCGTTGTGACAAGAAGAGCCCAGACGCAGACCTCGTCACAGAGATGCCGAGGAAGTAGTGGAGGTCGCCAAGATCCGTCATAGCGAACTCGCCATGCAGACGACGTATCAGGCGAGTCAGCAGAGCCGTCGAGGAAGCCGTAATGATGATGTCATCGACGTAGAGCAGCAGGTAGCAGACATCAGCACCATCCTTGAGGATGAACAGAGAAGTATCCGAAGCCGACGAGGAGAACCCCAAAGTACGAGCGTAAGTGGCGAAACGCTGGTACCAGGCCCTGGGCGCCTGCTTGAGGCCGTATAGGGACTTCCGTAGCTTGCAGACGTGGTGAGGATGTCGCGCGTCGACGAAACCTGAAGGCTGAGCACAAAACACCGTCTCATCAAGGTTACCGTGAAGGAAAGCATTCTTGACGTCAAGCTGTCTTATAGGCCATGAGTGGGAGGCAGCGATGCTGAGGACGACGCGGATGGTGGCCGGTTTCACAACCGGACTGAAAGTCTCGTCGTAGTCGATGCCGGGCTGTTGGGAGTAGCCGCGCACAACCCATCGTGCCTTGTACCGGGCGAGAGAGCCATCCGAGTTGAACTTGTGCTTGAAAACCCACTTGCCCGAGACAAGATTGGCGCCGGACGGACGAGGTACAAGGCTCCAAGTATCATTGGCGAGGAGAGCCTTATACTCATCTTCCATGGCAGCACGCCAATTTCCATCAAGAAGAGCTTCACGATATGTCTTGGGCACAGGAGAGACCGTGGCATGGAGCGAGGCCGACAAGTTGAGTCTGTCAACAGGGCGGACAATGCCGGCCTTAGCCCGGGTGCGCATGTCATGCGGACCGGGGGCAGGCCGGGCAGTCGGCTGCTGCGGAGCGACAACCGCAGGTCTGCGACCAGACGGGCCGCGGCGACGAGGAGCAGCAGGGGCAGCACGTGGAGACTCCGGGGGCGCTGTTGCTGCAGGTGTCGGGGAGGCCGCGCCGGAAGCGACCTGATGGTCGTCGGGCGCGGGCACGATCCGGGAGTCGTCGGACGTGGGCACGGGTGCCGAACCATCCGTAGTGGAGGTCGGCCCCGTAGCTGGAGGTGTGGTACGCCCAGGAGAGGACGGGGACGTTGGCACCGCGGCAGGAGTATGTGCTGCAGGTGACGAACGTGCATGGCTGCCACACGAAGTATTAGGCCGGTGCTGGTGGCCTGACGTAGGAAGCACATAAGGGTCCTGCAAAAAATCCAAAGCAGTCTCCACTGATTGTGGAGGTGAGGATAGCGACGCAAAAGGGAAAACAAACTCGTCAAAGGTGACATGCCTCGAGATGATGACACGGCGTGAGACAGGATCGTAACAGCGATACCCGCGATGGCAAGAAGGATAGCCAAGGAAGATACAGGCGACAGACCGAGGTTGGAGTTTGTTGGATGTGGTGGCAGCGGTGTTTGGATAGCAGAGACAGTCGAACACTCGAAGGTGTGCATAGGAGGGTTTGGTGCCGTGAAGTTTAGAATGGGGAGTGGCCATACGGAGAGCGCGAGATGGGCGTAGGTTGAGTACATGGACAGCAACATCTAAAGCTTCAGCCCAAAAGGACGGCGGCATGTGAGCTTGAAGGAGGAGCGTGCGCATTGTGTCGTTGATGGTACGAATGGCGCGCTCCGCCTTACCATTCTGTGGTGAGGTGTATGGACAAGAGAGCCTGAGGCGAACACCATGAGCATCAAAGAAGCTGCTAGTCACGTTGTTGACAAATTCCGTGCCATTATCAGTCTGTAGAGAACGAACTGACGCATTGTACTGGGTGCGAACAAGAGCAAAAAAGTTTTGTAGTGTAGCAGAAACACTAGACTTTGTGCGCAAGGGAAAGCACCAGTAAAAATGTGAGTAATCATCGACAATGACTAGATAATACTGATAACCCGAAGTGCTCAAAACTGGAGATGTCCATAAATCGCAATGGATTAAATCAAAAGCAGCACTAGAAACTGAAGTAGAGCTACTAAATGGGAGACGGACGTGCTTTCCAATTTGACAAGCATGACACAAATGGCTACTGAGTTTATTGGTGGGGATCGTCGATGAGCGCTGCAGCGAGGTGGTGGCGTCGCGACCAGGATGACCAAGGCGCCGGTGCCATACTTCAGCATCGATGACGGTGGATAAGAAGGCGAAGACTTTATTGGCGGTAGTGGGCTGCGGCGGGATGGTGTAAAGGTCGCCGGAGCTATTGCAGCAAAAAATCACGGCCTTCGTCCGAAGATCCTTCACAGAGAAGCCAAAAGCGTCAAACTCAATGGAACAAGAATTGTCACGAGTAAACTTTCGTACGGACAAAAGATTACGGACAAGTGAGGGAACATGAAGCACATCGTTAAGTGTAAAGGAAAGACCAGAAGGAGTATGAAGAAAGGTACGACCAGCAATGGATACGGGCATGGAGGCGCCGTTCCCAACAGTGACAAAATGTGGTGTATGAAGGGGACGAGCAGAGCGAAGTATACCATCGTTGGAGGTCATATGTGAGGAGGCGCCGGAGTCGACAACCCACCCGCCATTGAGGGTGAGGTTGTTAAGAGCAGCGACAAGGCCGGAGCTGTCCCATGACGGTGTCGATGAGGACCTGGGCGCCGGCTGCGACTGATGTAGAGGAGGAGCCGTCGTGGTGAGTGCCTGCTGTGGCGCCGGCCCAAGAACGCTTGAACGTCCAAGGCCAGGTGCAGCCCACGTGTTGGTCGCTGGATTGTAGCAAATCCAGGGACCGCCGGGAAGATTTCCAGGGCCGCCGGAGGAGCGGAACGGAGTGGGTGCGCTGCCCTTTTTCTTCCCTTTGCCCTTGTACCGGTTGTTGTTGTTGGAGGAGCCGGACGAGGCATGAGAGGCGGTGTGCGACGACGGCGCAGGAGTCGACGTGCGACAGTTGGAGCCGGTGCAGGGAGTGCTCTTGGCGGCTGTGGCCATCATTGCCTGAGCGGCGGCCTCCTTGGCAGAATTCTCGATGCGCCGCTCCTCGGAGAGGAGCATGGAACGCGCCTTGACGAACGTCGGCAGCGTGGATGACATGGAGATGTAGGACGCTGCCTGGGACATGCGTGGGCTCAGACCGCGAATCATGTTGAGGACCAGAACACGATCATCGACGGCGGAGTCGGCGTCGCGGAGCGCATCCGCGAGGCGCTTCAGCTCCTTGAGGTAGGCAGAGACAGTCATGTCGCCTTGAACAAGACTGTGGAACTCAGAGAGGAGGACGATAGCACGGCCTTCCTTGTTGTCGTTGAAGAGTTCTTCAGCAGCGACCCAGACTTCACGCGCCGTCTTGTCCTCGTCGTCAGTGATGAGGTCGAGAACGTCGTGGTTGATCAGGCCGAACATGGCCGTGAGGACAGCATAGTCATCTTGAGACCAAGTTACATCTGTAGGGTTGGGATCGACGGAGCCGTCGATGTGGTGGAGGAGGCCATGGCGTCCAAGAAGAGCACGCAGGTGGAGGTTCCACTTCGTGAAGTTGTGGTTCTCCAGGTCAAGGATGACCGGAGGCGGCGGCCGACTTGCGGCAGCGAGAGAGGCAGCACCGGAAACATGGCCACTGAACACAGAGATCGTGCTAGCGGTGGTGCTGCTCATCGAGCTGGAGGACGAGCTGGAGGTAGTAGACTCGGTAGACATGATAGGCAGCGGAAGGAGAGAACCGCGGCGGCAGGAGGTGCGGCGGCGGCGTAGGGTTTAGGCACAGGAAAGAAAAACCTAAACTGATACCATGTAGAAACGTAGACGTGGTTTGGGGGAAGCCTCGCACAGCTTGGAGCCGGGGGTTCCGTTTATATAAAGACTCAATGGAGTCAATCAGAGATTACAACGATCGCATGATCGGGTTACAGCTGTTAAGATATGTACGAGATTAGGAAACAAATCCTATACGCTAACCGAGCAAACAGTAATTTGTGAGAAGGGATACAGTAGCCTGAATTATACTGTAGCAAGCACTGTTGAAACAGTATCGACAGTTACTGTAGTCCATTTGTTGTACTGTTCGCGGGGGTACTGTAGCAGTGAATCGGATCGCTCTGTTCCTGATCAGACGATGCAGGAGAGGGCTAATTTCCAACTACTGTAGCACCTCTGAATTGAACCCTTCAATTCAGAGGACCCCGATCCGTTATGGATTGCCGTTCTCCTGTAAATGCTACAGTACTACTAGTTGGGTCAGTTGCGGTCAATTGGTACTGTCGAACTCAAAGCTATCAGGTTCGCCCAAGAGCGGCCGAAAAGAAATAGAGAATTGGAGTATTATTATCATGGCGAATACTGCTCAGTGCACCGTAGATCTTGAATTTATGGCAATTACATACTCCCTCTGTTTTTAATTATACGATGCCGTTGATTTTTTTGTCAAACTTTGACCAATAATATATATGAAAATAATTAGTTGCTTAACGTGAAATGCATATTGTTGGATCTATCATCAAAAACACTTTAAGATTAACTTATACATTTAGTTGTTTGTATAAATATTTATGAATAAAACGAATGGTCAAAGTAACGAGAAAAGTCAACGACGTCATATAATTAAAAAGGAAGGGAGTACCTGGGGTGTTTTTTTTTTTCGTTTTTGTGAAGCGAAGAATGTTGAATTAACCTGCTGGTGTTTTGCATGTGTATGCAGAGGGTGATCCCGCTGTGGAGGCAGGTGGAGATGTTCCGCGAGTACAAGGCCCGTCTGGCCGAGCACCTGGGCGCCGCAGAGGCCGGCGCGGTGTTGTCCGGCGCCGTGTACGCCGTGAGCATCGGCACCAACGACTTCATCGAGAACTACTTCGCGCTGACGACGACGCGGTTCCTCGAGTTCACGCTGCCGGAGTACACGGACTACCTGGTGGGCCTGGCCCGTGGCTTCCTGGCCGAGCTCTACGCGCTGGGCGCCCGCAAGATCGGGTTCACGGGCCTCGGCGCCATGGGCTGCCTGCCCCTCGAGCGCGCCCGCCGCCCCCGCCCTGGGCTGGGCCTCGGCGCCGGCGGCGGATGCGACGAGGACCTCAACGCCGCGGCGCGCGCCTTCAACGCGGCGCTGCGGGACATGGTGGACGAGCTGCGCGGCGAGCTGCCCGGCGCCGACGTCCGCGTCGCCGAGGTGTACGATTTCTTCGAGGGCGTGGTGCGCGCGCCGGCGAGGTACGGGTTCGCGCGCGCCGACGTGGGGTGCTGCGGCACGGGCCGGTTCGAGATGGGGTACGGGTGCAGCGCGTGGGACCCGCGGACGTGCGCCGATGCCGGCAAGTTCGTGTTCTGGGACGCCGTCCACCCGTCGGAGCGCGCCAACCAGATCGTCGCCGAACACCTCTTCAACACCACCTTCGGCGCCTTCGACTGATGAATGACCCGACGCAGGTCAGGCGCCATTATTGGTGACCTGAGCCTGAAGTAGTGAATTGACAAGAGTAGTGGCTGCTGACGATTGGTTAACTACTGTAGATCTCTAGAGTGTGTTTGCTGTGTGCGACTGTCCCTGGCTTAACAAGCGATTGGCATGTTGTGCTGTGTGCAATTGTCCCTGGCTTAACAAGAGTAGAACATACGTCTATTGTACCATGGACTCCATGGCCCGACAGCTGCGGCCGCAATTGTCTGCAGTGTGCGTTCGCATTGTTCAGAGTTTCACACAGTATGTTCTAAAAAAAAAATGTCTCACTGAGTAATGTTGGATGGCCAATCAGTGATGCATGCGCAAGGTTGGTTGGTCTTTCATCAGGCATGGATTTGGATGAGGGAATGAAAAACACAGCATTTTCATCCAAAAAAAATAGAGCACAGATTCAGAGATGAGGTTCTTCAGACAAGTTGTATGGAGATAATGTGCTAGAAAACTACATATCTTCTCTTTTTTTTTGCGAAAGAGAAAACTACATATCTTGTTCATCTTGATCCGTTCGAAATTATACTTTGTCAGCTACTATCACGAAAACCCAATGCAGATAGCTTGTCAGTGCTGAATCCTCAAAAACCAACACTACTAATACCGTTCTTGATTGTAAATATATTTTTTTCGACTGTCAGATTGTAAATATATCAATCAGATGTAATAGGTATGTCGATGTGCATGTTTCATGTTCGTACAAAATTTTAGTGTTGCTCAGTCAGAACATCTCTCGATTAGTTCGCTCTGTGTGCACCGCGCAGCTGCTCACCGCTAATGCTGCTCACCGCTTGGATGATCTGGAAGGAGTGAAATGCGCGCGTGTTCGACGACAAGGCAACTACTGTGCAGCAGCTAGTAGCCTCCATCGAGCAAGAGCAAGACCTGTGGATTGCCGCGGAGGCCAAGAATTTAGCCAGGTTGCAGGCACCTACTACGGTTTAGTCCAAATCGTGTTCTTTCAGCTGTAACGTACTGGGTAGCATTCCATTGGTCCTTAGACAGACAATAAACCTTTAACCATTGCGAACGCCAGTGGGTGATGGCGTGGCGCGAGGCGCAAGGCGCATGTAACACCTAATGTAACCATTCTTTTCTTCTTTTTAATAGAAAGATACACAGCTCTCCTGCGTATTCTTGAAAAAAAAAGAACATCTCTCGATAGAACAAATTAGGTGGTGAAGAATTTGATGCACACAAAAAACTTTTTGTGTCCTTATGACAGAAAATTAGCTTTATTATTGCGGATGTAAAATGAAGACATGCCAACAAGAAAAGGTGCATTTTTGGAAGAAATACATGGAACATTTTTTATTTCTTGGCATTTCTAGCTTGGTTAAAATTTTCTTGTTGTGGGAAAATAGCTTTATATTTTTAGCGTGGCGTTACAGATATCCATATAAACTTTGCCGATTCATTGAAATGTTTAATGTGGTCAGCTTTGGGTATTGTACGAAAAGTCAATATAAGGCTCTAGACTGAGAAGAACCGAATAACCACGCCTCCAGCTTACAGCTCCCGCGCGCCAATCGCCCTCGACACATTCTTACGTTGCCACGCGCATCATGGCTACGTGGCGCGCGCGCTCTTCGTCGTCCCTGCCCACGTTGGCGGTGCTGCTGCTGCTGGCGGCGCTGCTTTGCTTCTCGCCGGCGGCGGCGGCGGCGGGCTCTCTCGCGACGGCGGTGATCGTGTTCGGCGACTCCACGGTGGACTCCGGCAACAACAACTTCTGGCCGACGGTGGCGCGGGCCAACTTCCCGCCCTACGGCCGCGACTTCCCGGGCGGCCGCGCCACGGGCCGGTTCTGCGACGGCCGCCTCCCCACCGACTTCTACTCCGAGAAGCTGGGCCTCCGCTCCTTCGTGCCGGCCTACCTGGACCCCAGCTACGGCATCCAGGACTTCGCGACCGGCGTCTGCTTCGCCTCCGCCGGCTCCGGCCTCGACGCCGCCACCGCGGGCGTCCTCGTAAGTCTTCCAATACCTAGTAGTCTGAATTAAGAAAGCATCTGCAAGCACATTCATGTTGAGTCATGCATCGTACTTACATGTTGAGGATATTCATGCATGCCAGTCTATATCCAGAACGTGATCCCTCTGTCTATATCCAGAACGTGATCCCTCTGTCGAAGCAGCTGGACATGTTCCGCGAGTACAAGTCCCGGCTGGAGCAGCACCTGGGCGCGGCGCAGGCCGGCGCGGTGCTGTCGGGCGCCGTGTACGTGGTCAGCATCGGCAGCAACGACTTCCTGGAGAACTACTTCGCGCTGACGACGGCGCGGCACCTCCAGTACGCGACGGTGCCCGCGTACACGGCATACCTGATGGGCCTGGCCCGGGCGTTCCTGTCGGACCTGCACGCGCTGGGCGCCCGCAAGATCGGCTTCCTGGGCCTGGGCCCCATCGGCTGCCTCCCCGTGGAGCGCGCCCGGCTGCTGGGCCTCGCCTGCGACGACGCGCACAGCGCCGCGGCCCGCGCCTTCAACGACGCAGTGCGGGCCACGGTCGCGGCCGGGCTGCGCGACTCCTTCTCCGGCGCCGACGTGCGCGTGGCCGAGGTGTACGGGTTCGTGGAGGCGCTCCTGCGCGCCCCGGGGAGCTACGGGTTCGACCGCGCCGACGTGGGGTGCTGCGGGTCCGGGCGGGTCGAGACCGGGTACGCGTGCAGCGCGTGGGACCCGCGGACGTGCCCCGAGGCCGGCAGGTACGTGTTCTGGGACGCCGTCCACACCACGGAGCACGCCAACCGGGTCATCGCCGACTACCTCTTCAACACCACCTTCGGATCCTTCTAAGTATCGTGGACTGGACGGACGATTTGGTTTAGTTCGTTCGTTATTAATTACGATCTTGTGGTTTCGCCATGCTGCCTGCCGGGTGTATCGCTCAATGTGCAAATGTATGTGCGTACTACTACTACTACTACGGATGCATGGTGATTCCTGCGCGATCGCAGGATGGCCCTGCAGCTGAATGTACGTCGCAATAATCTGCTGTGTTCCAAAGCAATTGTTCGTTGGCACTGCTCAGAGTCCGACAGATTCAGAGATGCGGTGCTTCAGGTAACTTGTATGCATATTCACAACTCGGAGCAGACTCAGTCAGAACTTACAAAAACGGAATGCACAAGGAAAAAAGTAATGACTACTTAGTGCTGCTTAATCTTAGCATTGTCAAAATTGTGTCAGATGAACTAAATCTTACTCCTACACACACTTGCCATACACAGAGCAGGCAATGTACAGTCAGATGCGCGACCGGAAAGCTTAGCTTAACTACACTCTTTCAGTCTCTGCCAACTAGGAACTACTCCGGAAGATGGACCATGGGCTGGTCGATCTCGCCGTCCTTGACGTTCGCCGTTCCGCCGCGGGTCCATCGCCCCTACACTGAAAAATTAAACAAAGCAAGTCTCAGATCAGCCGGGTCGAGTAGGCAGAGGAATTCGTTCGTTTGACACCCAAATTCACGAACGAAATTTTGCGCGAACGAAGAAATGACAAGTACTACTACTACTACGTACCTGCGCGTGGTCAGCTGCTAGCTAGTTGTGCGAGGGGTTGGCGTGGGACCCGGGCACCGGCCGGCGCCCCAGGCTGGCCCCCGCGCGCCTGAACGGCGTCGCCGTCCGCCACCCGCCGACGTCCATCTCCTGCTTCTCCCCCGGCGTCTCCGGCGACACCCGCGGCTCCGTCACCAGCAGCCTCCGGCTCCTCCAGTGGCGACTGCTCTCCGGCGTCGTCGCACCGGCGGCACGCGCCGCCGTCGAGGAGCAGAGGAGGAGCACGAGGAGGATCGGCACAAAACTTGCACGGTGTAGTAGCAACCGGCGCCTGGCCATTGCTGTCTGCGTGGACTCCGGCAGCTCAGCTGCAGACGCAGTGCGCGAGCGAGTGAGCGGAGAGTGCTGCGATGCCTCCGGCTGTTGAGGCAGTCACAGGGGTGAAGTAGGAGGAGGAGCTGATGAGATTTGCGTTGTGGTCTGGAAGACTGGAATGGAACCGGGAGCATAATTGCCGGTGGCAGTTAGATATAGGTGGTTAACGGGGGCATTGTTTAACCCGATCAAAGTTATTAGTGGGAGTGTGTCAGTCATCGCCATCTGCAGGTTCACATGTAACTTAGCTCCCGCCATGTGCGCACCCGCCGCGCCTAAGCGTAGATCAGGTCGGGAACACATGTCCAGAGGAGTAAAATTTGTCCGGTCCAACAAAGATTCAACCAACTGGATTGTCAAGTTCTCCACAAGCATATGGTGAGACATCCCCGGCAGATCCGTCCGCGGTATATTTAAAAGGGGAAAACTGACTACTGAGTTGTTTACTTGTAACTACCGAGAACTTCCAGAAGACCAGAACGCAGTTTGTTAAAATTCTTTCGCAGTACTGACACACGACTAGTACTTCTTTACTTTTTCCGGGCATGGAGTTCTTCCACAAATAACACCAGAAAGTTTCCTTTTATTCCATTTTCCTTTGCTTCCAGTAATTTCATTTTAGCAGGCTGCTTGCACCTTGCAGCACACAGTCTATATGCACCGGATAGGCCACCAATAATTCAGCTCAGGATCCGGACCGAGAGTTCTGCCCGTACGTGGAGAGTGGTGGCGCTCGCTTTTCTCCTCCAAAAAGTCTCAAGACGCGAATGATCCGTCATGTGTCACACTCACACACACGCACGCCGCATCTTTGACCGGCGAGAATGAGAGAGAAACCTTGGCAACCCGATCGTGAATACCAGCAGCATTTCCACGATTCAGATTCATTTCGGCATTACATTACCAACTCGATCGAGAGAGGAGATGAGATCATCGTGTCGTGTGTAGCGTGTAGGCTCTCGTGCGTTCATGTGAGGAGAGAAGAGGCTGGCACGTGATGGACGGATCCCATGGTCGGAACTCGAAGCCTCGGCGCGGCCGCGGCGGTGGATGGAATGGAATGGAGTGGCACTGACGACCGCCCAGCCAGCCTCTACCTGCTGCTCCGTCCCTCTGATCGGGATTGCAGCACGCGCCGCGCGCATCTTGGACCACGTTCCTCCGGCGCTGGCGGCTTGTTCTTTTTGCCGCTGCTTCTTCACTCCCATCTACGGTCTCTTGTCCTTTTCCAGCGGTGCAGCCTACCACTGCTAGCGTGCATATGCTGGTAGTAGTAGTACTAGAAATGGTACTGGTAAAGGACATGTTTTGCAGCATCGCGTGGAATCTACTTTTCTCGTAGAGGTTTGTTGGACTCGCTTGGAATGATTGCATTGGTGAATGGAATGGATTAGATATCCTCTTGCCCTTTCTCCGTGCTATGGGTTATGTATGGCTGGAGCGCTTGAAGATATTTTGTAAAAAAAATCCACCAACAAAGTACAGCCTTTTTTTTCAAGAAGAAGAAGAAATCATATTCGCGGGAAGCCAAGTAATGATGCCTTAGTGGCCGTGCATAGGGCTGTAAATAGGTGCCCCTTAAGGTAACATCCAACCCTCTTTAGTTCAACTAAATGAAGTAGATTTTCAAAATGAAGCTTATTTTAAAAATCTAGTTCATTTAGGGTCAGTTTGGATCTTTTGCTCCTCCTTGCCTCTCCTTGCGGGGCAAGGCCAGGCGTTTGGTAGCCCCTAAAAATCTTGCTTTGCCCGTCATTCTAGCCTGCCTCGGCAAGCATTTCCTAGCCAGCGGAGGAGAGCAAAATCGGCTTTCCTGCGTGAGCAAAGTTCACGTGATGCTGTTGAATAATGGACGTCTCCTTCACACGACGATGGAGAAGGTGGTGTGAATGGGACTTCGCCATTGGAGCTGACCTTGGTTACGCAAATCCGAGCGACAAATGAACCGCCAACCTATTGGCGCCGTCAATCCGGCCATATGAACGTGCTCAGCGGCTTGAAGGACCTCTGCCTTTCCTCAAATCCAGCCGCACAACACAAAAATCAGTTGCTCCCCACACTACTTGAGCTTGTCCCCCAACAAATCGAGACATGGGCTGTTGGATTTATGCTTCCCCCACCTTAATCAAGCTCCCATTAGTCTTCACCTTCAAACTGGTGTAGGGGAAGAAGCGGAGAGGAAGAGAGAAGAAATAGAAGGCTAGCAAGGCAAGACGACCAAACGACGGGGTTGTATCTTGCTTTGCCTGCCCCGTGCTAGGCTAGGAGAGCCAGCAAGGCAAGGAGAGGGCCATCAAAGGATCCAAACTGACCCTAAGACTGACTCCAACCCTGAAACCCCAAATGGAAGCTCAAAAACACCATAATGCTGAAAATAGGAGAGTCATGATGTTGAAAATGAAAAGCCAAAAACCTGTGTCTCCAACGCTGAAACCAATATGGAAGACCATCTCCTTCCGCCGCCGCGGCCCGGCCGCGTCGCGCCGCCGTCCGCGAGTGCTCTGCCCCTCGATTCGGTGGAGGGCCGCCGCGCCGTCCGTCCGTCGCGTCGCGCTGCTGAAATCCCGTCGCGGATCGAAGCCGAGGGCGTCGGATCGAGGTCGTGTGCGGCGGATCGACGACGAAAGGCGGCGGATCGACGTCGAGGGTGGCGGATGGAGGTCGCGTGCAGCGGAAGGGGAGCTCGGCAAGACCAGCCGCCGCGGGGAAGGGGAGAAGGAGCGAGGCGACGACCTCAGCGGCTCGCGGTGCACCTCCGCGCCCTTTGCTAGGGTGGGGGCGAGGCGGCGCCGCCGCGTGCGCTCGTCGGGGCGGAGACCAGGCAGGGGTGGGGCCGGGCACGAGGGCGGCGAAAGATTGGGTCGACGGCGCGATTCGATCTATTTGTGGGTGGCGGAGGAGGCTTCTCCTAAAATGGATATGGTACATAGGTCGCCGGTTGGAAAGTGATTTTTCAAAGTTCAAGACCCACTTTGTGAATGGGGTGCCTAATAGGTCGCCCGTTGGAGTCAGTCTAAGGGACACCAATTTGCACCCCTAGCCGTGCACCCTGCGCTCGCGACCTGCCGGCCGGATTGTGCAAGCAACAAATGGGAACGTAGACAAGACACGAGTCTTCCAAATGTGCCACTGAGACACCTGCAGGACGAACAGCGAGTCAAATCCCACCAACGTCGGCAATTCGGCGGCATTGGCAACGCGTCCCGCCATAGACTGATAACTGCCTTTCCATGTTTTTCAGTCCGCTCGGCATTGTGTTGCACTCTGGAAGAGAGGGCAGGTCTGCTTGGATGGCGATCAAACTGAGTGAACAATGTGGAAGTCAAGTTTTATTAGGTGAGTTGTACACTGGGCATCAAACTGAACCACGTCAGGCGTGTTGTTGCGCACTGGCTATCGAGCTGAACTACATGTGTGACGACTCCTAGATAAAACTCCATTCTTTTCTGGGTCTTTTGCTGCATCCTGAAAAAGATCAAATTCTGTCAAACAAATGCCTGGTTCTGTCAGTACTCTGACCTGTCCACGTAGATAGTGAGATACAAAGCGCACTGGCAATGGAAGCACATCAAAAATAGAAAACGACGTGTACCGCGCGTGATGGTTGGTTAGCAACTTAGCATTATCGCAAGGCAAACCATCCATTTCGGATTACATGACTCGTCATCTCCATGATATGACATTTTTTTTAGCGTCCTTTTGGTTTTAAGGAAACGAATAATGCTGCTGCTGTAGTGCTGTTGCTACCACGACCAAGTGCCCGCACATTACCAGGAATAAAACAACTTCTAAGCAGATCTGTATGTATTGGGATTGCCAGTTAAATACAGGGTAAGGAATCACAGGTGCGGAGGCAGTGACCTACTTGCAGAGTTGTAAACTTGAGTCCAGCTTGCAGTTCGATCTCCGGATGCTGGAGAAACCGTGAACTGCGCGTGATGCCAGCGAGGACATCGTGAGTGCACAAGGTAGGTACAGTGAGTAGAGTACACGGCGTGAAATCTGATGTACGAGCATACAGCAAATTAAGGTGTCCGACAGTACACAAGCAGAGCAAACGAACGAAATTCATCAGATCCGGCAAAACGTTGCTGAGCTCAGTGAGCTGGTGTCAGAGAAGCTCGATATTTCAGACGCTTTGACTTGGTTTTGTTCCATTCTCCAATTGGTGGTCATTGCACAAATCGTGATGTTTCCGGTTTTTGACCACTAGTGTAAACTCTGAACCTATCGAACAATTGATCCAGGTGTATAAATTGAACTGAAGGCAGGCATACAATCGTGCAACCAAGCACGGAACTGTTGGTTGCAAGTGGACAGTTTCTGAAATAAACTACGAACAAGTTGAGCTCGCAGTGAGAGCCTCGTGGGGGGTTTCGATTCTTGAAGGGGTCGAAATTTTCTTCGGACAACATCCATTTTGGTCTTGTTTGGTTGGGCTGGATCAGCGGCCCGTAAACCTGAACTCTGCCTCTTTTTTTTTTCATTGGGTTCCTTCAGCCTAGGTTACTCTGCCCTTGTCAGCAATTCAAGTGCTGCTAGAGAGCTAAGACAGACAAGGAATGAATCTGATCTTTTCTGCTCTATGCACTTTCCCAACTTGTCCCAACAATCCATCTAAAAAAAAAAAAAAACCTTGTCCCAACAAGGGGTAAAGAGCCGAATAGCATCAGAAGTTCAGAACGTATGGAATAATTGCAAATCCCGATTGAGTGTGAATCCCTTTCGAGCAGATATTTGAGAGCCTACAATGTATTATACTGGTTCACAGCATCAAAATGATTGGCATGACTTCCATGTCATTCAAAAAATGTACTGTTATGATTGTGCATTTGCCTTTCAATTATAGGGTCGAGCAGACCAAGGATCAAAGAAAATTACAGAAGACAATTATATATGTGCACAAGCGTTCCAAGAAAGGAATCCCACTGCAGAGCATCTTATTGATTTTTCTCCCTCTGCAATCTATACTCGCTCATCGTCGTCTTCGCAAGACGCTGAAGACCCAACCCTACCACGTTCACCTTGATGATATCTTGCTCGACACTGTTCGCACCGTCAAGCTGACACCCGGCCGCTGCTTCAGGCCGCTCATGGGGCCGCCGCCGACGACGATGCCGCTGTCACGGCTCCTGTTCAGCGACAGCCTCGCCTTGATTGGCGACACGAGCCTTGTCGCCAGCTTTGACGGCGAGAATGAGCAGCGTCGGCTCTTGACAGGCGATGCCTTCGCCTTCATGGGCGGTGGCGGCGACACATCGGCCGCGGGTCTCGCCGGAATGGCCTTCCCCTGGCTCCTGATCTTTGACCCCAGCGCGCTCGGCGGCGACTTGACCAGGAACTTGTGCGGCGTCTGCCGGACGATGACAGGGGACCGCGTCTTGTAGAATCTCTTCTGCTTCTTGGACGGCGACGGCGAGGCGCATGCTGCGGCGGCGGAGGAGGTGGAGGCGGCGAACATGGGGTTGGGGAACATCACCGTCTTCTTGACCCACGGTCGGTTCTTGGGGGAGACGCGGTTGGCGGACACCGAGGGCCGGCCGACGACGGGCGCGTGGTGGCCGAGCGGCGAGACGGGCTTGAACTGGATCCGGGACCGCACGCGGCCGCGCGACGGCGGCGTGGAGGCCTGGTAGCCGCCGCGTGGGCCGCCGCCGCGCTGGCTCTGCTTCTCCCGTGCTCGCGGCGCGCGGAGCGGCGTCGCCTCGGCCGCCGCCGCCATGGCCCGGGGCACCGGTTTCGGGGTCTTGGGCTCGCGGCTCGTGACGCCGACGTTGTCGGCTACCGCGACGATGTCCCGCGCGAACTGGCTGGCCTGCACGATCTCCAGGACCGTCTCGCCTAGCAGCATCGCCGGCAGAGACATCCGCCGCCACTGCGCGCCCTCGCCGCCGCCACCGGGCGCGCCGCCGAACTTGCCGTTGGGGGACCTCTTCTGCGCCGACGCGCCGCCCCTCATCCTGCCGCCGGAGAAGGAGAGAGAATTCGCACCCGTGAGCCAAGAATTCATAGCCAGATCGATCGAATCGGACGGAGAGCAGAACAGAGCAGGACCCCCCGAAACTTACCTGACTGTCTCTTGTTTGCAGCGGAGGCTGGTGCGGAGGTACCCGCGGGTGCTGCGCGGGCTGAGGCTGACGCCGGAGACGACCTTGGCGCCGCCGGCCACCGTGTACTGTAGCTCCTGCAGCCGCGCCATGCACCGGTCCACCTTCTTGAGCGTCTCCCTGACGAGGGCGGGGTTAAGCGCGGCGGCGGCGGCCAAGGCGGCCGCCGTCTGCCTGTCCGGCTTGGCGTTGGGGCTCCTGGCCACCATGTTCGTCGTCGTTGACGTCTCGTGCAGGTGGGGAAGAGGCGGAGGGGGAGGTCAAAAAGGGGGCGGGGTTCGAAAGCGGGCCACGCATTTTTCTCGCAGGGGTGCCAACGGTCGTCGGCGCAACGGCTAGTTCTCGGGGGGAAACACGCGGAGAGGAGGGGACCGGCTGGGCCGGGCCGCGCCGTTTCAAGAAGTGCAGCCGGGCCAGCCACGTCAGCCTAGTTTGTACAAGCAATTATTACGGATTTATTTCAGGTTAACGTCCACAGCAATTGCGGGCTTGCGATGGGCGTTAATCCGGATTTTATGACATTGTTATGGTGTGGAAAATAAGATTTTTTTTGCGAATAAATGGAAAATATTGCCATTTCTGGGATGGATCGCAAGTGCGTGGCGTATTTCGGATCTTGAATCCAAATATTCCCGTCTAGCTTCCCATCAACCACTTCAAAAGCATACGTGCGATTGGAGTTTGTTCAGATCTTTATGGTTTCGATGGTTGAGGCGGAAAAGAAGAATTCGTCAAATTTAATTGTATTTTTCTTTTTTGTCTTTGTCTTCTCTGTATCGTGTCTTGTTTTCCTTAATACAAGTCAGGTTCTTTTGGTAAAAAAAACATTTGAATCACCGTTAGGTTACTTCTCGTGGAAGGTTTTATTTTATCGTTTTTAAATATGCCGTATAAGCAAAATAGCACATTAAATGTTGTTTTAGTGTCTTCCTTTTTTAAAAAAAACGACAAAAATAGAAAAGACATTGTATATGCTATTTTAATCATCACATAAATATATCAAGTTGCTTATGTGTCACATTTTGAAATAAAAATATTAGATCTTCCATTGAGAGTAGCCATCATATAGGGGGGTTGACATGGTTCTAAATTCACAATGCACAAATTATGTTGCAATTACACATTATTTTTGTTCATAAAAAAATGTAAATTGTATTTCTGGACCTTATGCTTGTAACGAAACAATAGTATTAATCAACTAACAATTAGTCAGTTGTATGTTTAAAGTCTAACTAATTGTTAATCCATGCTAAAGGAAATGCCTATTGTGCCTTGACTAATAGTTAGTCCGTGAAAGATTAGAAGGGATAAGGGACACAATCGTCTTTTCAGACTAGGTGTCTAAAAAAAAAAGCCCAAGAGACTAGGTAAATAATTTTCAAATTTTCTAATTACTCTATTTTAAATAGTGTTTTATTTTGAAGACAAGATAAATAAGATTCCAAATTTTCTGATTTTAGTTGGTCTCTAAAATAAAATATTCCTAAAAAGGGCCGTATCCAACGTGTCGTGCGGCCCTTTTCTCCTATCCGAGTCTTCCTTCATGAAAGAGGGAGGAGGAAGTAGTGTTTTTACCGGACTGTAGTGAAAATAGGCAGCAACAAGATAATAAAAAAAAACAGCAACATCTTTTTTATGCTGTTATTAAAGCCGCCTCTCCGCATAGAATGATAGAAGCATGGTTGATTTCAAGAGTACCTTGTAATACCAAATATTTGAATTCGTATCCCTTACAACCAAATATATAATAAACTAAAAGCTACCAGCGGCCTCATTCGCACTAACAAAAGCTACCAGGATCTAGTTGAAGCTCACCACACCAAAACAGCAGCTCTGCAAATGAATCCTGATTGTCTAAGGAGATCTGTTTTTCTATCAGCAGGTTGCGAGCCTCACGGATTTCTTCCAATGTATCACAAGGGAAACCAATTCCTTGTATCTCCTGCGGTGTCAGCTCCCCAGGTGGGAGCTGCTTCTCTAAACATCTACATACCACGCCATATGACGTTTCGAAAGAAAGTCCCTGCTTCACAAAATCAAAGTAATCACTACCATGCATCGAAAACCTGATGAATTGTCATCAAATTGGTAACCGTAAAAACAGGTCAACAACAGACTAAACAGCAACCAATTTTTTAAACCTGCTGGCGTTAAGGAAAATAACTTAAACTAAGGTTACAAGGAGTGTGCACCTTGCTTCTGAGGAATCCTGCCAAGCTTATTGCATCAGAACAGCCTCTTGGAGGGGAACTCTCTTTGAAAGTGACCCCTTCAGCAAACTTGACGCACAAGTCAAGCATTTCCAGCACATTCTCAGCGCCAGAAAACAGATAAAATTTAGCTTCCTGTGAAAGACTTATTAGTAGATTTTATGGAGCCTAATATCAACATAATTTTCTCTAATTAAATACTGCATACCTCAATATCAAAATAATCAGATACACGGTAGGTAACTGTATTCAGACAATTACGCAGAGCCAAAGATCCATAGATTGTCCTTCCATTTGGACCAAACTTTTCAAGGAATGCGTCATACATTACAACTTCATCATTTGCCAATAGAAAAGAGCGATTTCTCCATGAAACAAACATCTTTACCAAATGCATTAGAATTTCAGGAATAACATAATTGATTCTTGTCCCAATAAATTCAAACTGACAGCGGTCAGAATATGAATCTGCCAATGGATAGCTGCATAGGTATAAAGAATACAATTTAGCAAAACTACATCGTTAACTTAACGGGACAAAGTCAAAACAACCTTTATATTCTGGCCTATAAAAACTGTTTGATAAGCATAGATGAACTACTATTGAAAAAGTAGCCACATGGTAAGATACATTTAGCTAGTCAATGAACTATAGTTATTTCGGAGGAAGGAGCCTGATGTTTGGCAGCATAATCCAGTGACTCAGTGCTCCCGTTGGTCGAACCTACCAAATTTTGGTAAGGTACATCTCTTTTTTTCTCAGACGTGTTCATTGACTAATCCATGGATGGGACAAAGTCTAAAAATGCCAGCTATTCATAGTATATAATATAAAACCTATATCTCACAAAACCAGGAACAAGTGGCATGTTAAAGATAGAACTAATAAAAACCCTCATGGGCAGAAGATATAAAAACACCAATGTTCAATAGTTTGGATATATCAGTGATTCAACTTCCCACTAGAGATATATTTATTTCCATATAACCTTTGATAAAACCTATATTAGTAGATGCATACTGAACTTAATTATTTTTATTATTTTTAAAAAAATAGAACTATTAAAGACAACTCCATGTTATGTGTCAAGAAACATTAAAGGTAGCCAACTATCGATGCTCCATATAGGTCTAAAGTGTAATACAATAATGTATCAAAATGTATACCCATAACTGATGGTGGTAGTCAATAAATTGTGAAAGCAGCAAAGATCACCAGCAGCACGGCTTAGCTGTATGAAGTGAAAAATATGATGTCAGAAAATAGAGATCATTTTCACATGCAACATATCTTTAGACACAACATAAAGATATAACCTTCTGCTTTTCCAAACCTTTGACCAGTCCATTACCATAAACAACATACTTGCTGCTGCCTCTACTAAATGATTACTCTTATTTACTTCCAGTGACACAGGTTTTCAATAGATTACTATGGCATTAGATTAAAATGAGTTTTGAAATGAAAAGCGTACATAATTACCTCCTTAACAATAGGCAAAATCATACTCCCAACCAAAGTGCTGTCCTCGGTATTCTGATTCCCAGTGACGACCAAGCCCTTGTTTCTAATTGCTAATGTCACAAGAGCCACCTGTAACAATGTTCCATTCAAAGGTTAACCAAAAGAACGTGCAATCTATGTCCAATGCATGTTATAAATGACAGAAAAAAATGAATTCTAGAGAGCAGAGATTCAGCAATGGAAAAGAACCCATTGTCTAAATAAGGGCCCAAGGTATTTTATATATTACTTAGAGTAACCGTTTTCCTTCACTGCCCTTCCAAGTTTGGAGCTAGTCACATTCTGGATGTTACAGAATTCACAAAAATTCAATTCATTTTTTTTTCTCGAGATTGTACTCTGCATGTTTCGTCACAAAATTTCATTCACAAAATGACAGATAACACAGGTAGACGAGTACAAAATTAAAACATACCTATGTGTATATTCTAGTGTCAATGAGTGTGGTATGGTAAGCATTCAAGTAGCCTATTTAAATTTTCAATCATAATCCAATAGGACTTGCATGTTAAAGGGTGTTCCCAGTGCTGAATGGTCACACACATTATGGGATCTAGGGACCCTTGCTTATTTTGCAAGGAGGTTTATTTGATACCAGGACCTCTAGGACACAAGATAAAATAAAATAAAAAAGTAGACAAATTATGTTGTAATGCCTTAGCAATCTTATAACAAGTACCCAAAAAATAACAATTGACGAAAAAGAATGCATTTCTTTTTTAAAAAAAATGATCTGGCTTAGCGAGAAGTCACATTTTATGCTATACAAAACAAATAAGACAAAAAAAATAACAATTCATCAGAAAAGAAGTTCATGACCAAAGTAGTACTATATAATATGGTAAACGGACCTGAATTTGTTTTATTCGACTGGCAATGGACTCAACACAGTCAATGCACCATGTCTTTAGGACATACAAGCAGCGATCAGATTTGTTTGATGCCATAAGCTCCTTTGCCTGTTCTCCGACCAAGTTAACAAGTGCTTCCATTATATTTGTATGCACATCTTGACCATCTTTCCATTCAAATTTCCCTTGTAAAATATCTTGTTCTACCTTATTAAGGGCACATAACATTTCATCTTCATTACCAGCAGACATCAGACCCTACATATAGGCAATTTTTCAAATCAACAACAAAGCATCTTTTGCTGAACAACCAAATTGTGTTCTTTAATTTCAATTCATTAAGAATATGTTTAACTTAAGAGTAAAAAAAGACCAAACTTCGGAAAGGAAAAAAATGGATTAGTCAATGTGTTGGCCCTAGTGGTGCTGTCAACTAAACTTATAGCAAAAAAGATCAACAAGCTAGGCACCCTGAAGCCTAGACAGTCCAAACTTGTCCAAGGCAAGGCCTAGGTTGGAACACGGTTGCCTGATTGTATTGCCTATTCCTGAAAAATATGAGCTGTTTCAAACCCGGAAACAATTCGGTTGGTCGTTGACAAAGACTGAAACAACAATTCCAAGTCCATTCAAGAAAATTGAACTACGTTAAGAAACTCTTAAGTAGGGGAAGTAGAAGCAGAAAAGTTCACATTCTTTCACTGTTCACCCATCTTCAATTAGAATAGCAATGTGTGTAGAATGAAAACAATATCCAACAAAAGCAAGTAATTCAATGTACTTGACCATCTCATTCAAAGATGCATCAGATTGACTTTCAAGAATGAAGTGAGCAGAATTCACATATTATATACGGTAAGACACCAAAGTATTGGAGACCAACCATATGTGTAAGATCCATGTGATAAGTCTTAAAAAAATGCTACATGAATGAGGGAGGGAGGGAGGGAGGAAGGAAGAGACACCTGCTGCTTCATCATCTTCACTGCGCAATTCTTTCGGTCAAGAATTTCATACTTGTATAGATGTTTATCAAAAACAATGGATTCAATGAACCGAGGATCCATATCTTCTGTCAACACCTGCTCGACATCCTTTCAATTGCCACATCCAAACAACCAATTTAAAAATGGAAAACATTTCTTGTATAGAAACAATAATCCATGAAAACCAGCAAACAATTGGCTCATTTCATAATCATAACATCTCAAAATTTACCTAATGTGTCATTTTATGTAAAAAGGACTATTATAATTAATAGTAAACAGCATGGATGATTTTATAATTTCTAAATGTTCCAACAAATATCTGACAGTTGTGGGCGCGGTTGGGGGTGTCACTTTTAATAAGAAGCTGAAATGCATTATTCTTCGCCTGTAAATGGTTGAATGTACATTATACCCACTTGGAACTGAGTAGATTGGAACCATACAGATATAGGTTTGCCCTCCTAATGCAATGTCTGTGTATTAACCAGTCAACGGGTGACTCAACTGCTACATATAACATTCTAAAATAAAATACGATGTTATAAATAACATTCTGAACTGCTAAACAGAACGTGAAAAAATTCATATTCTACGAATTGTGTGATTGAATCATTTCATATTCCTTTATGCATGTGTTGTTATTTTCTTTTGAGAATTGAACAGGAAATATTTTGATTCATAGAATTTCACTAAACCTCGCTGGAAAATAGAAATGCTTCTTACATGAATTGTACTATACTACTGGACGGTGTCATCCCTTCATAACCCAAAATCCCAAGAAAGTGAAAATAAAAAATTGAATTGAGTAGTGACGATGTTGGGAAAATACCATGATGTTGTTTGATGACTCTGAGAATGAATCCTTGCATGCGTCCCATACTGATATAGGGGAGGACATCTCTGAGGGGCTATTAACAGTTAGCCTTTTATGCTTCTTCCTTGTGTCCTTGGATGCAACAAGCTGATGTGGATGTCGATAAGGGATGCTCCTGAAAAGAAAACATGACTTCTGACTCGAAGGAAAAGTACGGCCAACTATTGGTGCTTGATGGAATGCCTTCATTGTGGACCTGTTTAGTGTTTGCAAGAACATATCACAGGTTATTTATGGTATTTTACACAAATATCAACTTGGTATAAAATAATAATAGAAATCAACATGATTCAAAAATGAACATGACTTTAATCCAGCCGTCTTCCAAAAGCCAAACTATTACGATCAATGGGGTACCGAACGCCCGTGCGGCATTGGTGGTGGGGAAACAATCCCTATGTGCTTGCCCTACACTACAAGAATATGGAGGCAAACGATCACGAGAGGAGGTCGGTCTGGATTGGGAGCTCCATTCTGACAGGAATAGCATTGATTTGGTGAAGGAGATCAATCCAGCGGTGCTTTGACGATCCACAAAGAAATTCTAGTACTAGGTTACGCCGCATATTTGATTTGTTACAGTTTCTTATACCGCGTATTTGGTCTTAATAGGTTTGTAATAGTCTCATGAGTGCATTTTAGATCTATGACCAACTAACTTCGAACTCAAATGTTGTGTGCATGTATCTATGAATTGAGGAAGCAACAAATATTACATTATCATACATGATTGATGACATCACTAACTAGTGTTATTTTCAAATCAGTTTGAGCAATTATGTGGCAATGTGCAGCATAAGCATTACAAATCGGGTCTCAACGAAAAATATCATAGCATCCACAAACTCAGATGCATTGTCCAGAATTAAGTGAAAAATACATGACATAAAACATATTAGACAGCGTAGCAATTACTGATCTGGCAAATGATAGGCAAGTGAATGGACATGGATAATAGCATCACTAGTGTGAAATTTCCGAATGACTCATCCTCGCAAACGGCAAATGTGGAAGGCTGAGCCAATATGGCACTCCTAGACATTAATTCACCGTACGTGGATGCGACACACCAATCCACAAACAGGCGGCCTGCCCATATCGCATGCATCTATGAAGAAACGTGCTCTAGAAGCGAGACCAATCTGACCGAGCATCCGAAAGCGAATCATGCGAACCCCTGTACCAACGGGACGCGATCCGATCGGGCCACGCGCCATGGCTGCACATAGATCGTCGGTATTGTACCGCGGTAAAAGGGGCATGGATCGAATTGGAGTACTCACATGCGCGGCGATTCCCGGCGAGCCGATGAAGATCCCAAATCAACCTGCGGAAAGAAGACAAGGACGATTAACCCACCGGAAGGAAAGGTAAGGAGATTGAACGGATATTGAAGGGCCGGATCTGAGATTACTGGAGCGCGAGAAGGACGGCGAGGGCGGAGGCGCGGCGAGAATTGTGGTGAGACGAGGCTGAGGGAATAAGAGTTTTTTCTCTACTACTTAATCTCTACTACTTATGACTCCAACGGGTGCCCCCGTTGGGCAACCTATACTCAAAATAGGTCAAAAAATCAAAAAAACTGTCTCCAACCGGTGACCTATATGACATATCCATTTTAGATGTGCTCGAGGTCGTGACCGAGTAATAGGGCAGCACCCCTGCGTTCGAGTGTTGCGCGGGCGTCTGCTCTCCAGGCGCGGAGGTGACTCCCGATGGCGGCGCCGTCCCCGGCGAAGGCCCGCAGCACGCGGAGGTCGCGGAGTCAGCTCCCCTTCCTCCCCCTCTCCTTCTACTTCTTCTCCCGCTCCCGGTCGACGGCAGCGCGAAGGGCGACGGTTGCGGGCGGGCCATCGAGATGCGGAAGGCCTGGGGAGGAGGAGCTCGGAGGCGGCGTCGCGGAGGAGCTCGGAGGCAGGCGTCGGACCTGCGCTGCCTCGCCGTCGACGCGACAGGGAGGCCCGAGCTGCACCGCGTGCGCAGATCCAGACGGCGGGGCGTGCAACTCGACGGGGAGGCCATGAAGGAGGAGGTGCTCGCGCTCTTCGACCGCGCCAGGGGCAGTGGCTGGAAGCCCGACCACGTCGCCTTCGCCGTCCTCGCCGCACGTGCAGATCCAGACGGCGGGGCGCGCGAGCGCCATGGCTGGATTCGCCGGAGGCGGAGACGGGCCTGGGGACCTGGCGGCGGCGGTGGCAGATTTGGGATTGAGGATAGCTCTTCCGTTGGAGATGGACATTTTTAGGTGGCACCCTTCCAGCTTCCTCAAGACCCTTTCATGTGTTTTAATGTTGGATTTGGGTGAGATGGGTTGGAGTCAGTCTTAATAAGTCTAAAGTGGGTCGTCAGCCTAAATTTTTCAGACCTCTGCCATCATCCGAGTTCACCTCGAATTCGAATTCAGGTCGATTCAAATTTAAATGCCCGAGTTCTTTTTTGTTTGGTCTTATACAAATATGAGTCGCATAGAGTCAGCAAGCACTGGGTGCCGTAGTGGTAAGTGCGTCGGCTTCCTTTTGCCAGACCCGAGTTCGAGTCCCTCCCTTTGCATTTGCAGCAACGGTTTTTCTTTTTTTGGTGGTTTCTTTTTTTTTTTGGGGGGGGGCTTCTGGGCCTCCTTAGCGCGTGCGTGCTGCTGGTGGTTGCCATCATGACCCTCGACGGCGGCGCCTAGCTCAGCCACAAAATCCTGATTGTGTTTATGCAGGAAAGAAAAGTGAACGAGATAGCAAAGGAAAGAGAAGGAGATTGCAGCGATGAGATCGCAAACGTGTTTGCAGGGGAAACGGAAGCCGATTTGAATCAGGTTTTTTTTTTATTTGGGTCGGAATCATATTTGCCACCGTCCAATTTTCCTCCGCCTGCCGTTTCCGGTTTTTAATCGCCTGTTTCCTGCCGCGTCTGATAGCAGATTCGCCCTCCGCACGCTCTCTCTGCACAAGATGGCAACACGGAGGGAGACGTTATCGCCGACGCATCGACGCCATTGGCGCCTGCCTCGAGGCCGACGCCCTTCTTGCCGTTTCTTCCCTGTTCATTGTCGCGGTCCTGGACCACTTCCTGGGCGGTCATTGCGACGACAGTATCCTGGTCCTCGAGTGGCTCCCTCGCTCGACCTCATTGCGGTGTGCGCCGATGTGGCCGGCATACCTGCCGCCCAGCTCAAGTGGTGGATGCTAATTTGATTCAGCTGGACTTCATTGTTGTTTTCCTTGGTGAAAATTTAGATCTCAAGGTGGATTTGGTTCCTGGGTTGTAGGGGGGCTTTTGATCTGCACAGCGAGGAGATGTCATCACCGCCCCACCGGGGTGAGGTTCTTTCGTTGTTTGTACCTTGGGCCCGGGGCGATATTTTCTGTTTATCTTTTATCTGATTTAACTACGTCGGTGTTGTTAGGAATTTGGTAGAATCTTGCACCAATTGCTCATGTGGTCAGTTCATGTTCTGTTTCAAAAATACCAACTGGTTGGATGCGATTTTTCTGCTTTTTTTTTCTTGTAACAGATCAGCAGGTGCTTATTCTTTCAATTTAATTGGGTGAATTCCTGATCAGAGGAACTCTTGTGCCGTGGTTGACAATTGCTCATGTGGTCAGTACTCTGAGATGCATTCCCTGCTGTGAAATTGTTTTTATGCTTTTGTTCTCAGCTGCTACTGAGATGCACTACGAGGAAGAACAAGCTATCATGTTCCAGTATGCTTGTGAGAACCAGATGAACCCAAAAAGAAATCATGCTATGTTGTAAGCACTAGCTCGATTGAAAGATTTTTCTTAGTTCTGTACCCGCAGCTTAAACGCTCAATTAATTGATTGGTTTGCTTAGTTCTGATTGCGGTTCAAAAACATAATGGAAAATGTGGTCAGGGGCTGTTTTATGGATCAATTTTTGTATGATATGGGAATATCCTACTTGCATCTGATATAGAGTGATATTGGCAGGTATAACATGACAAGTAAATTGCATAAGAGGTGGATGGGCGATAAAGCAATGTGCAATTGTTATGAGCCCCTCTGCTATAATGTCATGCGACTACAGAATGTTAATTAGGTTGTGCTTTTTTACAACTAAACATAATTTAGATTGCTCAATGTATTTTGGAGGGTGTTCATGTATTTATGTGTGTGCGCACTTGTGCTGAGGAATAGTAGAAGGAAAAATTATGTTATCCCATACTGAGTTTTCTAAATGTGATGTTTCAGCTGAAATTGTTGAATAGCATCCATGTTTTTTAATAAAATGTTTGAATAGCTTCCTCATGTTCAGATTCTACCTTCCAGTTTATATTATATATACTCCATCAAGCTTTGCTAGCTAGCCTGGCTGTTGATCAATGCGCTACTGTTCATGGAACAGAGAAGGGAGGCAGAATACGAGGGATGGGAGGGCGAGCAGCATGAAGATTTTATCCAAGCCTCTAGGTAATAACTTGAAATTTCAAATTTATTCTGCTTTTGACAAGTAGCACTATTCTTAAGTAGTACTGGGTGAGCTTTTTTTTTTTGGTGAAACGTGAGCATATCTTTTCTGGTGAGGTGTCATAACAATCAGTTATGTAGAATCTCTGAATATGTGGTGACTTTGTTTTTTGGCTTTCATTCTTGTTCAGTCCATGCCGTTTTCATTGGGCATTTCTTAAGTTATTAGCTCACACATATGTGACCTATCTGTGTCAGGGTACCAGGCTCTTTGTTTATCGCATTTGAAGATAGATAAAAGTAAACTATGATTCATATATATTTTGGAGAATATTCAAGTAGCCTGCTTCCAATTTGTCTGTCTGCTTTCACAGAAACTCTAACACTTCACGACCTTTCAGTCCTTGAGTCATTAAATTATTTGGTATTATCTTATCAAAATTCTTGACTCCATTAGAATGTATCAGACATTATCATCGAACCAAAAAAATAGATGCAAGGAACATGCTATGGTGAAAAGTGGCATATGTTTCTGTTAAAATATAGCTAAAAAGATAACTGTTAAGCATTGTTTGAATTACTAATACTTAAGATCTGATAAATCATTGGGATTTTGTTTTTGAAATGAATCCTTGGGCTTTTTACCATAACAAAGTAAAATATTATATTTGTGGAAAAAAATTATTTGAATACCTAGAACAAAAAATTTATATGATCACTCCCGTAGCAACGCACGGGCAAATTACTAGTAAGTCTAAAGGTCGTCGTCAACCCGAAATTTCAGACCTCTGCCCCGTTTGAATTCGGGGCCAATTCGATTTGAATTCGAGTTCAACTCAAATCCGAGTTTGTTTTGTATAATAATGTAGCTGAATGATATTCAGACACAAACAAACGTTTGGTCCAGCGGTAGTTCTGTTTCTTTCCACCCGGCATTCCAGGGTTCGAATTCCACCTTTGTCAGTTTTTGTTTTCTTATTTCATCCTCTTTTTTTTTCATCATTGAACGCCTATCACTCTTCATTGATGTTAAAAAAATTATTTTTTTTATGTTCAAAATTCACCAAAATTTGTGTAGTTACAGTTTGACATGTGCAGAATATGATGTTTAAAATTACAATTAAAAAATATTCCACGAATTACGAATTACAATTTAGTTAAAAAGATAGTTGTTAAGCATTGTTTGGATTACTTAAAATACTTCAAGTTTGATAATCCTTAGGAGTTTTACAAGAACGCTATCTTTATTTATAGGATAAAGCAAAAATATTATATTTGTGAGACAAACATTTAGGTACTTAGAATAAAGAATTTATATTATCACTCCCGTAGCAACGCATGGGCAAAATGCTAGTTTCTTAAAAAAGGGTAGAGGGGGGAATGGGTGGAGGTAGTGATGGAACAAGCGGGCACGAAGCACCTAATTTTTGGCCCAGCCCAAGCATAGCACGGTCCGACTAATTTTGGATCCGGACCGGCACGAGGGTCGGGTTGTGCCATGGGCCGAAGGTGCGGCCCGACGGGCAGCACGGCACGACACGACACGATATTAAATATATAATTTATGTTTTATATAAAAAAACAAACATGAATAGTCTAGTGGCAAGTCTTTTGCTTCCTAAGCTGCAGGTTAAGGGTTCTAGTCTCCATTTTATCATATTTTTGTTATGATTTTCAAGGTTTTCTATACTATTAAGCTGAATGGTGAAAATGGGCCGCCGTGCTCATGGGCCTAGCAGGCTGACACGACACGACCCGAAATGAAATGCGTGTCGTGCCGGCCCAAAAATTAAATGAGTCATGCCATTTATGGCTCGGGCCGGGCCGTGCCGCGCCGCTCGTTTAGCCATCACTAGGTGGAGGTGGTGACGAAGCTTCCGGACCCTGGAGTCGCTCAGTGGGAGAAGGGTGCTGAGGTGGGCAAGATACCATAGATATTTCTAAATGGACCCTCCGGAACGGAAGGCCCAATGCATGACGGGCTATATTCTGGCAATTCGTATACGCAGTGCGCGTTACTTGTAGGAACTGAAGGCCCAATACGTGACGGACTATATTTTGTCAATTCCTATACATGGGGAAATCTTCAGTGCAATAGCTTTATTCTGTGCAATCTGTGCAATTCAAGCAGTGCAATCTATGCAATTCAAGCATGTAGCCGCCGGATAGATATCGAGCGATACAAGATTAATCACGGAACTAGTGAGAACCCCACGGCATTTGCCGCGGGCAAGCCAAAGTAGTGTATGTCGCATAAAGATTCTACTAAGATCACATTATGTCGTTATCTCCTCAGGCCACCAGGCTGTGCAGAAGTTAGTGGGTACATGTTGAAGCAGTTTTGATCTGGCACTGAATCATTTGACTGATTATATGTTTCGATCATAATATGGTTTTATTACGGAACATCAAACAAATAGCAGTGTATGTTGTCTGTTGACAAATGCAACTGTAGTGGCATCACTCTGGTTTGCAAACTTAAGCCATCAGAAGTCATATTATAGAACAAAAAATGCAAATAAAACAGCAAACTGTATCAACGGAAACAAACTGATGCATTGACCATTTTATGTATCATCTCATCTGAAGATGTATGGGCCACCTCTTGGTGTCCTTCAGCACCTGCTGAAACTTCAAAATAGAATCAGCCTTTGCTTTCTTTGCAGTTTTCGGTTACGTCGATGACCTTCATATTAGAATAATCCTTGGCTTCAGCTTTCAGCTTCAATCATGCTGAGACAGTCATCAAAATTCACTGATTGCAAAACCTGACAAAACAGTTTCTAGTTAAAACATACAAAAGATATTATTCTGTAAATGATTCATTGCCGCCTTGTGAGAATGCACAATGGGGCCATCAATAGTCAACCAAAGTCAGTACAACAGAACATAACTGAAAAGATATAATGATACTGTTACACTTTTACAGGTAAGCACAAAGAAGCATATAAGTCAAACATGGATGTCTAATCTAATCTATTATAATCAAGGCCTGGTATCTGTTGGGTTAGCATCCCATATTATTTCACTTCTCCCTGGTTTATTTGTATGATGATATTTAGCCTTCTGGACCATTACAACGCTCGAAGGATGGCAACCATGTATTCCAGCACTCATGTCTTATAACTCAAATAGGATAAGAGCACCTAAATTTTCTTACACCATTACCAACTCATATCCGAACGCGGGGATTACTTTGGTAGTAGACCCAGAAACAATGATACACCTACTGTTGATAATTGGATGGCTTAATCATTCCAACTTTTCAGTTTGGTTACATTTACTTACCTCATAATGACTTCTTTATTATTTTAGGCTAACACGGCGAAGAGTATAAATTAAGCTGCACAGTTAGTTACTAAAATCTATTACATGAAACCTCAGAGAACAGAGTCACATATGTTCATCCATCACAATGGATATGGCCCTATATTCAGACATAATTTCTATAAGATGCAGGCATAAATTCTAAGAAGGCATAATTAACATGAAATTGCAGACTCATTTTCATTTCATGTTGTCCTAGTATGATTGCGGCTATATCTCAAACAAATGCATTGAAACTATACACCTTTAAGTTTTGAGATAACCAATTGGACCTTTTCAGATATAAACTGAAGAAAATGTCATATGACTGTGTAGAGGCACGCACTCTGATAAAGCAAATGCTACTCAGGTACACAGCAAAGATAGTTGAAGATTAATCATCACCAAATCGAGGAGAAGGTACTATCAAGCATGCCATACATCATGACGTAACCAAGGAGTAGACCTTTGTAGCAACACGTACTGCAGAAGGGAATCAGGGAAATTTTAAACATTCAATAGATGGGTGCTTTTTAGTCTCTACTCATATTACCGATAAAGGATAGTGCTAGCAGACATATAACAAATAGAACTCGGCATTAAATATCACCAGATTGGAGGGAAAAAGTATCACAGTCAGTTTAATCTCGCATCAGAGCTACAACAGGCTTAAGGTAAATGTTCTACAGAGCAAACCGGCAAAATTTGCCCATACAATGGGCAGACATGGCTATAGCTCTGTGATAAGCATGCATGATACAACTATTAAACAGAACTAAACAGATGCAACTTCTATGAAAATATTGTTGCCTATGGTGGTTTCTAACTTATTTTGGGAGGAGTGAGTTTATTTATCACCTAGAAAATCGATACAGCTCAAAAACTGGGCTATGTTACCACCATTTATAAATTATAACTCGCATAAGGGTGTCACGACTGAAGTAGTATGCTCAGATAATTTTTCACCTCTTTTGGTTTATAGTTATTTGGAGAGGGGAAATCTAGAATGTAATATTAGAGAGAAAAGTAGTTAAAATTTACTCACAAATTAATCAGGCCACCTCCAAGAGGCACCCACATAAAAAAACACTTACAAATCAGGTTACAACACCTCTGTTTACAACTCAACAACCCGAATTAAGCAGTGATGGCAAAGGAGGTTGATGTATGACTACTGCTCTAAACTTGCATGCGAGAAACAACCTAAGTATAAAGGTTGATAACAGAGGACAGGTATGTGATACAGCAATATCAGTAGATGTGAGGTTCATCATTTTTTTTCAAAGCAGATGGCCTAGCATTGTAAAACTGAAATGGTAAACTGTTTTTCTGCTAGGTTCATATTGGAATCAAACCTGAAATTTTGATGATGTTAATTCGGAACATATTATGCATCGAAATCTTTACCTTGCACTGAAGGATTCTCTTGATAACCTGGACCTGGTACAATCAACGTGGAGGACGAACAATCTCTGCTCTCCTTCGCTCTGTATCACAAACTGCTTGAACATTAAAATCATTAAGGGACTGAAGACACTCGGGCACATGACTCAATGTTTGTTCCTGCATAGTTTAAAAAAGCAAAAAAAAGGTTGCTGATTGATACATGTCACCTAGCCTTGTGAAACTGGAATAAGTAAACAATTTGCTAGAATAATATTGGGCTATCAAACTCGAAGGTAAACTATGAAGTATTAGGATGGATCGTCATGCTCCAAGATATCAAATTCCAGCAAGAATAACTTCCATGTATTAAACAGAGAGTGCAACTTCCCTACATATCTACGGGCTGTGCTTTCTAATTTATTTTTCAAAAAACTGTAATCAGCAGACCCAGAACTGAATAATGTTGACCTTCATGGAAACGATGCCACCGGGGCTCTAGAGGCCGGGAGAAAAGCTACGGAGGGGGCTCACAGCAGATTGAGGGAAGCAATCTGGAACGCAGGGGCTGGCCTCCGGCGACTGTGCGCCAATGCGGGGACGCCGCAGAAGCAGATGCGTCGATATGGGGACGCGGCGGAAGAGCCGCCCCTGCTGCCAAGCGCCAACGAAGGCTAGATGACGCAGTTGGTGAGGGCGGCTCTAGATCCCCCGTGCTCAAGCATCGTCGCCTCGCCGATCTCCCCACCCTGGACCCGCACCAAGCTCAACATCGAGAGCGCCCGCCACTGAAGTTGTCCGCCTGCAGCGCGAAGGCCGCCCCATCGAAATTTCCGACTGGTAGGCAGCATGGAGATCGGGTGGGATCGACGCGGGGCGGAGGTAGCCACGGCCCGGATCAGCTCGCCGGAGCGATGGGGGCGACCGAGGGAGAGGGGAGATGACTGAAGGATCGGGAAGGGATGGGGCTCGAGGAAGCATCGCGATAGGGGCTGCCGGGGATGGACGGACAGATGACGACTGCTGGAGATCGGGCGTCTGCGGAGAGAGGAGGTACTGTAGTTTCTACAGGAACTGGAACACGTGTCAATACGGGAAAGAAAGGAACGGTGCATCTACGAGTTTATAGAAAAGGAAGGATTCCCTCAAACCCACTTCATCATTTTCCCAAAAAAGACCCTCGCGCAAATCTCGCTGCTTCTAAAACTCCCTCCGCTAAACTTCGATGTTCCTATCTAAAAATCCCTCCGCTAAACTTCGGTGTTCCTATATACTGATATAATCTCTTTCACATCTTTCAATCTGCCACACTTTTTCCATTGAATGATGGACAATTCTGCCTTATGTGTTGACTGCCCACTCACATTAAAAGATTCATCATTTAGAAATGGCTACTGCCTGTTGTGTTGACATTCAGAGCTGTTCTATTAATGTTCAGCATCATTCGTCTATTTTCCCCTAACCAATTGTGCTATTTGGTATGCAGATCGTACTTCATTCTGAGGAATTTGTTCAATAATAGGTCGTCCAGATTTAAACTGGGACCTCATACAATTTCGGATGGACATATCCATGGAGTGTTTAATGTATTTTCATGCCAGTTAGTGAGCCCACAGACTTCATCAAGGTAGTGGTAAGTTTTTTTGGCTTACCAAGACCTAATTGGTAGTAGTATGTTGGCTGCAGCTTCCTTAGCCATGCTCTCCAATGCAAGTCCTATTGATTACTATTTGATTTCGAACTAAAGTTCATGCAATTCAGTTAGGGATGGCAATGGGGCGGGTTCGGGGCGGGTAGAGCATACCCATGCCCGCCCCGCCAAGCCTGGCGGGTAAAATTCCCCACCCGCCCCGTACCCATGGGGAGAAATCCGTCCCCGTCCCCGTCCCCGTCGGGTAACGGGGCGGGTATCGGGTACCCACCGGGTAAAGTACGTCGTCGTCTCCTCGTCGAAGAGCTGGCTGCAGGCTGCGTCGTGCATCGTCGAAGAGCTGCTCAATGCGTCGACTTGCCTTTGCCTGCTACGAGACGCCGGGACGGGCAGATTTGCCGCGTCATAGGCTCACAACCCAGGCGCGACACGCGCACGCCACTAGGCTGCGACGTCCTGAGGCTAAGCTCGGGGCGGCGTCGTCAGGCCGGGCATGGCGTCGGAGTCGGGACGACGCGGCGTGCAGGAGTGGGCGAGTGGCGGCGACGCGGTGTTTCAGAACTGGCTGCCGCGGTCTCCTCGATCGTCCTCCAGTTCAATCATTCCACCTACTCCCTCTGTCCCAAAATAGTTGTCACTGGACATTATGTTTGACTCTTTATCTTATTCAAAAAAATTTATTTAAATATATAAAAAAATATGTCATGATTAAAATATATTTAATGATAAAATAAATTATAAAAAAATAAATAAGATTTATGTAAAAAATTTGAATAATACGAGCGGTTAAAAAAATCAACGGCGACAGCTATTTTGGGACAGAGGGAGTACAAGCTAACAGCGGCTCCGACAATTTTGTCATTTGTCCACCGCATGTTCGATCGATTCGTTGTTTTGACTGTCGCTGTTCCTTTCCTGCAATCCGAGAGCGCCATCCTATTAATTCGGTCACGTAGTAGACGTCACTCTACAATTCTACATGCGTGGATCCTCTATCAATCTCACAATCAGCAACTACTGTCTATAATCCATCTAGATCGCAACAAACAATCCCAATTAATCGACATGGGCAATAAATCCTCTTTAATTCAAGTTATATCTTGAATTAAAGAGGGTGTAAGTAAATGTGATGCTCCACGGAGGCTGGAAGCAGCTTGCTACGGCATCGGTCACTGGTTTGTGCCCATCCGATTGACGTCCATCAAGGTGAAGCTGCAAGGAACACATCAGCAGAACAAGAACAGCATGAGTTTTCGAGTGACATGCCGATTAACCAAGAGTTCAGCGGAGCAATAAACACATTTTACCATGCAAGGTTTAGTGAATGTCACAGTGGCAATGAGCGTGCATGAAATCAAACCATTCAGTAATTAAAAACTAGACTCAACATAGTACGAAACATCACAAGGTTGTGTGTGTATATATGACATATTCAACATTCAGTACGCAATTAACTAAAACTTGTCTAGCTCACAACGCATCCTTGTGGCGAATATTGTCTAGCCGTCCATCACTCTCAAAAAGGCGAAAAAAGAAAGAACTTTATAGGATCGTCTGATTTCAAGTTGGGTACATCATCGCAAGGCAATTATAATACAATAAACCAACATGATCATCTGAATGCAACGAAAGAATCGCATGACAGCATGCTTCTGCAGAAGCGGCAACTGTGAAAAACCAACAGTAAGGTCCTGGATCCAACAGGAGCGTTATCATGACGTGGCATTTCCTTGGAGTCGTCTTAGTGTTGTAGTACGTGGCTAGTTGACGATGTGGCAGTTCCTCCTGACCTCGCGCGGTCTTGATCTCGATGTTGGCCATCTTCACCATCGCCCTGGCGAACTTCTTCTCCCACTGCCGGCTCCTGAAGCCTGAAGGCATTCTGAATCACCTTCCTCGCCGGTGGCGGACCACACCCAAAATTTTAGATGGGGTGAACTTCTCTCAGCCTTGGCCGACGCTGGCGTTCATTGATAAATCGAGCTCATGAGTGTGCAAAATGACCATTTACTGGAACACCTTCAACGAAGTGGCTGCTTGTTCATCATTCTCCTCATCTCTTGTTGCCTCCTCACTACAGCATCAAACTGTAGAAACCTCTGATCAAACATGACCATGGGGTCTTTTTTGCTTTGGTATAGCTGGGGCAGCTGCCTCACCCCGCGTATGGGGTGGTCCGCCCCTGTTCCTTGCCGTCGGCGCCAAGGTCAACAGCGCGGTGTCGGAGTTGAACAGCATGTTCTTGTAGTACTGGTTGTCCAGCTTAGTGGGCATCCCCTATATATATCCAAGGCTAATTATCTAAAGCATAACATATTTTGGTAATTACACTTGCGTGTCACACATCTCACACATGAAAGTGTTATTATTTACAATCTAGCAAATGGAAATATATTTCAATATTTTAGATTAAAATCTAGGAACCTTCTTTGTAGTTAGTCATCTTCTTCTCTTCTCTCTATCTCCACTTTGTGGTCCTTTTTTTTTCTTTTGGCATATCATGTGTTTAGATAGTATAATAATACGGCTGGCCATGCCTCGTTTTTATGAGCAACCATATCTATTCATCGCTGTCACATAAACAATATTTTCAGTGACTATTTAACAATAACTATATATAAGCAATCCAATACTATCATGTTAGTCTACAGGCTGCATCTATATAACATTTTGGATCCCGAAAATGTTTGTGGACCTACGTTCCATTAACAAATCATGGGGATATTCGTTGCATGGGGTCTAAAATTTAGAGCGAACAATCTTGTCATTTAAGAGTATTAAATAAAGTTTAATTACAAAACTAACTGCAGAACCCCTGGTCTAATTCGCGAGACGAATCTAATGAGGGTAAGTAAGCCGTGATTGGACGATGGTTACTGTAGCATTACTGTAGCATCACTGTAACAAAATATAGATTAATTAGGCTCGTTAGATTCGTCTCGTAAAGATGTACCTACCTGTAAAAAGGTTTTGTCATTAAACTTTATTTAGTACTCTTAAATAATAAGATTCTCTTTGATTAGACAGGTCTAAAATTTAGAGGGGATGCCATGAACGCACCCTGGCAACTGGCAGCATGTGCGTGCGTCTTGGCTTCTGAAATTAAAATGAACGTTGTGACATTCCTTTGTGGATACTCTTATTTGCTACCCGACATACATGTAGACTATGATATCCGATCCTCAAACAGATGTGGGTCCTACTACTTGTGTGCATGGCCGACTTCACACCAAGCAGCCGCACTTGCCAAAGTGCTCGTTGCAACGTAAAGTTAGTTCGTGAGACGACATTTGCCCTGTGGAAGCAGAATCTCCGAGCAATTCAAGACGTAGCTCGTCTTTGCGGCCTCGTTGCTTGTTCCCGAACCAGCAGGATCCTCCGTGTTCTTTGCCTTTGGGAAATTGATTTCTTCTTGATCCGATGCTCAAACGAGATGGATGGCAGACGAGATCCATGCCTTTAGACCATGGATGGCAAACGAGATCGCTAAATTGCAGATCGGAAGCACCTGCTCCGGCAAGACCCAGGAGGAAGGAGGCGAAGCAGCGCGGCGGGAGGAAGAAGAGACGGGGCACCTCTATTCTTCTCGCGTGCGGCGGGTGTTGTCCCTGGTTTTATTTGTGAGCGTGCGATATACTCCCTCTATTTTAAAATTATTGTTGCCATTGATTTTTTTTGCTATGTTCGACCATTTATCCTATTCAAAAAAGTTTGAGAAATATCATATATTTTGTTATGATTTGTTTCATCTTCAATGTAAGTTTGAACATAACGTATAATTTTGGCTTGTCGAACAAATATTTTGAATAAGACAAACAATGAAACGTAAATAAAAAAATCAACGGCGACAACAATTTAAAAATGGAAGGAGTAGATTGGACGGACACCAGCCACGCAGCGGGTGGTCGCAGTTCCAAACAACAACCGCCCGGTCGCTATTTTGAATAGCGACCATCCCTGGCTGTCTTGCGCAGCGAGCAGCGGCCGTTGGGAGGCCGAGAGAAGGTTAGCGGCGCTCGGAAGCGAGGAGAGGCCTATGCATGCCTTGGACGTTGAATTTCCGCACCAGGCACTGCCGCCTTCACGGCGGACACTCCGGTGAACCTGGTCAACGAGGCCGAGTACCTGCACGACGCGCTCGATGTGATGAACCTCAAGAAGTTGTACAAGCCCGGGAGCGAGCTCCTCGCCGGCCTGCTCAACTACTACTACGACGAGAGGCCCGCCGTGACCGACGAGTACCGGCGGTTCACAGAGTCACCCAAGCAGAGGAGGACGAGGAGGAGAAGCCGGCGGGCCACGCGCAGCAGAAGCTTACGAGGGAGAGAATAGACAGAGGCATAACGGCGTTTGCATTTTTGTATCAATGAAGAGGAGAAGCAGAGGTCCAGAGCAGAGGAGGAGGTGCTTCTGAGAAGCATTAGGCGGAAGAAAGCCACCGCATTGCGATACAAGTTTGCGCCGCGGTAAAATGGTTGTTAACGATGTTAAGATCGATGGCAGTCCCTCCAAAGAAGGCCGGGGCATGTGGCCCTATTTTTAAAAAGATTGATGGCAGTGGTAGTCGGAAAAGCAGACGTGGTTCTTGTCCAATTTGTTTTTATCTATTATCGGGATTTGAACGTTTTACTTCTGTAGTATGGTAGTAGAAAAACTGGTAGGCCCATAAATAAGCACTGATTCAATTTCTCGGTACATCAAACATGATGAGGCAAATATATTTCAAAAGGCCAGTGAAGAGAATGTGCCCATAATTCACAAAGGAATCAATGAACCACTTAAACGGAGAAACACAGCAAAGGTTCTCTTCCCTGTCCCAACAGTTTTCAGACAAAGGGAGCAGCTACTGATCATCCACTTGGCACCAGCCACGACAGAGAAAATATGAGAAATACTGTAGGAGGCACAACTGTTAAGCACCAAGTTCGATTACATCGATCACATTACAAGACAAAGCTGCATTTGGGTTGCAAGCCAGGACACTAGACACGGGGGTAGGCGGCTGGCTAGACCGCTGGGCAACCACAAATCAACTTGATAACAACACACGACGACGAAAATTTAAAGACAGCAAGATCAGCTACTGAAGTGAATCACTCTTTGCGAGAGTCCTCGTCGTACTCAGCCTTCCCCTTGTCCTCAGGCTTCGCGCCGTCCCCGGTCCCAGCGGCATCAGGCGGGGGTGCCTTCCACTCAACTCCCAGCAGCTTCATCTTTCCTTTGGTTACATTGATGTAAGCCTCGACGTGGAGTCTTGTCTGGTTCACAGAGTGCATCATCAGAGCCACCAGATCCTGTTAATCATGCATAGTTTCGCTTGTAAGTCACGATGGGAAATGAAGTACTAGTAGTTGAAAGATAGACTTGTAAGTCATTGATCTTACATGATCCAGTTCGGACTCCGGCATGTTGACGAGACGGATCCCAAGGCTGTCCCGAAGCTCCTTACGGACCACATGCTCATGGCAGGCCTGCTTTGACATAGCGGCCATGACCTTGAACGAGTCCGTGTCCTTGAAAGGAACACGAACGAAGCCGTAGATTCTGCTCACCTTGAAGAAAAGCTTGATAAACTCCCAAACTCCTTCCTTATCCTCCACATTGTTTGCCTCCGCACGAGCCTGGAGCACACGAAGCTCCTCCGTCAGCTTGTCCACTGGTTCTGCACCAGCTGGGAGAGGCGTGGGTGGCACGTCCTCCAAGAGCTTGAGGAGGGCAGACGTCGACCAGCTCAGCACCTGCACAGGGGTCACCTGTCGGACACGAGACAAACACAAATACTAGTTCAGTGAGACTGTGGGTGTAGCGGTATACTACAAAAGCGTCAAGATTTATACTACTAATCCCTATAAATGTAAAAGGGCAGCATTTCCAAGTCTCATCTTGCGAGCGAGACCAACAGCACGGAAACCTAGATAAGAGCAATCATCAAACCCTTTCGTGCACACAAAATCTAGCCTTTTGGTGCACGCAAAATCTAGCTTAGCTCTCCAAGATCGAGGAACAAAGTCGTAAGATAATAAATACTAGTACAGGATAATTCCTGTGCCGTATGTACACACCCAAACAGGAAAAACTAATCGTCCCTAGAAAGAAATCTCTAACGCGATTCAAAATGAAACTTTACAAGAGAACATGTTGCGTACCTTGCTGTCATCGTTGGACTCCATCCAAGCCTCCTGCGGCGGCAGTGAGATCCAGGTGTAGCCGAGCTCAAACTCCTCCTCAGGACCACCGCCGGCGCCGGCGGCCGCGTTCAGCCTGGACGCCCTCTTTGCGCGTCCGTCCAGCCCGCCGGCGACGGCGACGAGCTCCAGCTTCCCGCCGTGAGCGACGGCCAGCTTCCCGCCGCTAGCGACGGCGGTCGAGGACCACGGCGCCGGCCCACGGCCGCTCGCCGCTCCGGCCTGGGCGGCGAGAGCACCTGACAACGCGACGCGAACTGGGAGCGGGCTCATCTTGCGTTCTCTCTGCAACCCTTGGTGGTATTTGTTGATGTATGAAGAGTGGAGAAGGTGAGTCTCTCACCCCTGCTATTTATAAGCGAGAGCCAGGAGCAGCCTGCAGGCAGCTACCGGCGGCGCACATCCCGGCCTTTGGATGAAAGGATCATCCCAAACCCTAGCGTTCGACGGACGTGATCCGGCAGCGAGTGATGCCAAATCTTCTCCGGTCTGTGTAGAGGATGGCTGGCTGGTGTGGTGGCTATGGTGGTGCTGCCTCGTACGTACGCAGGAGCTGGAAAGCGAGCGATCTTGGCCGCATGAAATGGTGCGGCGGTGTTTGCATCCTTGGATCCAAACCCTAATTCATCATGGGAGTTTTGGATCCAAACTTTGTGCTGCTACTTTCTGCTGGTTGGTCTGCCTCGCACGTACAAGCTGAAAAAGCAGGGCAGAGCGCGGTAGATGGATCAGATCAAAGCTGGATGGAGAGAGAGAGAGAGAGAGAGAGAGAGAGAGAGAGGTGTTGCTGGTGTCATAATCGAGGAGGGAGGTGGTATTGTCGTTCGAGACCAAAAGAAGAAACAAAATGACACGACCGCAAATCCATCTCATCAATGGTCAAGCGATGGATTGCTTTGTCGACTGATCAAGCAAAAAAAGAAAAGAGAAAATGGGTGCTAACTTCTATGCATGCCCTCCTACAGCAAGGGATTGGCAGCTCTACTATAGTACTAAGCAAATAATCAAGAGATTTTATGTATTGTGATTTCAATATCATGGAAAGGAGAAGCATCGTGAAATGAGCGGTGTGTCAGCCGGAGCCTCGGTCCCATCAAGCTGAGGATTAATCATGCATGGGTTCCGCAAAACCCACCGAGAGAAGAAGAACTGAAAGTTTTAAACCAGATCGAGACAAGAAGCTTGGCAGGAAAAGAAAAAGAGAGGAAAGTAGAAAAGAGGGTTCAGCGAAAGAGGATTTGCTTTCGGTGGAGGAATAGCTGTTTCGTGATCTCAAGGAGGGTTCTGTCGCCGCGCAGGATTCCATTGACCCCACTGAAGATGGAAAAGGAAAGAAGACGCCGATTTGTCGTTGCCTGCTGTGTCCAATGCCAGAAGCGGACAACGTTGGCGCATGATGGAAGAGATGGAGGCTTCGTCGGTTCACCAGTTAGAGGTTCCCAAGTTCGTCGCGTAGCACATCTTGGCTTTGCATGATCAACTGATCCTCACACGCACGGTTGGACGATATCCCGCGACACTGGATCGTCAGTGCATATAATTCAGCCGTCCAAATTTCCACGACGAGAACCATTTTTTGATTTCATTGCTTCCAACAAAGGTTACGCGGCGCGTATCAACACCGTTGGCGCGCGGGTTGGCGTTACTCATGCGAGCAACCAAACACACCCAAACGTGTTCGGCAACGCGCTGCGGATGCGATGATACGGACTAAAGCGCTGGAGGGGTTGATTACCGATGCTGAGGCCTGGCTAGCCGGGCGCCTCCATCGGCTAGTCGAGGCGGTCTGTCGGCTCGCTCGAGATTTCAACACGGATCGTCGGTTACTGATGAATCCACTCGGTTACCACCTTCACTCTGTTGGACAGGCGTCGATCACGGCTGGGGGCGGCTGACTGCAGCTCCGGGAATTGTCATTATTTTGGACAGTATAACTGATGTTTGCCTCCATATCAGCCCGCCCATATGTATCACAGCTAATAAGAGTATACGATACTTCTTGTACAATGGTGTGCAGCGCACCAGCTAACTGCACAAAGTGATCTGATCGATATATAAGTTTCTTTTGCTCTCTACTCCCTCCTGTGTTAAAAAACTTGTCGTTTTGAGGTTGTCCTAAGTCAAAATTTTTAAACTTTGACTTTAAATATTTTTTATGCATTAAGTTTAGAAATGTAAAAATGATATGATTCGTATTGAAATATAATTTCGTAAAAGTACACTTTCGCTATATTTTATAAATATTTTATAGCAAAAAGTATTAGTCAAAGTTGTGTTTTGAAGACCGTGTCAATGTCCTGAACGACAAGTTTTTTGAAACAGGAGGGAGTACGGTCAAAAATAAATGGAGATCAACAATGACGATTCCATTGTAATCCAAACAGTCAACGTCCAGAGTTAATCTTCACAATCCAGCAGCCCGGTGTCCATAAAAGAACTTGGTGACCATAAAAGAACTTGTGCTTTATTGGTCATCAATGTTTTTTAACTTCGCTAGTGGCCATAATATTTGACTATTTTGCCTTTGTCAGCACAGTATTAAAGTTAGAGAAGAAATGCTACATTTAACCCTTACCACATTTTGACAACCAAAAATGTGTTTCTTATTAACCATGAGATTTGATGATATTTCAGTTAATACATACTACTATTTTGTATATCTACATGACATGAGTATGTACTTTTGAAGTTTTTAGCATCAACCATATGTATTTTTTATAATAGTAAAACATATTTCTTCATGCTGATCAGATTTTTTTAATTACAAATTAACTAAATTTCATGGCTAGTAAGGAATTTTGGTCACAAAAATACTACTACTAGCTAGGGACAAGAGTGTTTTTTTTTCCTTCTCTAACCTTAACATTGTGATGACCAATAAGACCAAAAAAAAAAAAAAAGCTCCATGGTCACTCGGAAAGTAGAACAAACATCAATGAACCGTATATGAAGAGTCACAGTTTTACAAAGAAAGAGTTTCCCAAAATAAAATGGCGTTGAAAGCAAGATACTCCTATTATGTGGAGGAGATCAAAGCAAGCCGGATCATTAATTATGCCTGAACACATTAGGTTCAAAAAGAGAAGCTTAGCTACTGAAGAGTTACATTAAATAAGAATTCTACGTTATGGTAAAAAAACACGAATTATCAAAAGAAGATTCCCACTTTCTTGAATTCGACAGATTCTGTAACTGAAAGGGTCGAGAGACCGTGAATCATCTCCCGACTCCCGCTTTCATGATCGCCTGCTGGATGCGCACTGCAGAAACAAGACAGAACTAGTCAAAACTGTATTATTGTATGCAGATTCCCATACTTGTTACAGCACATTCATTAGGCAGACTTCGTGGGAGTAGAGATCAGGATCTTCCGGGTCTCGTCCATGGACCGTGTAGCTTGGTCTAGGACCGATGGATGCAAAGAGTACAGCAGATGAGTCTCTTCCTGGTCCTAGCTCTAGCCAACCGCACCGAACCACCGCCCAATGCTGCCCCGCCTCGATCGCACCGCCCCCACTCGGCCCGTCACCGGTTGTCCGGCCCCGCACTTCCCAGGTCACTGGCCCTCCCGCCTCCTCTAGCTGGTCCACGACGCCAAGCAATGGAGAGGGTGGTGGTTAGCACGGTCAAGTAGACGCCGGTTGATTTCTTTCACAGCAAGAGCAGGCGTCGTTCAGTAGTTCTATCGAGCAGGGCCACGACGCATTCTCTCCACTCCTAGCACGGATTAGCAATTTGTTAGGGATAAAACAAACTCATCTTCAAACATAGGGATTAGCAATTTGTTAGGGATAAAACAAACTCATCTTCAAACATACTCGATAGATGTATGTTTGAAAACGGTCATTGCTGAGTAGTACATTTGACTATAGCTATTACTAGCTGAATAGTAATATTGTTAATCAGTTAATTGTTACTAGTCGCGAAAAGGGTCATTAGCCTAGTGAGTTTTACTTTTTGTGGGAGCAAATTTTGTAAAATTTAATGGCGTTATGCTTTTAGCGACAGACGACATGGTCGTCGACAGCAAGACGTCAGCAGTGAGGATTTACCGGCTCAGTATTTAAAAATGCTCATAAAGATAAGGTTCGTCTATATGTGTTTATCGAGATGAGTGTGCATGTGTTGTGAGTATGTAAGTTGTACGATGTAATAAAAAAATATAACTAGTCGTTACTATAGGCTAACAATTAGTTTTATCTACTTAAACATGATTTAAAGTATAATAAGACATCACTCACCTATCAAATATTAAACATGGTTTAAAGTATAATAAGACATCACTCACCTATCAGTTAGTAGTATGACATCATTCACCTTTCAAAATCCGTAGGACGTGAGAGAAAGGGGTATTTGCATGGTTACCCCTGTTTTGAATGTTAACTATGAGTTTGCATTTATTTTTTGAACTTTGCATCATTGCTCTTGTTTTCATTTAAGTTGTTGCATGGTTATCTATATTTTGATAAAAAAATTATGATTTTGCCATTAAAATAGGGGTAATGGTGCAATAAACTTAGTCAAAATAAAAGCAATGATGCAAAGTTAAAAAAACAAAAGTAAATTTATAATTGAGATACAAAATAGGGGCACTCATGCAATTATCTATGAGAAAAAAGCTTGGCAAGATCAGATGCATGGAAAAAAAGACCACGGAACTGAGAGATCGATACTCTCCTTTTCGTTTGCCTACATTGTGTGTGCATCGTGCCTTGTTCCGTATAGCCCTGTGTAAATCGCCGATGGACACATTTGCACCTTCCAGCTACTTTGACTCTCCTACTTTGGTGTTTCATATAGCCCTCGTATATGCAAAGACGACCTCACACACCTTGTGAAACGAGACGGCCGCTTTCGGTGGAAGGACGAAAAAGACGAAGTCAAGCAGAAAAAGACGAAGTCTTATTTTTTTTAAGGGTCACAGGTGTCTTTTGCATCCCACACACTTTAGTTACACCACAATGCAATAATAAAGTTCACATGCATATTGAAGGGAATTCACCTGCATGCATCAAATAGGCCGGCCCGCTAATGATTTGGACACTACTTCAATCGAAGCTTTTACTGATAAATGATATTGAAAGGAAATACAACAATTTCTAGTTTTATGCAAAATTTTAAGTTCCAATAAGTATTTTTGTACTCATGTTATAATTCTACAATCGATATTTTGAACAAAGATCAAAAGCTAGTACAATATCCTGTGGAAACTGAGGTTTATAAACTGAAAAACCCGTGAAATTCATGTTTTTTTTAGAACATCCATGAAATTCATGTGAGCTGCATTTCGAAGGAGCCCATTGTAGCGGCCCACAAGTCATCCGCTCACCGCACCGTACCGGCTTAAACCTTTCTCACTGTTCTTCCATTTGTAATTCCCCTCCCTAGTCTCAAAAAAAAAAAAAAAAAAAAAAAAAACCCTCCCTGCCCAAATCCCACTGCCATTCCTGATTTTCTCGTGCTCCGCCTCGCCGCCGCATGGCCCGCATCCATGGCTTCTCCTTGACCTCGTCTTCCCCAAATCCAATGCGACAACCAAAACCCTAGCCATGCCTCCTCCGTGCTCCTCCATCTTCGCCCTCCTCTTCCTCCTCGCCGTCCACCTCCCGCCCGCCGCTGCGGCCAAGCTCCGGCCCGCGTCCACTTCCCCCTCCTACCTCCGCATCTCATGGGCGAGCAACCTCACGCTCCTGGGCTCCGCCTCGCTCCTCCCGGGCGGCGCCGCCGTCGCGCTCACCACCCCGTCCCGCGACGGCATCGGCGCGGGGCGCGCCCTCTTCTCGGAGCCCGTCCGGCTCCTCCTCCCCTCCTCCACGGCGCCCGCCTCCTTCTCCACCCGCTTCACCTTCCGCATCACCCCCGCGCCCACCTATGGCGACGGCCTCGCCTTCCTCCTCACCTCCTCCCGCACCTTCCTCGGCGCCTCCAACGGGTTCCTCGGCCTCTTCCCCTCCTCCTCCGCCTCCGACGAGGGCGAGGCGGACCTCCGCGGCGTCTCCACCGTCGCCGTCGAGTTCGACACCCACCGCGACATCGCGTTGCGCGACCCGGACGGCAACCACGTCGCGCTCGACGCGGGGTCCATCTTCTCCGTCGCGTTAGCGAGCCCTGGCGTCGACCTCAGGGCCGGCGTGCCCATCACCGCCTGGGTGGAGTACCGCGCGCCGCGCCGCCTCCTCAGTGTATGGCTCTCGTACTCGGCGTCCCGCCGCCCCGATAAGCCAGCCCTTTCTGCCGATGTCGACCTCTCCGGCCTCCTGCGCTCGTACATGTACGCCGGCTTCTCGGCGTCCAATGGCAATGGCGCTGCGCTTCACGTTGTTGAGCGCTGGACCTTCCGCACCTACGGCTTCACCAACTCATCCAAGTCCCAGGCCCCGCCACCGTCTGAACCCCCAGTGCCGCCCAGCAAACCACTGGCGATTACAGGAGGAAACTACCACCCCCACCGCCACCACTTCCTATTGTTCAAGGTGCTTGGTGGAGTCATCGGTGGTGTGATCTTGCTGGTTCTTGTCGTCGGTGCATCCGTTGCTTGCCTCTACAAGCCAATTCGCCGCACAAATCAAGAGCCTACCATGCCTGTGCCTTGTGAGGACAAGTCTTATGGGACATTGACTATGGATGTGGTGCGGACAGCAACAAAGGGCTTCAGCAGTGACAATGTGATCGGCGTTGGTGGCTCTGGTGCCACTGTGTATGAGGGAGTGCTCCCGTCTGGATTAAGAGTTGCTGTCAAACGGTTCGAGGCTAATTGGCCGTGCACAAAAGCATTTCTGACTGAGCTTACTGCCATGATGAGTTGCCGTCAATATCATCACCCCAATCTTGTGGAGTTTTCTGGATGGTGTTGCAGTAAGGATGATTTCGTGCTTGTTTACGAGTTCATGCCCAATGGGAATCTTGACCGTGCACTGCACACACTGGGTGGAGCAACACTTCCCTGGGAAGCACGGTTCAGGTCAGTACTTGGAGTCGCTTCGTCACTTGAATATTTGCATCATGACTGTGATCCCCAGATTGTACATCGTGATGTCAAGTCATCAAATGTGCTTCTCGATGGAGAGTTCAATGCCCGGCTCGGTGATTTTGGTCTTGCTCGCCAAGTGATCCAGCGTGGGTTGCCACTGACAACACAGCCAGCAGGCACACTGGGTTACCTTGCTCCGGAGTACGTGCATTCAGGTGTTGCAACAGAGCGCTCTGATGTTTACAGCTTTGGTGTGCTTGCTCTAGAGGTGGCCACTGGCCGACGGCCCACGGAAAAGGGAGTCTCTATTGTTGACTGGGTATGGGTTCTCTGGGGTCGTCGGAGGCTTGTTGATGCAGCAGACCAGCGGCTTCAGGGACGATTTGTTGCAGAGCAGATGCGGCGGGTTCTGCTTGTGGGTCTGTCTTGTGTGCATCCAGACTGCCGGAAGCGGCCTGGTATGCGAAGAGTAGTCAAGATGCTTGATGGATCTGCACCCATGACATTGGTGCCAGATAAGAAGCCACCAGTTATGCTGCAGACACAAGGAAATCAAACTTCATCAATGAACACTGTGGATACTGTCAATACTGCGTTCTACAGCTGTCGCTGAACATAAGTGTTTGTATTTTCGCGAAGAACAACATTTATGATTTGTATATAACATGTTGATATTGGAAATCTTTTCAATGTTCTTCTTCAGAAAAATGTAAGTAATAGATGCTAGTATTGTTGTTTCGACATCATGATGTTTAGATACTTTTCTTCTTGGAGTAATGTGTAGAACCTGTCGTATTCTTGTTTTGTATCAGGTGTTTTGCTCCCTAGTTTATATTTGCATATCTGGATTCCATTTGCTATTATTTTTTTTCAAAATTTCTTTTAGTTTTAGCATACCTCATGTATATGATTTTTCTTGACAAATTTGGCCACCTATTATGCTGGAGCAGTAGGTCTGATGTTGATGTGGATGCAACAAAATTGTCTTATCTATGTAGAACATATACATTTCATATTCCATCTATGCTTCTGTTGAATGCATATTCTTTTATGGTGATGAAGTGAGTTTACTATTTGAGTCCACCCTTCAACTGAATCTGTCCTATCAAACATCACCTCTTGAATTTTGTAGCAGGCAAAGAATTAGTTACTAAGTTATCTGTTAAACAGACTTTATTTTTGTTGGTATATGATAAATGATTTAAAATTATCCTACTTGGTAAAAGGTCGGCAGGAGGGATTAAACAACAGTGAGACAGCATATCAAAGTTATTGCATAGCAGCCAAAGTTTTGTTCTTAAAGGATACGTGTTAGCTGCATGCCTGCATACTACCTGTATTAACTATGCTGTTATTTTCAAGTTGTGCACACAGCTTGAATTCTAGATTCTTGACAATCGAAGGCATGGTGTATGGTAGGTTTAGTTAGAACAGTTTTTATGTTCTAGCTGAATCTTATGGCATGTCAAACATTAGCTGGAAATATGCATAAGCTCCAAAGGTGAAATGGCTCTGGCATTGCTTGCTAGCATAAACGCATTTGAATTGTCTGTAGACTCTATTCATGGATGTAAATCATTTGCTGTCCAATTCTATTATTGTTTTGGCCTTTCTGTGGCCACCACTGAGGCTTCATGTAAGGTTACCATTGTTCTCGCCAATATTTTTGTTTTAACACACACCCGTTTCTGCAGAAAGATATAGAAATAGCGAGAGGTTTTCAGATTGTTCAGAGACCATATGTGCGGTTCAAGCTTTCCCCTTGACTTCTTGGATAAGTTGGTCGCTTCTGCAGCACAAACATCTGAACAAAATGGAGTTCTGTACTACAGCATACACAGCACTCTGATGAGGTGACCTCAATCTACTGGGTAGATATTCAGCATTTCTCTTTGCATGTACTATGCATTTTGTTATAGAAGCATTCCCTTTGCACTGAATGTTCGTTTGTTTGATATCTTCTTACTGCTTTGTTTTCGCTCTTGGCTTTGTTCAGGAGTGTTAAAAGTTATGTGTTACTACTGCTTTCGAGTAATCTTGTGCTTTGGGCGGCATAACTTGATTTCTCTGTAATGTTGGCAAGAACTGAATACACTTCCTGTTTTTGCCTAAAGTTCTCTCTGCTGTTGAATCATTTTGAGTCTGTTTGGTACCGGACACTAATATAGGTCATAACCATATACTGATACCTCTAGCTATTTGAGGTTGGGACACAACAATTTGAACATTTGAGCATCTGCAGAGATTTTAACCCTGTTGATCTTATTACCAGGATAGAATTTGCATGTACCTTGACATTTTGAGCCTAAAACTTTTCATTCAGCATCGTCCGGTATTTTGCAGTCGTTTAGTTAGAACAGTTGCACGATGGAAACACTATAGATATAATAGAATCGGTGTACAATCAATTCATATTATGCTCTACGCCTCTGTACACAAGGAAACATAGACAACGACATAGCCACCGAGTTTACCGTACAATTGGTTTGTTCAGGAATCAGGATTTGGGACTGGTAAGCCTGCCCTCTCAATTTTTCCCCCCTTTTGGCCACGGACCTATACATAATGCAACAACGACATGGGCACTCGTTCGTTGATCAGGATCGATGCTAGTCTCTCTCAGCAGCCATGCTTGACGGAGCAAGCCACCACCTGCGCCCAGTGCCTCAGCCTCGTCTTCACAAGCTGAGGGTGGTCACCTGCACAAATAATGCGTTACCAGAAGTTGATTGAAGGAAAGCTTATGGAAGTTGGTTCTATGGGAGTTCGCGTGCATGGCCATGGTTTACTTACCTGGGCTAAAGATCTTCCATGCATCGGCGGTGGAGCTTGCGTTGGGGCTGCGGGGGCTCGGCGAGTCAGGGACGAGCGTGGACGACGACGACACGGCCGACAGCGTCGACGTGGGGCTGGCCGCCAGGGTCTTCAGCTTGGGGTCGGACAGCTGCCGGTTGACGGCGAAGTAGAAGTCAAGGGCCGGGAGGGTGTCGCGGAGGTTGGCGCCGCCGGTCTCCTCGTCGAACCCGAACCCGAGCTCGAAGGAGCCTCGCAGCTCGTCGAGGTCCTCGTCGGTCAGGCACCGCGCGGACGACGGCCTCACCTGGTGGTGTTCGTCGTCCAGGACGGGGTTCTTACCTTCTCCGTTCATCTGCCCCGCCCCCGCGATGGACACCATGCTGCTCCGCCGCAGTATCTGCCGCCGGCGCTTCTCCCACTTGATCTCCCTGGTGGTCTCCTTCATGGACAGCTGCTTCGTCAGAAGCCGCTTCCTGTTGTTGCCGATGCCGCCGGCGGCGGCAGGCTGGTGGCTCCACGCTACCGGCGGGGGCGCCTCCCGTGGTGCATCGTCCTCCTCCCTGTCGCTGCCGTCCGACGACGAGGAGTCGACCTCGACGCGCAGCTTGTTCATCATCACCCGGCGGTCGTCGTCGACGTTGTCCATCGTCTCCGATTTCGATCCTTTTGCCTACTTAATTATTACTCTCTACATGTATATCCTCCTCCGTTTGAGTAGTGTGCGGCGTGTAGATGACACGTCGTGGCAGCTGCCGTCCGTCCGTCCGTCGTCGCGGCGCGCGCACGGCAACCGCGGCGTGCGGAGGAGGAGGAGAAGGGGAGGACGGCGGCGAGCGTCGTTGGAACGGGGAGAGGAGGGTCTCTCCTCCTCCTGGATGCGCTGCCAAGAAGAAGGAAATGGACGGAGACCCTCTTCCCGGGAAATAGGGGCTCGCGCGCCAACCACGCCTCCTATGAAAAGCAAAGGGGCGGTGGGGCGAGACAGATGGCCATGCATGGTCGGACAAGCTCGCTGCAGGTAGGTAGGATGCGGTGGCCGGCCGCGGAGATTAATCCCCACCGCTAGCTTGCTTGCTCTCGCCCTGCGGCGCCCCAAATTTAGCCGCATTCAACATACGCCTGGCGTGCGTCGCAGCTACTACTACGTTGCAGGGGCGCCAGATTGATCGGTCAGGCTGTCAGCTCCTCCTGGGTCAGTCACTACACCACAGCATAGAATTACCGACCCTCAACAGTTGGTAAAAGTGGACTTTTTCCGACTCACAGTTGATCGGCGAAAGTATAACGAGCATGGTTTCATCAACAATTTCAAGCTTTTGGATGATCCGAGACAAATAAAAGTCAATATGTCATGAGAAGCAAGAGAACTATATGTTCTGGCGTTAGGAATAGCCTAAACGTTTTGGTTGAACTGACCGATGCCACTTACCAATATCTCACTAGTCACAACTCACAAGTTACCATATGATCTGTAGCTGTAGTTCCACGTGCCTGTTTCTTGCATAAAAAATCAGGAAGAAGTTTTTCTGCATCAGTTATCAGATTTTGAGCTGTGATTCTGTTGTGTGTTTTTTTCAACTTTGTGTTTTTTACCAGCGCCTTTTTTTGTGTGTGCATTTCTCGGCAATTATTGATCCTAATAATTCAATTATTGACATCCGGAGATTCCGGACAGGAAGTACTATTCATTTTTACAAATGTCTGAACGTCATCGTTTTAATTCAGGAGGTGGTAAATAGGTTGTGGTGCATGGAACTTTATTTTCATATTTTGGTTGCCGGTTGTACAGCTGGAGCAATCGATATTACACTTGCTGGAAAAGAAGAGAAAAAAAAAAGGAAACTACCCACTTCACAAGTGTGTCATGGGCCAGCAGTCACCTTGCTTCCGACATTTGGCCCGGCAACGCCTCCAGACACGGAACCCTAGCGAAGCAGCTCACTCTCCCACCAACCAAGCAACGCCTCCACTCCACTCCCCAGACGGCCAAAACCCTCGCCGCCGCGCCCCCAAATTCCGCCGCCCTTCTCGCCGCCGGCGGCCAGCAGCGTCACCATGGAGGCCTTGACCAAGATGCTGGACGGCAGGGACCCCATCATCATGCTGATGCAGCAGGTCCTGTCCTGCACGCCCGAGCCGCCCGTCGACGCCGCCGCCCCCCTTTCCAACCCCGTCGCGGCGAGGGCCCCCGACGACGGCATCGACCGCATCGGCCGCCTCCCCGTCGAGATCCTCCGCAACATCGTCTCCCGCCTCCCTGCCAAGGACGGCGCGCGCACCACCGTGCTCTCCACGCGCTGGCGCCGCGTCTGGCGCTCGGTGCCGCTCGTCCTCGTCGACGACCACGTGATCCCCGGCCCCGAAATCGTGGTCGCCCGCGTTTTGCCCCGCGCCGCCGAACCACGCGACGCCGCCGCGCCCTCGCGCAAAGACGCGGTGTTGTCCGGCGTCCTCGCCGCGCACCCGGGCCCGTTCCGCGGCGTCTACCTCACCCGCGTCAACATGGACCGGCGCCAGGCCGAGATCGCAAACTGGCTCCAGGTCCTCAGCGCCAAGGGCGTCAGGGAGCTCGTCCTTGTGAACCGCACGAGGAACAAGTACACCGACGCGCGCCTCCCCGCCACGCTCTTCAGGTGCACCTCCCTCACCAAGCTCTACCTCGGCCTCTGGTGGTTCCCGGAGACCGCCACACTGCAGCGCAACGCCGCATTCCCCTACCTCCAAGAAGTCGGTCTCTGTTGCCTCGTCATGAAGGCGCAGGACTTCGCGTTCCTGCTGGACAGATGCCCCATCCTGGAGAAGCTCCTCATCGTCCAAAGCGGGTCGCCTGTGTGCCTCCGCATCCAAAGCCACAGCCTGCGGTGCGTGCAGGTCTGCTCCTCCACTGTGGCAGAAATCACTGTGGATAACTTTTCACTCCTGGAGAGGCTCTTGCTTTGGGAAACAAAGTGTCACGGCGGCCTCACTAAGGTCAAGATTGGCCATGCACCCAAGCTGCGCTTCCTGGGATTGTTGGTTCCTGGAATGCACCAACTGGAAATCGGCAACACCATCATCAAGGTTGATTGCTTTCTTTGTGACCCTTGTTCTTTTCTTTTATTCGCGATGCGTGTGCTTAGTTTCTTTCAATGGAAAGCAAATTACAGCATGGGACTAAGCCAGGCCCAAGCACCATTGTCCCGAGCGTACAGATGCTGGCAATTCAGGTGAAACTGGGAACCCGCACTGAAGCCAGGATGCTGCCTAGTGTGCTCAAATGCTTTCCCAACGTTAAGACACTCTATATCCAGGTAAAATATAATCCAAGTACTTAATTTTGCATTTGGATCAGATGAGATTGCTGTTCGTGACCTGTCGCCTATGTAATCTGGTTGATTAATTTTGCAGTCTGATAATGATGATATCAAGTCCCGGGGTCCTCAATCTGGTGGCCCAAGCAAAATCAATCTCAAGTTCTGGGAGGATGCTGGTTGTATTGAATGCATCCAGAGGCACATGAAGAAGGTGGTTTTCCGTGATTTCCGAGGGAAGAGAAGCGAGCTTGACTTCCTCAGTTTCATCGCCGGGCGTGCTCAAGTTCTGGAGAAGATGGAGATTCTGTTGGCCCCTGGAAGCTCCACTTCAGATCGGCTGGATTCCAAGCTGAGGACTCACATGGCTTATGCAAAATGGGCCAATGGATGCTGTGAGCTGATTGTGTCTCAGACACCGATTCGACCTTTCCAAGAAGGTATACCTTGGTGCTACCGTCGAGCATTTGATCTTTCTAACCAGGATCCTTTTGACGTTTCAAAATGTGTCGACGGGAAATGTCTGAGTCATTAATGTTATGATCCAGTATCAACATGCAAGCTACTGTTTTAGACTATGGAAAGTTCGTTTTAGGAGGATTTGGAAGCATTCCACTTGCCGGCTTAGTAACTTTCGTTGGAGCTATTTAGCAGTGTCATGTTATATATCTCGCTGAAGACTTGTGTTACTTAAATGATCTTTTTCTGGGTTTCAGTGATATTACTTCGGACAGCCTATGCTAAATCTGTGCTGAATGCTGATGGAAATATTTATGCTTTGCTTGCTGTCGTACCAATCCAATTTAATTTAGAGTTTTGCTTGAATGGAAATGTTCCATTTTGCATTAAATATTATTGTTTACAATCTGTCCATTATTCATGATTAATTATTGCGTGGCATAGTTGCGCCTGTTTATGAACATATATGTCTGTGGTCTTTTCAATGAAATTTTACCATGCACCTTTTGGAAGCTACTACTACATTTTCCTCTCAGCTGTGACTTTTAAAGACATACTTTGACCACCTATGAAGAAGGGGGTTATTATGATATGATGTAGCTATTAATCCATTCTTGCATTATATCAATGTGCTTTTTCTGGGTACTACGTGTGCCCTTTTTTTCGGGGACCCTAAGGAGCTTTATTGATGAACATTGATGTAACAATCAGCATTAAGAAGATGTGGTTAAAACTCCTATTTAACATTACGCCACATGTTGATTCTCAAAAAAAAAAAAAAAAGCCACATGCAGTGCACTGTCTAACAAAGAATTAGCATGTCTTGCACAAAAGTCAGTAGCAACATTGGCAACCCTCCAAATACAATGTATTGCTAAAATCATAGAAATGCTACTAAGCTTGAATGCTAGGTTTTGGACTCCTGATGCTAAAGCTGTTGACTTGAAAACTGTTTTCACATCCTTGCTGCCCTGATAATGAAATTTCTATGTAGCTGTAAGCTTGCATTTTTCGTAGATACCTAAAAATTTATATGGTCACATTTCTCTTTGGCTGAGTCAGTGTTATATATTGGTAAATTTCTTGTGTATCCAGCTTTTGTTTCCCCCTGTGCCGCTCCTAATGCTGTTCACTCTCACTCATAATTCGCAGCGAAAGTGTGTAACTAATATGTTGATGTGCTCCACTTAAACGTATACTGTCGATTATTTAAGACAGTGCTTATTCATATAGCCGGAAATCTGGAATTCAATTTAGGGGAACATGTCTACGATCTGATTGTATTGTCACAGTTGATTATGGCTTTTGCTTCCTATTTGCATCTGTTTCCTATGATTGTAATGCTGTCTTTAGGACTCCTTATTCACATCGTTATATTCAGACTTCAGTGAGTAGTAATCAGTAGGCAATTGTACTTCTTGACTTGACGGTGACACTTCAATCTGGACATAAATCTGCAGCTTGATTTTGTGATTTGTTATGTTTGAGTCATACTCGTGAACTTCATAAGCGTAAATCCTATTGTTCTGCACAAGCAGTAGAGTACTAGCATGTTCTAGTTGACCTGGTGAATACCCGCGATTAAAAGAATTGGATACAGCAGAACGGGACCAGTGCCGGAAAATAGTTCCACCATTTCGTGTGCATAAAGAATTAAACACTCCTTGTGTGCTGGACTTGCCATTTGAATCACCTGTTACATGGTACTCATGGTTCAATGAAAACAGGATCTCTGCAGTGATGTTGTAATAATGTTCTTGCTTTGCTGTTTGACGTGCCTATGAAAGTCATGAATCAGGACTACTGTATTTGAAAATTTATCCTGTGATAGTGAGATTTATGGATGGTACGATTGTTCAAATCCTGTTGTGGGCATACATAAGAATTACGTGCTGGCCCGAGGAAGACATTTCGTTCACAATCTGATTCCGTGAAAATTCATCAGCCTTATATCCTTATTTGTGCCCAACAGTTGTTGGTAGAATCTTTTGGACAGAGGTAGCTTAACAGTACATATCGAGCTTGACAATGTAATGTAGAGTAACCAAATACTGAGGTTAACCTCATGCCAATGCAAGCTATTGTGCATGCTCAGACTTTGGTCATCTACTGTTGAAATCGAGCCTAGGGACCGGAGAACCTAATCTGAGGATCCGAGTAACCTGTTGAGCCTTTGGCAACCGTAGTACAAGCCGTTAAATTGCAGACCATGGTAGTATATGCGTTGTTCTCTGTATTTGTTTTTTGGGCTAAATTTCAAGGAGTAGTTACCACGTTTGTACTTCATACTATTTTTACTTCAAATTTTTTTTTCTATATGTGTAAACATATTGACCCTTAACTGAACATTCAAGGTGGAGTAGGAGCATGAGATGGCTAATTTCCAACAATTGCTACATGAACCATATAGCTCGTTGCTGATCATACCTAATGGCCTGGTAGGACCTTGCCACTCACTTAACCAAATTTAAAGAAGAAAGGAATTTGGTGCTTTTTTAAACTTATCCACACCTCATTGTCTCCCTGCTGCTGGCCCCAAACCCGAGAAACATAAAACTAAAACTAAGATGAAATCAGGGGTGCAAGGATATTAATAGCCATCCAACTCGTCTAACATCAACTTAAATACCACTACTACTACAATAAAACAGAAATTCAGTTTTAATGATACACATGTGATGATGTAAACCACTGTACAGTCGATTATTGGGCATTTTAATGCAAATTAAGAAGAGTGGTTAATTGGAAAGAAAGAAATGAGGGGTAGCTGTCTGATGGGCCCGCGAGCAAGCAGCTTCCGACATTTGGCCCAACAGGACAAGAGACTCCACACTCCCAATCCCTGCATCCACCAGACCACCACTCGTCCACTCCGCTCCATTCCCCACCCCCCGTGCCGACCACCAAAACCCTCGCCGCCGCGCCGCCCTCAATTTCGCCTCCGGTCTCGGCGCCGGCGGCCGTGTCACCATGGAGGGCATAGGCGCGTCGCTGGGTCGCGGCTCGGATCTCTCGGATGAGGACGGCGGCGTCGGCTCCATCCTGATGCGGAACGTCTTAAACTGCCTGCCCGCGCCGCCCGTCCCCGTCGAAGCCCCCCTCTCCCAGTCCCGCGCCCGCGCCCCAAGGATCCGCCTCCTTCGAGAGTCAGCGGCGACAGAGTCGGCGACGGTCCTCGGCGACGGCGTCGACCGCATCAGCAGGCTCCCCGTCGAGGCCCTCCGCAACATCGTCTCCCGCCTCACCGCCAGGGACGCCGCGCGCACCACCGTGCTCTCCACGCGCTGGCGCCGCGTCTGGCACTCGGTGCCGCTCGTCCTCGTCGACACCCACCTCGTCTGGTACGCCGACATCATCCGCCTCTTGGGCCACGACCCGCGCGACTCCAGGACCCCTCCGCTCCACCTCACCGCGCCGCGGTGTCCGCCGCCCTCGCCGCGCACCCGGGCCCCTTCCGCTGCGTCTACATCACCGGCTCAAGCATGGAGACGCACGACGTCGGGACCGCGCGCTGGTTCCAGATCTTCGCCGCCAAGGGCGTCAAAGAACTCGTCTTTGTGAACCGCATCGAGAAGCCAATGGACTTCGACGCTCACCCGCACCTCCCGGCCACGCTCTTCAAGTGCACCTTCCTCACCAGGCTCTACCTCGGCTTCTGGAGGTTCCCGGAGACCGCCAGACTCCCGCGCTCCGCTGCATTCCCGTACCTCCGGGAACTGGGTCTCTGTTCCCTCGTCATGAAGGAGCAGGACCTCGCCTTCCTGCTGGACAGATGCCCCGTCCTGGAGAAGCTCATGATGGTTGGATGCAAGTGGCTAGTGTGCCTCCGCATTCAAAGCCGGAGCCTGCGTTGCGTGCAGGTGTCTTACTCCATTGTGACAGAAATCAACGCTGTGCACGCTTCGCTCCTGGAGAGGATCTTGCTGTGGGAACCTTGGGGCGATGGCGGCCGTGCCAACATGTCCTCTAAGATCAAGATTGGTCACGCACCGAAGCTGAAAGTCCTGGGAATGCTGGTGCCTGGAATGCACAAACTGCAGATCGGCAACACCATCATCAAGGTTCATTGCTTTCTTTGTGAATTGCTCCTTTTTTTTCTTCTTCTTATTGTACACCAATGTTTATGCTTATTAGTTTATTTTTTAAAAGAAATGGAATTTAACCACGAAACTGCTGATTGCAGGCTGAGACTAAGGCAAGCCCAAGCACCATTGTCCCGAGCGTTCAGGTGCTGGCACTTCAGGTGAGACTTGGAACCTGCATTGAAGCCAATATGGTTCCTGGTTTCCTCAGGTGCTTTCCCAACGTCGAGATACTCTATATCGAGGTAAAATGCAAACCCGACTACATTATTGTTCGCATCAGATGAGATTTCTTCTCATGACCCATTTCCTTGGCTATGTGTTCTGACTGATTTAATTTGCAGTCTGAGGATGATGACTTCAAGTTCTGGGGACCTCAATCTGGCAGCGCAGGCAAAGTCAGTCTCAAGTTCTGGGAGAAAGCTGGTCCTATTGAATGCATCCAGCAGCACATCAAGAAGTTGGTTATCCGTATGTTCCGAGGGACGAAAAGCGAGCTCAACTTCCTCAAGTTCATTGCCGAACGTGCGCTAGTTCTGGAGAAGGTGGAGATTGTGTTGCACCCTGAAAGCCTCCCTTCAAATGAGGTGGATGCCAAGGTGAGAACTTTCATGACTTCTGCGAAATGGGCCAATGGATGCTGTGAGTTGATGGTCTTGCCATATCAAGGTACACCTTGGTGCTACCGACGAGGATTTGATCTTACAAACCAGGATCCTTATGATGTTTCGAAATGTCGCGAGGGGCAATGTCAAAGTCATTAGTGTTCTGTTTTAGCGTCCACATGCAAGGCACTGTTCTAGACTGTTGGCAATGTGTTTGTTTTTTGGTGGATTGGTAGTGTTCTACTCGCTGTCTTCGAAGACTTTGGAAGCTATTTAGCAGTGCCATTTATCTTGCAGGAGACTTGTATTATTTCCACAATCTATTCTGGGTTAGCGGTGATATTACATTGGACTGCTTCTGCTACATGTGTGCTGAATGCTGATGAAACATTTATCTTCTGCTTGCTATCATACCAATTCCCTTTGGAGTGTTATTTGATTTCCCCTCCGTTTTGCATAACATCTATTATTTTTCCAATTGTGCCTTATTTGATTTATTACTCACATATTTGTATCTGTTTATCAGCAGAGCTATCTATGGTCTGTCTATTATTTCATCGTTTGACCACTCGTCTTAATGCTTGTCTAAATTTGGATATACCATAGCATGACTGGAGTCACAAAATCTGCAGAAGTTTCAGGTGCCTAAAAATTGTGTAGCTTGATCTGCCGTGTTAGATGAATAGCTTATGTTACTGGGATGAGAAGAAAAGGATATTCTGGCCTTGTAGGCAGTCATGACTCATGTAGCTGAAGCTATGACTTGTGCGTTTTGTTGTGCTATATCCTTGTGTGGATTCCCATGATATAGTTTTGTGTATGTTGGCATGACTTAAGGAACCTTTTGAATGAACTTAGATTCACAGAAGTTACAAGTAGCATCCAGATTTACAGATGTAAAACTGAAATTTAACATTATTCCGTATGCACTGCTCTATCTTAAAAAAAAATAGCCTGTACCTCACAATGGTGAGTCACAATATTAGCAAGCCTCTACATAAAACATATGCTAACATCAATAGAATTTCCACTGAGTTCACATGTTAGGTTTTGAGCTCATAATACTAAACTTTTGACTTAAAATGTTTTCAGCTCATATGTGTTCTATAGTACTAAAAAATTATCTCAAACTAGTTGTCAGTATGGACATCCTCACAAGAAAATGATATGCGTGCATGGGTTTGGGTACATCGCAAATAGTTAGATGGACATATTTCTAATTAGCTTTTTTTTATAATAGAATGATATTGCTTGCCGTGTTTATAGTTTCCCCACACTGTACTGATCTTAATGCTGTTATGTTTTGGATATACCATAGAATGTCTAGTGCCACAAAGTTTGCAGAAGTTTCGGGTGCCCAAATAGTTATGTCGCCTGTATAGCTTAGGTTACTGAGATGAGAATTGCTCCATTTTGCGTTAAACATTATTGTTTGCAAGCTGTCCATTATCCATGATTGATTATTGCGTTGCATAGTTGCATCTGTTTGTCAGCAGATTTGTCAGTGGTGTTTTCAATGAAATTTTACCATGCGCCTTTTGTAAGCTACTACTACATTTTTACCTCAGCTGTGACTTTTAAAGACATACATCGACCACCTATGAACAAAGGGGTTATAGTGTTCGGATATAGCTTTTAATCCATTCTTGCCTTATATTAATGTTCTTTATGTGGGCACTACACGTGCCGTTGTATTTTGCCTTTATTGAACCTATGGAGCTATATGAATGAACATTAATTAACAATAAGCATTATGAAGATATGGTTAAAACTGCTAACTCCTATCTGACATTAAGCCACACGTAGTGCACTGTCTAACAAAGAATTAGCCTGTCATGCACAAAAGTCAGTAGCAACATTGGCAATCCTTCAAACACAATATATTGCTAAAATCGTAGAACTGCTCAGCTTGAATGCTAGGTTTTGGACTCCTAATGCTAAAGCTGTTGACTTGAAACTGTTTTCACATCCTTGCTGTCCTGATAGTGAAATTTCTATGTAGCTGTAATGTTGCATCTGTCGCAGATAGCTAAAAATATATTGGTAAATTTCTCTTTGGCTGAGTCATGTTAATGTTGTATATTGGTAAATTTCTTGTGTTTCCAGTTTTTCTTTTCCCACTGTGCCGCTCCTAATGCTGTTCATTCATAATTTGCAGTGAAAGTGTGTAAGTAACATGTCGATGTGCTCTCCTTAAACGTACACTGTCGATTATTTAAGTCAGCGCTTATTCATATAGCTGGAAATCTGGAAATCAGTTTAGGGGAACATGTCTACGATCTGATTATATTGTCACATTTGATTATTTTGCTTTTGCCTCCTATTTTCATCTGCTTCCTTGTTCGCATCGTAATATTCAGTGAGTAGTAACCACTAGGCAATTATACTTCTTGACTTGACGGCAAGGATGCAAATAGCCCGCTATAGCTCCGATATAGCTTTTTGAGATAGGTGCCGCGACGATATTGCAAATATTATCGCTAATGCCGCTAACTCCGCTTTAAGGTTAAATAGCCTCGCTAACTTCATCCGCTAACTCCGCTATATCTGAGTTATGAACTTATGTTTCATGCTTTATGATTCATAAATCATAAGTCAAGCGATATCATGAATTTTCTTGTTCATAGTTCAAATGATGCTTGCTTTCTTAATTCTGTGAATTGTTTTGACGCTAGAAAAGATGACAAATACATGCTAGGATAATGGTATGCTTGAATAACGGCATATATTTTTGAAATGTGGGCTGAAATTGACGAATTTACTAATGTTTTTGTCAGAAAATTGCTTTATTTTGCAAACCGCTATTGACAATAGCCGCCGCTATAGCTGCGCTATAGCTTTGATAGCTTTTCTGAGAGCATGTCGCTAAACTCTATAGCCCGCTATTTGCAACCTTGCTCGACGGTGACGCTTCAATATGGACATAAATCTGCAGATGCGTGAATCATAAGCGTAAATCCTATTGTTCTGCACTAGCAGTAGACTACTCCTATAGCATGTTCTAGTTGACCTGGTGAATACACGCGGGAAAATGATTGGATACATCAGAACGTGACTAGTGCCGGATAATACTTCTTGTGTGGTCTGACTTGCCATATGAGTCACCTGTTAATTGTTATGCTCATGGTTCGATGAAAACAGCATCTCTGCAGTGATGTTGTAATGTTCTTGCTTTGTTGTTTGATGTGCCTACGAAAACTCAGGAATCAGGACTACTGTAGTTGAAATTTTATCCTGTGATTGTGAGATCTATGAATGGTATGATTCTTCAAATCTTCTTGCTGGCATACATAAGAAGTACATGCTGGCAACAGGAAGACATTTCCTTCACAATATGGTTCCGTGAAAATTCATCAGCCTTATGTCCTTATTTGTGCCCAATAGTTGTTGGTAGGATCTTTTGGACAGAGCTAGCACAACAGTACATATCGAACTTGACAATGTAATGTATCCAAAAACTGAGCAACCTCATGCCAAAGAAAGTTTTTGTGCATGCTCGGACTTCGGTCACCTACTGTTGAAATCGAGCCTACGGAGAGCCTGAGTCTGAGGCTCCGTGTAACCTGTCCGAGCTCAAGCTTGTTTGGCAACCGTAGTTCCAAGCCGATAGGTTGCAGACCATGCATGGTACAACTACTGAAAAAGTTTTATCGAAGCAACTCATCTTTATATTTCTATGTGCATATTGGCCCTTAATTGAGCATTCAAGTTGGAGTAGGGAGTACGTGAGGGTTAATTTCCAGCAATTGCTACATGAACGATCTAGGTCCAGCTATTAACTTCTCGCATATTCGCTCACTGGTTGCTGATCATTCCTGGTGGCATGGTTTGCCACTCACTCAACCAAATTTAAAGAGGACGCGAATTTGGAGCTTTTTTAAAGTTATAAATACCTCGTTCTCTCACTGATGCTGGCCCCACCGGGTACTCATTCATCGAACCCAAACTCATATGAAAATCAGTAATGGTGCATGGATATTCATGGCCTTCCAACTCGTGTAACATCAACTTAAGTACTACTACTACAATAAAACAAAAAAAATTACTGCTATAAGGAGACATGTGATTGTGCAGTTAAATGGTAAACCGTATTGAGTAGTTTTTAATGCAAATTAAGAAGAGTGGTTAATTGGAAAGAAAGAAAATGAGGGGCGACTGTATGATGGGCCCGCGAACTAGGAGCTTCCGACATTTGGCCCAACAAGACAAGACCGAACCCTAGAAACTCCACACTCCCAAAGCCTCCACATCCACCGACCCCTCCCTCCCCCAGCCACCACTCGTCCACTCCACTCAACTCCACTCCCCAGTCCCCACTCACCGTCCCGACCACCAAAACCCTCGCCGCCGCGCCGCCCTCAATTTCGCCTCCGGTCTCGGCGCCGGCGGCCGTGTCGCCATGGAGGACACAGGCGCGTCGCGGGGCCGCGGCTCGGATCCTTCGAAGAAGGACGGCGGCATGGACACCGTCCTGACGCGGGACGTCTTAACCTGCCTGCCCGCGCCGCCCGTCTCCATCGAAGCCCCCCTCGCCCACGCCCTCGCGAAGAGGCCCCCCGCCGACGGCGTCGACCGCATCAGCAGGCTCCCCGTCGAGGCCCTCCGCAACATCGTCTCCCGCCTCCCCGCCAGGGACGCCGCGCGCACCACCGTGCTCTCCACGCGCTGGCGCCGCATCTGGCACTCGGTGCCGCTCGTCCTCGTCGACGCCCACCTCATCTGGTTCGCCGAAATCATCCGCCTTTTGGGCCACGACGCAGACCCGCGCGACTACAGGACCCCTCCGCTCCACCTCACCGCCGCGGTGTCCGGCGCCCTCGACGCGCACCCGGGCCCCTTCCGCTGCGTCTACATCACCGGCTCAGACATGGTGATGCACGACGTCGGGACCGCGCGCTGGTTCCAGATCCTCGCCGCCAAGGGCGTCCAAGAGCTCGTCTTTGTGAACCGCAACCAGAAGCAGATGGACGTCAACGTGCACCGGCTCCTCCCGCCCACGCTCTTCAAGTGCACCTCCCTCACCAGGCTCTACCTCGGCTTCTGGAGGTTCCCGGAGACCGCCACACTCCCGCGCTCCGCTGCATTCCCCTACCTCCGGGAAGTAGGTCTCTGTTCCCTCATCATGAAGGAGCAGGACCTCGCCTTCCTGCTGGACAGATGCCCCGTCCTGGAGAAGCTCATAATGGTCGGATGCAAGTGGCCAGTGTGCCTCCGCATCCAAAGCCGGAGCCTGCGTTGCGTGCAGATGTCTTACTCCATTGTGACAGAAATCACCACGGTGCACGCTTCGCTCCTGGAGAGGCTCTTGCTGTGGGAAGTTTGGGGCGAGGGCGGCCGTGTCAACATGACCTCGAAGATCAAGTTTGGTCACGCACCGAAGCTGCGAGTCCTGGGAATGTTGGTGCCTGGAATGCACAAACTGCATATCGGCAACACCATCATCAAGGTTTATTGCTCTCTTCTTGAATTGCTCCTTTTTTTCTTCTTCTTATTATATGTCAATGTTTATGCTAATTCATTTCCTTTTTTTATGGAATTCAACCACGAATTGCATCGATTTCAGGATGACACTAAGGCAAGCCCAAACACCATTGTCCCAAGCGTTCAGGTGCTGGCACTTCAGGTGAGACTTGGAACCCGCACTGAAGCCAGGATGGTACCTAGCTTCCTCAGGTGCTTTCCCAACGTCGAGATACTCTATATCCAGGTAAAATGCAATTTCAATACATTTTTTGTTTGCATCATATGAGATTGATACTCATGGTCCATTTCCTCGTCTATGTGTTCTGGTTGATTTAATTTGCAGTCTGAGGATGATGACTTCAAGATCTGGGGACCTGAATCTGGTGGCAAAGTCAGTCTCAAGTTCTGGGAGAAGGCTGGTCCTATTGAGTGCATCCAGCGGCACATCAAGAAGTTGGTTATCCGTATATTCCAAGGGAAGAAAGGCGAGCTCAACTTCCTCAAGTTCATTGCCGAACATGCGCGGGTTCTGGAGAAGATGGAGATTGTGTTGCACCCTCAAAGTCTCCCTTTAAATGAGGTGGATGCCAAGGTGAGAACTTTCATGGCTTCTGCAAAATGGGCCAATGGATGCTGTGAGTTGACGGTCTCTCCGTATCAAGGTACACCTTGGTGCTACCGTCGTGGATTTGATCTTACAAACCAGGATCCTTATGATGTTTCGGAATGTGTCGAGGGGAACTGTCAAAATCATTAGTGTTCTGTTTTAGCGTCCACATGCAAGGCACTGTTCTAGACTGTTGGCAGTGTGTAGCTTTTTTGGAGGATTGGTAGTGTTCTACTCACTTTTGAAGCTATTTAGCAGTGCCATTTATCTTGCAGGAGACTTGTATTATTTACACAACCTGTTCTGGGTTGGCGGGGATATTACATTGGACAGCCTCTACTACCTGTGTGCTGAATGCTGATGAAACATTTATCTTCTGTTTGCTATCATACCAAGTGTGCCTTATTTGATTTATTATTCACATGTTTGCATCTATTTATCAGCAGACCTATCAGTGGTCTGTCTATTCTTTCATCGTTTGACATCTGGCCTTAATGCTGTTCTAATTTTGGATATACCATAGCATGACTAGAGCCACAAAATCTGCAGAAGTTTCAGGTGCCTCAAAAATTGTGTATCTGGATCTGTCGTGTTAGGTGAATAGCTTATGTTACTGGGATGAGAAAAAAAAGGATATTCTGGCCTTGTAGGCAGTAATAATGTAGCTGAAGCTATGACTTGTGCGTTTTGTTGTGCTATATGCTTGTGGATTCCCATGATATAGTTGTGTATGCCGGCATGACTTTAAGGAACTGTTTGAATGAACATAGATTCATAGAAGTTACAAGTAGCATCCAGATTTACAATGGTGAAACTGAAATTTAACATTATTCCGTATGCACTGCTCTGTCTAAAAGGGAAATAGCCTGTAGCCACAATGGTTAGTCGCAATATTAGCAAGCCTCTACATAAAACATATGCTAACATCAATAGAGTGTCCACTGAGTTCAAATGCTATGTTTTGAACTTATAATACTAAGATTTTGCCTTAACATGTTTTCAGCTCATATCTGTACTATAGTACTGAACAATCATCTCAAACTAGCTGTCAGTATGGACGTCCTCACAAGAAAATGCTTTGCGTGCATGGGTTTAGGTACATTATAAAATATTTAGGTGGACATATTTCTATTTTTTTTTATAATAGCATGATATAGTGTTATGCTTGCCGTGTTTATAGTTTCTCCACTTTGTACTGATCTTAATGCTATTATGCTTTGGTTATACCATAACATGTCTAGTGCCACAAAGTTTGCAGAAGTTTGAGGTGCCCAAATAGTTATGCAGCCTGTATAGCTTAGGTTACTGAGATGAGAAAACAGGATATTCTGGCATCCTGGGCAGTCATGTAGCTGTAGCTATGACTTGTGCGGTTTATTATGCTATATGCTTGTGGATAACGGGTTGTGCAAATACAATGTGTATACCAAATGTCGAAAATAATTTTACTGCTGCTGTTCCTTATGCAAGCAAAATATATTTAGAAATGATCCTTTGGCAATTTATGGACTGGAAATGTCCTTTTTGGTGTGGATATTGGTGCACATTTGTTTCACTAATGTTGCTCCTTGTGCGAGCAAACTATTATTGTTGTGCACGCGCATCAATACTCAGGAATTACGCAGCTTATAAATTGAATGGTTGTCCTGTGACACTTTTCGATGGTATGTGGTTGTGTTCCAGTCTTGCTGCGGTGCAATCGGTAGCTCCATATATAGAGTTGTCCTGAGTTGTGCTACTAGAGAGCACGGCGAGGGAAGAATAATACACTTGGATCCCTGAACTATGCAATCCAGAACCGTGTTCGGCCTTTGCTAGAATGTGAGATACGGTGCAAATCAGCCTTTTGCACTTGTTTGCGCGAAACCATTAGGTGTGCGCTAAAGCAATTTCGTTGGAGAAACTGCCCCAGTTGATGAGTAGGCTGCGCCTGTCGTTATTGCTAGCCTGCTATATATATGCTCTTTCTTCCGGCCAAAAATATTGGCCAAACCGCCAGTGAAATCTTCCGGTCACGACTCACGATCACTGGGAGCACATTTGCACTGGTTGGACCTCCAGTTGTAGATTTGCGAGTGGAAATGTCCTTTTTGGTGTGGATATTAGGGCACATTTTAGTTGGACGTTGCATGCAAAGATGCATTAACTGACGTGTTAAACTGGTGCCGCCCTGATCTTGAAAGTTGCATGGGCTTTCAAATCATCGTTTATACTACTTTCCTTAAAAATCATGCTTGCTAAGATCAAATCTCTCTCGAGCTCAGTTTAATTAACGTTGGTAGTAACAAATACTAACGCATGTCATTATTTCACAGTACGCAATCTCATTTGACAATATGCACGGACAAATGTGTGATGGGCCCTCGAGCAAACAGCTTCGGACATTTGGCCCGGCAACACAAGCCGACAAGGAACTGAACCCTAGCACCAGCTCCTCACTCCCCCAATCCCAAAGCCCCCGCCTCCACTCCACTCCAATCCCCATTCCCACCACCGACGCCGAAACGCTCGCCGCCGCCGCGCCCTCAATTCCGCCTCCGTTCTCGTCGCCGGCGGCCGTTCGTCGGGGTCACCATGGAGGACGTGGCCAATATGCTCGTGTGCAGCCCCGATTTCGCGATGATGGACGACAACATGCGCTCGCTGACGATGGACGTCTTCCAGGCCCTCCCCAGGCCGCACCACGTCGCCAGCGCCGCGCCCCTCTCCAGCACCGTCGCCGCGCGGCCGCCCTCGGACGGCGCCGACCGCATCAGCCGCCTCCCCGTCGGGCTCCTCCGCAACATCGTCTCCCGCCTCCCCGTCAAGGACGCCGCCCGCACCACCGCGCTCGCCAGGCGCTGGCGCCGCGTCTGGCACTCGGTGCCGCTCTCCCTCGTCGACGCGCACCTCGTCCCCGCCCGCCGCTCGTCCCGCGCCGCCGCCCTGGAATCCTTGATGGCCGGTCTGAGCCTGAGAGAAAACTCGGTCGGCGCGCGCGACCACCTCGCCGCCGCGGTGTCCCGCGTCCTCGCCGCGCATCCGGGCCCCTTCCACCTCGTCTACCTCGCCGGCGCCAACATGAACGCGCACCAGGACCAGGCGGCGCGCTGGCTCCACCTTGCCGGCGCCAAGCGCGTCAAGGAATTCGTCTTTGCGAACCTCGCGGCGAAGCACGATGCCGACGTGCATCTACCGGCCACAATCTTCAGGTGCACCGCCCTCACCAAACTCTACATCGCCTCCTGGTGGTTCCCGGACACAGCAGACCTCCCGCGTGCCACTGCATTCCCTTACATGCAGGAGCTGGGCCTCTGTAACCTCATCATGAAGGAACAGGACCTCGCCTTCATGCTGGACAGATGCCCCGTCCTGGAGAAGCTCATGATCTCCAGAAGCCGATGGCCAGTGTGCGTCCGCATCCAGAGCCACAGTCTACGGTGCGTTCAGGTGTGCACGGGCATCGTGCCAGAAGTCACTGTGGTCAACGCGTCACGCCTGGAGAGGCTCTTTCTGTGGGAAGCTTGGGGCGGCGGCGATCTCGCCCACATGTCTTCTAAAGTCAAGATTGGTCATGCACCGAAGCTGCGCTTCCTGGGATTCTTGGTGCCTGGGATGCACCAACTTGAGATTGGCAACATTGTCATCAAGGTGGGAAGCAACATTTTTTTTTTTTTTTTTTTGGGATTCTGAATCAACATGTGTTCTAAGTTTCATCGTTCCATATAATACATCTACAAAAATGCATCAATTGCAGGCTAAGACTAAGGCAAGTCCAGACACCACTGTCCCAAGCGTTCAGATGCTAGGAGTTCATGTGAAACTTGGAACCCGCATTGAAGCTGGAATGCTGCCTAGTTTCCTCAGATGCTTTCCTAATGTCAAGACACTCTATGTCCAGGTAAAATTTGACCCGGCAACACATGTTTGTATTTGCGCCAGATGAGACTGCTACTCATGACTCCTCCTCTGTGTCCTCCTATTGATTTAATTTGCAGTCTGAGAATGATGACGACAAGTTCTGGGGACCTCATTCTAGTGGCATAGGCAAACTCAATCCAAAGTTCTGGAAGGAGGCTGGACCTATTGAATGCATCCAGCGGCACATCAAGAAGTTGGTTCTTCGTGAGTTCCGCGGGAAGAGAAGCGAGCTTGACTTTCTCAAGTTCATCGCCGAGCACGCTCAAGTTCTGGAGGAGATGGTAGTTGTGATGACCCATGGATATTTGCCATCAGATCAGGTGGGTGCCAAGCTGAGAACTGTCATGGCTTCTGCAAAATGGGCTAATGGAAGCTGTAGGATGATGGTCCTCAAAAGCCCATTTGATCAAGAAGGTAATGCTTGGTGCTACATACGAGGGTTTAATTTTTCTGAGGATCCTTTTGATGTTTCAAAATGTCGCGTAGGAAAATGTGAAGGACATTATTAGTGTTCTGCTTAAGTATATTTTTGCTGTTGGTAATGTGATTCTGTGGTTCGGGATTTGGGAAATGTTCTATTTGCTTGGCTTCAGTGACATTTGAAGTGTCGATTTATTTAGCAGCATCATTTCTCTAGCAGAAGACGTACTATTGTTACTGAGACATGCTATTTCCAGGATTCCGTTGTAATACATTGCAGGAATTTTGCTAAATGTATGGCTGAATGGTGATCGAAATGTTTTATTCTTTGCTTGCTATCATACAAATTTCCTCAAGAATTGCTCCTTTTTGCATCGTGCGTCATTGTTGCAATTTCTCTGGTGCATGATTGATTATTTACATACTTATGCCAGATTACCAGCATAGCCATATATGAACTTTCTGCGGATCCAATTATTCTACCATGCACTTATGAAGCTTATTGAAGTAGACTAATTCATTATTGCTTGAACTGCGTGACAGTTAAAATTTTTACATTTGGGGGCAATCATTACTTTTCTCGTACTGGCATAAGTCTAGCCTATCCCAACTCGATTGGGACCAGAAGGCTTTGTTGTTATTGGGCATAAATCTGGGCTTCATTCTTACCTTTAATAAATATATCTTGGTCAGTCGGGGTCCTACCGTGTGCCCTGGCATTTTGTTCTATGTCTGAGATTTTATTTTCTTGAAGCACCGTTAACTGCAATTTATCACTAAGACACATTTTGAACAAATGCTAAAATTAAACAAAATAGTTCCTTTTACTGAGCTCACATGCTAAGTATGAATTCGTGGTACCAAGCAATTTGCTAAACTAAATTAAGATCCTTTTTACATAGAAGAATGAACGTATGAGTGCAATTATGTGCAGGGGATTTGGGCACATAAAAACAATTTATAGGGCTATAATTCTTTATGGTTATTTCATGACCCATGATAGTGTTAATTTACATTTATAGCTCATTGTGTTTGAATCACCCCTTACGCAAATATACCGAAGACCCCGCAATGTGTGTGAGCCTTTGGGACTGCGTATGTGTTTCCTGTTTTTTCTCCACAACCCACTGTTCCTAATGCTGTTCATGATTCATATTAGGAGTATGCAACCATGGATGGGTGCTACACAGAGTCCATGATCTAAAGCATAATATTAATTGATTTTGATAAAAGTGCCAATTTAGACACGCATGTACAGTTTGATTGTGTAAATTAACTGTTGATTTATATTGCATTTGCCTGTTAACCTTCAGATATCCTCTATGATTGTTATGAATTATCTGTTGCTATTAGCATGTTATATTTTTTTTAAGCACTGCGTACCGGAGTCTATATATCTTGCTTCCATCATTTTATTTTGTCTGAATGATAATTCAACTTCAACAGCGTTAGGAGCCTGACATCATTTTGGCTGGCTTTGTGTAAGATGGGGTGGCTAGCTTTGGCTACTGGGTATGGAAAGGATTTATCAATGGGTAATGTTGCTCAAATACCTAACCAAAGAGCTACCGCAGAAGATGTTCTGTGTTGCTATTTGGCTTTCGTAAGTGTTGCCTCGTGCTATACACATCATGTTTCCCAAATACTATTTGATGTCACTTTGTGTTACTTCACCCTTCAAATGATACGTGTGGTATTGTCGTTAGTTTAAGATTGGCCACAGTCGTTCCTAGAGCAAGCAAGCACACTGATTAGAAACATGCATAAATGGTCCTCTTATGATTTATATGGCTACATAATGGAGGTATGTGATAACATATTGGTGTGGATTAGTGTATATATCGGTGCACGGTGGTTCTTGTCTGGTTGCATGTCGGTCCAATGTGGTTGTGCTGTGCCAATACCACGAATTAGTGCTGTTCGCATATGAAGTGTTCTGCTAGACTTTTATGGATGTTATCGTTGTCCATGGACATTTGTTGCGGGTTGTGCTAGTGTCTGATTGCATGACAATGTTCAGCTTGTCCTTGTTTCCGCACACCGGCTGTTCCACTGTAGTCGTTTCTTGGTGAAATTGTTCAAGTGGATGAGTAGACTCCCAAACAGGGGTTAAATTACAGCGGCCTGACCGGCCTCGTTTGGAAAATAAATTGCATCATCATCCCAACCTTGTTTGAGTCATCATGTATGCTTACCGTCGATATTTTTGTGTCAAGGAAGGAGGGGGGGGGGGGGGGAGGTATTCGAGCTGGAGCCCATCTAGATAAAGTTCGGTAATATGCAACTCTTGTTATTCCACCGTGATAGTGGATAGAGCTTGTCTCAAGTATGCTCGGGCTCCATCTATTTTGGTAACCCTTTGCTGGTGGACGGTGAACAATTTTGATGTAGCCAATTTATTCATCTATGTTTTTCTACGTACTATAAATTGTTGACCCTTGTCCTATGGTTTAAGTTTACAATGCAGTTAGAAACCGATATAAAAAAACATTATGCGAGAACACATTACTGTGTTATGGGCCTGGGAGCCACCAGCTTCGGACATTTGGCCCAACAACAGGAAGCGTCCACTTCTTTCACTCCTGGCTTCCGTCCCCAGAGCCCAGAGCAGGTCTCCACACCGGGCGGGCCATGATGGAGCGACCCGCAACTGCGGGCTACTGTTCTAGTAGTTGGACTGGATGTATCTGAACTGAATCGCGAGTGGCTGATATCTTCTCTTTTTACGTGATTTTATTTAGTAAGCTGAGACCTTAATTCAATGACATTACATCACGCTACTTGCTAAATACGTGGCTGAATGCTGGTGGCAGTGGTCAATAATTTGAACACTACTTGCTAAATACATCACGCTACTTACGTGTCACTATCACTGCTAATTTGAACACATACCAAACCAAGAAAAAAAAAAACAATGCCGCTGGTATATGCAGAGATGATATTGAAGTGAACAAAATCACAGTCAAAGATGAAGTACATAGAACACAGTTAGCACCAGTATCGCTAAGGACCTATTCCAATCTTCCGAACAAGATAGAACGTAAATTTAACTTCCATAATATTAAGCATTGCAGTTGAACGAATCATAAAGCAGCCCATCTTGAAGTGCATATTATATATATGTTGGTTCTAGTTGAATTCAGTTTCTTCAACTGCTAGCTTATTTCAGAATTCAGAGTGCTCGATCGGTTGCCGATGGCGATAAGAAAGGGTCGTGTCTCGTGTGACGGCAAGTAAGCTACCGTCGCGAAAGAAAGATTGGTGCGCTTATCAGTTTAATTGGTTCCGTGGTTCTCCGGTGCGTTCAGCTGATATTGAACTGTCTCATCAGCCTACAAGGGAAAATGAGCATCAGTGGCTCGTATGAACTCAATGCCTGTGCTAAAACGTGGCTGCAGAAAGGTGTCTGGATAGTGCTCCCGCTATTCACTACAACTGTAATGGAAGTTGTAGCCGGTTGTGTTGGACCCTGAGTTTGCGAACGCAGGAATTTTTCTGCAACTGTAATGGAAGTTTTGTTTTCTTCTTTTGTGGTTTAGTTTTATTTGAGTCTCGCGTTTGCTTTAGATGTTGCTCCAGGTAGCAGGCAGGGTAATCCCTTCGCAAAAAAGAGTTATAGTAGAAGAGTAATCAGTAGTATTCGCAGGTAGACCTTCGCAGGTGAAAAGTAAAAAAGGGGAACAGGAACCTTTGTGCAGAGCGAAAAAAGTGAAACTAGCCGTGGGAGGAGAGGACCAGCTAAACTGCCAGCTGTCAGTCAGTCAGTCAGGGCGTGGCGCAGCGATGAGTAGCTTTTGCACACAGGGCCAGATAGAGGAGCGGGCCGGCCGGGGTCACCGTCTTTGCTCGCTGGATCCCTGACCCCGCGGGCGAGCCACGCTACTATACACACACATCAGCAGCATCTTCGATCGATAGTTGCCGGGCCTGCCTGCCCGTGCAGGCTGTCGGCGTCACGGGGGGCGCCGCCGATGCGCGCGCTCCATGTTCCTATTGATTGGAGGGCATCGGATCGGAGGGAATGGCTGCGCCGTGTGCACGCACGTCCCTTTTTTCCCCGCTTGCGGCGACGGCGGCCAGGCGATTCCGGCCGGGACAGCTCCGCCTGCTTTGCCGAGCCCCGGCCGTTGGTTCTGGAACGGAAGCAAAAGGAAAGCGCGCGCGTACACACACGTTCCGTCCAGTGGCCGCGTTTTTCCGTGTTGTGATGGCGCTTCTCCTGGTCCTCGATCGCGTGTTTTGCTTTCTACTCCTACTAGTACTATACAGATTCGTCGGCCAAAGACACCCGTCCGGTGTTGAACAGCGTCGGCGCCCAACCATGACATAATGTCATTATTTGACGTCGAAAAGGAGCTACCACGTTCGCTCTAAAATGCTAGAAATTCCCACGTTAATCTGAGAAAATAAGAAGAGAAAATTACCCACCACTGCTATTATGAAACAATTACTCAGAAAACCAACTAAAAATATTTATAAAATAGCTAAATTCGGAATATAAAAATAGCCAAAAATGCCCCTCATACCTATTTCTAAATTACCCACCATGCCATTATAAGTCAAAAAAAATATAGCTAAATTCGGAATAATAAAAACTAACCAAAAATACCCTTCACATCTATTTCTAAATTACCTTCCTTACCATTGCAAGTCCGAAAAAATAAATTTAGATTTAAAAAATAGCTAAAAATATCCCTAATTCATATTTTTAATTTACAAATCATACCATTATGAACCCAAAATAGCTAAATTTTAGAATAATAAAAATATGCAATAAACACTTAATTCACCGTGGTATGTCTAGCTAGCATTGCATATTATTTTATTTTTAGCATGACACATTTCCTTCAAAAGATTTATTTGTAGCACGACACATTCTTTTTTCCTACCATGACATATGTTGTTTAGCATGCCACGTTTGAACTAACCTCACTTCTAAAATAGAATCAAATACATTATTAGATTAGACACTATCCAAGATAAATGACGACTCATCTCACACTCAAATTGAGAGACGGTGAGAAATTCTCAATCTATTTTCTACTATTTTATAAATATAGAGTATAAAATAAGTAGTAATAATAATCTATGTTAAACTTCTATAAAAATATAAAATTATTTTAAATAGTATAATAAATCTAGCCGCGCAAATGCGCAGGCAGCCGTACTAGTTAGAAAGAAAAACAAAAACTGGAGGGAACCCTTGGAAGGATAAGGCTGGTACGTGCGGGGAAGGCGGGCATCCAACTTTACCGGCGGCATGGATAGGAGCATCATGATACACCACGGAAGCTGGAGGTGTCAATTCATTCATCTCTTCCTTTCCTATTTTGCGGCCAAAAAAAAACATTTTACGGCAGGCTTCGTAATTGATTACGCACTGCCCGTATCGTCGTCTTCCACAGTTCCACTCCAATGCCACTGTTTATCAAGGAAAATCAGTTAAGGTTAAAGAAACGTTGAGTTCAATGTGCACGAGAATGTAGGCCGTGCTTAAGCTTTGTTGCGGGCCACGGTTATGGCTGTTATACGCATGGGCGGAGTTAGACCGTCCTCAAAGGTAGAGTGAATTGTTAACTTTTTTATTTTTATATATGCAAACTCATCTAACAATCAGCACATTCGGATCATACAAAATAATACTAAGTAATTACTTTTTTTCTCTCCTTCACGTGGACTCTTAGCAAACTGTTGGAAAGGCGTAACCAAGGATTTAGGCAATCTCATGGGACAGGCTTAGGGGAAAGCTAGGCGGCGCTGTGCATGATAACATGAGTCTAGTAATGGTCTTAGTTGCTCGATTGGTACCATTACCGGCGGTGCTAACGCGAGGCCGTACGTGGTCGGACCAACAGAGCGTACTCACCGCAGTGGCGGAGTTAGGATTTTCAAGTTGGGTGTTCCTTGCCGCTCGCGGCTACGGCGGTGTCGGGTACCCCCTCATCGCACCGCCGTGCCGCGACCCACCGCTGAGCCGTCCGCTGCCCCCAGAGCCCTCTGTTCGCATAGGAAATATGGAGGTCACCATTTGCCGCTGCTCCCGGCAACCCAAACCTCTAACCCCGCCGGCGATAACCACCAGTGACGGAGCTAGAGAGCTCTTGGGTGGGTGGTGTGACGTTGCTTGAGGCTGCTCAGTTTTGTGCTTTTTTTTCCCCAGTGTGGGTGCATAATTAGGTATCTATAGGGGTGCATAAATGATGGAAATAAGATGAACACCATTAAAATTTGTTTTCGTTGGGATATTCTCAGGAAACAAAAACCAAGGTGGTTAGGGGGTACTAGTCGCCGGTCGGAGGAAGCAACTGGTATATTACCATTGTCATTGATATGAGTCTGACAGAAATAGAGTTGAAAGGATGCGCCATTGGACTTGGAGGGGAGAAGAAACTTTACGGATTGGGAAAATATTTAGAGGAGGATAATGAAATCTCTTGGTGACTGAATAATATTGATTCATTGATAAAGTGGAACAGAAGTGAATGAGTAGTTGAGGACCAACAAAACGTAAGCTGTTTCGTTTGTTAAATAGAAACTTTGCAAAAAAATGGAGACGTAACTATTTTTTTTGAAAAAGGAATGAAGAGGTAACTATGAAGTTATGTGAAGGAGGATGTACATATATAGTGTAGCACTACAATAGTTATACTGGACACATTGATAGCGCGTTTCATGTGTTAGGCAAACAAATGTATATGTCCATGTCATGTATGCCACGAGATTATAGAATTTTGTCAAGCCACGATGGTAGCAGTGAATCATAGAACAGGCTAATAAGAAGCCACGTCACCACGCTCTAAAGTGATCATATGGAACCCAATTGTTTGAAAATGAAGAACTCTTCATGGTAGCAATGTTTGTCACACTCAGCAAGCTAGCCAACATGACAAGTATATACATGCTACTCTTTCATTGGATCCGAATTCACGATTTCATCATGCGTTTAGCAGATCAGTGGTCACCACATCTGAACGGGCAACCACCGACAGGTGGGCTGTACATACAGTCAGCGGGAGGGATAGAGCCATAGGGTTGAGCATTGGTATAGGCGTATAGCGCCATGTCCATCGGTCCCAGAGTGAAAGCGACACACTGGTCACGCATGGGATCTGGGAGGTAGTGCCATACAGATGGCCAGATCAGTTTGAGGCTACTCCAGCTGTCCAGCTGTTGGTTTTGCAGCGGTATATAGTAGGCTGCCACACACTTTGGCAAAGCCGTCAGTTTGAGTTCGCATGCAGACCGGGACCAGATGAGTTCCGCTTGGTTATTATAGCTCCACATGTGGTAGTATCACTTTCTACCAAAGCAGTTTTGCTCGCCGGTGATCCAAAATTATCTAAACTAAAGTGTCACGACGAATTTGATCCGCTAACCTTAGACGAGTTTAAATCAATTATTTTTTGCGAAAAGTTTAAAACAAAAAACGAGTAATGATGTGCCAGCAACAAATATCTAGGCTCACTATCATAAGTGTAACAATACCCCATATATAGTTATCGTCGAGCAATAAAATTAGTGCAAAACTGAACTAGCTTTCTTGTAATAATGATAACAAAATAAAAGTGAAAAAAATAAGTGTATTCAGTTTGATGGCAATATCTATGAGTTGCCGTGCGCAGCTACCTATCGGGTTCATTAGAGTTGAGCTAGCCCGACCAGCAGGTTTCAAATCTCATTTCTCGCAGTTGCCTTCTTATTAGGCAGGACCCCTGTCTGAACATGTGAACAATAATACTTCAAAAATAATAGAAGTGTGCAGAAAACATGACAGAGCAAATAGAAAAAAATCAATATGCCATGGGTGTCCATGCAAAAGATTTACCGCACCATAACAATACAGGCGATATTGCAATAGCACTGTCCGTCATGTGAGTGACCAGTGAAATAACTGTAGTGCATCTGTGTAAAGTCAGTGGGCAAGATCGAGTTCCCAACTCCCAATAAAGCGGCATGGAATCTCTCATCGTCCTATAGGAATAGGAGTTGTTGCTGCAAAAAGGACAGTGATCTCAAAAGGCACACAACGATGTAATTGAAACACTACTGTAAAAATTTGCTAAGAGCGTCCTCATTAGTTAAGAGCTAACAGCCATCTTTTATAGAAGATTGATGAGAGGTAAGACTCATGTTTCATTCTCTCACTATGCTTAGAGACTACCACTAAAGAAAGAGCTAGCTGCCTTGTCTCTCTTTTTTTCTTCGATAAATAATTCTAAAAATCAGCTTAAAATTAGTCTTTGGAGACGCTCCTACAGTTTGCACACTGGAAGTAAAACTCTATGTAAAACTCACATCGTCTCGGTTGGTTTCTTTGTTTGGCGACAAGTTGATCTGTGAGGCTGTCCACCTCGCTCCCCAATCCACCTCCATGTCTCCGTGTCTGTCATCACTATGTCACGCTGATCCATTTTGACGGTGTATCTTACTAAAGGAAAATCCTACTTATTCATCACCACAAATAGTTTGTTGTTTTTACCCAAAACATAGTGTTTTTTAGGGATAAGGGTGAAAATGACTTTAGTTTCTTCCTTTCTGCGGGGAAGAACGAAGTGCCTCAAACGATTACAACTCTGGTTCTTGGAGAGGCCCATCGTCGCTTTAGTGATGGTCACTAATCACAAATTCTCAACGGCAGTTCAAAGATGGCAACAGGAAATAAATGGTAAAGGTTGCGTTATGCCCACCGTGTCCCCACATTTTAATATAGGAACAAACAGGTGCATGAAATATAGCTGATGGGGGTAGTTATCTGGGGTAAAAAAAAAATCTCGGTTGGTTCTCAGGCAAGAATTTTGGATTTCCCATTCCAATAGTTACCCATGTCAGGACTTGCGCTATTATCAACCATGCAATGACTGTGATCTCCTCATGAATCAGCACCTAGTGGAAAAAGTAATTACCATGCACACCATTGGCCATCAAGGAAGAAGTACGGAATCTCCTATGGGTCCATGCATGGCCAAGTTGATACAGCGTGAGTTTCATGTTGCAGTAGTCTGTGCTATGCCTGTGTCCCAGGAAGTGATATTTGACTTGATTATTATTTGCCGGCAAAACGATTGCTTTAGGGGTGGTGTGGCTTCATAATACAAAGGAAAATGTTCATGTGATAATGAAAAAAGGAGCTTCATGTGTTCCACTTCCCAGACTTCGTCTCTACCAGTATTAATTATGGTTAAGACATATAAAAAAATATATACAAGAGATAAGAAATAATTATAATGCTCAAGATTGACAATTAGTTGAAAAAATTACATTTTGTCTTAAAACCCATTCATTGTTACGTAGTGTACAAATCATTCCAGATTAAACAATATAACATATGTAACTTTTTTCGTGAGAAGTCATTTATCTGATTTTGGGGCAAAAACATATCGACCTTCTACTAATTTATTGTATGATCACTCTGGCAATCATATTTCATAAACTTTGAGAGATGGTACCGAAGTATACGTCTTTAGTTTGTAATTTTATCAGGCTCGACGAAAGAATATATTAATGTATAGCATTCTCAAACCCCTAACAAAGAAATGAAAGGAACGTTTGCCTCCTTTGTTTCCAGTTTGGTCCCCGCAATTGCAACTGTGCTTTGCCTAGCTCTCTGCCCTCTGCATCTGGATGTTATCACCTAGCCTTGTAGGCGGTTATACTTTGAGCAAGGGGACAGATGTTTGCAACTTGCCAAAAAGGCTAAACTTTGTCAGATTCTGTTTTCTGGGGTTAGGAAGATATTCTTATGGTTTTGTTCTGATCGTACCTCAAGGAACAAGACTTGGAGTATATTATTCATAAAAGCTTCCTGATCAGTCTTGCAAAACTAGAAAAAAAAACAGATATTACTATTTCACATTGATTTATACCATCAAAGAAAATACACACGCGCGCGCGCCATGCTTTATTAAGATATGCCGTTTCTCTTAGCATGCTTGGATTAACATGGCATCGTGGGCATATAGTTGATGTTCTCATATACTCCCTTTGTCTCTAAATATAGAGCTTTCTAGCATTCAAACACAAACAATCAAGGTGTTAAAAGATTACCATACCCTTCATTTTTACCTTCCACTCATCCCTCCATCAACCCTAGAGTTTGTCTTATTTGTAAAACGCCCTATATTTAGGGGAAAAAATCAAACTCCAAAAAGCCCTATATTAAGAGACGAAGGGAGTATAATGGAAGGATATAACCAATAGATCTTTGACTTAATATAATGACCAGAGAGCATTTGATATGTATACTTTATTTGATTATCAAACTTTTATAATTCAACCATGTCTCATGCAGATAAGGAAATATTATTGGTTCCATGACAACTTACAAGATGGAAATATGGTGTGCCATGCATTAGACTACGTACTCCCGGTGGGAAACATCATCCATATTAAATGAATGCCATACACGATTTTATTTTTATGATATGGCAGGGAGTTGAGGAAGGGAGAGAAGGTATCATGTACATGATATAGCTTGGCATGACTGTTTTGGATAGAAAATCGTGTTGAACTCATAATTGCTCACAACATATGTAAAAATTACATTTTTCAAGAGGCTTAGGAAACAACAAAAAAGTATCAACTGTTGGAGAGGTTATACCATACTACTCTTTTGTTGATGTGGAACTCTTATAATTAGTACTATGATACAATGCATCAGGAGCAGTTTCATTAATATTTAACTAATTCTCACTACTTCTTGGTTAGCAGCATCAAAAATTTGCATGAAGCCTAACAACGTAACAAACTCAAACTAATTAACACTCGGTGTCTTGTAATAATGGAGATATAAAGGTAACAAATATTGCATACATATGTCATCCAATTCTAGGGCCACTCCGCAAAATGCACAAGTCGTGTTTTAACAGACCAAAATGTGTTGGTCAATTAATAGACTAAATAAATTGTATGTATTGACCTTTTGCAACCATGCAATATTCCATTATAACCATTGCTTGAAAAAAGAATCTCAAGCGAAAACGAAAACTTACCTCAAATCTTTGCCCTGAGTTATCCTAATCCATGCTTCTCAGCAGGAGGTGATCAAAGACCATGAATTTGTAGGTATAGAGAAAAGGGGGCGATGCCTTTGTAAAATCAAATCTTATACAATATATAGAACTCAGCTGGCAAGCTGAGCAAATGGTACAGCAGCAATATACCATATGCTGTGTTTTCTTATAGGATATGGTCTTTGTTATATGTACGTATCCCCTATGGATATATATGTGTAAATACTGAAATTAGCACACATACCATAGCATACTATATGTCACTCATGGCCTCTCTGATAATGGCTATATAAAGGCAGTATATATATAATTAAAACCATTCAAGGTTGCTGTGGATCGGCCATGGCTAGGCGGCGTCGCGGACCTCGAAGACGTTGCGGGTCTTGACGACGATGTCGTACATGTGGACGAGCCTGAATCTGGCGAAATCCCGGGGCACGGAGATGAGGTGCACGGTGGAGCGCTGGTGGAAGAGCAGCAGGCACGGGTCGTCCACGTAGCGCTCCCACCCCAGCTCACGCAGCCGGCGCTCCAGCACCTCGTACGACGTCACAACCTCGCCGCTGGGGACGTGCACCAGCACCTTGCGCCGGCCGCCGCCGCCGGACTCCGACGACGCCTCCTCGTCCCGGCCGGGGTTCTCCACGCGACGGACGAGGCCGTCCTTGAACACCCACACGCCGGACATGTCTTGGGCGAACAGCTCTGACGACTATATGGAATTTGTTGCAATTAAGCTGGTGAGATGGACATGGTATTTGCAGCTCCCCATCCCATATTTGTAGTAGTGTGCCAGTACAAAGGCGAGGGAAAGAAGAGATCAGGAACGTGCGTTCGTGTGACTCTGAGTAGGGCCGGAGAGGAACAGCTGATGCTAGTGGGGCTCACGGGGCCGGGTTCTGTCTTGTGGGCCCTCCTCGTTGAGTCACTGGAGAAGAGAGCACTGGAGGGGCCCCACCCAATCAATAGGAACACACAGAGGGAACATGAATCTTCATCACTAGTGGAGAGTGGAGACTGGAGCCCGAATTGTGTGCGCGACGAATATGTTCTCCCCGTATTGATGGTGAGTTTTGGTGGTGCGAACCGCCTTCGAGCCAATTTCTTCTGAGATTATACTTTGCCACACATGTATAGACGCCCATCAATCTATGAAATTTCTCCGAGAAAACCTAACTAATAAGAGCATCTCCAGCAGAGTTGTTAAAAACGAATTGCTAAAATTGAGTTTAGGTATAGGAGAGAGAAGATTTGGCAATTCATTTTGTTTTCGTCTCCAGCAGTATACCTAAAACTGGAGACCTATAAAGCTTTCTGTATATACGCTTAACTTCTAGGGGTTCTTCGTAAAAAAACCAAGACACAGGAAAATTAGGAAAAATTACATGTTTCCACAATGGCGCTTCTGCAAAAGCTCATGGCCATGGCAGAAATCACCACCTCGTCGTCAATCTCCGTCCGCCGCCCCCAAATCCAACCATTGCTTCATCTTCAGCCATGGGGAGGGGGTGCGGGGAGGTAGTCCTGGCCATCCATGGTAGCCTCGGCGCGGAAAAGTCCTGCTAGGGCGGCATGTCGAGGCGGCGCGGTGGGGGGCTCGTCCAACGCGGTCGTAGCGCGTGGTGCGGGCGGCGGGCTCGTCCACGGCGGCCGTGGGATGCGGCGGTGTGACGCGGGCTCGGAAGCACAGGGCGAGCTCCCTGCGTCGCGAGCTCGTCCAGCGTGTCCTCCGCGGGTAAGCTCCATGGCGGCGTGAGGGAAGGGTGGAGTTGAGGCTGTAGCGCACGGATCCGGTGGATGGTGGCGGGATCCCGACGGCGGCGCTGCTCGATTTGGTGCCGACAGTGGGTGGAGGGAGATGCGACGGCGAAGAGGGCGGAGGGGAAATGTCACGCGCGGGGCAGTTGGCCTTTCCCGCCAGTGCATCACAGGTTTTAGCAATCCAACCTTGCATTGCTATATTTGGACTCAGGAGAGAGAAATTTAGGCTATAGCCTAAAAATTTTAGGTATAGCAATCCATATAGGTATACTGCTGGAGCAGTTTTTGAGCCGTTTTTAAACTTTCTGGCAGTTTTTAGGTATAGCAATTCAATTTGGCAACACTGCTGGAGATGCTCTAAAAGCTTGTTGCTTGGTGTCTTCCTAAAGCCTGGCGCTGACAGCATTCTCGCGTCTGGAGCTATGATCCCTTCATAGCCAGGCAGCCAGCGCCAGGTCCGCATCAAAACGTGCCCTATGTGGTGGTAAAGCATCACCATACATGCTATCAATATTTGCTAGACTAACTTGTCTAAACTCATCTATTTTCTCGAATTTGGGTGTAGTGTTAAAACAAGAGTAAAATGCCCTGACAGTTCTCGTCGAATTCGTAATGGGATATCATTTAGGTCTATAAACTTAGAAAATGCAGACTATTGTTTCTAAACTTAAGCTTAATTGCAAACTTCACCCCATAACTCAACCTTAGTTTGATATCTTGTTTGTTGCAAAAACCACCCCACCACCCCATCCACCCCAACGTAGGTTGAAATATCCTTCTGATTGGCATGTGCTTTGCCATGGGCTAAAAACTGCCACCACAGACGCTTGGCTAAATGAGTCGATTAATTTAGGTGGAGTCGAGTTTTGTGGTTTGGTCATATCCGAGACTGTTGTGGTCCCACCATACTAAAATTCACTGGTTTAATTATGTCTTGAATGCTTACAAACACATCTAAACAGACACAACAACATAAGTTCACTATAGCGGCGGACCAGAAAAACACGTAGCGGCGATTTGGCATCTGGTCCGCCGCTATAGAGGAGCAGGTGGCACTGTTGAACACGGCCGCCGCTACAAAGGTTTTATAGGTGTGACATCCAGGATGTCAATTCGAGCCCAAAAATAGAATCGGCCAGTTGTTCGGCCCGTGGGCCTGGCACGAGCCCATTGGACCGCGGAACTGTAGCGCCAGAGCACTGTAGCGAGGCTACTGTAGCTGCCGGGCACTGTAGCCGCGGAACACTGTAGCGCGGGTACTGTAGCGATCCGGTTAGTCCTACACTGGAAATCGACCAGGAGCTTAACCAGCTTAAATACTCAGTCCTGGGTGCAGTAGTAACCGGGTTAACCCTTTTACGCGAAGCGAGGACGAAAGTGTAAGAGTTGCTGCTGTTAGGTGGGGCCCGCACTGCAGGCGTACGGGTCTGGAGCCATACTCTGGGCTGGGGTGTTACAGCCGGAAATGACACCCGCCGCTAATATTGGTTAATAGCGGCGGCTTGAAGGAGGACCGCGGCTAGAAAACATCAGACTTGCCGACGGCGGTTCTCCTTACCAGCCGCCTCTAGAAAAACTTTTTTTGCGGCGGTGTTAGTTTCCCTCCGCCGCTTTTGTGTCCTCGCAACCCTCATTTTTTAAGTTCAAAGATAATTAAAAAAAGATAACCGTTAATTAAAAGTACTTAATTACATAGTTATCGCGATATAACACGATTAAGAGGACATAGAGACATAATTATCGCGAATAAACATGATTAGGAAGTCCTAAACTATTTACAATAATACCAAAAGATCCCCGGCGTCTTCACCGCCGGGGACGCTTCCACTACGCCGGTGGCACCGCCTCCGGCTCCGGCGTCGAAGGACGCCTCCACTACGCCGGCAGCACCGCCACTGGCTCCGGCGTCCAAGGACACCATGGGGATGGCACCGGCTCCGGCGGCCAAGGATCCCACGGGGCCGGCTGCGGCTGCGGCAACGGGGGCCATAGGGCCCATGGGGACCCCAGCTGCGGCTCCGGTTCCGGTGGCCATGGGGCCCATGGGGACCTCGGCTGCGGCTCCAGTTCCGCTGGCCATGGCCTCCATGGGGACGCTGGACCCCATGGCCAACGTGCCGGGGGCCAAGGCACCGGCCATAGAGACCACGAGGAGTCCACGGACTCCGCGCGGTCGGACCCCGGCCTCAGAGAAGCCGCGAGACGGCGTTCGCGTTGGCGCTGTCGCTCGCGACGACGACGGCGACGCTCACGGTCGCGCTCGCGGCGACTCAAGTCGCGGCGGAAGATTGCGCGGCGGTGGCTCGCCATTTTTAGTGGCGGAAGGTTTCTAGCGGCGGAAGATTTCTAGCGGCGGCTCACTTCCGATCCGCCGCTATAAATAGGAGCGGCGGATGAGGTTTTCGGATGCAGCTAGAAATTCACTGCCTCCACTACGCCGGATTGCCGACCCTAGGTCACTGACTTGTGGGCCCCGCTGTTCGCTAGGTCCACATGTCAGTGACCTTCTTCTCCCTAGCTCAATTCTCCTCTCCGGTCCATTCTGCTAGGCCCAAAATCGGCCCATTTATATTCTATAAAACCCTCCTCTCTCCCCCCTAAACCCTAATTTCCTTCTCTCCTCCTCCTCTCCGCCGCGCCCCCCACCGTCTCCTCTCCTCTCCGGCAGCCTTAGAGGCACCTCTCGCTGGAGCTCGCGTGCGACTTGGTTGCGCGCGGCTCCGTCGAGGGGCTCCTCCGAGGTGCCATGTAGGCCACGGCGGCGGCGGCAACCACGGCAGGCCGAGGCGCGGCGGCGCTGCCAGGATCCGACCACCACGGCGGCCGAGGCGCGGCGGCAACCACGGCAGGCCACCACGGCGGCGCGGAGGCACGGCGGCATCCACGGCAGGCCGAGACGCGGCGGCGGTGCAACCACGGCAGGCCGAGACGCGGCGGCGGTGCAACCACGGTAGGCCGAGGCGCGGCGGCAACCACGGCAGGCCACCACGGAGGCACGGCGGCATCCACAGCTGGCGAGGCGCGGCGGCGCTGCCGGATGCACCAATGCGAGGCCCCGGCTGCATCCACCACGGCCGCCGTGGTGTGGATGCGGCTAGGGTTTCGGAGCTGGAGAGTTTCTCCAGTTCCAATTTTTTTTTTTTTTTGCTTCTTCAAATCCACAACAGCGGCGGGTGACGGGAACGACCGCCGCCAGAAAGGTTGTTTGTAGCGGCGGGTGAACAGGTGGCCGCCGCTGGAAATCTGATTTGTACCGGCACACGCGTAGCGGCGGACCACCGGAACCGCCGCTATAGTAGGTTTTGGTCCGCCGTTGTAGTGCGTCTGTGCTGTTGTGAGAACACACACACCACTGCTAGACACGCATCACGTTGAAGTTTTTGGAACAGTACGCAGAGCACGTGCAGATTAGGGGGCTATTTTAGGGTGGGGGTGGGGGGGGGGGGGGGGGGATGGGGGTGTAGCAAACTAGGGTTCAGATATGAGTGTGATTGGTTATTAGGCCCTAAACTTATGATTTTTTTTAAGAAAATATGTCACATAGATCCAATAATACCCATGCATGGTACCATGGAAATTTCTTTGTTAACGAATCCAAGTTACTTTACTGGGATAGTTTGTTCATATTTGCAACTTGCTGGATGACACATTTAACATTAATTCCAGGCCTCCAGGGACTCCAATCTGCAATCTCAATGCTCAGATATCATGGTATATCAAGTGGCCAGAGAAGCTTGTGTTCATTGTTTAATTAATTTAAATGATGGCTATCGAGACAGTATTAACTTCACCTATTATCAATGTCGCTATTGCATCAATCTTTGGTTGCCCCATTCGCGCAACCTGCATAATTCTTACGTTCCACACAGATGCTTACGCGTGGCATTTAGATATGTACTTTGTGTAGGGTTGTCTCCTCTTGATAACTACAGAAAATGATCGCTGCCGGTGGCTAGACTTTTCTTTCCTGAATCGCTACCTTCCTGAGTAGATTGATGATTCCTCTTTAGTCCAATAACTTGCTTGATTAGTTCCGGGTTATTGTTGTCACCTTTTTCCTATGCAAATAGGACTAGGACTCATAATCGCAGGTTTCGTTGCCAGTTGTGGAATCTTTCCCAGAACATCATCTTGCTTGGCTATTTGACAACTGGGAAACCTGCAGTATGTGAACGGAGGACTCCGTCGGTTTTTTTTTTTTTTTTTTGCGGGAACTCCGTCGGGTATTGGTGATAAAGATTAATTAGCAACTGGGCTGGCCAGTAATAACCTATCACAAACTGCTGCATCAACTACACTTACCTCGACCGGAGAAATTTCATAATTTCTTACCTCACCTCGATCAATCGCCCTACCTAGATTATCTCGCAACTACACTCTTCCGATGAAAGGTTGGGTGGATTGGTGCTTTCGACTAAACGATGTAGCTGAAATTTGGTTCACAACAATATTTCCGACCCAAATGAAGCTATTACTCCAGCAGGTCTAGGACTGTAGCAACCTATCTTTTACTAACAAAATTTCAGCATCTATTATTTATGTATTTTGTGCATAGAATGATTCCGTGCAATCATCCATTTGTGGTGTAACGATGGCTTGCCTTTTTGACCCATCAAACACCTATAAAGCACTGCAAATTCCTTCACAATGCTTCACCACAAAGTTTGCAACATCATCGACCACGTGACAAAAGCATGGTGAAATATACATTTGTGTGAATGTTCCTGAAGAATTGGGAATCAATAATGAGGAATGGCGAAATGTTGATACCACCTCTGTGTCGAAAGTTATGTCGCGATGTCCACTGCAAAAATAATATCTTGTGGCTATGCATCCCAAAAATAAAGAGGAAAAAAAATAACTTACTTGCTCATTCATATTCCAGATAAATAGAGCTTTCAACAAGTTGGGGTATCCATAGACCAACATGGATGTCAATTTCAGCTCCAATCTCATTTAGGACTCATAGAAGCTTGAGGAAGATAGTTGAAGGGGAATCACCATTGGAGCGAGTAAGTAATCCCCTTGAAACAAATAAATTAATATACCACAATGTAACATAGCTAATTAGTAAACTATTATTATTATCATTTGCATGGCGTACGCCAAATAATTTTGAACAAGTTAGGGCATGTTTGGTAGTGATTCTCTTGAAGTTTCTTGTGAGAAGCTAATTCTTGGAAGGTAAATGATTCTCTAGTGTATATAAGCTCTTAGAATCAGAACAGAAAATAACTTAGCAGGATCAGGGGAAGCTACTTTTTTCGGCTCCCAGCTTCTTAGTTTATTTCAGAGAATTACTAACAGAATCAACCTAGAATCATTCATACTGAAAACAACGTTTGGTACAACTTTGCATGTTTTGTATGAGAATCAGCTCTGTGAAGTTGTACCAAACAGCCCTTATATTCAATTAATCAAAACTATAGAAGCTGAATGTAAATAAAACATTGTTAGATACTTGAGTTAATGGAAATGATGTCAATTAGTTTGTCCGTGCACATGATATGCTTAATGATACAAGACCACGATTTTGGAAAGAGAAAGTGACTTGCCGTCACTATCAAAAATGGAATATTATTTTGTTTCCAGTAGAAGGGTTAACCAAGGAAACGATGAAATACGGCTCAATGCTAAATTCCATATTGTTCATGAATCTGCTACTCAATTATGTTTGCACATCGTCAGTTTAACAAAGATTAACATTGCCAACCCAATTTTTTTGGTGCCAAAATCTTGCAGAGAGAGCGACTAGCGCGAGTTCTCTCAAATGAAAATGGAAAGAGTCATTTGGAGGGAACTGGAAGCGCTGCCACCACCAAGAAATCGAAGATCTTGCCGGCGCCGCCACGTAACTTGCTTGGCCTCGTTGGACATGGTGCTTTCGTCAGTTGCTGAGATTGATCTTTATATCAATATAAATGATGGACCACGTAGAACTATTTCTTAGTTATTGAAAAAATTATTTGGTGAATTTCAAAAATAAATATCGTGTATTTCATTTTGTCAGTTATTTCAAACATATATTTTATCTTCTTTGCTAGTACACTGCTGGGGGCATTCACTTGTAACTTCGGTTTACAGTTTGTCGTTAGCTAATGCTCAATGCTCGTGCATTTTGTATGATGTGAGTTCCGGTTGATCATTGACATGCGTCGTTTTCTGGCGGCATATGTTTCTGTAAGCTGACTAGCGCATAGTAAGTAACTTGTACATTGTGATGCATACATTGTAAACAAATGACTTTCCATTCCCTGGCATTATCCAGGCATCTTTTTGGCTTGGATCTGCAGCAACTGGTTTAGTACTGTCTGCTCTTTTTCGCGTTGCTATGCAAACCTACGTCTGTGATATCACAATTCAGCTGAAATGGTTCTTCATATTATCCATTTTTATTATTTATGTACATTATCTGTACAATGCGGCTCTGATTTTTCGTAGGTTACATGTGGTCTACATCATTGCTTAACTGTGCAATTCAGTGAATGTTGCGGCACAGGCACCGGTTATCCGTTTCCGTCCGCTGCATTCTGTTTTCGATTCTGCCTGCGTCAGGTTCTCCTCGCTTTGGAATTGATCCATGGTGTGGACCTCGATCAATTGCAAGGAAGGCGGGATGCCTTTCTTATTTAGGGGCATATGTTGACAGTTGCCATGTTCTGTTAATGTCCACGTACTAATGCCTCGATCATATGTTGACAGTCACAAGAACAACGTTGGCAAGCATATTTGTGTTTCTGAATTATACGATGGCAACGTTCCTACAGTTTGCATTTCCAGTTAAGTACACTATGTTTGGCTAGTTGGTATACATCGGGGGCTCTATGGCACTGAATTTCTGCTCCAAAATTGCAAACTTCACATGAAGATACATTATTTTGTAATAGTATCAAGGAAAAACAGAAGGGGCAGTACATCTTTTGTTGCATATAAGATTTGTTGGAGGAAGAATATAGCAGAAGAAAAGAGATTTTGTATGCCTTGAGAGTTTCTGACAGCATCAGGGCAGCAAAAACCGAAATTTCTGCGAACAACTCCAGTTCAAGAGCTGAACTTGAAGCGAGACGCCACGAACAGGACGTGATGAACATGAACTTCAAGGGTACAGACAGTTGCACATGCACCCCAGCATATATAGATTGTACATTAAATTGGTCGAGACATATCTATTGGTTAGTTTTGAAGAACACGCGCTGACAGACTGCAAAATTACAGGTAAATTGACAGGAAAAAAAAAAGGGAGTGCAAAGCACTGTCTACTAATTAAGGTGTGGTTCTTGTTATGGCGATGCACGCGGCACGCCATTCTGGCTGGCTCTTCGTTAAGCTCGCCGGCGGCCACGTCCCTTTACTAATTTAAGCGGCGGCACCTGGAGCGGCCGCCGCCGTGGACCCGGCACCTCCCGCTGCCATCTTGGACTCCTCGAGGCCCGCCGCCGACGACGGGTTAATCTTTCCCTTCCCACCCTTGCGGCCGGCGGCCGGTACGGCGGCGGCGGCGGCGGGGGCGCCGGAGCCGGGCGGCAGGATGGCCTCGCTAACCTCCATGATGGAGATGGAGTACGGCTTCGCTGCGACGACCTTGACGAGCTTGGCGACGCACGGCGCGCCCGGCGCGCCGAAGTACATCTGGCCGTCGTCGGCGCGGGAGTAGTTGACGACGCCGAGCTTCTTGTCCGTGTTCGAGAGCATGGTGGGGAGGATGGCGGTGCGGGTCTTCATCTCGTCCAGCTTGATGGGGTCGAAGTAGTTGAGGAGCACGTGGTTGGCCAGCGCCGCCCGCAGCTTGTCCGCCGGCAGCGCGTAGAAGGGCGCCGTCGCGCGGTCGGGCACGGCCAGCAGCGACGCCGCGCGCAGGCGGTTCGCCTCCTCGGCGACCTTCGTCTGCACCAGAAGCTTCGAGAACTGCTGGTACTGCGGCCTGTCGGCCATCATCTGCACCACGTCGAAGGCGGCAAGCGCCGCCGGCGACGCCGCGGCGGCGAGGAGGACGAGGAGGAGAACGATCTGGTTGGTGGACGCCATCGTCGTCGTCGGCAGGAGGTGGGTTGCGGTCCAGGTGCGTGGGGTGAGGCTGCCGGTTATAAGGTCCACCGGGTTGCTATCTTTGGGGGAGGGGCGCGCCATGGATGCCGTCGTTGCTGCTCTGGTCCGCCGCGGTCTGCGCCAAGGTCTTGTGCATGCGCATGTGAAGGGGGAACAGTCTGTAAATTGCTCAAATCTCCCCTTTTTCTTTTTCTTTTCTTTTTTCTGCAGTAGGATATTGAAGCCAGCTGATTAACAAAGCATTCGGTTCTTTTTTGAATCTTAACAAAGCACTCAGTACTAGTAATCAAACTACCTTGCATAAACAGCTATAGGCAACGGTATGTCTCTTCGGTTTATGCTCTGCCTTCCAGAAACTGAAAGGGATTGTTTTGGGTAGCGTGCAATCAGCACATCTAAACATCAAATATTTTGATTTAAAATTTAAAAATTCCATAGCTGCATATTTTACAACTTTTATGTATTTTGCATATATTTTATATTGATAATCTGTTGCCTCATTTGTCCATGTGCATAATAATGTCATCGCGATATTTTTTATACGAAAAAAGTCTATTTTATTCTCCCGAACAATTCACTTTGTCTGTTTAACCCTCTAAACAAAATGATGGCTCACTTTACCCCCTCGAACAATTTCATTTGGTGCAACGTAGACCCTATTGGAATTTTGTCTTTTTTTTTCTCATTCTATAAGTGGAATTTGAAGCTCAAATTTTGCATGATGTTAATTTCCACAATAATTTATCGTAAAATATTTTTAATTTATTTTTCTGATGTCATATTTATGCAATATCGTTAATTTCTATTGAACTATGTAAATAGTATGAAACAAATATGTCATAATTTTTTAATATATTTTTTCATGTTAGTTGCCATCATGCAAATTTTTACCTTCAAATTCCATTTGTAGGTTGAGATACAAAAAAGACAAACTTCAAAAAGGTGTACATTGCACCAAATAGAATTGTTTGAGGGATAAAATGAGCCATCATTTTGTTTAAGGGGTTAAACAGACAAATTGCATTGTTCAGGAAAGTAAAATAAACTTTTTCCATTTTATATGGATACTCTGTTTATTTTGCACTGAACCGTGCTGGTACAACCAAAGCAGTGTTGTCACCTACAAAGAATATAGAAGACTGGGCGATGACATTGTCACCTAAACAGTGCATCTTTCACTGTACTAGGTTGATTATGTGGAAAATTTCTTAAGAAAAAATGTAATATTTCAGTGTCGCAAACCCATTTTTCCTTACGAGAAAATATATTTAGTGCACCCTATACATTTCTCAATGAATTAGGAGCCAAGGGAGGCTTGTTTGCCATCCCTTGGCTAGAGACCATTTTTTTATGCATCTTAGATAGTTGGACAATATTCAAGTTATACTCAAAGAAATGACATGTCAGCGGAGCCTTTAGTTGGAATTGAGCCACTATTAGGTGAAGCAAGTGACTCAAAGCATCGCCATTTTCTAAGACTTATGCGTGACGCTTTGTGAGGTTCACAGTCTTACAAAGAATAGGAAGAATGGATTATCGTGATCTGCCAGCTGTGACACCCTTCAACCCACTCATATCCTAGTCTTCAACTGTAGGAGACAGGAGCCTCCCCCAGCGTTTTCATCGACGTGGTCAGCGGAGGAGTCGACGCGTACGCGTTTTCCTCCCACCGACTCGATCGCATTCAGTTCCGCGTGACCGCGTCCATCCTGACTGCGTTTGCATTATGCGTCGCGGCGGCCCGATAGTCCCGACTGGCCTTGTGGGAGGAGGTGTGCCTTGCAACGTGGTTTGGGCCGCTGCTTTGCCTCTGCTTCTGCTGGTCCGCGGGCCTGGTTTCCAGACTTCCTAATTGCTTCGCGTCCCTTTGCCATGCGCTGCTCGTGTTGAGTCGCGAGGCCCAGAGCAGCTGCGTCCGTGCCTGGATGACTCCTCATGCCCGTCAACTCGTGTCTTGCTGAAACGCCAGAAACATTCCAAGCCCACGACAGAAAAAACAACCACACCAAACCTGTGTACAAAGCAGCTGCAGGAAGGCTTATGGCAAATATGCGCGGCAGAGCGCGCCCTGCAATTCTAGTAACCTTTATGGGTCTAAGATTTCCTTCTCCTTGCTTGTATGTGCTTGCCTTGCCTTTCTAGCATGGAAATTTGCAAGAACATAATACAAGGAAACAATGATGAAGATAGAGTCAGCGGGGCCCATGCCCCCCTCCCCCAACTCCGAAAAGTTTTGAAAAGTACTTAGTAATACCTTTGATCTCAGGTGAAAAATATAACTTTTTAAATATTTTCCATTGGGCCTAGTCACATTTTATTTCTGTATTTGTGAGAAAAGGTAGCCAAAAATTCAAACACTCAATTTTTTCCCCATCCAGACAAGGCAAGCTCTGGCAAGGGATCCAAACGTGCCCTATCTATCTTTCATAACATCACCGTCCAACACCATCTAGCAATTATCTACTGTGTGCGAGGGACCGAGGACAACTCCTGTATGATCACAATTCTGATTGGGTTCTTACTTCTTATTCTACTCACCGTGTTCAACTCCAACTGGTGATGCCTTTTAGCCAGGGCCATAGTCTGCATCGAAATTTCGTGGTTAGTCTCCAGTGTTTTTTTTTTTTTTTTTGATTAAGTCTCCAGTGTTTTAGTGTGTTGTAAATATACTCCTGAAGTGCTCCAGCCATGTGGACCACGGAACTAGCACTCTTGCCTCTAGCCGGAAGAAGGTAACGGCTATATTCTCCGGTGACGCTGGCAGGAGCCACGTGGCACTATGCATCAGGGCTTGCCCGAATTGGCTGGGCCGCCGTTTACTCCGAACCCGCACTCTCACGCCGTCACCGCGTCCGAAAGGCACCAGCCGCCGCCGCCCGCGCCGACCTCAACCAACCCGCCGGCTAATCGCCCCTTGTCCCCCGCTCTCCGCCGCATTCCCGTTGCTCCGCTGGCGAAGGGCCCCTTCGGCCGGCTCGTCTCCCGCGCCATCCGAGGAGGCAACCGCAACTCCTAGGGTTTCCGCTCCCCGCCCGCCGGCCGATGCCGGACGCCGACGAGCTGGAGGCCGCCCGGCGCGCCGCGGCCCTCGCCTTGGAGGAGCTCTCCCGGCACGACGCCCCCTCCCCGGCGGCCCCGCCCCGCGCCGGCCTCCCAGCGCTCGTCCGCCACTGCATCGGGTTCCTGCCCTACCTGGACGCCGGTGACCCAGGCCTGGCAACTCGGTGCCGCTGCCGCCTCCTCGACTCCCTGCGCGTCGTCCTCTCCCGCGGCCCCTCCCCCTCGCTCCTCCCCGCCATCGAGGTAACCCGCCAATCCCGCCCTCCTCTCTAGTTGGTTGCTTCAGTTCACTTGCGAAAGGTTCAGGAACTAGCTTTGGTTAATGAAATTCACCCCCTTCTCCCCCTTTGGGGATGGCTGTGAGCGAATTGGTTCGGATAACTACAATGTCTGCTGATTTTGCAGGTGTTCGCTGAGAACCTTGTTTTCGATGTCAAGCTGAGGACATCCTTCTCCAACTTCGACAGAGCTGCGCCGGAGGGATCGCGGGTGTTCACTGTGGCCCCACGGTGCGGGGGTGAGCTCCACACCATCCTGGAGCTCGCGTGCAGCCATTTCATCTCATCCTTGGAAGATGAGGGTGGATTTCGGGCGTTTCTGAGCGCGCTTTTGTGGTCGGGGAACGAGCCACAAGGGTCTCCGCAAATTGGCTTTCAGCAAGCTCTCGCGCTGACCTACCGGACCCGCTTGTTCTCGTTGCCGGAGGTTGTGCAAGCGCATCTTTTGCTGCTCGCGTCGAGATGCATCAGCGGTCCGGATCTGGGCTCGCATTTGCTGGCATTTGAGGATTCCATGCACCGTTATTTGAGTTACTTGCCAGCATTGGGTGTTTTCAACAGAACTACTAGTGTGAAATCCCCACTGAGTTGTTTGGCTCAGAAAAGACCTTTTGCTTGCTGTATCAAAGAAGTCACTGACCAGAAGCTCAAAAATCAGGTCGATGGGCTGGTTTCATTTTGCCAGGCACACTTTGGTGATAACCTGCCCATCTCTGAGAGTGACATATTTGATAGTTCTGATCGTCTCATTGAGGAGAACCAGCACATGCTCCATGAAAAGTTCAGGCAAGAAGCAACGACTGTTGTGAGGAGAATATTGTCAAAAGTCCTACACTGTGCAAAGCAAAAGACGGTGTTTGAATCCGATGCTGAAATAACCGAGGAGATTATTTGCCTTGCTGCAGTTCTTAGGCTGATGGGTTCCTTGCTTCTGCAAATTCTGCCTCATTTCATACAATTGAAGGCCAACGAAAATGCAAATCATGTAGCACGTTGCATGGAGTACAGTTTCTTGTGTGATACTATCAGCTTGCTTAAGCAGTATGAAGCAAATGAACTTCATAGGTGTGACTTAGCTGGTAGTATTGGTCAGTCTGTTTACAGGGAAAGGGCCTCAATGCAAATGTTGGCTCATTTTGCTAGCCTATCAGTTTTTTGTGTAAGGAGGAGGTTTGGCTTTCTGTGGAGACTTTGTATTATCATGATGATGATGGCCATTAATCTTGTGTTTGTTGAAGAGGATGGTATGGATATGTTTCGGTTCCTTATTGACGCTTCAAAAGAATCTGCTGATATCCCCAATACTGGAAATAGCAACCTACAGGTACCACTTTATGCACTCACATAATGATTCATATTGACTTGCTTTTTCCCTCGCATTGCTTAGTTCTATGATTTTAATTTCATTTGAATACCATATACGCAGGTTTATGTTCGAAGAAGATCTTCTAGAGTGATAGCATCACGGTAAGTGTGGAATGAACCAAGAACATTGTCTTCTTACTTTCATATTACTTTCTCTTTTTTCCCCACATTTTATTTTACAGTACCACCACACATTTAATGGGCTGAAATTTACCATTGCAAGAAGGGAACATATTTCTTTCGAGAGTTTCTTTATTAGTTTCTCTTTGGTGTAACAAAAATTGTGTTGATGCCCTTGAACTCTTTTAAAGCAGTGAAAACAGGAATGAGTTAAATAAATTTGGATGGCAAAGATAATGACTGCTCCTTCTGTGACTAAATCGTAGTACTCTATGGATGCATGGCATATTACCATTAAACTTTTTATCAACTATTTACAGTGAGGGAGGGGCGGATATAGGGGTATGTGCATGGTGTGCAAGTGGGTGCATGACAGTTGCGCGGTAGTAATTTTTAATGAATAGTGATAGCCATTAGGCTGGATGGTTTCATCCAAATGTAGCAGAAGTACTTTGAGGGTACCATCTACCAAGATTTTTTTTTTTTTGGGGGGGGGGGGGGATGTTTACATGCTTTGTTCTACTTGTATGCTATAATACATAATATCTGCAACAATGTTTACATATTTTTGCAATGCTACTGCTAAGCACTTCTAAGTTGATAAAGATGTGAATTCCTAGATCAACAAATTGTTAAAGGTGGACTGTTTTGTTCTGTTCTTTATACTCCCTCCGTTTTTATGACACCGTTGACTTTTTTGGTTACCTTGACCATTCGTTTTATTCATAAATATTTATGCAAATAGCTAGATGTATAAGTTAATCTTAAAGTGCTTTTGATGATAGATCCAACAATATACATTTTACGTTAAGCAACTAATTATTTTCACATATATTGTTGGTCAAAGATCAACAAAAACTTCAACGGCGTCATATAATTAAAAACGGTTGTCAGTTTTATGTGCTATTTGATTTTATTATTTATAGCCAAATACAAATTTTAAATTAAAATATGTTAACTTGTTGCAGATTGGAGAGCCTTCAGAATCTCAGTGCTGAAACAGCTAATGGTCGAGCCTTTCTCGAGTGTCATCCAGAATATAAAACAAGCTGGAGTGATCTTGATGATTTCGTCGAATGCAAAGAAGGCAAGGATTATTCAGATTCCTTATATCAACGAGAAAAGTTTAGGAGGACTTTTAAGTTTGACAAATTTCTCTCTGCGAAGAAAACTACAAGAGAGGATATGCAGCTCTTCAAGAGAACGAATAGGAGGGAGAGGCCAAGGAGATTGTTTTTAGCTGGTTCTTAGCTAATCTCAGTTCTAATGAGAGTTTTAGATTAGTTTGTGTCTACAGTGACCCTCATCATGTACATATTAGCCAATGTCAGCTCTAATTGGTATCTGGTTTGATCTGGCTAGAACTACATGTGTTGTAGCAAATCTGGTTGTTGGTGGTGGATATGGGAGCTTTATCTTATAGATATCTGCTAAAGGCAAGTTAATTTTACTTGCAGATACCTGGTACTTCCTCTGTTCTTTTATTGTTCAGCTAACCAACCAACGTCAATCAATAAAAGAGGAGGGAGTAAATTGTTATAATCACATATGGAACGTCTCGCTAGCACTACTGATTGCGAATATAGGATCTACTGAATCTGATAGGCAAATCTGATAGATATGGCATCCAACTTTATAATCCATTGGTTTGTATGTCTATCTCAGGCGCCAATGTCACTCCGACTGCTGACAACAGGGGTGGATAGTAGTGGCAGATGTGCGCTCCTATGCTCGTAAATAAAGACTACCGTGACAAATACGTAGTCAAAAGATTACCTACCGTATATCATTGCTATACATAAAAGACCAGCACGCTCAAAGGAATGAATTGGGGGGGGGGGGGGGGGGGGGGGGGGGGGGAACAGCCAATCAAATGATCAGCAGCGCCAAGATTCCAAGACCAGCACCGGCCACCACCCTGCCGGCGGCGGACCCCTCGGGTGCGTCCGCGGCGTCGTCACTCTGCTCGCTCGCCGGCGCGTCGGCATCCGCTGGGCCGTCCGCAGTGGGCCCATCCGCTGCCGGGCCGTCGGCCACCGGCCCATCCGCCGCCGGGCCAGGCGCATCGGCTGGTGCGTCCGCGCTGGCGTCGTCGTCGGACGGGCCCGGAGCGGGGGCCTCCTCATCGTCCTTGGACGGAGGAGCCGCCTTCTTCCCCTTCGCCGGCGCGGGCGCCGGCGACGGCCCCGTCGTCGTGGCCTTGGCCGGCGCGGGGGCGGCCTGCTTGCCGCCGACGCCGGGCGGCACGATGGCGGCGCTGACCTGGAGCACGGAGATGTTGTACGGCCGCGACGCGACGGACTTGACCATGTGCGACGCGAGCTGCGCGCCGGGCTCGGCGGAGCCGAACACCATGGCGCCGTCGGGGCGCTTGGTGAAGTTGAGGAAGCCCATGCGGTCGGTGGCCTGGCCCGAGGACTGGAAGAGCGTGGTGAGCATGGCGGACTTGCCCTTGATGGCCTCCAGCTTGGCCGTGTCGTAGTAGTCGAGGACCACGTGCATCGACAGCACCTTCCGCTGCACGTCGGAGGCGAGGGCGGAGACGCCGCCCGCCGCGCCGTTGTCCAGGGCCAGCACCGTGATGGTCTGCCGCCGGTTGATCTCCTCGGCGAGCTTCGCCTGCGTCAGGAGGTCGTTGAAGCTGGAGAAGTCCGGGAACTGGCCCAGTAGCCTGGTGATGTTGAAGGCTGCCGCCGACGAGGCGAGGCCGGCGACGAGCAGGACCAGGAGGGAGGTTGCATGTGAATCCATGGCTGGATGCTTTGGCCGGAGTTTGTGGAGAATGTGATGGTGATATAGATGTGCGCGGCAAGTGTGCTATTCTTGGACGTGCATGGTTGGGTGACGAGCTTCAAGGTTGCTCGACGGTAGGATGCTTGCGCGGTCAGAATTTTTCACCGAGCAAGTAATAATCTGTCACTGATCACAATCGCATTGGACCAACTCTGAACATATCTCAAGCTCCCTAGTCCCAAGAAAAATCTGACTAAAATTGGGGTAACCAGTTCTCACTTAGCATGTTCAGTCTTGTCTACTAGACCCTGTTTAGCATAGGAGATCCATGACGCATTTAAATTTATATGATAAAATAAAGTATATTAAAATTTAATTTTTAGCCCAAATAAAATAATTAAGAGTAAAATTTACTCAACTAAAAACCATTAATATATCCACAACTCCAGAGCCATCAATTTCTTATTGTTACCCTTGTGAGCGCATGAAAGTTACAGCCGGAGGGCTGCTGATGTTTCCAGATACTATGAGGTATTTTTGACGCTACAGTGAAAGAAACTGTACAGATTACAGAATTAGTTTAGATAGCATGACGAAGTTACTGGCGAAGCATTCAGATTGTTGTCGCCTGTTGATGTTCTCGTGGCCTGATTCATGAATAGGTGCCCCATTGGCACCAGATGAAAGTAAATACATCTCTTATCTTACTGTGAGCATCAATTGTGCAGAGGCCACCATATAACTTTCTTATCTAAAATATCTGTCTTGTTGCCCAATCAAAATTTTTAATTTGTTTTAGCAGTTGCATTTTAGCTTATTAGCAGATAATGTTTTCCGGAATCCTTGAAAACAAAACTATTTTCTTCAAATTCTTGTAAAATTCCTATGTTCCAAACTAGCCCAAAAATTTGCAGGATAACAGCTCCCCAGGCTCAGGCAAAATGCCTTTCCTGGAAACGTCAGAGTGCAATCGACCTTGATGTCTCGTCATTTTACGCAAATATACGATCGGTTCAGATTGGTGTCCGCTGCCGTTGCCAATTGCTGTGGCTGCAGCAGCCCAAAACGCTACAGCAGTACAGCACAATCTGAAGCGATCACACACATGGGCCTGGTGCACTGCACATGAGCACATCTCCAATCCGTTGCGGATAGGTACGAACACCTATTGTCTCCGTTGCCCCTTTCAAGACCTACCAGACCACGGGTTACCTGCTGCATTTTCAAACTCTGTATTAGACAGCTCGCCGCCAGCCAATTTGGTCCACGTAATCTAGTGATAATCTCCATCAAAACAAGTAATGTTGTTTCTAGAAAATAGTTAACTACTCCAAAGCGCCCTGTGGCCGCCACTCGTCCCATGCTTTACACAACAGTAACTGCCATGAAACGGCCGGCCAGTGCAACTGAATTTCCTCGCCGTGAGCTTCAAACCAAAGCACCGAGAAAAGGCGGCTCCCCTTTGACATCAGATCACCACGCCACACAAAGAAAACATCTCCGGAGCCCAAGCGTTTGACCTGCAAAAAGCAGCCTTCGATAGCACATCAGTAGTTCTATATATCCCCACCTCTAGGTTTGCAGTTCTCCTTGTCCTTAGGAGCTAGCTAACACATCAACGCCTATACATTTCTGCATAACCTTGCCTCAATTTTTGTGATTTCCTTGTCATAAGCAGCGAGCTTTTGTCACAGGTCGCAATACAAATGGAGCAGCAGAAGCCAGTGACCAAATCCATGGAGATGGACGCCACTGCCATATCCCGGTCTGCTCGCCTGCAGAGCACCGGCAGCGACGAGCTGGGGCAGTCGTTGCGGATATACATTCCGGTGACCGGAAAAGTACCATTCGAGTGGGAGGATGAGCCAGGTAAGCCCAAGAGCTCGTCGGGGAGGCTGGACGACATCCCACCGCTCTGCCCGTCGCCAGCGATGCAGAGCGCGCGGCTCACACGCGGCAGGCGGCGGAAGGCTGGGTCAAGCAAGCACGGCGCTGAGACGGGCGGGTTTGAAGGGTGCATTCCGTTGAGGTTCCACTGGGGCAAGGCAACGAAGAGGTGGATGTGAAGAACTCCAGGTGCATAGATATGCGATGAACTAGATTTGTACATGTATACCGGTGTACTAATACGTTGTATGTAAATCACGTACTAATGGAACTTTAACTCTTCTATGTACATGGATCAATCAGCTATTCAGCTGCAGGAGAATATACAGATCTAGACGCAGGTTACCTTCCTTGTGCAATAGTTGACCCCCTTGCTTCTGTATTTTATTTATGTATAAGCAAAGGGATACCAGAAATGCAAGGTAAGACAACGACGTCTACTGCATTTCTGGGAAAGCCGAGAGCATGGAACGCAGCTGTATAGCAGCAAGTACAGTTGCAAGCGCACACCATGTCATTCAAAACTCTTGCAGAAAATGTTTTGATTATGAATTGCCAATAGGGTTAAGCAGAAGATTGAAATATGGTGAAATGCTTAGTTCCAGTGCAATGGATACAACATTGCAAGTTCACTATTATCCTTTCTTTGGCCAGACCCTACTTATCAAAAACCATGCTGATCATACAGTACCATGGAAATGCTGGAAAGGCAAATCTAGTCTACTTAAGTACCAAGCTAATACATCCAGCGGTCGGTTAAAGCTACAAGATAATGATTGATGAATGGAACTAATGCAAATGTCAACACTTACACTGTTACTAGATCGTCCTATGGAGAGATGGTTCAACACATACTCAGATGGAGCTAGAGCGCAATGAGATCTTCAAAATCTACTATCAGCACCAACAAATTCATTGCAAAGCATAAAGGAAAAGCCGTTTCACTTGGCAATCCATGTGGTGCATACCTGAAAAAAATTACTAAGAAGCAAACACAATGTAAGTACAGGAAATTGAAAAGCAAAGGGACTGCACAAGCATTGCTTGGGGCTCACCAAAATGTATGCAGAATGCCAGAAACATCATGTAAAGTTGCAAACCCATAGTTTCAAAATGAGCCACCAAATTCTGTTTCCCTGGAATGTCGACAGAACCATGATGATAAAAAAAAGGACAGTGGAGAACAGAGTCTCACAGGCTACAAAGTTTTGCAAAGTAAAGCCATTAATGTTTACATGCTCAGCAGCAGTTCATCTTCTACTTTGTCCAGTAACAAAGCCTAGTGCAACCCGATATCAGAATTCAGAACAGCTTTTGCATTGACCATGATCCTGCAAAATGAAATAGAAAAAAAAAACAATTAGCATAATAGTCTTAAACAGGAATAACAAGTTAATTGCTGAAGAAAAGCTAGCCAAGTAACTTCATAAAGCCAAACTTCATAACACTGGTGTCGCAATTAACTCTGGAGTATAGCATTAAGGTCACAGACAAGATGAAACATACATATGAAGAAACAAAAAGGACGGGAAAATATTAGGAAAATAAGTGTCTTGTAATGGAGTGCTTCGCAAACGAGGACACAAACATCAAAAGATTGGGCAGTTAGGAATGAGATTTTCCCATGTTCTAAAAAATCCTAAATTTGGGGCCAGCAAGGTTGCATACGGTTTCAAGATATTATGGTGGTTTTTTATGCATGTTTCCACCATTCAGGTTTAGAGCTCAAAGGATATAAATGAAATTTTAAGATGGTACAAGGAATGTAAACATTCAGTTTTAAGCTCAAAGGAAGTAATATATATGATTCTAGTATAGCACAAGTGGAATATGAAATAATAAAAGATGAAACACACAAATATACAGAGCCTCAGGTTGTATCCAGAAAATTATCACCAGATAGTATAGTATTCCACTACAACTTACAATTGCACTATCAAATATCACATTCTAAAAACAGTAACTAAAACAAACTGCATGCCACTACTCTAAAGTACACAGAAAATGTGAAAATAAAATAAAAAAATGGGGTTTGAACTGCAGAAAGCAAAACGAGTTCGTAAGCAAAATGCAATTAATCGCCAGAACAGCAGAAAGAATAAAAATGCATATCCATGAAAGGTTTTACGCTAAATTACATTTTGGATTCAGACCCAACTCCATTGAAGTTTCCATACCCAAATTTTAACTGAGTACCAATGTACCATAAGGAACCTGATTTTTATCTTTCATCAGTTTTGAATTGAACCCTTGTACTACACTGATTTGGCGTGCCTTGTATTAGAATGTAGATATTCACAATGATGATTATGCAAATCCAAGAAAGATCAAAACCATAGTTAATTTGTTCCATATTTCAATCTGATGTTCAGTGATCGCCTGATCGGACCCCAAAAACACTGATGTGAAACATCTTTTCCCATAGTTTTAAAACTCACTGCCTACAGCCACCAAGGTGCTAAACAGCAGGAATGCAGCACTGGCAAGATGGCAGATTGTACCATGGAAGGAAAGGGCGAAGGCAGCCACACAGAAGCAGTGGAAGGGGTGAAGCTCTAGGGGAGGATGAGGAGACTGCTGAAAGGAAGGTGTGGCGGTGGCGCAAGAGGAATTGCCGGCGATGGTTGAGGGAAGGGCGAGGATAGGTTTTCACCCAATAGGGCTGAGTAGACCAATAGAACAAGGGTTTCACCTTTTGGGGTTGATCGGCACATCCTACTTTGTGAAGTCCTATGTCCTCTCCATCAGAAAGGCATTGCATGAAACTCCGATCATTCCACTCAGCATCATAAAGAGTTCATGAATAGAACCATATTTAAAGAAGCGGTAAGATATACACTAACTATTCAATCATATTACAACATAACGCTAAATGTAACAGCAAACTAGCTTATATTCAAGCAAGTTTGTGAGGAAAACAAGCTTCAAGTGCTTGACACTTTACTTAGATCAAGCACAAACGGAACACATCAGTGCCCAAACAGAGTCAGCAATACAATCTCCATATCTATTTTGGTGACGTTAGGACAAGCACTTAGCGCAAATCCTAACGTCAACAAAAGAAATATGTAGTATTACATAGCAAATTGATTAGTATAATCAATTGGTTATTCCAGATATGCTCAAACAGTTCTTCCCTGATCACAAGGGTTTCAGCAAGTACATAACTTCCTGATACCCAAAGAGGAATTCAACTAGGCGAATAGGTAATGACCACTAAAGAGCCCAAACTTTGTTAGGCAAAGCTATAAAATCGTCTGTAGCTCTATCATCCCAAGAATGTATATTTGACGGAGTAGTTCCTTGAAAGTCTCTAGGCCCAAAGTCCAACTCCACATCAGGGCACTACGGCTAATATTTGTATAACTGAGTGGTCATATTTTAAACTACTTTCACACAATCAAACAGCTACCATGACTTACAATCATTCCAGATCTTCCCTCCCTCCTTTATGCTGCTAAGCTTCAAGATTTATAAGACGAGCTCACTAGATGCAAAACAGAAATGAGGTATCAGCATATAGCTCTGGCTATTCATGCAGGATTATTCGCGTAAGAATGACAATCAAGTGTTCTGCACCCAGTTTAGCTCAGTTTTCCATAGCACAGTAACCTAAAGTATTGACATTACATCTCTTCAAAACAAACAATTCATAGATGATGATTAGGGGATAAAACAATTACAGCCCACATATCAGGATTCAGGTAACCATGTAATGGATAAACAAGATTAATCATCGTAGTCCTGTTTATCGTGGTTCTATCAATTGTAGTCCTCTTTTATCATTTACATAATACAGTGGATATAAGCAATATTCCTAACTAGAGAAGCCTAGAGCACAAAATAAGCACTCCCTTGCTCAGAAAACAATAGAACAATGCAACAAAAATTCCACAATCAATAGAACCAGCATTCATGGTTTTCAGTAGATGAAAATCGAGTCACAATAGCTAAGAAATTAATAAAAATGTAAGTAATTTTAACTAGCAAGAAAGGGACAGGGAAATTCGGACCTTCCTCTTCTCAGCGGTTGCGTTCTGGCGGCAAAGGCCGGTTGAACCCACCGCGGCGGTTCATGTACTGGCGCGGCTGCCTCTTGGTGACGGCGCGCACGCCGCTGACATCGGCGTCGGGCACGTGCTTCCCCTTGGTGGTGTCGAACCCGACGGGGATCCCCATCATCTTCATCATCGCGAGCTCCTCCTCGTCCACGTCCCCGTCGGCCGCGGCCACCTCCGCTCCGCCAGCGGCGACCTTGGGGTCAGCGGGAGGATCGGCCTTCTTGTCTTCCTTGTGGCGGTCATCGGCGCCAGGGGACGCGTCGCGGCGGCGCTTGTGTCGGCCGGCGTCGGGGGAGGGGGAGCGGCCGCGGTTGGAGTGGGACTGGCGGCGGTGGGAGCGGTCCCGGTCCGCCGACGGGGAGCGGGAGCGCGAGCGCTTGCGCTCGCGGCGGCGGTCCCGATCTCGGTCGCGATCCTTCTCCCGGTTCCGATCGCGGTCGCGATCCCGGTCCCGACTGTCGCGGTGGCGGTCGAGGTCGCGGTCCCTCTCCCGGTCGCGGTCGCGGGGCTTCTCCTTGTCGCGGCGGCGGTCCGACATTTCGCCGGCGAGGAGCAGGGAGCGGGGAGCGGAGCTAGGGTTTGGGGTTTGCCGACTCGATAATTTGCCTCGCCAACAATATGGTGGTGTTTGGATGGCCCTTGGTTAGGGATACGGAAATGCAATTGGAAATGAGAGGGTGGGTTGGGGTTAAGGATACGAGGTCATTTCCCTATTCCATGTTTGGCTAACATGAGTTTGGCGGAAATGAATTTTTGTAGGATCAAAATACCCTTTTGTATCATAAGTCTATTCTTCAGCTTGTTGCTCTGCTTCTATGGCGCATCTCATTCTCCTCCTTCCTCTGCTTAGCAAATTGAGGCAGCTCGTTAACATCGGTAGATGCGGCTTGAGAAGAAGCAGATCAATGCTTCTTGCTTTATCTTAACCACGTCAAATCATAAGAAAAGGGGAAGCAAGGAAATAAAGAAACAAAAAAATGTCAATCGCCAATTCTGAGAGGAAACCAGAGGAACTAGCTATAGCTGCTAGTTATTCCAACGATTTGTGTGCGATTGGTGTGATCCCGGTGGTCGAGCAAGGCATGGATTACATGCCGGCATGTGCAATCAGGCAAAAACGCGCGCATGCCAAGAAGACTAGCAGAAGGCAGCGTGGAAAAAAAAACAGAAATAAGCAGAATGGACAGCGCAATCTCCAAATCTGAGAAGAATCGGGAGTAGAAAAATGCAGTGGGAGCAGGCGACCTGCACTGCACTCACTGGAAGAAGAACCATGATGTGCTGCTGCGCATATTCGCCGGCTTCACGCCTGTCTTGTGCATCAGATTTGATGGGACGTTCTCGTCGCAGTCCCGGTTGGGGAACTCGGAGCGGGGGACGCCAAGGCCGAGGGAGAAGTGAGGCGCTGGCATGGCCGAAGGGAGGGAGAACCACGGCGCCAGCGTGGTTGAGCGGAGGGAGAAGCTCTACGGTGACGGTCGGCGAGCTCGAAACAGTATGGGCAGGCAATGTCCATCGCTCAACCCACCTCCTCCATCGGGTTTGGAATACTGGGAAATGAGGGCTCCATTTCCCTATCTCTAACCCTCTCCATTTCCTTAACCCGGAATCCAAACAATGGATTGATTTTATCCCAAGTCTCATTTCCCTAACCCAACCAGCATTTCCATAAATCCAAACAGCACCTATGAGTAAAGCCCTTGCTGGAGGATTCTGGGATCGGTACCTTTTCATTTTTTTCTATATTACTAGAAGCTTAATTTTGTTCGGACTTTCAATGAAAATTAACAGAAAAAAAGTCTAAATTCTCATATTCATTTGAACATTTGAAAAAATAACTGTGAATACTGTAACGGATGTTTAAAAAATAACTACGAACACTATAACGGATGCCGAAGAAATAACTGGAACATTATAGCTGCTGAATCACAGTTGCTGCAATGCATCCAGCCGAACAAGCTGAATCAAACTAGTTTGGACTTGTTTGGATGCCCAACCTGGCCCTTCCTTTGGCAAAAACCTTAGGACACATTCCCAACCTAGTGAAGAGGTTATGTTCAGAAAAGCCATGTTTTCATTTGTTTAGATAGATTTATTGAAAATCCCATTGTTGGTTTAAGACAGTCTATTTGGTCCATTAAACTTTTAAACTATTTTTGAACATCTTGAACACAAAATCTCAACTAGCTGAACCTTAACAACTTCATTTTCAGTATATTTGTTAGTAAATTACTTTATTATTTGACATGAGTTATTGCACGAGCACCTAGAATCAATGTGAGGACAAACTTAAAGATAATATCTTAACAATTGTTTTTTTATCTAGTATGTAATGTCCATCGTGAAACAAATTTTTAACTTAGAAGCATGTTTCCTGGTAAAACAAAATGAAAAGGACAAGAACAGAAGTGAGCAAGCGGCATGTTTTAGTAGTTTGGGGGTGAAGGAAACCTAAAAATAGTTTATATGAATGAAAGAAAATTTTAGGTCTTTCTCACTTCCATTCCAATTCACGCTCAGGTAGCCCAAGGGTTACTTAGGCATATTAAAGCTCAAGCACTTCGTGCATCTCATGCAAAAGCAGTATAAGAGTTAATGTCGATTAACTAAAAGCTAGCTTTTCTATCTATCATCTCTCATTCACGCAAGACCTCTTAGCAAACCATTAGAGACGCTCTTAGCCATCTACAACAGTTTTTTTTTAAAATGCCCATTCATACAAGTGGTGTTCTGTAGCTGAGTGCTACGAATAACTTTTTGTGAAATTATTTGAACTTGTTTTCCTTTTTCACTGCCAGAGAGTTCACGCGCAGTCGTGCGGATCTACCGTAGCAGCCACACTGGAACTGGTTGAGCAACCCTGACATGGTTCAGTGCCAATTCACGCTCCACAGTTCACACCTACCAGTCTACCGAACAAAATTCTACTGCTCGCCTGCGATGTCTCAGCGCTCGTAGCCTCGTCGTATTAGTAACGAATTAATCATCGACAGTTCACATTCCAGCAGCGCTTACCCGCGTACAGCCAGTCCAGAAAGGCGACGCCAAGTCCTCCTTGTGGCCATGTGCGCAGCAAGTGACCATGTGCGGAACCCCGGTGCTCTTTCTTGGCCCCTCACACATGGGGTTCTGGTCGAAAACAATGAAAGAACAAATTATGGCGCGAGTTGGAGACAGTTGCACGGCACAACATGTCAGTTTGGTCACGGATTTGCTATTCACAAAAATAGACGCGCAGCACGGCGTTTCACGGGCAACAACGGCAGGCAGCAGAGAATACTATTAGCCATTGCAGATACGCGAAATTGTGTTTGACATAAACCTTAGTATTACAGCATATCCTGAAAGGCGCTGACAAAATGACTTCAGGCTCTTTAGGTCTCCATGATACCTCCACTGCAGTCTCGCCACGCCTGCATATCCTCCTAATTCATGCAGTTTCAAGAGAGTAGAGATGGCCACCTTTCAGGTCCCAAAAGTATAACAAATGGTACCCCAGACATACTATTAGCTACACATCAACCCAGAACGAAGCTTTTGCAACTGCAAACGTAAACAGAAAACAAATGGTGAGCCGCTGGAACTGGATAGGCGAAAAAAGAGGACTGCTGAGTTTATCATCTGAAGAAACTAACCCTTTCAAACTTTCTGCACTTTAGCGGTAAGCTCCTTGGGCTTGCCAGGTTTTACACAATCGACTTCCTGCAACACAGTTAGAGCAGCATGAGGATATGAAGCCTTTATCCACCCAACCAAAAAGAAAACTCAACTGATGCTCACTGATTTGTCTGAATGGAGGGAGAATTAAGACTAAGGAACGAAGATATTCAAAATGATTTCAACATTGATGCTTAATGATTTGTCCCAACAGACAATAAAATGCTTTCAACACTAGGAGCTGATAGCCCAGGAATGTACCGCATTTCTGCATCTATTATGCAGAATATATGGTAACAGGATGGACAATTTTACTAACAGTTTCAAAGAAGGCAACAAAAATGGAAGTTAGCACCTATCAATTTTCTGACGATATCAGAAGGGTAAGGATGACATCTATTTGCCCATATCTTGTAAACTTAGTTCTCAATGATATCAATATATCTAAGTTAGATGCTGATGTTAAAGCAATGATATTACTAGCTAACAACAAAATTCCAGCGGAACTGTAACACAGATTTTAGTGTACGCTGCATTTTTGGATCTAAAAGATCCTGGAAGGTTCTATGATGATCTTTACTGATACTACAAGTACACTATACTCATATTACAAAATTGTTCTGTTTGGCATCCTCAACAATTTGTAAATTACCATCAAAAATCGAAATAGAGAATATGTAAAGCTATAGATTACCATAATCCTCATGACATCTTTGACAGATGTTGAATCACGAAAATAGTATGCTACAATTCAAAATCATGCAAATGCAAACCATGAATATACAAATATTATTCAATGATGTATGCTGCGATTCAAATCATGCAAATATTATTCAATGATCCAGTTAAAATAAACCGTTAAAGCTACTGTAAAACATGAGGCTGTGATCAAAACTCCCAGCAACCTGGTATTCATCACCTACTGGTACTACTTACCAGCCATTATACTGTGGTTTGATATGTCAATGCAAACCCGGCTGAACAGCAGCTACATAATATAATACTACTATACAAACTCATCAAAAAAGGAACTAAGCAAATGTCCACTGTATACTGTACAAAGATTGATTTTCTAGATAAAGATGTAACAGTTTCTCATCCAGGAATAAATAGAATAAGCATTGGTTAGCAAGGTCAAGTTCAATGACAAGATATCCACAAGATCGATATACAAGTTAAACAGACTAGTTGAAACTATTACAAACCAAGTTCCAACTCAAGTCTATTTAAAGTTCAGTTAATAGTGTTACCTCAGCTACCATCCCCATGAAATGAATCTATCAAGAACGTACAGGTGAAACTAGAGTAAATCCTCTAACATATAACTCCAATTTGCAAATCTCATTTTAAAGTGGTATTCCACAAATTTAGTTTGTATAGTTCGCTAACCATTCCATCACAAATTTTGAGTCATGGGGCAATGTTTATTGTTTAATACCAGAAATATTAAAAGTGGTGTAATGATGTTGATGTGAACAGTGAAGGCACTACTAAGACTGTCACTAGCATCATATCTAAGATAACTTTGTGCTACCCACTTTAGTGACAATTAAAATTCCTAAGAGTTCATCATGTACTGCACTCATGTGTGTCGGGAACAATAATTAACACAAGCAGTTGGAGCATCAAAAGCTAAAATCAGGGAACAACTTTGCAAAAGCTTAAAATGTGCTACTCTAGACAATATGAGGAACCTAGTGTATGTTTTTCTCACCCAACATAATTGCCCATCCTCTTGTACTCCTAATTGCTAAAAAAAGGAAGATTAGGCATCAATTCCTGCCTTGTGTTTTAGGCCTATCTTTTATTCAACTTTTACAAGTATTGTAACATGGAAGTTGACTTGAGCTTTGCTGAACAGACGCCACCACTACCAGAATCTAAAACCTTTGCATCTATTCTCCACAAAATAAACGCCTTTTTGGGGCCCAAACAACACCCAGCACGCACACACAAGACACTCCAAGCATCTATCGCAAACCCAGACTACACTTAATCGGCACTCTCATTATCATAAAGGTCGTAGGGACATCTGCAAGCCTGGCAGCAACATGTAGACCTCACGAGGTTATCTACAGAAACAGACATACAGCAGGCGCATCTTACCAACCAACAGTCACATCCACCCAAAAACTGAATGCTCGATTTCCCCTAGAAATCATCGGACAGATAGTATGTCATCGAAGTTACAGATCCAGATCAGAACAGCAATTTTGGAAAAGCAAATGAGTTGACACGGATCGACGCCATTCCAACCAAAAATAAATGGGGAATGCACCCACTGCTCCGCAGAAGAAGAATCGAAGAGCACTCACCTTGCCGGTAGCCTCGTAGTAGTCGTTGAGCGCCCATTGGTACTTGGACTGATCCAACCCGAACCAGTTCGCCACGTACTCGTCCAAGCTCGCGTGCGCTGCGACCAAACGGCGAAATCCTCAAGCATCAGAACTCCAAAATCCCCGAGGGAGAAGGGGGGAAAGGCCTCTGAAATTACGAAATGCGGCTCACTCACCTTCCTGCACGCGCGCGACGGCGTCCCAGAAGAAGCCGAATCCCGATCCGTCGTGCTTGCCCCCCGAAGCCTTCTCGTACTGCGGCGGCGGCACCTGCACCGGCGGAGGGGCGACCTTCACGGGCGGCGGCGGCGGGGTGAAGACAACCGGCGCCGCAGGAGGACTCGCGACCTTCTTCGGCGAGGGCGACGGGGATGGGGACGCGGCCGCCGGCGACGGAGCCGCCCGGGCCGGGGTGGAGAAGTCCGACCGAGGGGACTCGGACGCCGCCCGCGCGGAGCCCCGCGGCGTGCTGGCCGGCGACGGCGGCGTGATGAAGACGGTGAGGTTGCCGGCCCGCCCGATCATGGGCGGCGGCGGCGGTGACGGAGAGGAGGAAGACCCCATCTTCGCCTGCGCTCGAGCGGGGGCTAGGGTTGCGGGATGCGGCGGCGCCCCGAGCAGGCCGTGGCCTAGGGAGGGGAGCAGAGCAGTAGGCGAAGGGCGCTCGTGGGAAAAGCCCCAGACGCCATTGCAGACAAGGCAGTGGAGCTTTTGTTCTCTTGCTAAATTTCTCACTTTTTTAATGCCTTTTTTACCTTCAAATTAAATAACGCGACTTTTGACGTTGGCCCAGATGGGGTGTGCACCGCGCGTTCCAAAGCCTTAGTGTAGGGCCCGCAGTCAGTGGAAAAAGATGCTCGGTGCACGGCCTGGTGCGGGTAGACCAGGTGTACGCGCCCCAGGCTCATCGTTTGCGTTTTCGCCCCTTGTCTTTTTGCTCTACAAATAACGTGCCTTTTGGCGCTGGCCGTGCGCATTCCTGCACCGCGTCTATGGGCGCTTGCCTACGTGAGCGTCGACTTGGGCTGCTTTGCCGTGAAAGCTCAGTGGCGGGCCCGGATGTGGCGTTGGGAGACCGGGTGTACGGAGGCGTGGTGATGTGGGGAGAGGTAAAGGAGCTTTGTCCTCGGATCCCCGCTTTGCGCGCAAGAGTCGATCTACTGTTGGGGAGGGCGTGACATAAGCGAGATGACGGGTTTGCCCCTAAGATTTGGCTGGATTAGCGGTGCCATGACACTGTAGTGGGTCTCACTGGTCTTTGGTCGGTGTTCTGTTTTTGTTTTTTCCCCAAGCCCAAAGTGCTGCTTATCTTTGGTTTTCGGAATGATTGCTTGGTTGTTTTATTAGAAGCCTAGGAGCCATGCTTGTAGGTGAACATGTATCCCTAATTTATTCTTGTGTTTAAGGTGACTGCAAGAGTGCCTCTTAAGCATGATTAAATTTTGCTAAGACCATGCTAGCGACAACTTAGTACTCCCTCTAAGTTTATAAGTGATGGTCAAACTTGGCACAATCTTCTATACGTTTCTTGGTTATCATTTAGCAGTATAGTGTCTCCTAAAGGAATATTTTTTACTTCTTTTTGATTTTCTCTAGAGAAAACACTCTATCATGTGATGTGTTCACCGTATGAATGAAAGTCGCCACAACAGGGTTCAGTTAGTTTTTTATTGTCGGTCAAATTACTGAACCATTAAGAAACAGGAATCATGTTGAATCCACTATTCATATTGGAGTACAGTTTTCAGGAATCAGAGCATTTTTTTTTGTTAATTTGCAAAACATGAAAGATGTTTGTTGCTGGTGCTCTGTCTGGGCCTCTTCTCCATTTTCACTCTCGGCCTGACATGGCCGTCTCAAACCTCCCCACCAAGGCCATTACCTTGTTCCTCCTCTCCTGCAAGGTGGTAGTCTTGCTCCTGGCCTCCTCGGTCACTTCGTTGCTTCTCTCCTCGCTAGCTTTAGATTCTTCCTTTACCTCAGGATCCTTTAACTCTGCTTCACTGGCAGCTTGCTTCAACTCAGATTCACTGTCAGCTTCGTGCAACATGGCCTCATCAACAGCCCCCTTCAAGTCAGCTTCAGCAACAGCTTCGTTCAACTCTGCTTCATCAACAGCTTCTTTGGCGACGACTACTTGGCTGTCGAGTCCAGCATCAGCATTGTCTCCTCCATTCAGGTCTTCATGCTTCTCTTCAGAAAACACGTGCTCTGCGATCACTTCCAGATCATTCTTGTGTTCCTCATGATTAGAGCACGGCTCGCTCGGAGCTTGTTCTGATGCCGCGTATGTCGCGAAGTCGACAGGGTCAGGGAGCCGTTCTTGCAGGTGCTCTTCAATGGAAGGATCACTTATGCTCTCAATGTCGTCGAACTCTTGCATCAGCAGCTCCATTTCCTGCTCCGCGGCTTTCGTTGCCGCGACCGGCACGCTCGTCGTCCTCTGAATAGAGGGAGCAGAGCTTTCCATCCCCGGTCTTCTCTTCGCCATTGCTCCGGGACCGTGCGCCGTGGACGACGATGCAGCTTGAGCCTTTCCGGCCGCGCCGGTAGCCTTCTGAGTTGTTCTCGGCTTCGGTGACGCCGCCGCTTTCTCGGCGCCGGACCTTGTAGAGAGCTTACTCTTTTGCACACTGGATGATGATGGTGACGGTGATGATTTCGCCGCCCTGCTCGCCGGATCCTTAGGCGATGGATTGGGTGATGTAAGGGCGTGAGGCCACACAGACGTGCCACCAGACTTACTATCTGCTCTTCGCCTCATTATGCTGCCCGCTTGCTTGGCGCCGGCCATGGCGGAGACGGAGTGCAGCAGCGTCGACTTCCCATGAGCGGCCGACGACGACGAGCCTGACGTGGACCGGGACGAGGCGGTGCGAGGGTTGAACGACGACGAGGGCCGGGAGGCCGTGGCTGCGCTTGCCGAAGCGGGGGACGCCAATGATCTGCGGTCGGGAGAGCTCGGGACGGACCTCGCGCGCCGGAGTAGCGCCTGGTCGGATTCACTGGGCTTGAGCGCCGGGGACATGTTCCGGGCGGTCCGGTTATTGGTCCTGGCGTTTGGGTGTGGCTCCCTCCTTGATGTTGCCATGGAGTGTAATGTGGCCTTCTGCAAATAAGAACAAGGATGCACAGATCAATGAAGCTGCTGGCACGATCTTTATATGTCTCTTATATATCGTGAATCTCAAGCCATCATCTGAAAAATGTACTATCGAATTTTCTTCTAAATTTTTTACAAGAAAAAGAATACATGTAAGAGTGGTGGTCATACAAGCCTGCAAAATTGCAAGGACAAACTCCACTTCGTCTGTTCGACACGAATGTGACAAAGGCTCAAAGAAAAATATAAGCTTTACACAAATAAGTACATTTTTTCTTCAGAATTTTTCATCTTTTGTCAGTTTCATAAAGTCCAGCTTTCCTAGAAATTCTCCGTCCTTGTTTGCGACCACCTCTTCCACATGCATGAGTTGTTTTGAGAAATTTTCAACGCATCTAAACGTGTGTGTGTTTCTGGAGGGTGTGTTTTCACTGAATATTTGCTTTTGAAGAGCGCCATATTCTACATTCATCTAAGCGTTCAGATGCAACAACCAAGACAGAACATTTGATAACCGCGTAGATCGAGAAGCGTTACCTGGGCTGATCTAGGAGCTTTTCCCCAAGATAACTGATGATCTTGGAGGTCCTCCCAAGAGTCCCGAAGGCCGATCAGTGTCTGCAATCCATGGTCAACAATGGAGAAGAGAGCAGAAAATTTGCATGGATGTGCCCACTTTTTATGGCCTGCGCCTGAAGGATTACGGGTGGTTGATGTGTTGAAATAGTCCGACGAATAATTCCGGTTGCTTGGCCCTTATGCTGCCGCCTGTTGTGGATCTGACGGGTGTTCCAGAAATAGTGAGCACAGAGGTTAGGCCCCTCCGTTCGTGGCTATTTCTGAGGCTGGGGGAACTACGGATCCAGCCCCAGCAATTTGAGGCCTAGTAACGCCTGGCACGGTTATGCATCTTTGTATCTGAAAAATTGTTAACATACACGTGCAACGTAGGAGACTGATATAACAGAGTGACCCGAGGAAGATCACATAGGGCAAATGAAGGGAGTCTTAGAATTTCTTCTTTGATGCCAGATCACAGAGACATGATCGAGTCCATCAACAGTAGTCGACGTCCGAAGCGCATACGGACCTATCCCCTTTTCCATTTCCTGCTGCTTCTTTGTTGACGGATGTCTACAATGGAGAAAACTATCGTCGCCATCGCTTTTGGTGTACCAGTCATTCCATTTGTCAAGCTCGCATAGCAACGTGGTACATGTTGCGTGTTTAGTTGAGCATGTATTTTGTATCGCCTGGCACACAATGCAACTTGTTTTGGCTCTCATGTTACAATTTAGCAAATTTTCTGTGTATTAACATGTAGCAGTTTTTTTGACATCTAACTGAATGAACTATAATGTTCATGGCAACCCACCATGCAATTATCATCTTTTTTCCAACATCGAACTAAATGAACTGTATGTTCAAGGCAACCCACCATGAATTTATTTCTACTCTCTGGATAAAGAAACACAAATTGAACAGGGAATGGTATCTAGAAACTGTACATATGCCAATATACTATCAAGTTTAGCATATAAGGAAATCAAATAATTTATCAACCATGTTGTGTCATCGATGAAACCAAGACAAACTGTTCATATACAACAAAGGATGTCTGTCTACAGAGTAATCAACAAATTCTTGCACGTCCAAATCCTTCATCAATAGGTACTGGAAGAAGAATAGAAGATGCCAAAGTTTGATATAAACTAACAGTAACTCTTCTCTGCTGTTAATTCAGATTGTTCCTACTCCTTTGTGCCATATCGACTCATCTGTAAAGAAAAATACTTGGCCTATTGGCATATTCGCAAATCAACTGGAGTTCAAAATACTGTCAGCTTGTTACCATAGTGCCAGCTTGGGGCAGCTTGTACAATGAAGTTCATCTCACTGTATGCCTAGACTTCCTGTTTCCAAAACTGTCAAAAGAGGGGATGACACTGTCAACTTCCACAAAAGCATGATCTTTGCTTGAGGCTAGAAAACTTTCATAACCTTCAATTGTACACAAGTTTCCTGGAGCCTCCTTTGATTTCAGGGTTTCAGGTGCACATGGACAAATCGAACTAAAACATTTGTCCAGCATTGAGCTTCCCAGGCGTTCCGTTCTTTGCCATCTTTCTCCATACAAACTCGCCTACTTTGAGGCCGGTAAGTCCAAGCGAATCTTGATCAGATGACTGGTCGGTCTCCTTGAGCATGATATCTGTGGAGACTATACCCTTGGCAGGTCCATCCTGTGCTCTCAAGCTCCCTTCATAGGACAAAAATTCCAAGACTTCAGCTTTGCCTGTGTCCCTACGGTAGACAAGAGATATGCCATCGGCTGGTCCATTTTGGAGAGGGGTAAACACTGTGTACAACAGATAACCAGAACCGCCTTCTGTGACAGTGATAGCTTCCCTGTCTGCTAGATTAAGGGAGCGATACATACATCCATTTGTTCCATTATACAGTACCAGCATGAGATCCTTTGCGTCTAAAGATGCATGTATCACTAACTCAACAAACTACAGAAAAAGAAAATACATGGAAGTTTAGATTGTGAGGAAGACAATAGAAAAAGTTGAGTAGGCTGCACTGAGCCACTTAACATCGTTGAGTATATAGCATTTAAAATTGGAAACCCAATTGCACATCAGAAACAACTTTAACTCCAATGCAAATAACGAAAGATGAGAGAGACAAGCATCAGAAACCACACTACAAGAATGGCTCGAGAGTAGTAGTTATGCAGAGAAACATTCGTAATCATATTAACAAAATTGGCATGTTGCGGAGAAGTACCAAACTAGCCCTGCCAAAGATTTCCCAGATCTGGTTCGTATCAGGGTTTACATGATTCAGTGGGGGTGACCATAAGGGTAAACCTCAACCTTCTTTAGTTCAAGAGAATGAATTAGTTTTAAAAATGTGGGCTCGTTTTGAAAAATTAATTCATTTTCTTGAACTAAAGAAGGTTGGAGGGTACCCTTAGGGCCATCCCTTTTTACCTCTATTCATGAACATGTCACTAAATGTCATGCGTGTACATGTCTCAATAGTTGAATGTGTCATCATATTTGTGTGAGATTGTTTTTCTGACACTTCGAGTTATTTGAGTTACAACATACTGCACATTATATATGCAGGTGAGAAAGTTCGTAAAATGTATCTAATGCACGCAGGTAAACTACTAAGTAATACAGCATACCAAAGAAAATGAACAAAAAAATATGGTGATTTAGTAGATGTTGTACCTCATTCTTATCTTTACCTTTATTTTCATAGTGGAATTCATTGATCCAAGCCATCCGAGGTTTTCCCATGAAATCTGAACTTTTGATAGGAGGGTTCCCCCATATAAGATTTGCATATTCTGGATGATCGACAAAAGGATTTCGATTATGCTGATAAAGGCTGCAAACTCTGTCATTTCTGAGCTGTTCTGATCTTGATGGTGGATCTAGTTCATTCCACCGTAGAAGAGCTGATAGGAGGCCCATGTTTCTTCTTTCTTGAACAAGAGGCAGAAATTTGATATTACTAAAAGTACAAATAATGCATTGTTATCAAGTAAAATATGAGGTATCATGCAAGCGACTTAGACTACTATTAGCGTCCTTGGTGCAATACTGTTAGTTTGATATGAGGAAGCATTCCATTTTCCAAGAGGTATCTGCCAAGTTCTAGAATTTTATGTCGATTATAAAGAAAAAAAAAGTTAAACAACACAAATGCCTCTATTATTGAGAAAGTACTTACGAATACTTGGTGAATCAGAAAGCTCCAAATGGGGAGTTCCATCCTTCTGGTCAGATCCATAGCTTACAGCCATGTACATCAGGGACCTAGCAACATCTCCACGCACCTACAGACAGCAAAAGGGGAAATATTATTGCCTCACAATGAAACCTATAAATAGTAATTGTTCTTAAACACAGATACAATGCCCAGTCCCTGTAACAGAGTATGTTGTTTACAATTGAAATATCAGAATGCCATTCAAGGAAAGAGTTTTTTTGTGATACAAAAAAGCAACACACATGTAATGAGTTTTCTGATACTATCATTAGTTCCAAATATATGTTTCCTGAACCTGAAATGGCGGTGCCCATTTCTCATTGTCTGTCTCAGTGTCAGGTGCCGCTTCTTGATTTGCTGGCCTCACACATCTTAGTGATATGGCAGTGCATTCTCCATAATATTTGTTTCCCCTAGAAGAGTTTACTGAAACATGATCGGCTCTTTAAATAGGGTAGAAAAAAAATCTATACTGCATGACTCCACCCATGGTAAATACAATTCTTTTGTTTGCAACAGTTTTGACTCGAGATAAGGAAAACATGCAAATGTCTCAGCTCAAAGATAAAAACCTGTGTTGAATAATTATCATCAACTATGACAACTGGACAATGTATAATATGAGAAAACAAGTGCCCCATCCCATTCATAATTGTATTAAACACAAGATGACGGTGGGGTACATGGATCATGCATCAAAAACTAACTGACCGTTGACATCTGCCGGACGTAAATTGTGAAGATCAGTCAGTGATGGAGCAGAAGTTAAGCCATACGATCGAGGCCATAGGTGTTCTCCTGCACAATGAAAAGCACAAATATTCTATGAAAGAAAAACTAGAGGAAAAGTGAGTGTCCATCCTGTCTTGACATGTGACTGAAGGAAATTTCACAAAATGTTACTCACTATTCCATCCATCAGGCTTGCCAGCTAAGAGCTTCGGCACAGCTCTCTGCGCGTATATTTCAATCCTATCAGATGAAAAAGGGACAGCCTAAAATCAACACAGCATGTTGCATAAACAAGAACTAATACCCATAAGTTGTTACAGAGCATCTTACACTTCAGAGGATGCCTCCGGGTGTTCTGCATCAGCTGCATCAAGAATTTTGAGCGCGTCCCACACCTACAAAATCAGGGGGGAGTTCATTCCTTTGCCATCAATTTTTTATTAGCTGGAACAAAACTTTGCACCAAATCAAGGAGAACGAAAATTGATTGATAGCTAGGCTAAATGCAAACCGACATCTTCGTAACGCAGGGCGGCGTGAGGCGAGACGACAGCGGCGAGCTTCGTCCTCAGCTCGTCCCCGGCCAGGCCCTTCAGGCCGGCGTAGTAGCGCTGGACATCTTCGCAGGGGAATGCGGCGGCGTCGGCCGGCAAACGCCTGCCCACGGAGGATGAGGAGGCATGGGCGGCCGGGGGGAGCAGCGGAGCAGACAACGCGAACGCGAGAGCGGCGGCTACGAGCGCGTGGAGGCATGGGACCAGCCACGTCCCTCGGGAGCTCTCCGGGAGCAAGGACGGCAGCGCGGTGGGCTCGGGGATGAGCTTCTTGCTGCGGTCACGGCGGCAGCGAGGGACGGCGATCGAGCGGGTGGTTCTTGCGGTGACTGCGCCGCGAGTTGGGGAGCGGATGGGGGAGAAGGCGAGCACGGTGGCCAAGGGCGGCATTGGTCGGCGGCCGCACGCCGGCAGAGGTTACCACTCCCCAGGAGAAGTTCTGATGATCCACTTTCTTGGTGAGTTGTGAAGGAGCGAAAGGGGATTGGATGCCAATGGAGCACAACAGTCACATCCGTATTTTTTTTGTTTGAGAAAAAAATCAGCACAAGTCTAAGGACATAATAGTATGTAACAGATAAAACATTTTCTTTTTGCGAAGAACGGATACAAACATCTTTTCCTTAAAATTCACCAAATGTACTATGATAATTCACGGATGGTTAAGTCATTAACAGAGCAAATATCGAAAAGGAACTTCGGAATGACACATTTGGAATTTCTCTCACGTTTCAAAAAGAATTATCCATACTAAATCTTTTACTAATAATGTTCCCATATGATAAACTGGAATAGTTCAATGGAATATTATGTAGTATACTGTTTTGAATTTTTGACAAATTATAAAATAACAAAAAAGTTGCTCCATTCCTGAAGTGGTTGTGCACTATCGACGTCAAGTGAAGCCATTACTCTAGTGGGACACTGGGATCAAATCTTTATTACAACAAAATAAAATTATAAGCTAATAAAAAGGAAACGAAAAATCACCATAGAAGAAGAGAGACAAAAACAAAAGGAATTGTGGCTGCTGGGATTCGAGCCCAGGTCTCCACGGCCACAACGTGGAATTCTCACCACTAAACTACAGCCACATTGGTGTCTACGGATCGAATACAATTTAATTATTAGTTTATGTTGTATTGCTTGTTCTTGCAGCAGTGACTCGATCTGCGAAGGTTTTTGCTTCGCGTCGAAGAAGGAAGCAGAGACCCACCCCACCGCATCGCTGCCCCCGCCACCAGCCGACGATGGCGCAGCAGCAGGCGGCGCCGAGCACCGGCTCCAGCATCCTGGACACTGTCCCACTCTTCGTTGTCGTCCTCCTCGCCGTCCACGTCTTAGCCCTTGTGCGCCCCCATTTTCCCCTCCCATCCCGTCACATCGCTCGCTTCCGATCTGATCCCGACTCCTCACCGCTCCTCCCGCTCCCTGCAGGTGTACTGGATGTACAAGCTGGCCTCTGACAAGCCGCCGCCCCGGAGGAAGACGCAGTGATGCCGCCCGTCCACGCGATCTTGCTTCTTCGGTCGGTAAGATTTATTCCTGAAATTGACTGGCTCCGATCTTTCTTTCTTTCCCATTGCCTGCTTCGTTCTTTGACATGCCTTGCGGTTGAGCTGGTAGAAGATGTGTTGATATCAGTGATTTGCGTGCTTACGGCTCTAGGATTGTTTAAGCATCATGTAAATTTAAGCACATTCTGAAACAATGAGCAGGGTCCATTCGTTATTCTCTTGATGTGTGGGTTAATAACATGACCATTGGCGTGGAGAAGTGATGTCTAGAAATTCGGCTGCTAGTTTCACAAGTGAGGTGGCATTGTTTGCAATGGTGCTTGTAAATTAATTTCTACGCTTGATTATGCATTGATAAAACAAATGAATAATCAAGGGGAATAAAGATAGAACTGCTGCTTCTGGTTCAGTGACATTTTTCTGTGCTAAAATAATAAGGGTTCTATGGCATCTGAAACAGATAGGTAGAAAATAGTATCTTTTTTTCCCATAACAAGCTAACGGCCAATGAGGAATGTGAAATCTATCTATGCCATCACACTCTATCTACTAGTGGGGTTTCATTTCGCCTCCATCTTTTGATTATGGCATGCTGATTGCACTGCCTGATATTGTTAACCTGCTAAAATTTCTACTGGTACCTACCAATGGTGGCGTTGAAAAGGGATATCCTACCTACAGTCTTAAGAAATGTTTGGACTGTTTGTTTTTCTTTATTGTCAATTTATCTTCCAGCTGGTTATGGTAAAAGCATTCTCTAGAAATATTTGTATGTAAACAACATAATGTGGAACTGTATTTTCGGTTGGAAATTGTTTAACTGAGTAATCAATATAAGTGACAAGCATCCATGATCAGCACCTTTCGTAGGATATGAGACCAGCCTCTGCTGCGTATGTGGACAGGGAGCGAGCCTTAAAGTTGGGGCATCGCATATTTGCATGCAGTAGAGATATTTGAGGAAAAACTGGGATCTCCTGTTGCTAACATCTTAACTAAGACTTCACAAGGGACATTCCTTTCCAAGAACATGCCATTGACGGTCAATCAAAAACATCCTATGTGGCCTTAGAAATCTGGCAAAGTGAATAATATTACTCCACTTTGATGCGTACGGTCTTAAGAATTCTGGGATCCTAGAAAAAATTATTGTCTGTTATGGTCTTTAGATTTTGTCATTTCGTAAGCTAACATCTTTTTAGGGGAATACAGTAGGGGGAGCCCCTACTGTGGTTATTATATTAAATAAAGAAGTGCGGAAAATACAAAAATTCCTAGAACTAGTGCGGTAATTTTATCTCGTGAGACAACATGTTGCCTGCATTTCGTATTAAAACTATCGCTATTTTTTAGTTTGGGCTATATAAAATGTTTTGGGTGAAACTCAAACCTTTCTTCAATTGTCGTACAATAAATGTATAATAATCCGCGAACTGGCATTTTCTTTTGTTGTTAGCACATGTGTTTGATGCTAAAAATGGTGGCACACCTAGAGTAAATAGCAGAAATGTTCTTATATGCAATTAATACTAGTTGTGGTTCAAATTCTTAATGTACATGGACATATTGTGGTTGTAAATTCTTGAAGAGCAAAGCCACTTTCTGTATGTGTTAGACTATTAGAGCTGACATAGTCTTTCCCTCAGTCATGCGTGCCTAAGTATGGTATGTAGTGGAAATTCTCCTCTTATTATCCGATATGTTTTATGATTGACATAGAAGATTTCTCTGTTATAGTTGTCATAAATGTTGCAATGTCAAATGTTTCATACGGAAATGACTGCATTACTTCTTTTCCTTTTTAAAAAAAACGCACGCATCCTTTTTTAAAACAGCTGTGTGTTAGCATGTCAGTTCTGGCATGTCATCCTACAGCGAGTTGGCCTGGCTGTCCTCTCCCCTCAACCTTCAGATACAAACTTCGACGAATGGTGGAGTCGGGTTGCTGTTTCAGTAAACACCTCAGTCTGAGGAGATCTGAATTCGATCATCACTCTAGGTGCCTGGACGCTTTGGCGGCATCATAACGAATGTGTGTTTAGTGGGATACCTCTGAGCCTCTCCAAGGCCTTGATCATGGATGGAGAAGAAACCTGGTTGTGTAACATGGCCGAAGCTAAGGCTTTCTCCTTGCTGACCGACCATGATGGTGATTAACCCACAAGTAGCTAGAGGTCGGGTAGTTTTGGTTTAAACTGGCGCAAATGTAATTTGATTTTTGTGGGCTGTGTGCGCGTTAGTGTTGTACTGTCTTCTTCTATTAATGCACAGCTCTCCTGCGTGTTAGAAGAAAAAAAGACGGACACATCCTTTTTGTTCTTGTCAAATAGCTTCTTCTTCTATTGTGAGTTTATTGTTTCATCCAAAATTATGTTTATAAGACATGTTTATAAGTATTGTCATATTGGTGATTCTGATCCTATGCTTCTCTGTGTTTTATTTCATTTCTCTTCTTTGCCTGCCTTTTCGTTGTGTTAACTGCTAATCATTCATTTTTTATACCACTAATTCTGCTTCCCTCATCTTTGTAGGATGAATTCTGTAGAAAGAAGTAAACTGCTATCCTTCAGAAGATTTAGGTGGTTCAGTATAGTGAAACTATGTTTTCAGTTCGTTCTATTATAGTTGCATTTAGATGTTAGTCGAGAACAGCTTGCTGGACTCGTATTGCTCTTGGCAGAGGCGATAGTCTATGATTCACTGTTGTCCTATGTATGATAAATAAAGGTTCCTAGTTACACGGCGGGATCATGAATGGCGCACTTCTTTCTCACTAGTCAGTTCATGTTTTAGTCGCATGGCATATTTAAAATTTGTTTTTGTAATTTAACCAGATGAATGGCATTTATACATTCTGGAATCAGTCCATGGATGCCGGCACGAGAATCCTGAAAAATAGATGGTGTCGAATTTGTTTGCGTTCGAGCTTTTTTGTGAGCAAGCGTAGCCTGATGTAACGATCACATTGATAACGCCCATTTCTACGAGCATAGCATAGCATCGTCTGCCTAGATGACAAGTAAGACCGGCATCGATCAATTGGGTGTCCACTTTTCAAATTTTTCATTGTTGAAGTTCACTCCTTACAATTGTCACAGCAAACTCGAATATTAATCCAACGTATTGATATTCCGACGTGAAAAGAAGTAGCAGCATCTTGAGAGAGAAAAAAAACAGGAAATCTAAACGGAAGCGGAGTACGTCTAAGGGCCTGTTTGTTTGGGCTGGAGCTTTTGAGCTTTTAGAAAAGTTGGCTGTTTGAGTAGCTGAAAAACTGTCTGTTAGATTTATAATGTTGGTTTTTGTAATATATATTAAGCTTTTCAGCATACCAAAAGTCACAAAAGCACCTCTCAATAAACTTTTCAGCTTTTAGTTCATTTCATCAGAAGTCAGCTTTTCAGTACTCTAAAAGCCAGATCAAAAGTTTACTGTTTGTTTCACCTTTTCAACTGGCCAGTTTTTCAGCTGAAAAAGCCAGCTGAAAAGCTGAAACAAACTGAGCCTAAGCACAGCAGCGACAACCTGGTAAAAGGAAGAACGTCAGACGGCATCAACAGGCATCAACAGGAGACGACGAAAAAGATGAAAATCTGTTGTCGTTTTTCAGAAAGTGGATCAAGTTCAGCGTAGAAAATTTGCTACAGCCGAACCAATAATTAGCGAACCCGAACGCGAATTCTATTCATCACGTCTCCAGTTTATCCATCGTTTGGTACCCAGTCGCTACCGGGCGAAAACAAACAGTTGGTCGGTCCTGTGGAACGGTCCCTTCTCCCAGGCCCACCCGACAGCCCAAATTCACTGGTCGATGCGACGGCGCCGCGTCAAACAGAAACTATGCTTCACCGTACAGTACTCTATCCACGCGTCGGCTGCTGATTGGTTGCAACGGCGACCCCGCTGTGCGGTTCCACGGTCAAACCTCACTTCCACGCTCCGCAACCGCAAGAAAACCCTCGGGTTCGGCCGCGGCGCACCACCGGCCGTCCGATCCTCGCCGTCGACAGGTCGCACGGCCCGCCCAGTGCTGGATCTCCGCCGTCCGATCGAGCCGACGGAGACGCGTCTTGCTCACCACTTGACTCGAACCAGTCCGTTGCCTTGACCGACCGGAGTACCCGGACCCTAGCTTCTTCTATAAACCTCCCTGCCCCCCTTCGTTCACGTTTCCATTCCCTTCCCTCCTCTTTCGTGCGTGAGGCAGGTGAACTAGCTAGCTGTTGCTTCTTTTTCTCGCCATGATCGCCATGGACGATCTGGCGAGCAGCGTTCGTGGCGACGGCCGGGAGGCCGCGGCGGCGGACAACCAGCAGCTGGTGACGGCGCCCACGCTGCGGGCGGCGATGGTGTCCATGCTCAACCGCCGCACCGGCCACGCGCGCTTCCGCCGCGGCCCCGTCGTCGCGCAGCCGCATCCTCCGTCGGAGAGCGCGGCCGCCGCGAAGCTGGACAAGGCCAGGTCGTGCGACGAGGGGTTCAGCGCGTCGGCCTCTGCCAGTTCGTCGCTCCCGTCGACGACGACGACGCTGACGTGTGTCACCGCCGGCGAAGGGAGCGTGTCCAACGGCGGCCGCGCCCGTCAGGTCCAGTTCCCGCCACTAGCGAGCGGCCGCTCTGCTGGCGAACCGCGGTGCTTCGACCGCCGCGCGCTCTCCGCGAACGACGCTGGTGATGGCAAACTACAAGGCAGCCGTTGCCACTGCTCCAAGAAACGGTAATTAGCGAGATTCCCAAGTTGATTGGCTCCCTCGCCGACACTGCGCAATGATCAGCTCGATCGTTTACTGATTCCTTCTTCTGAATATGTTTCAAATCAACAACAACAGGAAGGCACGGAACAAGACGGTGATCCGCGTGCCTGCGATCAGCTCCCGGAACGCCGACATCCCGGCGGACGACTACTCGTGGCGCAAGTACGGGCAGAAGCCCATCAAGGGCTCGCCGTACCCGAGGGGCTACTACAAGTGCAGCACGGTGCGCGGGTGCCCGGCGCGGAAGCACGTGGAGCGCGACCCGCGCGAGCCGGCCATGCTCATCGTCACCTACGAGGGCGACCACCGCCACGACGTCCAGGGGACCGCCGCCGCCGTGGCGCCGGAGTAAAGAGCATACGCGAACATTAGATATTTCGTGGAGTTTCCTCTGTATAGTCTTCAGTTTAGACTCGACGATGATCATTTTGCTGTTACGTCGCATTCGCTTGTACATGAATTCAGGGACCGAAAGATCAGTGTTTGAAATATTGACCACGAATCTGACCACACGCGTGACTTGTAAAGCTTCGACTGTTGTACCACGCGCTAATTGGTACTAGGGGTCAAAAGGCCGATCTGGTATCAGGTCCCGTCGACAGGGACAGGAAAGAACAAGACCGGGAACTGGAACTGAAATAAACAATCTAGCAGCCTATCCATTTATGGATAATTTTCACCATTGAGAAATTTACAATGTTTGTGTTAGACAAGTTAATTGTGCCTTAGGTTTAGCACTGGCCGCATTTTCACACTTTTGTGCAAGGAGACATGTCCATCTCGATTACTGTCGCCGACTCAAGAGTATGGTTGATGCGCTTGGCGATTTGGGCGAGCCCGTCGACCACACCCTCGTTCTGACCACTCTTCGTGGCCTTAATGAGAAGTTTCCCTATATGGCCGCCATCATCAAGCGCACCCAGCCTTACCCGAACTTCAACACTGTTCGTGCCAATCTTGAGCTTGAGGAGATTGAGATGAAGTCTTTCGGCTCATAAATCGTGGGCTCTGTTTCTCACTTGTGAAGTTACCACTACTGCATGATCAATTAACCATGATCGTGGCACCATCTAGCCTCAGCACTGGCAGAGCAGGAGAGGCCAATCAGGCAGGGGAACCCTTGACACTTACTTCATGTATGCATGCAACTAACAATCAGGCTTAAATGACATTACACCCCCCCCCCCCCCCCTCCCCCCCCGGCTGTCCTTTTGAAGGAAGATCGAGAACGGGAAAAAAAGAAGAAGAAGCAAAGTGCACGAATTAAAAAAAAATTAATCCAACATTTCCTATTTGCAATTTCAACATTTTGATATAAAATCTTGAACCTCTTTTTCTTTCCAAAATGTTAAGGTGGGTAAACGTATTATTAATTAAATATATTTATCGTGGATATCATTTTAAGGCATTGATTGTAACAAACATAAATATCAAAATAGATTTGAAAACAGATTTATAGTCTAGGAGAAAAGTGGGTCTGAAGATTTTAAGGCGTGAATTTTTCCTAATGCATGTATGTGCGGCTAAAGAACATGAAGCCTCCTACCTTTTGGGTCTAACGTACTCCACTCGACACAGGGGGACAGGAGGGTTTGAGGCGGACTAAATTTATCAACAAATGAGTGAGATGATTGGCGGACCTCAAGGGTAGGAGTAGGAGGGTACGAGGGCGTTTGTAAGTTGCTTCCCAAGGTGGATGCAAATGCATGACAACATGTAGGTTGGATGAGCCCCCCCCCCACCACCAATCACCTCTGGTCATTTTCTTTTTTGTTCAACATTAGTTGTTCTAATCCTTGGTACTGGTTAAAAATCCAAAGTGCGTCCATTCAATCAACACTTTACAAGGATCAACATTTCCAATTTTTTAATTCAATATTTCTACGTATAATTTCAACATTTTGACATAAAATTTTGAATTATTATTTTTAAAATTGTTGAGCTCGTATATTCAATATATTGGTTTTTAAAAAGTAGGGATTTTTTTAGCAACTCGGTCCTTTATTAAGTAGCATATGAGTTACAAACTCCATCAGATGGATCTAACAGCCAAACATGTCTACCTACATGGATTTGGATTCTCTCCCTTCATGAATAAACTCCACCATTGTGAAGGATCTTCTCCTCGTATTGATTTCCTAGATTATGGCCCCGTACGGCCCCAAGCCCTTTCCATGGTTGCTCTTCAGAATAGCCACTTGCAAGCTTCACTGTCCGCATTACGAAGTGGCTAGCAAGAGCAAGACCCTCCTGGCGTGCTATCGCCTCGACAGTAGTGTCCGTTAGCCCTTCCATGAGAGCGTCCCCAAAGGTAGAGGCGGCAATGACTCTCCACATCATTTAAAAGTCATCTAAGAGGCAACATAAAAGTTCATAACAACTTTAAAGTAATGACTGGCCCCGTATGTCATTGCCTCAATAAATGTTAGAGGCTATCTCTTGAAAAAGAGTTAGCAGCTTTCTCTCTCTTCTTTTTTTCCAATAAACAATTCTAAAAGTTAGCTAAAAAGTAACCATTGGGGACGCTCTAACTAGAGCCGACACACCGTGAAAGTTACCTTCCTCATCGAGCGCCAGGACCGCCGTTGCTGACCTGTTAGAGTTCTTTGACAATGCATCACTAGCATTTTATCTTCATGAAACCTTGAGGCAGTGGGAACCCTCTCGGCTTCTCACTTTGACTTGCCCGACGATCAGGGGACACCGATTGGCTATCTCCAGCTCTTCCACAAACCTCTTCACAAAGATATGCGTTAATAATGGACTTCGAAACAAATTTGCGTGGATTAACTTGCGTTTTTCATGCCATATAATCTGAAGCCCACGCGTAAGATCACAACCGTGAGCCACGCCTGCGTGTTCGTCTCCTGGACTTGTCAACTCGACAATATCTTCTTTCGCCATATTACACTCTCACAATTTCCATGAGTCAGCTGCTGTGCGTCAGGGCCGTCCCGGAAAACTAAGAGGCCCTGTGCAAACCTATAAAATGGAGCCTGGCAAAATGTGAAATAGAGCCTTTATTCCTTTTTTTTCTACACATTTGGAACCAAAAACTATTTTTTATTATTGTCTCTAGATGTTATTGCCGATAGTTTAAAATTGAGGAAATTCCTTATTTTTAAAAATGTAAAATTCAAGTTATTTTTTATTGTGTGCTGAAATGACCATTGTGCCTCTGACTTGAATAAAAATGTAAAATTTATTTTTAAATTTATTTAATTGTACCGAAATTCCAGAATAATATTACTGTACAAGATTTCATATTACACAAAAATTCGGCTAGGAATTGTACCCAAATGTTATTCTGGAATTTTGGTACAATTAAATAATTTCGAAAATAAATTTTATATTTTTATTCAAGTCAGGGGCACAATGGTCATTTTGGCACACATTTAACACCGTTAGCACTCAAAACTGACGGAAGGGCCAAGAAAGAAATAAAAATTACGATTTGGGTGGGCAAAAAAGGAACTAGGAACTTTCTAAGGCCAAATAAAGAATTTCTCTTTAAAATTTGACAAATGAATTTACAATGAACAAATAAGCTCATTACCTAACTAGTGCATTGACTCGAACAATTCAGTTTGAAGAAGTTAGACAATGTAATGTACCAACTTTAGATGATACAAGCGGGCTTCTCATCCAAATGACGTTAGTTGTTTACTAGTTAAATTAGCCAATGAGAATAGCTGTTTTGTGAGTCTGTGGCCAGGGTGCCCGCGGCCGTTCTATGTTCATGGTTGGCGATGGCTTCCTAGACCCCTGGCCACGTAGAAAAACAATCCTAAAGGCACCGGCGAGTGCATACTTTGTTGTAAAAAGAAACTGATGAGAGGTTGGCCACCGAAGAGAAATGTTACGACTTGTTCATTTCCTTTAGTCTTAAAGTTTAGTCCAGAGAATCTTGCTATTTAAAGATATTAAATAAAATTTAATTACAAAACTTTTTTATAGATAGGTGCTAATTTACGAGACGAATCTAACAAGCCTAATTAAGCTATGTTTTTACTACAGCGATGCTACAGTAACCATCGTCTAATCATAGCTTAATTACCCTCATTAGATTCGTCTCGCAAAGTAGCCCAGGTTTCTGTAAAAAGTTTTGTAATTACACTTTATTTAATACCTTTAAATAGCAAGAACTTTAGACTAAATTTTAGTCCTAAACGAAACTTTAGTCCTAAACTAAACTTTATTTAATACATTTAAAGAGTCACGCGATGCATTCACGTAACATCCACGCACATGTTGACATGGCATCACGCTATTGGTTGGTCATCGAATCACGTTTTAAAAAAACATGACATGTCACCTGAAAAATACACCTTCCTTCGTGAATCAAGCTAAACACTTCCTAATCAATGCATTTCTTTCCTGAATCAAGTAAACACTTTCCTAATCAATGCATGTGCGTGGGAATTACGTGAATGCATTGCGTGACTGTAGCATTTCTCGCCACCGAGTGGCTTTGTCAGGTTTGGTTGTCGAATAGGCTAGTGAAATAGAAATTCAAATACATGGACTGTAATTTTTCGGAGGGCCCTGCTGATTGGGGGCCCTGCTGTGCGTTGCCAAATAGAGATACGTGGCGAGCGGCTCGTGTCGTGTGGCATGGGCCGCCGCGCGCGGGGTGGTGCGGTGTGTGTGAGTGAGGAAGAGAGAAGAGTCGTGGCATCAGAACAAAGTGTCCGTTTATTCTCATCATCGTGAGTACACCACAAAGCGACAACAACACAACACAACACAAACAACCATGGCGCGCGGCGCGGTCACGGAGCGTTGACGAAGGCGACCACCTTGTCGAGCATCTCCTTGGCCTTGTCGCAGCCGGGCTTGAAGACGTAGAACACGTGGCCCTCGCCCTCCGTCTCCAGCAGCTCCACCGCGTCGTCGCCCCGCGCCGCGGCCACCGCCTCCGCGTACGCGCGGGCGCGCCACCTCAAAAAGTCGTGCTCCGCCGCGCACACCAGCACCCGCTCGCACGCCATCGTGTCCAAGCCCGGCGCGCCGGGCGCAATCGGGTTGAACCGCGGGTCGTCCATGCCCGTGGAGTCCGGGCACGCGAACAGCCAGAGCCGCGCGCCCATGGCGCGCGCCGCCGGGTGGCGCGGCTCGGCGCCCACGGCCTCCGAGCCCCAGAACCAGGGGTGGATCAGCACGGCGCCCTTCAGCGGCCGCCGCCCCGGCGCCGCGGCGGCGACGTCGGGGTGGACGGCGAGGTAGTGGCAGATGTTGGCGCCGGCGCTGTCCCCGGCGACGAACACGCGGTCCAGGTCTCCGTGCGCGGCGAGCCAGGGGTCGGCGGTGGCGGCGTTGAGCGCCCACTTGAGCGCGGCGAGCGAGTCGTCGTACGCCGCCGGGAGCGGGTGCTCCGGCGCGAGGCGGTACTCGACGGAGACGCCGAGCGCGGGGCAGGCGGCGGTGAGTGTGTTGAGGAAGCGGTGGCAGCCCGGGGACGCGGCGGACTCCGCCACGAACCCGCCGCCGTGGACGTAGACGATGACCGGGAGCTTGGCGGCGCCTACGGCGGCGGCCGCGGGGGGCAGGTAGAGGCGGACAGAGTAGGCGCCCAGGTGGACGTCCTTCGACTCGACGCCCGTGGCGGCGTCGACGCCGGCCGGGACGGGCGGCGCCGCGAGGGGACGCACCACGCGGCCGCTCTTGTAGACGCGGACGATGCCGTGGTCGTGAAGGACCTCGTCGTCGACGCCGTCCACGCCACTGGGGCCTTGGGTCGGTGCAGTGTGAGACGCCATGGATGGATGGTTGCAGCTAGCTCTCGGTGAGATCGATGGCCTTCCGTGTGGTGCTGCTGTTATCTTTTGTAGCCGATTGAGGTAGTGTTGTTTTCTTGGATCACAAGATGCTGTGGCTTCTAGATGGCCGGAACAAACAGAGTCGCCGACAGGCCGACTCGTTGAGAGACAGCGGTGGGTTGAGGACGACGGCAAGTGTTGATAACGGATGCCTCGCCGGCCTTGCTGACTTTGGTGAAGCTATGTGACCTGCGGTGCGGGGTGAACTGCTTGCGGACGTACGTGTACGCTGTGGTGTACAACTTCTGTTGTCGCTTCGGTTTGGGAGGGAGCGGCGGAGAGAGAGTTTGACATGAACTACTACTCTGCTCTTGACACACGCAACTAGCTTAGCTTGCTCTCTCCGTCAGAACGCTATCTTGGATTGATCGTAAGGAGTCAAGAACACAGTGGTGGCGATTTCACCATGCTGTGTATCGATACAACTACTTTCAGTACAATTTCAGATTGTACACACATTTTTTTTTTGGAGAACAAGATTGTACACCTCATGGGTGACAGAAAATGAATGATTTTGTGTTCTAAAAAAAAAAAGAGCATGATCATCAAGAAAAAAAAAAGAGCATGAACTTAAAAACCCAAATGTATTTGGCCCCACAGTGGGCCCAAATGTAAAAGAAAGCCCAAGGCCTGGTCGTGAACTGATCAGAGTCCAGCCCAGCATTGCCACTGCGGTCGCCGCCGGTGTCTCCTCGGCCCGGCCGAGCTCGCGTAGCGCCGCCTCCCTGCCGTCTCGTCGTCTCCCCCCCTCTCAACAGTCGAGCGCATCCCCTCCCGGCCCTCGCCTTCCCCTCGATCCAATTCGAGCTTGCGGCTAGGGTTCTTCGCCCCGCTCCACCGTATCCCATGGGTGACGAAGCCAACCGAGCGGTACGCGCCGGCGTCTTCTGTGCCTGGTCTTCTTGTTCGTCTCGCGCTGAAAAGTTTCTTTGCTTTGCTCGCGTGCAGGCGTTCATGGAGCTGCAGGCTCGGATGTTCGAGACCACCGCGAAGATCAAGCAGGTTTCCCGCTTCTTCTCCTTCTCACTACTGACTAGTTCCGCTTAGATCAGTAGCTGATCCAGGGGCGTGTGCTGGCTTGGATCCGAATCGTCGTGCCTCATCTTTAGGAGGCTCTTGATTTGTTCTAGGAATTGGATCTCTAACCACTGCTGCTGCAATTAGTAGAATACTAAAAGTTTCTGTATCTCGTTTGCCTGTATACAAAAACTCGACAACCTAGGTAGAACTAGGTGGCTTTTAATTAAGAAGAAAAAATAGGCGCCCAAATATGCATCAAAGAGGACTTGAACTTTAGTGGTCAGGGTGTACATCCACACCCTCAACCAACTGAGGTAGGCTTAGTTCTTGTTTTGCCTGGATACAAAGCATATGCTGAATAATCCTCTTTTCTCTCGGCCTTGGTTTTGTTGATTTGCACTGCTTCTATATATAAATTGCTCTGTACTAGGTAAAGTTGGTCAGTGTCTATGAATTGGATAGTGCAATGAAACTGTCTGCCTTCGTAGCTCCCCCCCCCCCCCCCCCCCCCCCCCCCCTTCCAAAAGAGCATATGAAATAGTGGATTGGAGCAACTTTTGACCGGCCTACACTATTTGTTGTCGAAAACTTCTACATTTCTTTTTGGGGCATGAAGTAAATGAAATAATTATAGCAATGACTGAATGCTGGTTTGGTCCTTGTGCAATGCAACGAAATGCTTGTACACTTTGTACTTGGCAAATATAGTTTCTTTCTAGGTTCTAGACTTCTATAATTCTACTGTCAATGGAAGTTCTTTGAGTAGTATTTTCTGCCATATAGGTGCCAACAGTGTTCTGACTTAGAACCTCTGTTGTAACCATACCTTTCTTTCTTCAGGTACAAACCAATTTGCGTGGTAAAGAGGCCGAAAAGAAGCGTGCTTACCTCACTCTTGAGGAACTTCGCCAATTGCCAGATGAGACTAACACCTACAAGACTGTCGGTAAGGAAGAACCTTCATTCACTAGATAATCCTCTCTTGCTATCTGAAGCCATAATTATCTATTTTGCTTGTCCATTTTCCTGTGTTGAAGACCAATGGCTTTTTTGTTAACATGCTGCCAAGTAGTTATGTCTAAGTGGTTTCTGATTCTAAATGATGCAACTTACCGATCAGGTGTTAGTTAGGATGATCAATTAATCATCTAGTCATCTAAAGTTACATCAACCAGTGATTATCCTCACCCTGCACTTATGCTGGTTTTACATGCATACCATTATCCTGAAGTATTGCTGATATGCGATATAAGGAAAATATGGAATTAAGACCTTGTTATTTGAGTGAGAATGGTATAAGTCAGTCCTGTAAATGTGACTATTTGAGCTAACCAGACAATTAAAAACAAAGCGATGAACTACAGAGAAATATCAAATAATGATGGAAGGAGGTTATTGTTTTGAAGCCAAGTGTTTTGGATTTTACAATAAGTGACCTCCTCCTTTATAAGCTTCATCTATCCGTTAATGGTCCTGTAGTTGGACTGTGGGAGAGGAAATTTGTGAATTTACTTGTACAGTTTGTGTTTCTATGGGCACCTTTTAGTGAACCAGTGTTGAAGTGAATGTGGTACTCGTATTTCTGGATAGTTTCTGCAGCAAAGAATGTCAAACAATGAAATAATGCAATGTTCTGATGTTGGAGAACATACTTGACCCCAGTTGGTTGAATAAATTCTAGTGCGTGTATTTTTCTTTGCAAACATACTAGGTGAATGCCATATTGAATGCTGCCTTGCTTTCTTTTGTCTCGATAATGAATGTGCATTCCTTTATTTTGTTTTGATAATGATTCCTTTTGTTTGCAGGGAAAGTGTAAGTAAATCGAGGAGGACATCTTTTACCATGGATTGTCGATTCCTGGTCTCGTATGGTGTACTGTAACGTGAATATATGAGCATTTCATTTTTTTTCCCCCTGTCTATTCACTTTCAGGTTTATTTTGGAACCAAAATCAGTCCTGATGAACGAGCAAGAGCAAAAGCTTAACGACAGTGAGAGTGCAATAGCATCAATGCAGGTACGTTTGTTCCGTTCAGCTGATTGTATCGCAATTTGAACTGGAAAAAAGAGAGTCCTGATTCCTCATTTTTATCCTATGACTAGACTTCCAAAGAGTACCTTGAGAAACAGGTGGGAGAGGTGGAGAACAACATACGGGAGCTGCTCCAACAGGACCCTGGGCTTGCGCGCCAGATTCTCTCGATGACTGTTCAATGAGACTTGTTTGCTCTGCATTTACTTGTAGATCAGATGAAATGTTTCGATTTGATCAGTCTGCAAACTCTGTTTTCGCCCCCTTGTGATATGGGAACTGGGTGGTTCTTCACTGTAATGGGCTTTTGATGTATGCGGAAAAGGACCTGCTGTTGCTTCCTGCAACACTTTCATGCTGTAGGAAGTACCTCTTGCTGTGATCCCGCATGATGGCAGTTTATGATGTGTCTGCGGTGTTTTGGTATGGAGATGAGAAACTCGTACATGTGCTCAGGGACTCTCGGTACCCCCTTGTTATGTTTCTCGGTCACCAAAGAAAATGGGTATGTTCATAAGGTCAAGCTTGCGTTATTGCAGAACCTTCGACAAACAATTTCCACCCATCCACGATAGTTTACGTACATGTAGTTTAAAAAAGTTTGAGCGGATAAGTATATTTTAGGCGCATGTGTGTGTTTTTATCAGCTCCGAGTCAAGCCAGCCGGCGGCGTGCGCACCGCGAAAGAATCAGCTTCGCTTCCTCCCGGAATAAAGCAGACACAGACATAGGAAAGGAAGGCAGGGGTTTCAATCCAATCCACCAGAGTCACACCGGCCTGAAGGTTTCAGCAGCGAAGAAAGGAAGCTAAGGAGCAGAGGAGGAGATCGCCGGAGATGTGCCTGGTGCTGGTTTGCGACGAGCCGGAGCGCGTGGTGGCGACGTACCAGGCGCCCGGGCGGTGCCCCTACTGCGGCGGCGTGGTGGTGGCGGCCGACGTCGAGAGCGCGCCGCGGCTCTGCTTCTTCCCGCTCTGCTTCCGCATCCGCCGCCGCCTCTACTGCTCCCTCTGCTCTCGACGCCTCGTCGCCGTCGCGTGACCTTGCCGCATCAGTCAAGCCGTGTACTATGTGTGCTGCGGCTGCTGCCAACTGCCAAGTATGGCGAGTTACACCATGTATGTACTAACAAATTCGGTAATAAGATCAAAGAAAGTATAATCGAGCCTTGTTTCGATCTTTGGAACCTGATAAATCCAGTGCTTGCTCGTGTTACTGAGACGATTCCGTGCCGAGTGCTGCCGCGAGTCAATCACGAGCGCGCAAGAGGGAAAGGCCAGAACTCGCCCCAACTTGACCACAATTCGTCGTCGAATAAAAAGATGGAGTTCGCACATAAACACATCTTAATAAATAAATATAAACAGTAAGCTGCCAAATCTCTATCGAAATGGCCCAGAAACTGATGAGGAAACTGGAACTTGTTGAGCCATTTTATTGCGGTGCAAATAATACAAAGACGGTAAAAAAAAAAAAAGGAACCAAACAAGCGAGGCTACGGTCCCGCCGTGTCACTCGAGCGGCGAGTCCGCCCTGTCGACGGCGCGCGCGAAGGCCAGGATGTCCGACGACCCGGCCGCGGCCGCCGGCTTCCCGTCGCCGTCCGGCTGGGACACGATGGCCTCCCGGAGCAGCCTTGCGGCCGTAGGGTTCAGAGAAGAAGCTGGCTGCTGCTGCTCCTGGTTCTTGCCCGGACCGGCCGCCTGCTGGGCGCGGGCGTCGCTGCCGTGGCCATTCTCGGCGCGCTGCTGCTGCATCTGATCCATGGATCGATCGGATAGTGTGCCGCTGGCGAGGTGGTGTAGTGAGGTCAGCACGAACGACGGCACAGGAGGAGAGTGAAGAGGATTGCGTATGCGGCGCTGCGATGCGGCGGCGACCGGTGGTGCATAAGATGATAAGAACAGCCCACGTCGTGGTGGTTCGAGACGCTTCGACCGTGAGCTGGTTAACACGTGTGCCTTCGTGGAAAGCCTGAGCTGCTCATCTAGTGACGCGTGTGTGCTGGGCGTTTGTTCTTTGCTCGTCTCCAGTCTTGGCACGACGATTTAGAAGCAGAAAGAAAGGTTTACGTGCGATTTTCAACAGTAAACACAGTAAACCGTGGCCACGGTCGGTGACCTGACTCTGAACTTTACAGGTGTCGCATTTGCAACGTTAAATCAGTCCATATCACCTACATGGCGGTTTATATGAGCTACCACTGAAGTATGGCTCCTAAAAACATAGGTTACTGATTTAGAGCAAGTAATTACGTTACTAAATATATATAATTTAATTGCTATTGAAAATCGAACGTCCAGAGATGCCTTTTCATCATGGAATGGCTGTTGGACAAAACGGACAGTGTTGGACTATTATTTCTCTACACACTAAACCCAACATCATGTTCAAAATAGTGTGAGTGTCGATTTTAACAAGATGGGAAGTGACGAAAGTAACAATTTAAGAAGTTGTATTACTTTTGTATATAAAAAAATAGCGGCATGACCAGTCAGATTACTTCAGAACGGCTAGCATAAATGGGCCCCATTACATCTTTAGCTTTGGATACAATATCTCACAACCAAACGCAACAAGCACTATCGATCAGACCTTAAATCTTTATCTTTTTTTATACAGTTGATAGATTTAATATTATTTCCATGCTTGTGCCGACTTACCAGTTTTGTGAAATTTAACTAATCCATGTCATTTGCCAGGATAATCACTAGAGACTTTAATTCCTACTAACAATAGATTCTTTGGGTTTTCGGACCGTTTTTCATCACGTTAGGAATTGAACTTGTACTGGTCTTTAACTACTACACGAGGCAATTGTGGACATGCTGTAAATAAAGAAAACACTAAGATTGGTTATCTGCGGGTGATGCTTCTTATTGTCATAGGTCCAAGTCACTAACATAGGCTCTTGCATAAAGAAGATACTCCATGGTACCAAATTGATATTTATTACCCAAATGATACTGTAAGAACCAAAGTATCATAGAGAATCAGCCCCATCTATCCACCTTTGATAGGCAATAAATGTTTCGAATGGCAAATAATCTGATGGAACATGACCAGCCCCCTGGAATAATTGATTGTAAGAAATTCAAATTTCCGGTATGGAATGGTTTTTTAAAAAATATTGAATTATCAATAGTACTATATTTTATAAGGAGCAGAAGGGAATACCTTAATGGTCGCAAATAAGATGTTATTTTCGTACCTTATTGAGTACCTGTAAAATAATCAAAGCAGCCAAGTAGATTAGGAACATAATATGTTTCTGCCTAAAGTCATATATCACTTATTACAGTATAGTAATTTCGCTTTACAACCATTGTTGTCTGATTTTGTTTTACGAAAAAAGCTCATTGTTTTGCTGAGAACATTGCGTTCGATGCCATCTAATCATTTTGCTTTCTTAATTAACTGTCCATTGAATAAATAGAGTTTGCAAGTTTAGGGCCCTCAGTTGTAAACAGAGTTTTTTTTTTAGTTTGATTAAGATTACTTGAGAACTCCCCCCCCCCCCCCCCCCCCTCTTGTTCCCCTCTTATTATAGGTAGACAGCCATACGCCCAAAATTGTGTTTTTGTATGAATCAAGATTCAAAATCATGAGAATCTTGTTGAACTATTAGGAGATTAAAAATGTTTCTTCTTATATAACCAGTTTTTTATCTGAGATAAAATCTGAAGATATGAAGGTGCATGCAAAACACATAATCAAATCGAATATATTTATATTCACTACTGATAGAAGAGACACTCACCCAGCAATCTGATTCTCCACAAACCAAGGGTGCCATTTCTCGATTTCCTTGTATTTCAGTTGCTTCAACCACTCTAAGGTCGAAGAATACGGAACAAGCAAGGCATGATCCCCACTGTGTTGAAAAGAAAAGGTAGAAAAATGAAGGTGTCAAGGAGTATGGGATATTTTAGCTAATGCATGCGTGAAGGCCAGGGGATTAGGGAAAATAAATACTTTGTGGTTTATGAATTTACCCAATTATATCGAAGTATGAAAAACATGATGCAAAAGTTTGACATAATCACATGTTGTTATATTTTGAATGATTTCTTCTGCACAAATCTTCACTAGTACTTCATTTCTTTGCGAGGACTCCATGTCTTTTCAACTGAATGCTTCATAACAAAATACTTTCGTATGCATAAATTTTGTGGTAAAAAAATCACCAAGCACTATGCGTATTACTGCACTATATATGTTTCGTAACTCTATATTAGTTCCAGCCGGGGAAGAAGTTGACCTATCGAATTTACTTACCTATACAAAAACACTCTGTAACCTTTGGATGTTAAGTTCAGATGATACTCTGTCAATGTTAGAATATCTCTCGTGTACCGAATATCCTTGGGACAACGCTTCCACGGTCTTGATACCTTCTAATGAATTGGAGACATCGTAAAAAAAAAGTTAGACTAGTGTTAATTGACAAAATTTCACCATACTCTATTAATGAAAACTCAGTAAATACCATACCTGTTTGGCATGCAGCTTTTCTCGTCCCAGTTTTGTGTCAAACAGTTTCTCAAGAGCTAGTTCGCTATTCTGGAATGCAAACACAATATATTTGATTTGTCACTTCAGTAAATAACAGAAACAATTTCTTGCTGTGAAACTTAAATATGTAATACACTACAATTCTAAAAGAAAAAAAAAATCCATCTTAAGAACTATTTCATAATTTATTACCGACCTGGCATTCTACCCCGTGCTTGGAGGTTTCAAAAAATCGCTTAAATATTTTACCAGAATCATATTCCATAGTTTCTTGAGTTATCCCCATCTTGTACCGACATGGTGGACAGAGAATATGCTCCATATTAATACCTTTGATTTGCTGCATTTCAAATTTTTGTCGAAGTTGTTACACAAGATCTAACGATAGTAGTAAAATACATTGGATAATAAGCAAAGATTTAGGATTACCAGATAAAAGTGGTTCAAGTCCTCTAAGCAAGATGGACTAGTGTTATTCCAATACTTTCCATTGCACGTAGTAACCAAACTCTGTTTCCAAAAAAAAAAGAGGTTACTGTTATACTAAATAGGATAAGGAAAAAACAAATAACAATTCGATGCTTGCAATAAATGTACCTGGAATAATTCCTCTGAAATCAAACCCATTTTGTACGCATACGGAACTAGTGCATTGTTCTCTATATCTACATCAAGAGCTGGATTACACAACGAATAGCCCTGGACAATGAAAAGAATGATTAAATTTAACGCTGTAGTGATCTTAGAATGTAAAAGTCTAGGTACTTCAGAGGAAATGAATGAGACAGAAAATGATATCTGCATTCTGCAAACTTGATCGAAGTATGAGAAAAATATCAAAAAACAAAAATAAGGCTGTCAACTGGAATGCCTTGGTACTGTCATAAACCTTTCTTCTGTTTAAACTCTCTAGGGTAACAGGTCCAGGGTACTCAATCATATGGTGGCCATAACAACAATTATGAGCTAATTAAGAAGAGGTAATTGGCCCACTCCTGTCACTCTTTCAATGAGACACTCATCTTTTTCCCCATGACATACACAATTTAAATGGGGCAAGATTGTGTGGCTGTTCTGTAAATCATAGAATTCATGGTTATATCACCTTGAGGTTTATCTTTACACGACCACCTTCTTCATTTCCTACAATTGCAATATGTCAGAGTTATAAGTGCATGAGAATCTTATAGAACGAAGAATTGAATGAAGAAGGATCACTAAATCTGTATTGCAGAGAAATCCTGCATACAAACAAAAAAATTCTAGCAACTTACTCCTTTGAATTTCATGTGCAATTACTGGTACTAGTACTCCACTGTAAGAGCATCCAGCTATGTAAAAGGGATTTGACAGAAACTCACTATATTCAGCAAACCACTGGAATATATAAAGAACTACTGTCAGTGTTATATATATTTTCAATTTTTAAAAAGTGCCCATGAAACATTCTGACCTTTGAAAGAAAATCATAAAGGTCCACTACTCTGCTGGTATCATTGGTTGCATAATCATCTTCATTGTCAGCATAAGAATAACCCACACCTGCTGGCGAGTCAACCAAAAGAAGGCTAGCCATCTGTGATTCGTTGTACAACAATGAGTATGTCAGTAAAATTTGGGAAGACATAATTACTTTTTGGAAGACATGAAGGGTCAGCAAAAGCATCCTTCAATATAACCAGCTTGCTACATATATTAAGCACCGTAATACTTCCATTGTATATCCTTTGTACCGTTACAAGGAAAAAAAATCAATTTTGCAGGCCTAAGCTACAAATAAGTATATGTATTTACTTTTTAGCTAATCTGGATGCAATGCAGGTAATTTTTTCTATAGAAAAAAGAGATGGTCAGTCGTATGATTCACAAGTGTAAGGAAATCTCGAGAGGTGGTTAAATGTATAAAACAATGCTTTAAACATAAATTATATGACAGAAATGTGATGCATATATGGCTTTTGGCTTTTGATATACCTTGGTCCATGAGTAAGGATTTTTAGTTACTCTTGGATCATCGTTGACATGAATCTGGGAAACCTCTATTTTGAATGGTCCTGTAGAATTACATCCAACAACAATATAATACGCATAATATATCACGTGCAAGGATATATTTATAGTAGGAAGAATTGAACCAACCTGCATAATTACAAGACACACAAATAACAATTCAGAGAAAAGAATATGCTTACCAATTGAATGTATGAATGCACTAAACCCTGAACATGCTGGGCCGCCATTTATCCAGACGACAACGGGATCTACGGTAGGGTCCCGTTCCGAAGTGGCAAAATAGTAGTATAGATGCCTCTTTTGTTGTTCATGCCCAACTGATATGTACCTGCGAAATAGAAACATAAAGATAATAAATTTCTTGTGTTACGTTTTACTAAGTAGTACCTACCACTGGCCGTAGCCTCATGTGAGGTCAAGGATGGGTACTCTTTTTTCCCATTATCCAAAAAAAAAAAGAGTAGTACCTACCAAATGTTTGCTGACATGCATCTGATATTAGTTCGTTTATAACTCAGCTGACAACACAGAAATGTAGCAAGGCATGCATGTGCGCAGGAATGAAGAACACAACGCACAGAAGAATACAATACAGTCAGCTCTGATTCCCCTCTAAAAACTGAACTGTTAACTCATTTCAGAGCAGAGCAATTCCATTTCCCACTAAAATAGCACTGATTCGCTGCTATTTTCTCTACTAGGCCATGGCAGAGTCTATGCCTGAATGCCATGAAAATTCTTACTACTACCATCGGACGGTCCTGTCAATGTCAACCGCTGCCTGCATCTGTCCATGGAAGTATGGAAGAAACGCACCCGATTCTGTGCCGCTCGGATTTCTCAGGTTACGAGGAACGACAACAAGACATACAAAAAAAAAAAAAGGATCTAAGACTGACGGCAAGCAAAGCACATCACCGTAGATCTTACCCTGCGTAGTGCTTGGAGGGGAGCTCGCCACCGAACCCCGGGAACTCATCGACCTCCGCGCCCTTCGGCGCCGCGCGCACCGGCCACACGCACAGGCACGCCACCACCACAATCGCGGCGGCGGCAAGGATTCTTTGGGCAGCCATGGCGCGCTAGCAAGCTACGCCTCGTTTGATCGTCTTGAGCTCTTGGACAGGACACTAGGACAAGGAAGACCGAAGCCGGATTTCTGTCCCTCCCAGTCCCAGGCAGGGCTCGCGACAGGGGAAGCTAGGGAACGCCGGCCGGAGAGAGATTTATAACGGACGGGACAGATGGTTCTTGCGTCAAGCACGCACGCACAGAGACAAGCTCTCACCCACCGCGGCAAGCGTCATGCACAAGTCGCGGGGGTAACGCTTCTTCCCGTTGCTGATGGCGTGACTTGGTTTGAAGAACAAGAACTGACAAGCCTTGCATGGTCTGGGCTCTCGCATGCACCCAGCTCATTCATCCCAGCCCCAGGGTGGATTTGTTTTGTTTTTTTGAGATAAATACCAGTGTGGAAGTGGGAAGGGCGTGGCCGTCTGTAGAGTGAAGTGATAACGTTCGGGTCGATCGGCCTGGAATCCAAAATTTTCTGGCCCATTTCAGCAGTGACGCCACACTAGGCCTGCTGGACCACATGCTCGCTGTCAATTGAAGTCTGGATTGTAATTTGGGCCGGGGTTAGGAAAGTGAATGGGACGACAGTTCGTTGCTACGACGAGCACGAATATGGCACAAATTTGAGACCATCCTTTGTCTCCCTCAATTTGGTTGGAAGCAACTAAGAGCATCTCCAAGAGAGTCCCATAAATCTTCGTTAAATTTAGTTATTAGGATTTTAAACAAAAAACTATCTCTAACAAGACACTAAAATAACTCCCAACTTTCCCATAGCCTCTAAACACCCCTCATTTGTAGCTACAAACAGGGGAAGAATTGGAGCCCTATTCCTTCTTGTTCCACTACAATTAATGTTTTTGTGGTCCTAAATGCTGATGTGGCCCAATCAAATTTGTTTTGATTCACTTTTAGAGAGAGACTGTTGGAGGAGGGAGGACAAATTGCCCCTTATAATTTTTTAGTTGCTTCTAAAAATAAGTTTATGGGGCTAATTTTATGGAGTTCTCTTGAAGATGCTCTAAGATATCAAGAGAGATGACATCGTGCATGGTGCACTGTAGAGTATGTATGGTACGTGGTGCCATTTATATATGCTCTCTGTGCAAGTTACACGGGGCACTAGAGAGTATATATATAGTTGTTTAAGAATAGACCTCTTATTTCATAGCTGGTTATAGAATCGCCTATTCTATGGCCATTTCTGTATCGTAATTTACGACATTCGTGTATAGTGATTTATGATATTTTGTTATGTGATTTACTACACTTTTACCATGGTTTTTGTTTCAAAACGTGTGTGAACGCTGATGTCGTAATTTTTAAATTTGTCGTAAATTCATGATAAAATTATGGGGCATTTGCAAAACCGGTCCTGTTTTGGATGCCAATTACGGATTCGGTCTACTTTTTCGAACTTTGCAAAAACGGTCCTGTTTTTTGAATCTAAAGACATGAACAAGTCCTATTCCGTTAAGAGCTTTTAACGGTGTTAAATGGCTTGTAAAAGGACCAATTTATCCTTTCCAAAGTTGGTCTTATTTTATCAAAGTTTTGCAAATTTGGTACTGTTTTAAGCACTAGTGGTATGAAACTGAAAATTATGATATTTGAATTAATTTTCAGCCAAATTTAAATGATTTTAAATATTCTATACATGAACTTAAAATCTGAAAAATATTTGACACCACTGCTAACCCATTCAACACAAGACACCACTCTATCGAAAAAAAAAAAACGCAAGACACCACTTCTACCACTTCATCCTCTTCCTCAGGCAAAGCGCATCTCCTCCTTCTACTTTCTCCTTTCTCTCTCTCTTCCCTTGCAGCCAACAAAAATCTATGAAATTGGATGCGAGTGATGAGTAATCTCACTGAGAGCAATCATGGTGTGCTTCCTCTCTGTAAAAGCAACCAATTTGAGGCATCTCCGAGATCAAACGGTGCCCAATCGTGTTCTTCCTGTCCTCTCTAGCTCCAAATCGCCATTTCTCTGTCAATGGAGCCGCTCCTCTGTTCAGCCAACCCGAATCGCCTCCTCTGTCAAGCGCGCCCTTGCGCCGCGTCCCGGCAGCCCTTGCGCCGCGTCCAGCCTACACGCGATGCGCTGACCCCGCCCGCCTGCCCGCCGGCGCAGCCCCGAAAGCTCGCCCGCTCGCCAGGCTGCGCACGCCAGGCTACGCAGGCCCGCCCAGATGCGCCGCCGCCGAGCCCTCCCACTCTCCCAGATGCGCCGCCACCTCCTGCACCCTAAAGGTTAGGGTTAGGGTGTAGGGTGTCGGGTCTGAGAGAGAGAGAGAGAGAGACGAACGTAACTGAGAGTTGAGGTGGAGGTTGGGTCGGGCAGAGAGAAGGAAGAGGATTTGGCCAGGGGCATCATGGTTTTTTTCTTTTTTTCCAAAGATTTTCTTATTTGTTTTAATTCTAAAAATCGTCTTTACTATACGGCATCCAAAAAGTGGACCTAACGGAAGCTTCAAATTTAAAAAACAGGACCGTTTTTGTAAAGTCCAGAAAAGAGAACCGAATCCGTAATTGACATCCAAAAGTGAACCGTTTATGTAAATGTCCCTAAAATTATCGTAAAACTGTGTTATTGTAATTTATGACATTTGATTATAGTGATTTACAATAATTTTCTGATGTGTTTTAGTAAACCTTTACTGTAATTTTTCATGTGACACGTGTCTTAAAACTGATGTCGTGAATTTCATTCAAAATTGTTATAAATTTGTGATAAAACATATGTGGCTATAGAATAAGCTATTCTATAGCCGGCTATAGAATATCCCGTCCCTAAGAATTCGTATAATTGGTTCCATACATTCAAGTGACACCACGGCCTGAAATATATTTGTTTGGCCTAGAGCTTTTGAGTTTTTTTTTCTCTCCTGAAATAGATATCCTTTTCTTGCTTTTCGACTTTGGCTGTTGGGATTTTATTATTGATGTTTCTAATGATTTGTTACTAGCTTCTCAGTGCAACAAAAGCTAGAAAAGCAGCCCTCAACGAGCTTTCCTTCTTTTAGTTCATTACATAGAAAACTAATTTTTTTTTTCAGTTTTCAGAATCTTGTTTGTCGAGCTTCTGACTTTTCAACTCGAAAAGTCAGCAAAACTAAAACAAGCGTGGCCTTAGAAATAATCATGATAAACAGTTAAACACATTCGGGGGCACATAATCTGGCATGTACGGAATAGTGAAAGAACTAGAGATGATGACTGGCATATATGATGGCGAGGATGGTTTGGCATCTAGAGATTGGGATGGGGGCAAAATGAATGCTTTCCGCGTGCGAAGCTACTGCTGAAGTCCGTCTGCCTCGTTCAGATCTGGGCCCAAAAGAATCGCCAAACGGTAACGAAACACAGATAAGTTCAGGCGTCTCTTTCAGGCAGCACGGTGTACAGTATAGGTAGTACAACATTTTTCTCATTCTCAAGGGTAAGGCCAATCCACGTAGGGCATCCCTTGAATTGGCATCCAAATCATAGGTTTTGTTAGCACCCGGAAGATACAGGGTTGTCACGTCTTGCCGGTACATACACCCTCGCTCGCATGGAGAACGTTTTACACATCATGCCAGTTATCTGCCTCTCTGGATGACAACCATCTAGCCTCCTAGAAGCTGGAGTAAAACGTGTGTGCACTCTTTTCGCGTGTGTGCCTCTGGATGACAACTATCTAGCCTCCTAGAAGCTGGAGTAAAACGTGTGTGCCCTGCACAGTGTACAGTACTAACTGTGCTCATTTGCGAGCAAGGTCTATATAAACAATGCCCCAGTTCACAGCAAGGAACTCAACCGAATACATTTCCTCCAAAACCACTATAGCTTGAGCTCTGAAGATGCAGACTAGTCTGACGATGGCCACCACCTTTCCCATGAAACCTTGGGGACAAAGCAGCGGGAGCTGCCGTCTTACAGCTGCCGCGCCAGGACTCAGTGCCATTTCATGGCGGCTGCAGCACACCGCGTCGCGAAGCCTGCAAGCGCAGCAGAGTTCAGCACAAGGGCGTCATGACCACCTCGACGTGGTTGACGATCGCTTGATGAGCCCTGGAGGTTTCCAGCCCTCAATCTGGGGAGATTTCTTCCTTCACCACTCCGACCCAGCAGGCTCCGATGAACAACAGGTTGGTCGGTTTCAGTTCCTTCTCTCTACCCAACACCTGTATGTACTTCTAGTTTGTGCTACAGTTTTTTTATGGCTCATAACCAGCTATTTGGAATTTTTGTCTCCAATTAAGTAATAACAAATCTGTATGTTGGATATGATTCACTAATCCTACGAAGGTTTTAGTACCTGTCAGTAATTCAGTATGCATGGTCAGCTCACTGGAGTATTGTTTTCAGCAGGCTTGGATGGTAAAACGAGCAGAAGTTCTCAGGGAAGAAGTGAGAAGGACAATATCAAGTCCAACTACTTTTAGCCTGCATCAGAGGCTGCACCTCATTGATACATTACAACGTCTATGCTTGGACTACCTATTCGAGGAGGAGATTAATAATGTTTTAGCCGAAGTTAACATTGCCAATGTCAGTGACTGTGATCTTGAGACAGTAGCTCTCTGGTTTTACCTACTCCGGAAACATGGTTACAGGGTCTCATCTGGTAAGGCAGACCCAATTCCAAAATGCGGACACATTTGCAATGTTTATCTGAGATACATCAGTTAAATTTAATATAAGAAGTGAAAGAAAGTAATCTCCAAAGTATACCTAAGGAAAATATAAGTCATCCCAAATCAACAAATATTTCTTTATGGTAATATTTTCCAGGGTCTCATCCTGAAGGAACTAATAAGTTTCTTCAATACAATTCTTTCTGCTAATTTCACGGATGATATTTGACCAATTTGATGTGGCATTCCAGATGTCTTTAAGAGGTTCAAAGATGAAGGGGGAAGGTTTTTAGCACACAGTCCAATGGATCTACTGAACCTTTATAATGCTGCAAGTCTCAGGACCCATGGAGAGATAATACTTGATGAGGCTGCATTGTTCGCCAGAAAATGTTTAGAGACAACATTACCACATATGAAAGGATCATTAGCACGTGAAGTAAAATGTACACTTGAGATTCCACTCCCACGAAGGGTTAACATTTACGAGTCAAAATATTATATATCCAGATGTGAGGAAGAGGCTGTTGTTGATGAAGTGGTAATACAACTTGCAAAGCTGAACTCTAACATTATGCAATTCCATTATCAGAGAGAGCTGAAAATTGTTACAAGGTGAAGTGCCCCTTCCTATTCAAAATTCTATTCTGTATTAACCTTTCAGGGAACATGTGTAGCTTCTGATTAATATTCTGGAAGCAAATATAGTACCTGATTTCAATATCTGTTGCTAACTTTATATTCTTTATGTTGAATTTTCATATTAAATTTCAAAGCACCTCTCTGATAAGATTAGAAATTTCATAAATGTTACAGATGGTGGAAGGATCTAGATATTGAGTCAGAGCTCCCATTTGCACGAGATAGAATTGTGGAGTGCTATTGGTGGATGCTTGGAGTATACTTTGAACCATGTTATTCACGAGGCCGTGTCATATTGACAATGGTGATTGCGATTGCAACCATTTTTGACGATATATATGATTCTTACGGAACCGCGGAAGATTGTGAGCTATTTACCAAATGCATAGAGAGGTTTGGATTTGCCTTCCTATGGAAATATTCATACCCTCAAATTCATATGTGCATCTTTATGTTCATCCCCATAAGCTAGAAACATATCACTTGGAAACATTGAATTCCTTTAACCTAGTAGTCCACAAATATTCTATCATCTGGATGAATTTTTTTATGACGTTGTCATTTGCCTTTTTTTTGTCATGTATATGCTAATGTCTATAAATAGTTATTTTTTATTTGATCATTTTAATATATGACTTTTAATGTTACTGCTTCTGTAAAGTTATTTTAAAAAAAATTTAAAAAAATTGTTTATTTATGAAAATAGTGTACGATAATTTTAGTTGAGATAGTTCCATACATAGAAAGTATTTTTGAGGCCCATTGAGAAGGCCTATGGTAGTTAATTTACTCGCTTCATTTTAATGTAGTATTTCTTAATGGGCCATTACTGCAAACTAGAAATATGTTTGAGTAAAATTATAAATTAATTTTCAATCATTGTGATTATTTCCTAAATTAAAATTGAAAATTTGGTACTCTTTTTGTTGATGTCAACATAACACTTATATGTTCCTTCTGAATTATTTGTCCAGCTGGGATACAAAGGAAGCTAATGATCTCCCAAAGCCCATGAAATATGCGCTCATGAAAATTTTTGATAGCTATAAAACCATTGAAAATGAACTAGCACATGAGGAGAGATACCGCATGTCCTATCTCAAAAACTTTGTAAGTTATGCTTTTCATCTGTCTATTTCGGTACACTTTTGCCCATGAGAAAAAATATCCAAAAAATTAAAAATATACTTAGTTAGTATACCAATAGTATATGTAATCTTATATATATTTTCAATTACAGACAATAGATTTGGTTAGAGGATATAATGCAGAAGTTAAAATGCGGGAAGATGGCTATGTTCCAAAATCTGTCGAAGAGCACCTACAAGTTTCCTTAAGGACTGGTGCATGCCACCTTTTGTCCTGTACTTCCATGGTCGGAATGGGTGATATTGCAACAGAGAATTCGTTTGATTGGGTTTCAAGTATGCCTAAAATGGTACAATCACTTTGTATAATTTTGAGACTATTAGATGATCTCCAGTCATATGAGGTATTATTCTCTCGTTCATTAGCTATTTCATTAAATGCATAATATGTCGCTTGGTACTGAAAGCTGAAATTAATAATGTACCTTCCATTGGACAATTGTTTGAATATGCTATTAATAGTAATTTTTCATGCAGCGAGAGCAAATGACGCCTCATGTTGCTTCAACAATTGACAGCTACATGAAAGAGCACAATATCTCGATTGAAATGGCTCGTGAGAAGATACATGAACTAAAAGAGGAGACGTGGAAAGATTTCAATGCTGAGTGGTTGAATCCTGAAAATTCTCAACCAAAGCAGATATTGGATAGGATATTCAACCTAACAAGAACAATGGAGTTCTTCTACAACAAGGACGACAACTTCACAAACTGTCATAACATCAAGGATACCATTCGCTTGTTGGTCGTGGAGCCTATTGTAGTCGTGTAATACAAGCCAAAAAAAAAAAAATCCTCATGGTATACAAGATGAAGCTATCTATCTGCACAATGTTTACACACTTGATTCTTGTTTGGAGTAATTTATACTTTTAATGTGTAGAAACTAATGCTGTCAAAATGTTGCCTACATCATTCAGAAACAGGAAACACATTTGCTTATCTAATAGTCCAAGTAGAGTTTAACATGGGATGTGCTATTATATGTGTGCTTTTATGTTATTTTTTATCTTAGATTATGTGCCTTTATTGGAACCGAGATTTGAGTATATGGTGAACTTAAAAAAAAAAAAAGACCAATGGGGCCGTGAGCTCGCCCTGCTCTACAAATTGCAAAGGAAAAACCTCATTTCATCAATTGCTTACTAGTACGAACTAAACTTCAATGAAAAGTTGGACGGAGGACAGCTTATCTGCCTTCTGTCATGGGCAAAAAAAAAAGCTGCTCAAATGGTGTCATGCAGTCGAGCTACTACTAATTCTTTTCCACACAAGAAACGGCACCTTCGCCGCCGGCTTGCTGTCACAGCCGGAGATAGCGAAGGATGAGCGCCCCGGACTCCGAGAAAAAGAACGCTTTTCTGGTCGCCTTTAGTGCGGACCTGTCCATCGTCCATTATTCGAACCAGTGGCGGAGCCAGGTTTCAAACTGAGGGTGGGCCGACCGGTCAAAAAAAAATAAATTTGGTGACACAATAGATTTGAAGCGCCAATTTACAATTAAGTTCAAGTAACAAAATAATGCCCAACAAGTAAAGCTTCAATTGATTCCTAAAGGAGTAAAATACATGAATGACCATTGTACTTGTCCAACCGTTTCAGTTTGGCCATTGTACTCACAAAACTGCAAATCGTGGCCACTAAAGTAGCTCATTCGCGTCAATACGGCCACTACCTTCATGACCCTACATATTTTGGTGATGTGGCATGCGTACATCAATGACTCACCCTCCAGCGTGGAATTTACTCACCCTAGGAAACCTCCTTTTATCATTTTCTTTTGTATTTGTGCCCCTGTTATTGCTTCTATTTATTTTGGAGAAAGGCACGTCGAGATACTGTGCACTTTTAGCATTGATATTACGCACTTTTAACACTCACACACGTTATGGTCCTACAAAATTGAGACAAAGCGAAATGTTCTTCAGCAAATCAATGAAGAGTGCAGAGCCAGATTCTTCTGTAACTTAGGTTCAACAAGAAAATTCCTTGACCACTAAATTTGCCATGTTTAGCTCTACTTAACAATTAAAATTCCAAATAGACTGAAAGCATATATATAAGTGCAATGCTGTTATCACAAAAAGAACCTAAGGAAATCAGGAAATCAAAAAGAGAAAATCTCAGTTTTATTGGTAGCATGTGCTTCTTCCCTTGCAGGCATTACTTCTTTTTTTTTCTTCGCAGGAGCGGATGCTTTCTTCTCATCACCTGCAATTTTCTTTGCCTCCAAATCCGCCTCTCTTTTCTGTGCAATCTGAATCTTCCTTGCTTGTGTCATAGCAGCCTTCTTCTCCGTGGCCCCACTTTCCTTGCTTGTGCCTCTGTTGCCTTCTTCTCCGCAGCCTCAATCTTCGCCATAAGTGCAGCTTCTCTTGGCAGCTATAGCAATGTTCTTTGCATGTTTTATCTCTTCTAGCTTCTTTCTTGGCCTTTTTCTAAAAAGCTTCTTTCTTGGCAGCTATAGCAATGTTCTTTGCATGTTTTATTTCTTCTAGCTTCTTAGCTTGGCTGCCTTGTCTTGTTGCGGTTGTAGGAGGCATCAAGCGATCTGGTTCGTCACAGCAACCTGCTCGTCGCTCACGGCGCCGCCACGGCCAGAGATCGTCTCGTCCTCTTTCCAAAGACAAGGACGTATAGCAGATGGAAAGTTACGTTGAGATATAAGAAAAAAATCACGAAGGATCAGAAATCATGCGGGCTGCTGAGGATGGATGTTTAGAATTCCATGTTGAAGGTGACTCACAGTTGTACGTATGCCACGTTAACAAAATACGTAGTATTATGAAGGTAGTGGCCGTATCGACGCGGATGAGCTATCTTAATGACCACAATTTGCAGTTTTATGAGTACAATGGCTAAATTGAAACGGCTGGACAAGTACAATGGCCACTCATGCATTTTACTCTTCCTAAAGTGTTAAGAAAGTAGTATGGTTTTCATCCTCAACTCCCAGAAAGTGTTCATTCGTACAGAGGTCAATGCTCTTGCGATGGACCTCGACCAAATGGACCTCGACCAAATTGAACTGAAGCATGAGTACCATTAACAGCAGCATAGTGGTAGCTAGGCCACGCCATGGCCATGCTAGGACATGCCGAGCACTGTCATGCCACGGATCTCAATCAAATTGAACTCGTCCTCATCCAAATCAAACTCTAGCCTCGATTGAGATCATTTCAGCCTTAATGGAAGCCTTCCCGGAGGGAAACACGGGAACAAATCACCAATTTGCGAACAGCTGCAGCAGCTGTGGAAGTTCCAAGTCCGTTCCTGCTGTTCTAGCGTTGGTTCCCGTGTGCGTGTCCCCGAGCTGCTGCAGGTCATAGTAGCCGGAGCCCAGAGAACGAACCGTAGCTCTCCCAGTTCCCCAAGCCCTGTAGACGCTGGCGCCGGGGACGCCTGACGCTCGCGTGCGAGCCGGGCAGCGTCGCTGCTCCTCATTACTGTGCGACGAGGGCGGCCACAACAGGGAAGTTGGTCCTGCAGCGTCGAGCAGGGCGGCGTCGCTGCTCTCCTTGACGGGTGAGCTGGGGACGGCCGGACGCCGTGCGACGATGGTCTGTCGTTCGCTCGGCTCAAGTTGCCGCTCAACTGGTTGCTGCGCGACAGAGAGACAGAGGATGGGACTTTTTTTTTTTAACCTCTCAAAGCTGAATATAAACATAGTATCTCTTCGTACACGTAAAATACGCCAAGTCACGACGACGCACCCCAACGCACAGGAACACCTCTACATCTATACCCAGCACAAACAATTCGCGTTCATCGAGAGATCATCAAGACCAACAGGCCGCCGCGGCTCACCCGGCCCACCCCGTAGCTCCGCCACTGATTCGAACCAAGCCAAACCACCTCGAATTCCTCCTCCTGAGCACAACGGCGTGCTGGTCGGGTCCCAGCTCCTTCCTGTTTGCAGAGCTGAAAGGAATGAGGAGTAGGGGTGAAAGTGGTGTGGATAATTATCCGATCCGATCCGGCCCGAATCCGATTTTTGAGGATTTGGAGAAGAATTTTAGGTATCCTAGAGGATCCGATCCGATCCGCATCCGATTGAAGCGGATGCGGATTAGGATATGGGATTAGGGAAATCCGACAGATATGGATTATCCGAGATATTCAAGCGGATTATCCGAAGCTTAAAATAGGATTATCCGACAATACTTGCTTCGCCCAAGAAATCACAGTCCACATTAATCTATAATATTGCCCATACGTGTAATTCTCTAGCCCACAAGGCTTCCTATATATTAACGAATTGTGTTTTCCATGTTATTCTCACGCTAAAGTTTGCTTCAAAACTTTTTTTTACGTGCTTCCTTGATATTTTAAACTGAGAACTTATAGTTTAGACAGCGTGATTTTTTTAGATATTTTATGCTTGCTCTTAGCTATTCTACATGCTTGGATGAATAATTATTCAACATATAATTCTCTATTGATAGACATATTATATCCGACATTTGAAGTTCCGCTTCCGATCCGTTTCCGGTCCGCATCTGTCCCATTTCCGACATTCAAAAATATCCGTATCCATAACCGCATCCGCAATTTATCCGCTCCGCTCCGAAATCCGATGAAAAAAATGGATTAAGATATGGGGAAGGTCTTATCTGCTCCGATCCGATCCGCTTTCACCCCTAATGAGGAGGGAATGAGACGGATCGCCTCGCGGAGTTCGAGGGGGTGAAAAACATGGCGTCTCTCTCTCTGTCTGTCTCCCGTCGTGCCTGCTGATGGAATGAAGGAATGGAATTTCCTCGTGGAGCGGAGCCGCGTTCATCCATGGCGCCCGTGACATCCTTGAGTCGGTCTTGGTCAGAGAGCATTTGTCGATGGTTTCGAGTGTTGCGTTTGGATCGAATTGTCGCCTTCTTCGTCGCCACTAATGCAGACTGCATGTAACACAACGTTACTCCTATGCGTTAAGCTGTAGTAGCAGGGTGGAAAGGGAGCGCGCGACGGGCGCATGTCAGTCCAATACCTGCGCCTATGCACGCGCTGCCGCTGCTTAACGCTACGCCCGTTTAAAGCCTTCTTCTGGGCCTACTTACTCTGACCTCCTCCACACTGAACAGGACCCACAACTGCCTCTGGAGCTCGGCCCGTCTGCGAGCAACAAACACCCTCTCTCTCATCGTTTCTCTTCCCTTCCTCCACATCAGATATTCCTGACATCAACCGGCTATAAGACAATGCGATGAACCTGCTCTGAGGAGACAAAAGAAAGGGCAGCACTGTCAGCAGCCGGCCCTGGAAGCAAGGCCTGCACCCCAACCCCACACACAGGCTACGGCCACAATGTGAAAAAAGAGACAAAATGACATCTGCCTCTCTGCATGGATCGGAATGAAAAAGAAGATGAAAAACAGAGATAAAAGCCACTTTGGACCTCGGTCTATGACCCTGAAAAGCCCACAAAAAGCTCAGCAGCCATCCACCAAAAGAAGCAGCAACACTTCTCCACTCCTACAAGCAAGAAGGAGCAGTGACTGAGGTTGTTGCCACGGTCGTGGAAGAGAGAACAAGCATCACAGTGCGTTCGCTGGTGTGAGTGAGAAGAGGGTGGTCTGGTCTTGTGCAGCCGCGGGCGGGGGGCTACACGGTGCACCAGTCGCTGACCGCCGAGGCGGCCGCGGTGCTGAAGCTTGCGCTGGCGCTGGCGCGCGGCCGCGGCCACGCGCAGGTGACGCCGCTGCACGTCGCCTTCACGCTGCTCAGCTCCTCTTCCGCCGCGCCGCCGCCGCCGTCGTCGTCCCCACTCTTCGCGTTTGCCGCCGCCTCCACAGCAACAGCAGCAGCAACAGCAGCAGCAGCAGCCTCTTCTGACGATCAAGGTGGAGCTGGACCAGCTGATCGTCTCCATCCTCGACGACCCCAGCGTGAGCCGGGTGATGCGGGAGGCCGGCTTCTCCAGCGCCGCCGTCAAGACCAGCCTCGAGGAGGAGAGCGCCATGCTGCTCGGCTCCTCCACACCCTCGTCCTCATCCCCTGCTCCAGCCTTGCCCATTCCATCTCAGTTCTTCCTCGAGCCTCACGGTGGCGGCTTCCCCGCGCACGCCGGCGACAGCGGCGCATTGTGGCCGGCGGCGCAGTTCCTGAACCATCGTGACACCGAGTTCGCGTCAACCCCAAGCAAGGCCGAGGAGGACGTGAGGGCGATCTTGGAGGTAATGTCGTCGCGGAGGCAGCAGGGGAGACGGACCAACCCCGCCGTCGTCGGCGACTCCGCGTCCGCGGCCGAGGCGTCGGTGGCCGAGTTCATGCGGCGTCTCGAGATCGGCGACGTCCCCGACGAGCTCCGCGGCGCGCACGTCCTACGCCTCCACCTCTCCCACGTCCACGTCCGCCTCATGGCCCGCGCCGACGCGGACGCGTGGGCGGCCGACCTGCGCCGAACCGTCGCCGCCTGCACCAACAAGTCCGCCGCCCTCGTCATCTACGTCGGCGACATGCGCTGGGCCGTCGTCGTCGACGACGACGGCCGGGCGGCGCCGCGCTACAGCGCCGCCGAGCACATGGCCGCCGCGCTGGCACGTCTCCAACACCTCTACGCACTGCTAGTTTCTTTATCCAACCATCTATTAGGAATTCTTATCTCCAATTAAGGAGTAGTTAGGAATCTGTATGTTCGGTATGATTCACTAATCCTACAAAGGTTAAGGCTGGTTTATCGGTTGTCAATAATTCAGTATGCATGCTCAGCTCACTCGAGTATTGTTTTGACAGGTTTGGATGGTAAAACGAGCAGAAGTTCTCAAGGAAGAAGTGAGAAGGATAATAATATCAAGTTCAATTACTTTTACCTGCATCAGAGGCTGCACCTCATTGATACATTACAACGTCTATGCTTGGACTACCTATTCGAGGAGGAGATTAATAATGTGTTAGCTCAAGTTAATACTGCCAATCTCAGTGACTGTGATCTTGAGACAGTAGCTCTCTGGTTTTACCTACTTCGGAAACATGGTTACAGGGTGAGGGTCTCATCTGGTAAGGCAGATCCAATTTCAAAATACGGACACATGCAATGTTTATGTTGTAGGACATTATTACTGACATACGGGAGTCAAATTTAATATAAGTGAAAGAAAATATGAATCATCCAAAATCGACAAAACATTTACCAATGGTACTGTTTAGGGATGGTATTTCTTTGTGGTTTTTTTCCTGAAATAATACTATTTTAATAAAAAATTGCAATAATTCTGAGATATGATTTTGAAAAATTACAAGAATAGGTGCATGTCGGTCACCCCATGACCAATTGGTTCTTCGAATGACCGATAGGCCTACGTGGCATGTGATGTGGCAGCAAATTAATCATTTTGAAGACTAATCGGTCACCCCATGACCGATAGGCCATGTAAGGTCCCGTAGGTACTAATTTGGTTTTTTGACTCTTCGATAGACCTTACATGGCATGCAGCCAACACTGTGTTGGGTACTGGAGGACCGATAGGTACTAATTGATTTTCCCATGACTGACAGGCACCTATTTGCAATTTTTCGAAAATGTACATCAAAATTGCAATTTTCCATTAAAATAGTATTATTTTAGAAAAAAAATCTTTCTTTGCGGTATACATATCCTGAAGGAACTAACAAGTTTCTTCGGTACGATTCTTTCTGCTAATTTCACAGACGATATTTGACCAATTTTATGTGTTATTCCAGATGTCTTTGTGAGGTTCAAAGATGAAGAGGGAATGTTTTTAGCACACAGTCCAATGGATCTACTGAACCTTTATAATGCTGCGAGTCTTAGGACCCATGGAGAGATAATACTTGATGAGGCTGCATTGTTCGCCAGAAAATGTCTAGAGACAACATTGCCACATGTGAAAGGATCATTAGCACGTGAAATAAAATGTACGCTTGAGATTCTACTCCCTCGAAGGGTTAGCATTTATGAGTCAAAGTATTATATATCCAGATGTGAGGAAGAGGTTGTTGTTGATGAAGTGGTAATACGACTTGCAAAGTTGAACTCTAACATTATACAGTTCCATTATCAGAGAGAGCTTAAGATTATTGCAAGGTGAAGTGCCCCTTGCTATTTTAAATTCTATTCCCTATTAACCTTTCAGGAAACCTCTCTCATAAGATTAGAAGTTTCATTAATGTTATAGATGGTGGAAGGATCTAGATATCGAGTCAAATCTCCCATTTGCACGAGATAGAATCGTGGAATGCTATTGGTGGATGCTGGGAGTATACTTTGAACCATGTTATTCACGGGGCCGTGTAATATTGACAATGGTAATCGCCATTGTGACTCTTTTTGATGATATATATAATTCTTACGGAACTGCAGAAGAATGTGAGATATTTACCAAATGTATAGAGAGGTAAGGATTGATTTTCCTAGGGAAATATTTGTACTCTCAATTCATATGTGCATGTCTTTATGTTCATCCATGTACGCTAGAAACGTACCACTACAACACATTATTTTTTTAATGTAGTCCACAAATATTCTATCATTTGGATGGAAATGTTTTATGCCATCGTCATTTGACTTTGTTGTCATGTTCTATGCTAATGTCTATGGAGAGTTATATTCTTAATTCGTTTTTATATACATGACTTTGTATGTTACTTATTATTGTAATGTTCTGCAAAAAGGGAAAATTTTAAATCAAGTTGTTTATTTATGAAAATAATATACAAAGATTTTAGTTGAGATAGCTAATTATCGATTCGATTTAAAATAGTATTTTCTTAGTGGGTCATTATTGATAAATTGGAATATCTCCGAGTAAAGTTATAAATTAATTGCAATTGGTATGATTATTTACTTATAAATACAATTTAAGAGTTTTAATTATTTTCATTGATGTGGATATAAAACTTATATGTTCATTCTGAATTATTTTGTCAGTTGGGATACAACGGCAACTAATGATCTCCCAGAGTCCATGAAGTATGCGCTCAGGAAATTTTTTGATAGCTATCAAACCATTGAAAATGAACTAGCACATGAGGAGAGATACCGCATTTCCTACCTCAAAAACTTTGTAAGCTATGCTTTTCATATGTCTATTTCGGTATGCTTTTGTCCATCTGAAATAATCATCCAAAAATTCAAATGTAATCATCTTCTTGAGTATGAATCATGGTCAATTAGTTGGCCAATAATATATATATACCCTGATACATAGTGCATTCAAATACAGACAATAGATTTGGTTAGAGGTTTTAATGCAGAGGTCAAAATGCTGGAAGATGGCTATGTTCCAAAATCTGTTGAAGAGCACCTACAAGTTTCCTTAAGGACCGGTGGATGTCCCATTTTGTCATGTGCTTCCATGGTCGGAATGGGTGATATTGCAACAAAGGATTCGTTTGATTGGGTTTCAAGCATGCCTAAAATGGTACAAGCACTTGCCATAATTCTAAGACTATTAGATGATCTCCGGACATATGAGGTATTCTTTTGTTCATTAGCAATTTGATGTAGACACATAATTACCATTTCAATTCAACTCAGGAGTTTATTTTCGTTTAATAATATAGTTATGATGGATTGACCAATAGTTTGAATGCACAATTCACAGTACTTGTTCATGCAGCGAGAACAAATGACACCTCATGTTGCTTCAACAATTGACAGCTACATGAAAGAGCACAATATCTCGATCGAAATGGCACGTGAAAAGATACATGAACTAAAATAGGAGACATGGAAAGATTTCAATGTTGAATGGTTGAATCCTGAAAATTCTCAGCCAAAGGAGATAGTGGATAGGATATTCAACCTAACAAGAACAATGGAGTTCTTCTACAACAAGGACGACAATTTCACCAACTGCCATAACATCAAGGATACCATCCGCTTGTTGGTCGTGGAGCCTTTTGTAATCCTGTAATACAAGCATGAAAACAAACAAAATGCTCATGCTATGGAGGACGATGTTTATCTACCTGCGTCATGTTTACACGCTTGATTCTTATTTAGAGTATAATTTATACATTTAATGTTTACCAACTAATGCTGTGAAAAATGTGCCTACATCATTCAGAAACACACAACATATCTTTGCTCTACGTAATAGTCCCAATACAGTTTAACGTGCGACGTGCTGTTATGTGCCTTTATTAATTGGAATATATGGTGAGCTTCCTTTCGACCAATAGGGCAATGAGCTCGCCCTGTTCTACAAATTGTAAGGGAAAAAATCATCTCATCAATTACTTACTTGATCAAAACACTAAACTTACGCTATGAAAATACTAGCTAAATCTCATTTCAACTCTTAGCATTTACCTTCAAAAAATAAAGAGCGTTCGCATTGCATGCCTTCTCACAGTTAAAAAAATTGCTTTTGACTATATTTGTTCCGGAAACTTCAATTAAAAGTGACCGGATATGTCGAAGATATGAAACCCGGGTATCCTCAAGTATCAACAAGGCCGAGTAATCCAGTTATGGGTAGTCGGATTGATCCAGTTAGATCTGGGTGGCACAACAGACTCGAGGTCGGTTGAGTCAGTCAGTCGCCAGATAAATAGTTGTTTTCTTGTACTACAAGGCAATTTGTATCGTAAGCGACTAGGTTTATCTCCATGTAACCCTACAACTCCGGATACATAAGGCGGGTAGGGATCACCTCAGAAACATCAAGACAATATACTACACCAGCACAGGATGTAGGGTATTACGCATCTTGCGGCCTAAACCTGGATAATCCTTGGCGTGTTAACTCATCAAGACAAGAGTTGCGGCATAAGTCAAGTTCTTTGTTACTCGATGCGTTAGCATCAACAAATCCACTATTGACTGTGGCGTCTCTAATGAGTCGGCGAGTTCATCATCAAAGTCAAGGCCATGGCAGTCCGGCAGGTCGTGGGTGTCAGGCCTTGCGCCACAAGAGATACTCGGTGCAGGAGTGCTCCTCTGTTCTTCAGCTGGAAGCGGAGATGATTGGCTTGAGCATCAACGGCTGAGAAGACAAGATACCATTTCATAGCATCGGACGGTCATCAGCACCAACAGAATATACCGTTTAACGTCATGCTGTTTACGGCACACTCCGTTACTGTTACTTTTTCCTTTTGCGGACGCCACCGCTGTAATCGATATAAGCCAGATACTTTCCCATCGAGAGACTTGTGAAAGAAGTTGCTGCTTAGGTAGCCTAGAACTAGAAGTAACTTCCGGATCCACTGATCCTTGTATCTCGTTGCAGTAATTCGTAATTGGAAGTTGCTTGAGTAGGACCCAATTGAGTTTCTGTTTGTTCGATTCTGTTTATTTGGTTCATTCTTGTTGAATTCGTCCTCGGGTCCTGACAATTGGTATCCAGAGCTTTCGATCCATCGGCCTAAAATTTTTTTTCCCACCACCCACCCAGGAGATTTGCTATGGTTGGGAAGGCGCTGCTGCTCTTCCTGTAAAATCCCAAGTAAATTTTCCACACCCGAACCTAGCACCCAAGTGAAACTAGCAGGAAATTTTCTCCAGGATCTCGGTTGCCGAATCGTCCTCAATTGCGATTTCGGTGTAAAACCCCGTTGATCTTGTGACGAATTTTGACTGTGGTGGCGGCTACGACGGCGGCGGTGAGGATTCAGGCGAGGGTTCTGTGACAAGTTCACAGGTAAAATCTCCGGAGCCGATCTCTTCACCAGGCGGCGGTAGACTCGATCCACACGTGGAATTGGGGAGGGATTGTATCCTGAACCGAGTGTGAGATCAATTGGAGGCGATGGCTGACCCTTTCGCACAAGCAAATGTCGATTCCACGACTGCGGCTGCGGTTGAAAAGCTAAAGTCAGATATGGCGTCGATGCAGACGAGGATGGCACAACTGGAGAAAGGAGGTAAAGATCTTTCATCTCAAGTAAGCAACCTGGATGGGAAACTTGACAACATCAGCAAAATTCTCATGAGTTGGGGTCCTGGTAGTGAATCTGGAAGTGCAGATCGTCTTAATCCTATTTTTACTACTCCTGATCGGCCGTCTAGACCACCACCTGTAGCGGCTGCTCATGCTTTCCTGACAGAGGAAGAAAGGGCTGTACTGAAGAAACAAGAAGAAAGAGGAAAAATCCCTATTAATTCTGCACCTTCCATACTGACAGGTAACATTGATCCTGGAGGTTCTTCATCAGGAGCACCACATGAACACAATATCAATGGTACTGCTGATCATACCTTATACCTTACTGGCATGAATGATTCCCCTCACCAAAAAGTTCAACCCAATGGTCATACTGTTGGTCATACTGCTGGCCAAAACCAAGATACTAATGCTTGGGGTGATGGAACCTTTAACCTCTCTATTGCTAGGCCTAAACTGGATTTCCCTGTTTTCAATGGTGACAATGCTACTGGATGGCTAACTCTTTGTGAAAAGTATTTTGCTCTTGCTAATGTCCCAATGGACAAGTGGGTTCCTGTGGCCACCTTACACTGTCATGGTGTGGTTGAGAATTGGTGGAGAGGGCTAAGACAACCAGCAAATCAAATTTCATGGTCAAATTTCAGGATTCTGATATGCAACAGATTCTCTGAATACAGCACATACTCCATTGTGGAATACTTTCACCAGTTGAAGCAAGTAGCTACTGTAAATGAATACATTAGCAAGTTTGAAGAACTCATGGCACTGGTCCAGTTAGATCATCCTGCAATGTCTGAAGATTACTATGTCAGAAGCTTCATTGCTGGACTTAAAAAGAATATCAAACATGATGTTATCACTCACAGCCCCAGGAGTTTGAATGATGCATTCTGGAAAGCAAAAGAATATGAGAAAAGAAACTTGGCAATCAGGTCTCATGTGCCACAATACAACTACCAACGACCTAACACTAATTTCCAAGCTCAGGTACCTCAAAGGCTACCTTTACCACCAGTACAAATGGGCAACAACCAGCAGAGACCTCCACCTCCTGCTGTTCAACCTAGACTTGCTGTCCAACCTGCAGTGGCAAATCAACCAAATCAATAACTTCCAGTGGGAAGAAGAGATCCTACCAAGTGCTGGGCTTGTGGTGAACTTTGGTCCCAACAACACAAGAATGTTTGTAGATTCAGAAGGGCTATTAATGCCATGGCTACCAATCCAGAAAATTGGTTAGAAGCTGAACAAGTAGTAGAGGAAGAACTGGGTCAAGCTGAACCTCTTCAACAAGATGACATAGCCCAACAACCTCCTGAACTGATGATGATATCTGCAACAGCAGCTGAAGGCACAACATCTCCTACCACATTTTCTGTCAAAGTGACTATTGGGGGTAAACAAGCTGTAGCACTCATTGATAGTGGTAGTATTGACACCTTCATTGATTCAGTATTTGCCAGCAAGACAAATTGCAAAATCACATCCTCAAAGACTCAGAAAGTTAAGGTAGCTGGAGGAGGATTTCTTGAAACCGGCGCTGACATGTTGAATTGTCCATATAAAATGAAGAAAGAATCATTTAACAGCAACTTCAAGCTGATTTCACTCAAAGGTTATGACATTATCTTGGGATGTGATTGGATCAAACAACACAGTCCCATTGGCCTTGATCTCAGGGATAACATGAGGTCACTATCCATTACCAAGGATGGGGTCCAGAAGATGACATTCTCTGATTATACTCATCCTGGCACCAATTATATAATTGATTTAGCACACATGCAGAAAATGACGACCAAAGGAATTTTAGGGTATGTCATTCAGATCAATGCCATACAATCAGATACAGAACAGTCTTGCACCTTCATTCCTCCCAGCATGTCTTCTATACTAGCTCAGTTTTTGGAGGTATTCAAGGAACCAAAGGGACTACCACCATACAGAGACTGTGATCACTCTATCTCACTCAAGGCTGACAGTAAACCACCCAATATCAGACCATACAGGATGCCTCATAAACACAAAGATGAGGTAGAAAAACTTATTAAAGACATGCTGCAGGATAATTACATTAGGCCAAGTACTAGTCCATATTCATCTCCTGCCATCTTGGTAAGAAAAAAAGATGGTTCTTGGCGTTTGTGCATTGATTACAGGGATCTCAATACACAAACAATCAAAAACAAGTTTCCTATTCCTGTTATTGAAGATTTACTTGATGAGTTGTTTGGTGCAAAGATATTCTCAAAGCTAGATCTTAGAAGTGGTTATCATCAAATCAGGATGCAAGAAGAAGACATACACAAGACAGCATTCATAACCTATTTTGGCCACTTTGAGTATGTGGTTATGCCATTTGGGTTGACAAACGCACCAGCCACTTTCCAAGCTCTTATGAACAAGATTCTGGAACCATATTTGAGGAAATTTGTATTGGTCTTTTTCGATGATATACTCATCTACAGCAAGGACATTGAAGAACATAAAACTCACCTGCAGGCTGTTCTCACCATTCTGCAGGAAAATCAATTGTTTGTCAAGTTAAGCAAGTGTGTCTTTGCTTCTGATAAAATCGAATACCTGGGACATGTCATCAATGACAATGGAGTTGCTACAGATCCATCAAAAATAGAGGCAATCACTACTTGGCCAATTCCTAAATCAATAACACAATTGAGAGCATTTCTGGGTCTCACTGGATATTACAGGAAGTTCGTCAGAGACTATGGCTCTATTTGCAGGCCTCTGCACAATCTGTTGAAGAAAGATGCTTTTTATTGGAGTCAGGAACAAACTGAAGCATTCAACAAATTGAAGCAAGTGATGAGCAACAGTGCAGTTCTGGCTTTACCTGATTTCTCAAAACCTTTCACATTAGAAGCTGATGCTTCTGGTTCTGGCATTGGTGCAGTGCTCATGCAACAGAACAGACCTATAGCTTTCTATAGCCAAAGTTTAGGACCCAAAGCTTCTTCACAATCAACTTACCATAAAGAATCACTGGCAATCTTGGAGGCTCTTAAGAAATGGCGCCATTACTTTTTGGGAGGTCAAGTAATCATTAAAACCGACCACCAAAGTATCAAGTACATGATGAATCAGCGTATAGCAGAGGGCATACAACAAAAGCTACTCATGAAACTGCTGGAGTTTAATTATACCATTGAGTATAAAAAGGGCAAAGAAAATATTGTGGCTGATGCTCTTTCAATAAGAGACACATCCTGTTTAGCCATAACTACTGTTATTCCATCTTGGACTACAGATATTGAGCTAAGTTATAAGGATGACACAAAAGCTGAAACGATGCTGCAGCAGTTGGCTGTTAACCCCTTATCCCTACCTGGTTATACTCTTCATGCTGGCATATTGAGGTATAAAGGGAGAATCTTCATTGGCAACTCTTCTGATATGAAGAAGAATATTCTACACTCACTTCACTCTTCCACAATTGGTGGCCATTCTGGAATTAGAGCCACTTATCACAGAGTGAAAAGAATCTTTTATTGGCCTACTATGAAGAAATCAGTGGAACAGTTTGTGACTGAATGTCCTACTTGCCAAAGAGCCAAAGGTGAAACCTGCCAATACCCAGGCCTTCTTAATCCTTTGCCTATCCCTAACAATGCTTGGACACACATTAGTATGGATTTTATTGAGGGTTTACCCAAATCAAACCATAAGGATGTCATTATGGTAGTGGTGGATAGATTGACAAAATACTCTCATTTCTTCACTTTATCTCACCCTTTCACTGTTCATACTGTGGCTCAATTGTTCATTGATTATATCTACAAATTACATGGTCTTCCTGAAGTCATTGTGACTGATAGGGATCGAATTTTCACTAGCCAATTGTGGCAAGACATATTCAAATCACTGAAGGTTTCACTCAATTTCACATCTGCTTACCATCCTCAGTCTGATGGTCAAACCGAGCGCGTCAATCAATGTTTGGAAAATTATTTGCGCTGCATGGCATTTCTGGAACCAAAGAAGTGGGCATCCTGGATTTCTTTGGCAGAATGGTGGTACAACACTAATTACCACACCTCTCTTAAATCAACACCCTTTGAAGCATTATATGGGTTTCCACCTCCATTGCTAAGTGAAGTACAAATTCCTGGTCCTGAATCACCAGCTACTGAATTCCTCACTGAGAAACAGAATATGATTACAAAATTGAAGCACAATCTGGAACAAGCTCAATCAAGGATCAAGAAATATGCTGATGCCAATAGATCTGACAGAAATTTTGAAGTGGGAGATATGGTGTATGTCAAACTGCAACCATTTCGACATGCAGCTTTTGGCATCAGGCAACACATCAAACTAACCACTAAATTTTATGGGCCATTCAGAGTTTTGGAGAAGATTGGCAGAGTGGCTTACATGCTGCAGTTACCAAGCTCAGCAGCTATCCACCCTGTTTTTCATGTCAGTCAACTGAAAAAGCATGTGGGACCTAAAGCTATACCCCAAACAAATTTGCCCATGGTCACTCCAGAGGGTTATGTGAAGATTGAACCAATTGCAGTTCTCCAAACAAGAGCTGTACCAAGAGGAGACACAGTCATAACTCAGTGGCAAATTGAATGGCTTAACATTCCTCAAACTGAAGCTAGTTGGGAAGACAAGTCACTGATCAAAGCTACCTTTCCTGGTTTCTACTACAGAACAATCAATGAATGGTTTCCAGAGATGAACAACAATCCCACATCAGGTGATCCTCGGGGTCAAGGATCTTCTCAAGGAGGAGGGAGTTGTCAGGCCTTGCGCCACAAGAGATACTCGGTGCAGGAGTGCTCCTCTGTTCTTCAGCTGGAAGCGGAGATGATTGGCTTGAGCATCAACGGCTGAGAAGACAAGATACCATTTCATAGCATCGGACGGTCATCAGCACCAACAGAATATACCGTTTAACGTCATGCTATTTACGGCACACTCCGTTACTGTTACTTTTTCCTTTTGCGGACGCCACCGCTGTAATCGATATAAGCCAGATACTTTCCCATCGAGAGACTTGTGAAAGAAGTTGCTGCTTAGGTAGCCTAGAACTAGAAGTAACTTCCGGATCCACTGATCCTTGTATCTCGTTGCAGTAATTCGTAATTGGAAGTTGCTTGAGTCGGACCCAATTGAGTTTCTGTTTGTTCGATTCTGTTTATTTGGTTCGTTCTTGTTGAATTCGTCCTCGGGTCCTGACAGTGGGGAAGCGAGCTGCTGTCAACAACTCGATTCAGTTTTCTCCAACAAGACCAAGAACAGAGGCAGCAGGGGCGGCTCACAACTAGTCTACACGTTCTGTCCTGAGGCCCGGCGAATCGGCGACTTCGTGTTGAACCCAGGTTTCAGATTTGTTTGGGATTCCTCGCCAAAGTCCGAGCTGAACACATCTCATCTTCTACTTCTACGAACAAAAGCTGTGCTGCGGGGCTTGAAGTCCCAAGGTGAAGGGCTGTTCCACACGGCCGCACGCACACAACCAAGGCAAAAATCGTCAGGGGAGTTGCACGAAGCTGAGGACGCCTAAGGTCTCGTCAAGCTTGCCATTGGCAGACACGAGGCTTCCTTCACCTTCTTCTACACGTTCGTCTTTGCGTTCGTTAGATTTCGCCAACTCGTCGACTTCATCAAAGAGTCGATCTTAGTTCCGTGATCCAACAGTCCGAGAGAAACTCATGATCTTGCCATACAGGGAAGATTTATTTTTCTGTTTTTACTCTACTTTCGTTATTTTTAGAGAACTGCTTCGGTAGAGCTTTTTTCTCAAAACATGCACGAATCTCAAAGCAGCCTGCCCAATTAATCAAGGGGCAATTGCAAAACAACTATCCTTTCAGACTCCAATTGTGTTTTCACCATTGGTTTTCAGATTTTGTGATTTTACCATCAATTTTCGAAAAGCGATGGTGATCTTGCAAAATAGTTTTGCGATTTTACCATCATTTTTCAAAAAATCAATGGTGATCTTGCAAAATCTGAACGCAATCAATGGTGATCTCGCAAAATCTGAAAATCGATGGTGAAAACGCAATTAGAGTCTAGAATCATGGTTAAAACGTTATTATCTCATTAATCAATTAGCTTTAAATTATTTAATCCTAGGGCCCCATACGGCCTAACCCGATCCAGACCGAGCCCATCCTTAGGCGGGAAAAACGGATCGAAGAACTGAAAGTCCTCGCGATGACATTTTTGCCCGACAATTCTATGGCAACAAATGGCCACATAGCTATTATGGCGTTGTTGGCGTCACTTAACGCCAATATTTCCGTCTTAAATTCGGTAATAAAAAGGTAAGAATACAAAGCCATGGACATATTTTACTTATTTACTAATCTAGTTCCACTAGTTGTGTATCTGCCATTGTTTTGCAGGGTTCGAGGCAATTTGGCGTGTTTTTAATAAATAAACGGTGAAACCCCAACATCACGAAGATTGGACACAAGTAAAGAAGCCAAGACGGTTGGCCAAGGCCCAAGTGACGTGACCACCCATACGTCACCCAGTCCTAAAAGAAGTCCAAATGGTCAAGCAACTGAAGAAATGTTCTACACAACGTTTGCATGACCATACGAAGCCAAGTGTCGAGGCGAACGACTATGGGAAGACCCGGGTGACGTGACCATCCCTACGTCACCCGGTCCTTACTGAAGTCCAATGGCTGTGAGAATTACACAACATGTTCTCCAATGTCCCCACAGCCATCACAAGCAAAGAAGTGGAGAAAATAAAGAAGGGAAGCACCGGGTGACGTGACCGCCCTTACGTCACCCGGTCCGAAACAAGATCACCGAATCATGGCAAAAGACTACAAGAACCACCGAAGAAGAGGTCCAGAGGTTCCAATTTTCGTCTTGTTCGCCATTTAGAGTCTAGAATGTAGTCTATTTGGAGTTAGAGTCGAGTCGGGCACTTGCCCCGATTCCGGAAGTTGTCTTCGGAATTGGTAAGCAAGAGTCCATTGTATCTTTCTTTCCGATTTCCGTTGTATCAAGTACTTAGTGATATAAATATAAAGTTGGTCCTTATTTATATCTTGCAAGTTCTAGTTTATGTCTTGCTTGATTTAGAGAAAAGTCCTTAAGTTATCTTTAGCTGATAATTGTTCTTGTGCTGAGCGTTCCTCGGTCGGATTACTCTTCGTCAAATAACACGAGGAGTCTTCTTACTTTCTCGCTTTGCTTGAGCACGTGCTAGGCGAGATATTAGTTGTTAGCGTAGGCGTGGTGTCTAGGTTTGCACTAGCTGCGGAATACGGCGAAGCCCACGGGGGCCGTAGGCGGCAAGTGGTGACAGCCTTGTCCGTCCCTTGAGTCCCTTGAAGTCGGCCACGTTCGGTTAGTTAGTAGGTGCCCCGTAAATCCCGACAGGACTAAGAACTCTATCTTAAGTGTAGAATCAGATCAAGGTGGTGACAGCCCTCGTGAGATCGACTAGCTTTAGAATTAACTTAGGACTTGAACCTCATTTTACCAACACTTAGGAATCGTTGTACTCACTCGTTATAACCAAATAGATTGCTTACCAACGACTTGGCGACTTGACACATCTTTGATAGTGTGAATCACTCCTATTTATTTCTATCATTGAGTTTACCCCGTCATTGGATTAGTAGTATTCTTGTAGTTAAGTCTTTATCAAGTAATGATATACTTTATCTGAGTTGCTTCCCTGAGGAAATTCGATACCCCGGAATACTCCGAGGTGAAATGCTGCAATGGTACACCATGCACTTGCGGTTTAACTTGAATTAAATTAATAGAGCATAGCTACCGTCAACAGTCGTCATGACATTTTTGGTAACAAGACAACTGTCGGCAGAAGTCTAACTGTCGGCAAATGTTAATTGTCGGCGTAGGTTGCCTTTTTTACCTACAGGTGAAGTGTCGGTGTAGGTATTAATTGTCGGCAAAACTTTTCTCGACTGCTTCTACCATGCCTGTTTTTTATGTGTCTGCAGAACCTTTGCCTGCTGTTGAAGTGTCGGCAAAAGTACCCTACGCCGACAGTAGTAAGTATTGGCAAATGTCTGCCATGGTGTAGTGATGTTCTCGTCACTCCGGTGAAAAAAAAAACAGGGAAATAAGATCGGTGATCACGCATCCACTCTCCTACATGTCGCTGGCGGTCGCGGCAAAGAACACTGCGTTGCCATCTTCGCCGTCACTCTCGGCGCCGCTGCAGTGGCTGCCGGCCTGGGCCTTCGCCTGTCCATGCAATTCATCGGCAACGGAAGAAAGCCAATCCCATTCCGTGCATAGGCAGCAGTGTTCTAAATGTCCGGAAAGGGCATGTACGAGGGATATAATCTGCCAGAGGGCTGATCCTACTCCGAGGAATTCAATGTGATGCTTTTTTGGCGAGCACTGGCATGCACCGGAGGTCACGGAGGCTGGTGGGCTGATTAAGTTCAACTTGAACTTTAGCTCGCCGTATATTCACGACCCGTGTCTACCCAGCATCTACCAATCGGCCATGGCGGCTACCCGGTGTACAATGACGGCCACTCGGGCACGGCAGCAACGTCATGTACGCGTACGGCAACAACCACTCGGCCACAGTGTTGATCACTTGGTCACATGGCCTAATTATTTGGCTACATGAAGATTCACTTGGATTATTATCCAATCAACTCGGCATTGGGCCTGAGGCTTAATAAGAACTGATTTCATCCCTCTTTTCGACTCGTCGAAATGTTGAACAAGCTAAGTCATTTATTTGATTTATTTTTTTTAGTATCATTGGTTGCATAGTCATCTTCATTGTCAGCATAAGAATAACCCACACCTGCTGGCGAGTCAACCAAAAGAAGGCTAGCCATATGTGATTCGTTGTACAATAATGAGTATGTCAGTAAATTTTAGGAAAATAAAATTACTTTTTGGAATACATGAAGGACCAGCAAAAGGGTCCTTCAATATAGCCATCTTGCTACACATATTAAGCACCCTAGTGCCTCCATTGTACATCCTTTATACCGTTCTAAGAAAAAAATATTAATTTTGCAGGCCTAATCTATAAATAAGTATGTTTTTACTTTTTAGCTAATGTGAATGTAATGGGGGTATTTTATATTTATAGAAAAAAGAGAGAAGATTGGTCAATCGTATGATTCACAAGTGCAGTGAAATCTCATGAGGTGGCTAAATGTTTAAAACGATGCTCTAAACATAATTTATATAAAAGAAAGGGACAATTATGTTTTTACTTTTTTTTTTTTAACTTGAAGCCAGAGTTGACCCCTACTGGGGGTAAAATCGCAATATAATTATTGGTAAGATCTGGCTTCATATTGAAAACTCAGGGGTAAAATCACAAAGTCAAAAAATGAGGGTAGAATCAGAATTAGAGTTCAAAGTGAGGGTAAAAACATAATTGCCCAAAAAAGGATTGTGATATAACTTGGTCCATGAGTAAGGATTTTTAGTTACCCTTGGATCATCGTTGACATGAATCTGGGAGCCCTCTATTTTGAATGGTCCTGCAAAATTATAATACAGGGGTGCAACTGTAAAAGTCACTCCTCTGATCAGAAAATGTAACTGTTGAATAAACAAGGATAGCATGAATTTGCATTAAAAGAAAAGATAATACAGATAATATATCACGTGCAAGGATGTATTTGTAACAGGAAGAATTGAACCCAACCGGCATAACTACAAGACACACAAATAACAATTCACAGAAAAGAATATGCTTACCAATTGAATGTACGAATGCACTAAAGCCTGAACATGCCGGGCCACCATTTATCCAGACGACGACGGGATCTAAGGTAGGATCCCTTTCCGAAGTGGCAAAATAATAGTATATATGCCTCTTTTGTTGTTCATGCCCAACTGATATGTACCTGTAAAATAGAAAATTAGTGAAAAAAAGTTATTGTGTTAAGTTTACAACACCAAAAAATGTAGCAAGGGATGAATGTGTGCGGGAATGAAGAAAACAAAGCAACGAAGAATACAAAATACAGTCTAACGGGAACTGCTAGTTCTTCCTATCGGAGCACAGCAATTCCATTTCCCAGATGGCATCGCTCGCCGATTCGCCGCTATTTTCTGTTGCTAGGCCACAGCAGAGTATCTGCCTGAATTCCATGAGAATGTTTACTACGATCGGACGGTCCTGTCAATGGCAACCGCTGCATCTATCCGTGGAAATAACAAATGCACCCGATTCTGTGCCTCTCGGATTTCTCAGATTACGAGGAATGACAACAGCTCAATCTGTATTTCAACATGAATATGATGAACAAGTTGTAGATTAAACTAGACAAGTCTACGTAAGATATAGACAAGTTTAAAATCACAGTACAGAGAGCAAGATCTACCATACTTCACAGTACTATCGTACAAATAGGGATCGGCGATGCAGCAGGAGTGACGACGACGACGGTTGATGCAGCGGCGACGGAGCAGCTCACAAGTCGTTGTAGTCGACGACGAACAACACCACCGGAATGTTGAGAAAGACGAGCCGTGGCGGAAGCGATCGAGCAGTCGCGCAGAGCGCTTCCCAAAAACCTTATTCGCCTTCTCCCGGTGCAGGAGCTCAGAGGACGACGGTTCCGGAGACCTGCTCTCCCGTTCGCCGGTGCACGCCGACAATCGGGATAGGGCAGACTACAAGCGGCGACGCAGCAGGAGGAAGAGGCAAAACTTTAACTCGTGTTGAGGTATGTTCTGGTGGCGACGGCCATATAAAAACGTATTGGGCTCAAAAAAGAAAACTGCAAAAGGAAGCCGCACATCCGCAAGGCATCGGGCCGGTTTCCAACGGGCCATTCATGCAGGTGATGCGCGCCAAGCCAAGCCAAGCCCCGGCAAGGCGAGCGAGCGCGCGTGTGTTTTTCCTTTATTTCATCCACACACTTGCAAGAATGGGTAGAGCAACCTTCTATTTAAGTTGGTCCTCCTCCACCTTTTTTTTTTTTTTTTTTTGAGATTACTGGTCCTCCTCCACCTAAACTAGCAATGTAGGACTAAAGAGTTGCACTCCCACCACTCATGGATGTGCCTTTGAGATTTTCATGAATTATTTAGAATTACTAATGGGCTTAGCATGGCAGCCCACTACTAAAATAGGTCGGGAGTGGAGCAGCGATCACGTTTGGGTCGATCGGCCTGTAATCCAAATTTGCGGGCCCATTTTAACAGTGACATCACACTAGGCCCCGCTGGACCAGTGTGCTCGTCGCCCGATTGAAGTCTGACTTTACAATTTGGGCCGGGCTTAGGAAGGTCGGGACATTTCCTTGCTATGAAGACTCTTGCATGAACATGGCACAAACACTCGCTCCTTGACTGCAATCTCGCTAGGTGTGTTTGGGCACTGGAATGCGAAGAGCTGACTGAACATTTGTGCAGTATTCAGGTTTCGGATGCTCGAGCATGGTTGTCCGAAGAAATGGAGACCCAGTCGAATGAAGAATTAGTTAGAGTTGCAGTAAGATATGGTACATGCGGAGGAAGGCGATTCACGAGAATTCGTTTCAATGTCCGTCGTCCACGGTCCACCCACTATTTCATTGACATGTATATTGCTGATCTCGATCTCTTAGGCCAGAATAGCAAGCTGCGGGGGTCGCTCGGGCAAAGGAGCGCAGGTGGATACCGCTACCAGAGGGGATCGTGAAGATCAATGGACGCTGCTCTTTCCAAGAGCAAGGGTAAGGCAACTACTGGGCTATCGCACCGGATGTCACATGTCTTTCTATGGGCGCATTGGTGCTTGTTGTTGATGACATAAAAGACCCAGAGACGATGAAAAATTTGGCTTGTAGAGAGGGACTCACCCTTGCTAGTGATCTCATGGTGAGCAGGGTTCCCCTATCCTGTGACAGTGCTAACGTGGTGGGAAATATCAAAGGGGATGACAATTGACGGAAACAAATTCTCTGAGGCCCGTCCGTAAAGCGCCGCTGTGCGGACCCTCTCTAGATGATTGCCGCGTGGACACCTCCAGACATCCGACGCCAGCAGTCGCTTGGCTCCTACGCCTCCTCGCAGCGTTCGGCTTCCACAGGATCCCAACGGCTCGGCCGATCTCACCTCCCGTCCGCTCGGCTCAGCATTAGGCTCCCCGCGAACAAGGGCGACATCTCTCTCATCCGCCGCCACCGGTGCCAGTAGCGCCGGCCCAACTTTCTTCACCCTTGGACATGTCTCTTACATTGCCGATCCTCATCCAACTTGCGCACGGCAAGCTCGGAACCTCGAGGCGCTCACCGGCTACCTGCTACGTGTTGCCCAGAATGCATCCCTATGCGGCTGCATTAAACGGCAGCCTTGCCAATCGAATGCGCGTGTGGGGAGCCGGGGAGGAGGCGAGGCCGGAGAAGCAATGACGGTGAGAATTCATCGGCGGCCGCGGCGATCGCATCTGCCGAAATCCTGAGTCATTTGAAGCTGAGCTGAGTGGAAGCCGAGCCGTTATGTCATTCGCTGCGAAGGAGTCGGAAGCCAAACTCTGAGCGTGCCTCGGATGTCTGGAGGTGTCCACGCGGCAATCATCTAGAACGAGTCCGCATAGAGGCGTTTTGCGGACGGGCCGCAAAGAATTTTTTTCCATGACAATAACGGCCCCTACGGCCATATTATTGTTCAGGAGATACCAGCGAGGGCGAGGGATTTTGGATCTTTTGACTTTGTTCATGAAGGCAGAGCATCCAACATGGATGCTCATATTATAGCTAGAAGTTCAGTTTATTTCGAGATAAGTAGGCAGATCTGGTTGTTATATCACCCCATATTTTATTTGTAACTCTGTTTTTCAAAATTAATAAAGGGTGGTGTTTCTAAAAGAAAAAACATGGCACAAATTTGTAACCGTCGCCATCCTAATTTGGTGGAAGCAACTAGTTAGCAAGTGAGCTGGTATCTTGCAATGGTGCCCGTACGTGCCATGAGTACTGATACGTACAATAAGGTATTAGTTCTATCTTGCATGGCGCACGGCAGAGTACGTGCCATGTGTACGGAGAACAACAAAGCCTGTTCGTTTCGCTGCAGCTGCAGAAAAATAACTGCGAACACTGTAGCTGCTGCTGAAAACACTGTAGCTGCTGCTGAAAAAATAACTGCGAACACTGTAGCTGCTGCAAAGCAGCCGCTGCAAAGCAGCGAGACGAACACGCTGCAAGGTACCTTTTTTTTTGGACTGGAACAAGGTACTAGTTCTTTGAGAACAGTTTGTTTTCATACAGAATGCGGGATCAACACTTGCATTCCGAGCAGTGTTAATGGTTACTCCCTCCGTTTTTATATTATTGTCGTTGTTGGTTTTTTAGTTATGTTTGACCATTCGTTTTATTTAAAAAATTAAAAATTATCATTTTTTAATGATTTTTTTATCACTAAAGAAAATTGAAACATAATTTACAAATTTGTACAGTTGAACTAATATTTGGAATAAAATAAATATGATTAATTGTAACTTATAAAATCAATGACGAAACAATTTAAAAACAGAAGGAGTATGACAAAAGATTTTTTTGACGTTTCTCAATCTTATAACGCCGATCCCCGGCATCGTAGCTTGGCATCAACTTGAAACACGTGCAAGGCTATACCGTTACACGTCTTGTTAGTGCCCTCAAAGATGTAGGGGTTATTTGCCCGTACCCTCGCATGGATCACGTTTTACTCAGCATGCATGTTGTGTGCCTATATTTGAAACTATGAAAATTCAGTAATTGCCTCGTGGGTACAGTAGCTAACGACGCTCGTTTAATCTGCGTGCCGGCCGGTCTATATGAACCATGGCAGTTCACCAGCTGTGAAGGAACCACACACCACTGCGCGCGCGCGCGCACACACTCTTCGAAGATGCAGACTAGTCTGATGATGGCCACCACCGTCATTTTGAGACCTTGGGGACAAAGCTGCCGTCGACTTACAGCTGCAGCATCAGGACCAAGTGCGATTTCATGGAGGCAGCGGCGCACCGCGTCGTCGCGAAGCCCGCGAGCGCAGCAGAGTTCAGCACAAACGCGTCATGATAACCTTGATGTGGTTGACGGTAACGTGATGAGCCCTGGCGGTTTCCACCCCTCAATCTGGGGAGATTTCTTCCTTCACCACACCGGCCCAGCAGGTTCCGATGAACAACAGGTGGGTCGATCGGTTTCAGCTCCTTCTCTCTATCCATTACCTATGTAAATTAGCTTGTGCAACAATATATAGTTAGGAATCTGTGTCCCGTATACGGTTTGCTGATTTTACAAAGGTTCACAACAACACAAACGCACTATTGCGGCGGACCATAACATACTATAGCGGCGGTTTCACTGGTCCGCCGCTAGGCTTCCGTCGCTACAAATCATCTTTGTAGCGGCGGTCCAAAACAACCGCCGCTACAAATGACAGTTTTAGCGGCGGACCAGAGATCCATCCGCCGCTACAAATTGAATCTTTAGCTGCGGACCATGCCACAGTCCGCCTCTAAAAAGGTCATTTTTAGAGGGCAACAGTAGCATGGTCCGCCGCTACTATTGACTTTCGAAAACAAAAAAAAAGGTCTGCCACCGGCACCGCTGCCGGACGCCACCACCACCGCACGCCGCATGCCGCCGCCGCATGGTCCTGCTGCGTCCTGCTTGCGTTGCCGCCCTTGCCACGCCACTGCCGGGGCCGCCACCTCCACGCCGTTCGCCGCCCTTGCCACGCCGCCGCTCGCCGCCCTTGCCACGCCGCTGGCGGGGCCGCAACCTCGACGCCGCTGCCGGGGCCGCCACCTCCACGCCGCTGCCGGGGCCGCCACCTCCACGCCGCCGCCGCCTCCACGCCAGCACGCCGCACGCCAGCTGTCGGGTACCCAAAACCAGGTACCCGCGATTACCCACATAAACCCGCAATTATGTCCAAATGACTAAGGACTAGGCCAGAGGCCATGACTGTCTCCAAAGGCACCAAGGTCAAAGCCAGCCCACGATGCGCGACACGGTCCGCAACTGGAGAGGCCGCACGGGCAAAGGAAGGCCCAACTCCTCGACCCACCTCCCGACCCCCGGGGGTCGGAGGAAATCTCCACCTCGGCCGACCCCGGCCTCCGACCAAAGGGGGTCGGACTACCGAAGTCGGAGACTGGCCGGTGGAGCACATTAAATGGCCACAAGTGGGCGTCCTTCGGCACTGTCCGAAGACGTGAACCGCAAGCCCTGCACATCTCGCAGGGACGGTTGACAGCGGTCAAGCCGCCTCGCCGCGCGGTAACAGTGCGGGCCGTAAATAAACAGGGTCGCACAGTGCTAAAACAGGACCCGGACATCCCCGCCGCAGTTGAGCTGTAGCAGCCGTCGCCGCCCGCGCCCGGAGGAGACGGCATCGAGGACGGACGCGCCCTTCCCTGCGAGGCCCCCCACCTACATCGAGCTAGTTTTACCAATTCCCTTTCTTTCTTTTTCTTCTTTCCTCCATCCATGTACAATCAACTTTCCCTTGACAGATAAAAGGGAAAGCTTGACTCGCGGCTAGGGGACCGCATTCTCACTTTCTCATTTGCACACACACTTGCTTCGGCCTTGCGAGGCACGCAAGAACGAACTCCACGAACACTTAGAGACTTGGGAGCTTCTCCCTCTCTCGAAGAGCTTGTAACCCCTACTACGAGCAACACGAACCGAACCAACTCAGTGGACGTAGGGCTTCGATCGCCCGAACCAGTATAATCTCTTGTGTCTTCCTCGTTCCCCTCAACCAACCGTAGCGCGTAGTCTAAATTCACTCGTCGGCCAGATTTCTCAACGCTGACAGTTGGCGCGCCAGGTAGGGGATCTCTGCGCGTTACGGTTGCGATTCTCGCCGCCTTCGATGGCGGCTGCATCGTCGACGAACGGCGTTCGCGGGCCGCGCCGCAGGACGGCTCGCGACGTCGCCAGCTCAGGCGAGAGTGGGCTCTTGCCCGCTCCGCTCTTCCCTCTGCACCAGGTCATCCGCTTCGGAAGCCTGGAGTTCGAGGCCGACTGCACCGGCCGCCTGCAGCTGATGCACGACTACCCACCCCTCTTCGGGAGGGGACCCCTGACCGTCCATCCCCGGCTAGCCCGAGACATGGACGACATCGACTACGAGGTGCGCATGGAGGCGCACTTCGGTCCGGATCCGCGGCCCGACGAGTACCGCCACGTGCAGTACACGCTCGCTTCCGCGGCCCTCCAGCTCCATGGCCATCCATCGTACCCACCAGAGGAGCGGATCTGGGGGCGCCTTCACGCTCTACCCCCAGCATTACGGGGCATGATGGAGTGGCTCGATCAGCTGATCACCACCCATCTCACGCCCACGCCCCAAGCTGATGGGCGTCCTCGGGGTGCGCCACGATTCAACACCAACCGTCCCCGCGACCCACCGTCTCTGCAGGTGGCGCGGACGCGGTCACCGCCCTCTGCGCTTGGGATGGTGATTGCAAACACTGTCGTCCCCCGCGAACGAGGCCGCAGCGGCCTCCCAGGCCGCATCGAGGCGTATCTTGGCTTGGAGCCACGTGTATCCGAGTCCGGCGCTTTTTTTACGCGCTGGCAAACATCCTGGTGCAGCTCGAAGGATGGGGACACCTCCCGCCAGAGTCTGACTTCTGGCGGCAGGGCGTCCCTCTGCCCTATGGGCTCCGCAATGCCACGGACCAGTTCGAGCTTGAGCTCGTCCGCCGCCACCCGTCCGCGGCGTGGGCAGGACCGCCCATGGCCGAGGCGATGCGACGCGACCCGGTCATTTCGCTCCCTCTTCCCGCCGCGGCTGAGGGGTGGCCCAGGGCTCGCGCCCTTGGCTCCAACACCATCACCGACTCCGACTCCGATTCCGCCCTCCTCGACGAATGCTTCTATTTCGGGGGCTATGACCCGGCACGTGAGGGCCACGTCGAGGAATTGGAGGACGGTGACGACGGGGAGAACGGCGACGAAAACGACGTCGACCCGGTGGGAGCCCAACCTCCGCCGGTCCTCGTTGACCCGGCTGGGATTCAGCACGTCCCACAAAAACCCCCGCTGGCCCCGGCAGGAGCCGCAGGGGCGAACCGCGATGTCGTCATGGCCGAGGCAAATGCCGCGGCCGCGCACGACCATGACGTCCGCCAGCTCCTCGCACGAGAGCTGGAGCTGCAGGACCACGAACGACTCCTACGCATGGAGCGTGAAGTCATCAAGCGGGAGCTGAGGCAACGCCGGAACCAGGCGCAAGCCAGGACCCGGCAAGTTCAGCAGCAAATCATCGAGGACGCTGGAGGGGATCTCCCGCGCTTTCCGCGGGCAAGCCAGAACATTGCCGTGGCGACGGCTCTCCTGCGAAGGATGCAGCCGCCGCCGACCCCAGAGGAGCGGCACAATCGGAAGGAACTCGAGAGCCTTCTCCGACTTGCGGCGGACCAGCAAGCCGAGAGATCCCTGTCTCGGCGACGGGGGCGTAGCTCCGGCGCACCCGCCACGAGCGACCGCGATGGCGAGGCCTCGGTCCAGCAGACTCCACCTGCGGGAGGGCGGAACATGCCGCCCATCCACCAACGCATCAGCAACATCAAGGACGCACGTGTGGTGCTCGAGGCGCGACGACACGCACAAGGAGACGACCGGCAACCCCGGCCGGTCAACCACGGCTACTCCACACGTCGCGGAGGCCGGTACAACCCCGAGGAGGACCGGAGCCCAGGCCCGCTGCCCGCAGGTCCCCGGGCATTCGGTGAAGACATCTTATGCGCGCCGGTCCCCCAGCGGTACCGTGCGCCGAGCAACATCACCAAATACTCCGGCGACTCAAATTCGGCCACGTGGCTGGAGGACTACAGGCTGGCCTGCCAAGCCGGTGGTGCGGACGATGACATGTTCATCATCTGCAACCTGCCACTCTACCTCGCCGACTCCACCCGCGCATGGTTGCAGCACCTCCCGACAAGGTGTATCCAATGTTGGGCGGATCTCAGGGAGATCTTCGAAGGAAACTTCCAAGGGACCTACGAGCAACTCAGGAACTCCTGGGACCTCCGCAGCTGCAAGCAGAAGCCCGACGAGTCGCTGCGAGAGTACATTTGGCGCTTCTCCAGGATGCGCAACTCCCTCCCCAACGTCGTCGACGCCGACGCCATCAGCGCGTTCCTGACTGAAACCAGGAACAAGTCGCTGGTCCACAAGTTGGAGCGCAAGTGCCCCTCGACCACCAAGGAACTACTGGACATCGCCACCAGTCACGCCTCTGGGGAGGATGCAGTCGGAGCTCTCTTCGAGCGCCCGACTGGAAAGGCCAAGAGGACGGACGCGGCTGGCGCCGCGAGTCCGTCTGCCCAGTCGGGGAAGAAGAAGAAGAAGAAGGGCAACCTCCTACGGCAGGAGGCATCCCCGTGGCGGCCGTCGAGCTCAAGCCCAAGCCGAAGGCCACCAACGAGGCGACGCCCGACCACTTCGAGAAGTTACTTGAGGGGCCATGCCCAAACCACCCGTTCCCCGTTAAGCATTTGTACAAGGATTGCGGCCTCATGCGCAAGTTCCTCGCCGGGACGCCCAAGAGGCACGACGCGAAGTAGTCCGACCCCAAGGGGGGAGAAGGCGACAGGGAGCCCGATGGTCCATGCCCCGAGACCAACGCCGTCCTTATGATCTTCAGTGGACTGGATTCTTGCCTGCCCAAGCGAAGGCAGAAGGTGGAGCGCCAGGAGGTGTACGCCGTAGAGCCGGCGGCACTGAAGTTCCTCAAGTGGTCGAACACCGTGGTCACCTTCGACCTCTCCGACCACCCCGACCGAGTCCATCGGTCGGGACGCTACCCACTTGTCGTCGACCCCATCGTCGCGTCGACGAGGCTCACCAAGGTGCTCATGGATGGGGGTAGCGGCCTCAACATCTTGTACGCCGAGACCCTCGACGCCATGGGAATCGACCGCAAGAGAGTCCGACCCACGGGGGCTCCATTCCACGGGATTGTCCCTGGAAAGAAGGTGGTGCCACTCGGGCAGATTGACCTGCCCGTCACCTTCGACGCGCCCGAGAATTTCCGCACCGAGACCCTCACCTTTGAGGTGGCGGATTTCTCGGGCGCGTATCATGCCGTTCTGGGTCGTCCGTGCTACGCGAAGTTCATGGCCGTCCCGAACTACACCTACCTCAAGCTCAAGATGCCGGGGCCCAAAGGAGTCATCACCGTCAGCACCTCCATACAGAGGGTGTATGAGGTCGACCTCGAGAACTGCAACCTCGCCACCGCGCTAGCCCACAAGGAGGAGCTGCCGACCATCAATCAGGTGGAGGGAAGTGACGCGCCGGACACGAAGAAGACGACAGGCTCCTTCGACCCCGACCACGACACCAAGCCGATCCCGCTCAACCCTTCCAACCCCAACAGCAAGGTGGTGCTGATTGGGGCCAAGCTCTCCGACAAATAGGAAAGCGCGCTCGCCGACTTCCTCCGTGCCAACCAGGACATCTTCGCGTGGAAGCCTTCCGACATGCCGGGCATTCCTAGGGAGGTCGCCGAGCACTCACTCTGCATCAAGCCGGGCTCTCGGCCCGTCAAGCAACATCTCCGCCGCTTCGACAAGGAAAAGCACAAGGCCATCGGTGAGGAAATAGCAAAACTCCTAGCAGCAGGTTTTATTAAGGAAGTGTATCACCCTGATTGGCTAGCTAATCCTGTACTTGTTCGTAAGAAGAACGGTAAATGGAGAATGTGTGTTGACTACATGAATCTCAATAAGGTGTGCCCAAAGGATCCATTTCCTTTGCCACGCATCGACCAAATAGTAGACTCGACAGCAGGGTGCGAAACCCTCTGTTTTCTCGATGCTTACTCGGGCTACCACCAAATCCCGATGAAAGAGTCGGACCAACTCGCGACGTCTTTCATAACTCCTTTCGATGCATACTGCTACGTCACCATGCCCTTCGGACTCAAAAACGCAGGGGCAACGTACCAGCGATGCATGACGAAATGCTTCGGAGACCTCATCGGCGAGGTCGTAGAGGCGTATGTGGACGACATCGTAGTCAAGTCCAAACACACCGACCAGCTAGTTTCCGACCTCGCCAAGGTCTTCGAAAGACTAAGGGCGAATGGAGTCAAACTGAACCCGGAGAAGTGCATCTTCGGCGTTCCCAAGGGCATGTTGCTCGGATTCTGCGTGTCCGAGCGAGGTATCGAGGCGAATCCCGACAAGATCGACGCCATCTTCAAGATGGGGCCAATCCAAAACGTCAAGGGAGTCCAGCGAGTCATGGGCTGCCTTGCGGCACTAAGTCGATTCATCTCGCGACTCGGCGAGCGAGGTTTACCTCTATATCGTCTCCTGAAAAAGTCCGACCACTTTGAATGGACGACGGAGGCTCAAGTGGCGTTGGATGATCTCAAATCCACGCTCACCAGCCCACCAATCCTGACCGCCCCGACCCCGGGGGAGACGCTCTTACTCTATATATCTGCTACGACGCAGGTGGTGAGCACGGCGCTGGTCGTGGAACGAAGTGAACCTGGGCACGTGCTCAAAGTTCAACGGCCTGTGTACTTCATCAGCGACGTCCTTTCCGACACCAAAACGCGTTGGATCCAGATCCAGAAGATAATCTACGCGGTCGTTATCACCAGGCGCAAGCTGCGTCATTACTTCGACGCCCACCACGTGGCCGTCGTGACCTCCTTTCCTCTGGGCGAAGTCCTCAGAAACAAGGAGTCGTCTAACAAGATTGCGAAATGGGCGATCGAGCTCGTGGGGCAAGACCTCGAGTTCGTCCCTCAGACAGCGATCAAGTCTCACGCACTCACGGAGTTCATCGCCGAGTGGACCGAGGTCCAGCTTCCGGCCGCTCCAGTCGAGCGGGAGTGCTGGAAGGTGTACTTCGATGGCTCCCTCACGAAAAAGGGAGCCAGGGAAGGATGGGTACTCGTCTCGCCACTCAAATTGCGAATGAGATACGCCGTCCGACTCAACTTCCCGGCCTCACATAACGTCGCCGAGTACGAGGCTCTGGTCAACGGTGTCAATGCCGCGATCGAGCTCGGCGTCAAGAGGGTGGAGGTCTTCGGGGATTCGCAGCTCGTCATGGATCAGGTCTGTAACGAGTCGAACTGCGTTAACCCGAAGATGGCCGCGTATTGCGCCGAGGTTCAACGTCTCGAGGAGAAGTTCGACGGCTTCGAGATTTCTCACTTGCCACGGTCGCAAAACGAGGCAGCCGACATTCTGGCCAAGCTGGCCTCGAATCGGGAGCCGGTCCTGTCCGGGATCTTTGCCAGCGACCTCAACAAACCCTCCATCAAGGAGGCGCCCGATCAACGAGAGGAGGTCGGAGTAGAGTCGGCCGACCCGAACCAGGGCTCGACCTCCGACCCACCTCGCGTCGAGTCGGACGACCGCGTGGTGTTCGTCATCACTTCGATCGACAAGGACGAGGGAGGTCGGGGACCCGAGCCCGACTCCCCGCCAAACGACTGGACGCGGCCATACCTCAATTGCTTGTTGAAGGATGAACTTCCCGCTGACTCGACCGAGGCCAAGCGAATTGCCCGTCGAGCCAAATCGTTCGTCGTCATGGGAGGCGGACTCTTCAAAAAGAGTCACTCCGGCGTCCTGCAGCGCTGCATACCGCTTGACCACGGGAGGCAGCTGCTGCGCGACATTCACGAGGGTCGTTGCGGTCACCACGCCGCCCCTCGCAGCCTAGTCGGCAACGCCTTCCGTCATGGTTTCTACTGGCCAACGGCGGTCGGTGACGCGGAGAAAATAGTGCGCGCCTGCGAATTGTGCCAGTACTATGCTCGACAGACTCACTTGCCGGCGCAGGCCCTGCAGACGATCCCCTTGACCTGGCCTTTTGCCGTCTGGGGGCTCGATCTCGTTGGCCCCTTGAAAAAAGCAACCGGAGGCTACACCCACCTGCTTGTGGTAATTGATAAGTTCTCAAAGTGGATCGAGGCTCGACCCCTCGCCACGATAAGATCGGCCCAAGCGGTGACCTTCTTCCGAGACATCGTCCATCGATTCGGGGTCCCCAACTTCATCATCACGGACAATGGATCGCAGTTCACCGGCCAAGAATTCTTGGAGTTCTGCGATGACCACAACATCAGGGTCGATTGGGCGGCCGTGGCAGACCCCCGAACGAACGGGCAGGTCGAACGTGCCAACGGCATGGTCCTGCAGGGACTTAAGCCCAGAATCTTCAACAAATTGAAAGACTACGCTGGCCGATGGGTGCAGGAGCTCCCCTCAGTGCTTTATAGTCTGCGAACGACCCCAAGCCGCGTAACCGGTCACACTCCTTTCTTCATGATCTACGGGGCCGAGGCGGTGTTGCCGACCGACCTCGAATATGAGGCTCCCAGAGTCCAAACTTTTAGGGAGGAGAACAATAAGCGGTTCCTCGAAGACGCACTTGACCAAATCGACGAGGATCGAGAAGTCGCGCTCCTGCACGCGACGAAGTACCAGCAAGCACTACGGCGATACCACAGACGGCGAGTCCGCGGGCGAGCTTTCAGTGTGGGCGACCTCGTCCTCCGACTCGTGCAGACGAACAAGGACCGCCACAAGTTGTCACCACCTTGGGAGGGACCCTTCATCGTCTCCGAAGTACTCCGACCCGGCACCTACAAGCTGATGGACTCGGAAGGCCAGCAGATCAAGAACGCGTGGAACATCGAGCAGCTACGTCGTTTTTACCCTTAACACTTTCCCTACTCTTTTTCTTTCCCTTACATGAAACAAGAATGCGCTTTTCCTTTCTTCTCACGCTGAGAGCAGCCGCTAGGTCCAACCCCCCACTCGGGGGCTCCACCCGGCGGGTGTGGTGGCAACACCACGTGAGTCCCAAGTACAGGACAGTGACACCCCAACGAGAACAACGCAATCTCGTTGGGGATCGAGTCCGACCCCCTGTACAAAGGATTCGCGCTCCGACCTCTCGATGCACGCGTTGTCGCTTTGAGATGACGAGTAACGGATTGCGGCCCCTTGTCCGACTGTCCGGTTCAAAGGCACCTAACACCCCAGCAGCTGAGGACGGCCTAAACCAGCAGTGTGGTTTCCGAACCAAAATCCTAACACTCGGAGTCAAAAAAGTAATAACTGTGGCGCGGATGAGGGATAAAACGAAAAACAACTTAAAAAACAACCTTCACAGGTTCTTAACGTTTACAGTCATTGTCTATTCTGAAATAAAAAAGACAAAAAGGCCCTCGGGGGCTCGACCGCGCTAACTAATCTCCGCCTTCTTCTTCCCCAGTCGGAGCGGCGCGGCGTGGAAGGAACTCATCCTTAAGCTCTTTCAGGAGACGCTCGGCGCTGGGTCGCACCTCCTCCTCGAGTGCCACCAGGGTCGCTGGAGAATTCCCCTCAGCGAAGCCTTCGCTCATACGCACCACCTCGGTTGCGGCGTCGAAGTGGGAGCGGAAGACCGTAAGGGTCGCACGAATGCCCGTTCCCATTGCCTCCTCCTCCAAGGCCCGCACGTGGTTCGGCAGGTCGAGCACCTGCTGCGCCGGCTCGCTAGCTTCGCCCGTCATCTTCATCCCAACCTGGGCGCACGAGGAAACAAGGTCGAGACAGAGCCGACTGAGTTGCTCCACCAAAGCCTGTGACTCCGACAGCTTCCCCTCGAGATCTAGACAAAAAGGAGATGGAGGTAAGAAACAAGCGAAAAACAACGAGAAGGGATGAGCGCAAGCCACTTACCAGTATTCTTGCTACGAAGCGCAATCGCCTCGTTGGCAAGGTCGGCAAGGGAAGCTTTGGCCTCCACCTTCCTCTTCCTCTCCAAGTCTGTTTGGGCCGCGGAAGCCTCCGACGACTGCCCGGCCGCCTCAGCCCGCTTCCGGGATGCCTCTGCCGACGATTCGGCGTCGTCGGCACGCTTGCGCAGCGCGACCACCTCCTTACGGAGATCAGCGATCACCGCTTCCGCCTCGCTGGCTTGCCGAGCGGCAGCGCTAAGGTCGGAAGCCTGCTTATCCAATTGCTCCTTCTGCAGGCGGAGCTGGTCCGACTTGAGTTTGCTGTTCATCAACACAGCCTGCGTCCAGACATAACGCGCCAAGTCAACCACGATCAAACAAAGACAGAGAGAAAAAAAAAAAGAGGAAGAGGCTCGAGGAGGAAATGGCCAGACCTCGAAGGGAGTCCGCAGCGCGTCCATCGCGTGAAGGGCCGACCCCATAGCATCATACTCGCCCTCCGCCTGCACCCACAACTCCCGGATCCCGGAGTCGGCCGCCGAGAACGAGACGCCCGCGGAGTCGACCGTGAAGTCAGGACCCCACCCGGACGACACCAAGGCACTCGCCGGCTCCTGGGGCCGAGGCCATTGAGAAGCCCCTCCTTGAGCTCCGGGTCCGATAGAGCATCGCGCCGTCACCACGACGACCTGGGTCGAGGCCCTCTCTGGCGAAGACCGTGCTTCGGTCTCAGTATGACCAGCACGCCTGTTGGCGGCGAATATGTGCATAATTAATTTTCCATTAATTCCGCAAGCGCACGGAACACCATTGTAGCATTTCAATTTGGAGTATCCCAGGGTTATCGTATTTATATTTTCCTCAGGGAAGTAGAGCGATAGGAAGTTGAAAATGTAACAAATTAGATACTATTATGTGAAATAACAATACCTTACTTATGACGGGGGTAAAAGGGGTACATGATATATGGGTGGCACTCACCATATAATCCAAGGAAATAAAAGAGATAGTAGAAGTTACATTGGAAGAACAACGAGATAGAGTCAAAGATTCCTATATGTTAATCTTACATCTATTTACTTCGAGCAATTAATTCTACAAGGTTATATACTATAGCTAAGGTTATGCACACTCAAGTCATGTTGTTTCGGAGCACGGCCATCGTGCCAGGGTTGGTACTGAACCCCAATATTGCATGTTCCCCCTGGGATCTAACCGCTATTGAGAACCCGGTTAGTTTGCCTTTGAACGTGGCGGATTGTAAAGCTTCACCCACGTCTGTCACACGTGGGGCTACCGTCCTCCGTAAAGATAGACGCCAATCGTGCATAGGTATAGCTCTAAGCACCGCGCTTACAACTATCTTAGAGGAACTACTCTTGATCGAGAGAATAGTCCTATCTAAGAATGTAGCATAGCTTTCACTAAGCGCAAACTCTATTTCGGCAAAGCACTCACTCATACTACTTAGACACAATCACGAAACCCACAACAAGACTATTATGAGCACTAGCTTAACTAAGTAAATAAACTTAAATAGAAAAGAATTACTAAAAGAAATAAATAAAGAATAAACTAAATAATTATGGAAATAATTATATAAATACTAAAAGAGTAATTCTACAAGAGTTAAGATACAAGAACAATACCGATACTCCGAGAAGACTTCCGGAACCTCGAGAAGAGCTCTCACTCTACTCTACTCTACTCTAACTCCCAAATAATAACTCTACTTCTACAAATAAGTAATGGATCTCTTGGATCAGTGAGGTGCGAGTTGTTCCTGCGGACACCAGGGGTATTTATAGGGTCCTTAGGACAGGAAGCATCTTATAGCGCGAGGTGGAGTGGCGGGGCCGCCAAGGCAGGCCGGCCGGCCTACCAGGGGGGCCGGCTGGCCGTCCCTTGTGTCGGTTCCGCACCGCCTCTTGCGTGGACGTCCCTGATTGCCTCCTGAAGTCGGTCCGTAGGTCGGTGGCTTCGTGGGGGCGGCAGAACTGGAGTAAGGGCCAAGTTGAGGCCCAAACAGCCTACCAGACGGTATGTCGGTGGAATTCTGCTGAACAGGCTTTGGTTCGTGACGTCTCAGCCCATTTACAGCCTGCTGGAGGAAGGCCGAGGCCTTTGGCCGCCAAGGGGGGCCGGCCGGCCTATGGTGGGGCCGGCCGGCCTGACATTCTTCGTGTGAGGGTCAGTTTCCTCCATTATTCACTCCTGCATCCAAAATTCACCAAAACTCGTGGAAGTATGTTAATTCCTAACTACTATGCACAGAATCTTGGTGGTTACCTTTTTATTTACCGATATGTTGACGGTAAATTCATGATTTTTGCACTGTCAACAACGCCCAGCAGCAGCATCAGCGTCCCTCGTCGGCGAGGCAACGGGCGGGTCGGAAGACCGGGCGCCATCATCGCCCGACGCGACACTGCCGTCCGAGCCCCCCGCGGACGACGAGGGTCCCTTCACGACAGCATCACGACCCCCCAACTCGCGCGCCTGGACGCGAAGCGTCTTTGCAGGCATGAAGGGAGGGAGGCCCCGACCCCCCAAACGCCTGCACATACGGATTAATCTTGTCAGTAACACACGAATCAAAAAACACCGAAACAATGCGGAAGAGCTCTTACCTAGCCTTGGTGCCGATGCGTAAATAACGCTCCTCCACCGAGGACGCGCTGGACGGACGGTCTCGCTTACGGCCAGACAGGGACTCCTCACCGCGGACTTCCGTCCGTGGAACAGTGTCCGGCTCCGGTCCCGTCACAACTTCGACGGGTGATGACTTCGGGGCCTACGTCGCCACGTCGAAGATCGGCGTCGCCACGCTCGCTCGTGGCGATGCGTCATGCGTCCCCGTGGCGCCGACATCACCGGTCCCAACCATCGGGGCGACGTCGCCCACCGCAGGCGACGCGTGCGCACGAGTCGCCTGACTCGAGTGCGACGAACCCTCGCCCGATCTGTCCTGGAGAAGAGCCTTCTCCATTTCGTACCATTCCTCCTCGGTACGTGGGCCCTGCACCTCTGAATCGTCTCCTCCGCCTCCACTCAACCCGGGGCGGATGTGGGTCGTGAAGAAATCATCATCCTGACTCTTAGAGTCATCTTCGCCTTCACCGCCCGACCCCGAGCCATTCTCCGACTCCGACTCAGAGTCATTCTAGGACCCACCTTGCGCCCCCTGCTTTCGCCTGGCAGTCTTCTTTAGCCGTCGCGCCTTCTTCTTGGCCTCCTTGGCCTCCTTCTTCAGCCGCTGCTGCTCATTTGCCTCGCGATTTAGGGCCCGCTGCGCGGCGTCCTCGGGAAGTCCTTTCGGCCGAGATTTCCAGCCGACGAGCTCGGGCTGAAAAAAGAACCAAGAGGATCATCAGTCAAAGAAGAACTAGGAACGGTACAAAACAAGGAGAAGAAGACCAAAACTAACATGTCTGACTCAGCCATCGTCGGGGATGGCGGGAGGATGACTGGGGATGGGGTACACAAAGTTCTCTCCCTCGAAGGTGAGATTCGCCTTGCCGCACACCTCGGACAACCGTGACCCGATCTCCGAATTGGAGATCTCTCCGCCCACCTCCATCACAGTGCCCGACAGATCTTGCCCCGAAGTCATTTGCCACAACCGGAGTTTCCGCTCCATGATGGGCAGCACTCGACGCTTGTGGCAAAGGGCAAGACACCCGATGGCCGTGACACCCCTTTTGCGCAATCCCGTCACGGCGTCGATGAGCGACTCGTACTTGCTCCTCCCCTTGTCGCCGATGCCGTAGTACCAAACCGCAGGCTTCGTCTCGATGTAACACCCGGTGAACTCGGGAAGCGGCGCCGAGGGGTCGTTCCGAAGATAGAACCACTCAGCGTGCCATCCCGAGTTGAAAGAGACCTTGGAGATCTCGATGTACTCCTGCGACCTTTCCTTCTTGCGAACCCGGATGCTCGCGCACCCCATGGGCGGGTGAACGGGCGCTTCGGCTTTCCCCCCAAAGTGGTGAAAGACATGAAAGAAATGGAGGAAAAAATCGAAATGGGGATCGATCTCCAGGTATCTGTGACATCTTGGCCCAAGGCTTAATAGGATTGATAGAATATTCATATCAACAAGTTGCAACTTCTTTTCCGGAAGCTCATCTCGAAAGAACTCCAAGGTTAAGCGTGCTTGGCCTGGAGCGATGGGTGACCGACCGGGAAATCCTTGCCCGGTGCGCACGAGTGAGGACAAAGTGCGCAGAAAAGACGTGTGTTGGCCTGTGGGGTCAGTCTTGATTCCTAGAGAGCTGCCAGGTGGTAGGCGGCCCCGGCCTCGGGGAGGCGGGACGCTACAGTGGTATCAGAGCCGACCCTCGCGGTTTCACGGGCGCGTGTGGGCGTAGTTGCGCAGGCATGGTGCGCATGGCTGGTGTGGGTCCAGAGTGGTCACACAGCATGGCACATGCACTGGCACTGGACACACGGACGTGGCCAAGAGGGGACGTTCCTGGATTGGGGTTGATCGACGAGGACATCGATCTTCTAAGGGGGTGAGTATGTGACATCTTGGCCCAAGGCTTAATAGGATTGATAGAATACTCATATCAACAAGTTGCAACTTCTTTTCCGGAAGCTCATCTCGAAAGAACTCCAAGGTTAAGCGTGCTTAGCCTGGAGCGATGGGTGACCGACCGGGAAGTCCTTCCCAGGTGCGCACGAGTGAGGACAAAGTGCGCAGAAAAGACGTGTGTTGGCCTGTGGGGTCAGTCTTGATTCCTAGAGAGCTGCCAGGTGGTAGGCGGCCCCGGCCTCGGGGAGGCGGGACGCTACAGTATCCCTCGCACATCGCGATGAAGGTAGCGATGTGACAAAGCGATGTGGGGTTCAAATGGTGCAACTCAATCTTGAAGTGATTGAGAAGCCCCCGGAGAAACCAATGTGGAGGCATCCTCAACCCGCGCTTGTGGAAGGAGACGAACGAGACCAGGTACCCTGGAGGAGGGTTCGGATCGGACGCGCCCGTCGGCACAATCCATTCCTGCGCCTCGGTGCAGCGCACAAGGAGGCCGCCCACTACCAGCTTCTCCAAATCCTCCTCCGTCGCTGACGAGACGGACCACGTATCAAACACCATGGCGAACAGGCCCGGATTCCGCGAACAACGGGGCGGGGCACGGAAGATGACGGCGAAGCGCGGCGCAGAAGGAGCGCGGCGAATCGCGGTGGAGCAGAAAGCAATCTGCGAGAGATTTACGGCGGATTGCGGTGGATTGGAATGGAAGGTGCAACTGTAGCGCGAGGAATGGGGGAAAATGGTGAGTGCGGGAAGGTGCAAAGCGAGGTACGGCCGTTCTCATTTATAGCCCCTGAACCGCCGCGACGTCCCACGACCCGTCGCGTCCTTTCAAACTCCCGCCTCGGGCGCCGTGTCTGTTGCTCTCTCTCTCTCTCTCTCTCTCTCTCTCTCTCTCTCTCTCTCTCTCTCTCTTCTACCTTCTCGCAGAAGCCAGGGCAACCCACGCACCGCCGAATCGGCACCCCAAGATCCGCGCCCATCAAACAGCCATGGAGACATCCCTCCGACTCCACAGAGCGTAGCGGGCCTAACTGGTCAGGAAAGCCAGATACGGCCCACAGGTAAAGTTGGCAACGGGCTGAAAACGCCCCGACGGCCCATTTCCAGCCAAAGAGTGCGAAGACTAGCTCTCCAATAGGGTTCGACAGTCGCTCTGGGCAACACTAGAGTGAGGGGCGACCAAAGAGGGGTCCTAGCGGCCAGTACCCAGACGCGCGGAGCGTCACGGGCCTCTGACGGTTGCGTCCGAGTCCTGATGGAGAGTCGGACCAAGGTTTTCCCATCGAGGGCAGGCTACGAAGTCCCCGAGACCGATCGAAAGGACTCGGGAACTGGTTGGACTGACCCCACGGATCATATAAAGTCGACCCATGCTGGTCTCAATTGGATCCCCGCTAAGGGCAAGCCAGGGCTTCACTCGAACTCACCCGCTAGCAACTCGACCGGGCACCCGCCGTCGAACCATCGAGGAACGGACGGGACGGCTCAGTACCCCTATCACAACGCAGTGATACGCGGGGGAAGATGAACAAAAGATGAAATGGCCCTCTGCTAGATCCCGTAACGAACGGGGACTCGGGGGCTCGCATTCGCAAGTCGGGCCAACAGCGTGGCCTCGGATAGTGAAGAGGGAACCTTTCTTATTTCACAAAACACACAAACGACCCCCCAAACACCTAATAGTGATCGAGGGGGAAGGATCCTCTTTACAAAATACAAATGAATTTACCCTTCGGAGCACGCGCCACGGAAACCATCACCAGCTCGCGGAAGTCGAAGAGCTGGTCCCTTCCGCGGCTCACAAACGGCCCGCCGTCCCAAGGACGGAGCCGACCCCGCGAAAGTTGCCTCGGGTGCGATTCCCGATCCGGCCCTCGTTCTTCCACAATATGGAGGAACAAGGGCTCGGGTTGCACAGGACTCGACCTCGAGGGTGACCGGAGCGGGCGCCGTCGCTCCTAGCAGCCTCGGGTGCGACTCCAGGTCCGGCCTACCTCACCCCTCATGAGGATAGGACTGGCCAGGAAAGGTTTGCCTCGACGACGAGCAACCCCCTCGCCGCCCGTATCACCCGAGGCATCGCCCACGGCTTCGGGAGATATGCGGCACGAGGGCTCGACCCCGAGGAACAGCATCACAGGAGGGATAGCGTCGAACAGGGCAGGCGCCCCATGAAGGGCCGAAAGAGGGCAAACCACGCCTCCATCCGAAATGGAGGTCGTGGGGCGAGCCATTGACGAGAGAGCGCGCTCTCCAAAGCAACTCGCCCGAAGCATGCACCGCAGACTCACCACTCGGCCATCAGCCATGGCGAGGCACGGTGAGAGCAAGCGGGGGAAGCCACTCCATTTATGGAAAAGCTACGAGGATGGCCGGGAATGAAGAGAGCGTAAAAAGGCGTGAAAGCTTGGAACGAGGATCATGAGCTGCGAAAGCCTGTCAAGATTCCCGGACCCTAGCAGGCCCTCCTAAAAGAAGACAAACGCGCGAAGCCTCATGCAGCGAACAGAACCCTCGTGACCAATCCCTCGTCGAGACATTGACGCGTTTGCCCGGACGGACACAAGTGAAAAAAGCCCGACTCAAAGCCTAAATGCGAGTAAACCACCCCATCCAGGCTCGGGGGCTACACCCGGCGGGTGCGCTCGCGCGCACCCGCCGGATATCAACTCGACAGCCGGGCCGAAGGCGGAAATCGTCGGAGGCAAGGGGGAGCCCCGCGCACAACGCCAAAGCGTTCCGCGCAGGACTCGGGGGCTACTGTCGGGTACCCAAAACCAGGTACCCGCGATTACCCACATAAACCCGCAATTATGCCCAAATGACTATGGACTAGGCCAGAGGCAATGACAGTCTCCAAAGGCACCAAGGTCAAAGCCAGCCCACGATGCGTGACACGGTCCGCAACTGGAGAGGCCGCACGGACAAAGGAAGGCCCAACTCCTCGACCCACCTCCCAACCCCCGGGGGTCGGAGGAAATCTCCGCCTCGGCCGACCCCGGGCTCCCGACCCCGGCCTCCGACCAAAGGGGGTCGGACTACCGAAGTCGGAGACTGGCCGGTGGAGCACATTAAATGGCCACAAGTGGGCGTCCTTCGGCACTGTCCGAAGACGTGAACCGCAAGCCCCGCACGTCTCGCAGGGACGGTTGACAGCGGTCAAGCCGCCTCGCCGCGCGGTAACAGTGCGGGCCGTAAATAAACAAGGTCGCACAGTGCTCAAACAGGACCCGGACATCCCCGCCGCAGTTGAGCTGTAGCAGCCGTCGCCGCCCGCGCCCGAAGGAGACGGCGTCGAGGACGAACGCGTCGAGGACGGACGCGCCCTTCCCTACGAGGCCCCCCACCTACATCGAGCTAGTTTTACCAGTTCCCTTTCTTTCTTTTTCTTCTTTCGTCCATCCATGTACAATCAACTTTCCCTTGACAGATAAAAGGGAAAGCTTGACTCGCGGCTAGGGGACCGCATTCTCACTTTCTCATTCGCACACACACTTGCTTCGGCCTTGCGACGCACGCAAGAACGAACTCCACGAACACTTAGAGACTTGGGAGCTTCTCCCTCTCTCGACGTATAACTCACTGGACGTAGGGCTTCGATCGCCCGAACTAGTATAATCTCTTGTGTCTTCCTCGTTCCCCTCAACCAACCGTAGCGCGTAGTCTAAATTCACTCGTCGGCCAGATTTCTCAACGCCGACACCAGCACGCCGCACGCCAGCACCACCGCACGCCGCCGCCGCCTCCACGCCGCTCCCGCCGCAGCAGCTGCCCTTGCACGTGGGCGGACTGGGGCCTCTGCCACCGCTGCCTGCGAGAGAGAGATGAGGGAGAGAGATAGATATGCGAGAGAGAGAGAGATGAGGGAGAGATGAGCGAGAGGTGGAAGAGGGACCAGATCCGGGTGGATTCATTTGGACCAATGGGAGGCCAGGATTTGGAAACAACGGATCGCTGACATGGCATTTGTGTGTTCTTTTTATCGTTTATGCGTTTATTTGAGGTATTAAACGATCTCAAATACAAAAGTTGTCAACTACAAAGTTTTAGATTTCGTTGAGGTCTACACATTTCATTTTAGTGATTTCTCGATCCGAAGTCGTTTTATGAAATTTGAATTTGAAATTTGAGAAATTCAAACTTCAGTTGTACTTTTCGTTAGCAAGATTAATTTAAATTAAAAATTGTATCTTTGCTAGATGTAGATTTTGTGAACATCTTTGCTACACTTTGTTCAAATCCAAAAATGATCCAAATAAGAGTTGTTTAGGTTGATAAGTTATACAACTTTGTAGTCCAACAATTTTTATTTTGAATTTGTTTAGGGCATCAAAATAGTATGCACATATTTATCATAGTCATATAAATTTGAATTCGTTTAGGGCTTCAAATATTTTGGCCAGTAAATATGCAAACATATATGCTTAGTTGAAAAAGCATGATTTTAAAAGAAAATAGAAAAAAGAATCATAAAATTTGGATCATGTTTAAAATTACAACATAGAATTTTGTGGTATAATAAAAGAAAATAGAAAGAAACCATAAATGGGCCCTCTTATTAGGGTTCGCCACCGGGATGGGCTCCTCCTGGGCCGCTGAGATGGGCCGAGCCATCCCGAGTAACGGCGGGGGTGGAAAACAAGTCCACTCTCCATCACTGACATGTGGTCCCGCGCATGGGCTGGGACCACATGTCAGTGAAAGTGGCTAGCCCAGCAGCCGTTGAGGGAGCGCTCGCATTTAAAGCGGCGGATGAAACCGTAGTCCGCCGCAACTATTTATAGCGGCGGACAGCAATTCATCCGCCGCTACAGCTCCGGCGCCGCTATAGAATGGCGCCGCTAAAAACCTAGATGGCGCGTGACCGCCACTCCCGCGAACACCGCCGCCGCGAGCGCGCCCTCCGCCGTCGCCACCGCCGTCGCCGTCTCCGTCCCTGTCCGCCGTCACCTTGGTCGCCATGGTCCGACCACGCGGACTCCGTCGACTCCTCGTGGTCGCCATGACAGGCGCCTCGGCCATGGAGGCCATGGCGTCCAGAGCCGGAGGCGCCCGTGGCCCCATGGGCCCCATGGCCACCGGAGCCGGAGCCGGAGGAGGAGGGCTCCCCATGGGCCCCATGGCCACCGGAGCCGGAGCCGGAGGCTACTGGCTCCCCATGGGCCCCATGGCCACCGGAGGTGCAGCAGGAGGAGGAGGCGGTCGCGGAGCCGGAGCCGGAGCCTGAGGAGGAGGCAGTCGCGGAGCCGGAATCGGAGGTGGAGGCGGCTGAGCAGGAGCCGCCAATGGAGGTCGAGATGGAGGCGGCGCCGGAGCCGGAGGAGGCGGGCTGGTGGGTCCTTTTGCCGCCGGAGGTGTAGCCGGCCCCGTGGGCTCCTTGGCCGCCGGAGGTGCCGGCGGCGCCTTCCCCATGGCGTCCTTGGACGCCGGAGCCGGAGGCAGTGGCGCCGGCATAGTGGAAGAGCCGGAGGCGGTGGCACCGGCGTAGTGGAGGCGTCCCCGGCCGTGGTTTATTTTGTTAATGTAAATATAGTTATTAGGCCGTCTTAATCGCGGTTATTCACGATAAGAAAGTTATATGTCGTCTTAATCGTATTTTATCGCCAGAAATATGTATATAAGTATTTTCAATGAATGTTTAGCGTTTTTAATTATTAATTATCGTTCAACTTAACCGGAGAGGGTTAAGGGAAGAAAAGCGGCGGCGAGAAAATCCAACCGCCGCTAAACATGTTTTTTAGGGGCGGCTCAAAGCAAAACCGCCGCTACAATACCGAAGTTTTGTAGCGGCGGTTTTCTTTATGTCAGGCTGCCGCTTTTAATTTTTTATAGCGGCGGCCGTATCGAACAGTGCCACATGGTCCACTATAGCGGCGGACCGCATGTCAAACCGCCGCTACGGATTTTGCTAGTCCGTCGCTATAGTGGACTTGTGTTGTTGTGGTTTAAGACCGGCGTTGATCGGTAGTACTACCTGATAGCTGATCAGTATGCTCACTGGAGTGCTGTTTTGAGCAGACCTGGATGGTAAAACGAGCAGAAGTTCTCAAGGAAGAAGTTTTTTTTTGAAAGATCTAAAGGAAGAAGTTAGAAGCAGTATAAGATCAAGCTCATCTACTTTTAGCCTTCATCAGAGGCTGCACCTCGTAGATACATTACAGCGTCGATGCTTGGACTACCTCTTCGAAGAAGAGATTAATGTTGTGTTAGCTGAAGTTAACAACGCTGCCTACGTCAGTGACTGTGATCTTCACACAGTAGCGCTCTGGTTTTATCTACTCTGAAAACATGGCTACAGGGTTTCACCAGGTAAGGCAGATCTAATTACAAAATATGGACAAAACATATGCAATGCTTATGTTGTATAGGACGTTATTACTGAGATAGGGGAACTATAAGAAAGTCATCGGAAATCGATAGAATATGTTCCAGTGGTACTGTCTAGCGACGGTATTTCTTTCTGCAATATGCATCCTGAAGGTAGCCTCAGTATTAATCTTTATGCTAATTTCATGGATGATATTTGACCAGTTTGATGTGATAATCCAGATGTCTTTCTGAGGTTTAAAGATGAAGAGGGAAGGTTTTTAGGGCACAGGCCAATGGATCTACTGAACCTTTATAATGCTGCGAGCCCCAGGACCCATGGAGAGAGAATACTTGACGAGGCTGCATTGTTCGCCAGAAAATGTCTAGAGACAACATTACCACATATGAAAGGATCATTAGCACGTGAAATAAAATGTACACTTGAGATTCCACTCCCTCGAAGAGTTAGCATTTACGAGTCAAAGTATCAGATATCCAGATGCGAGGAAGAGGCTGTTGTGGATGAAGCGGTAATACAACTTGCAAAGTTGAACTCGAACATTATGCAACTCCATTATCAGCAGAGCTGAAAATTATTACAAGGTGAAGTACTCTTTGCAATTTGAAATCATATTCCAAATTAATGAACCTTTCAGGAATTAATTGAGTCCGGTGTTGATTAACATTCAGGAGCCAAATATAGTTACATGATTTCAATATGTGTCGTTACTTTATATCTTTCTTGAATTTTTCACATTGGATTTCAAAACACCTCTCATAAGATTGGAAGTTTCATAAATGTTATAGATGGTGGAAGGATCTAAATATTGAGTCAAAGCTCCCATTCGCTCGAGATAGAATTGTGGAATGCTATTTTTGGATGCTAGGAGTGTACTTTGAACCATGTTATTCACGAGGCCGTATAATTTTGACAATGGTGATTGCCATCGTGGGCGTTTTTTATGATATCTATGATTCCTACGGAACAGCAGAAGACTGTGAGTTATTTACCAAATGCATTGAGAGGTTTGATTGACTGTCCTTGACAAATATTCTTAATTACTCTCAATTTGTTTGAAGTAAACAAACTGTTTCTTTTTTTTGTGTATATATGTGTCACATTTAACATTTTTATATTCCTTGAAAAAGGTTTTGAGTTTGGTGTCGAAATTTCGGGTGCATCCGTGGATGACAATATTTTCAGGATTTTTGAGAACCCTTGACTATGTTTTTGACGGAGTTTTCAAGTTTCCAACTTTTGTCCGATTTTCACTGGACGCACCTACTAATGTTTGCAGAGAGCTCAATTCTTATATCTTTTCTACATACGACTGGATGTTAATGCAATTTTTTAAAAAAAATAGCAAAATTTAAATCCAATTTTTTATTGATGAAAAATTGGACGTTGATTTTAGTCAACATAATTCTGTACTTGGAAAATATTTTGATTCCCAATGAGACGACATGACGTACTAATTGCTCACTAATTATTAGCAGGCTGGCTATTATTAATAAACTGAAATATCTCTTAGTAAAATTAGAATTAATATGAAATCCGTGTGATTACTTACCATATATATGCGTTCACTCTACATTATTTGTCCAGCTGGGATCCAAAGGCACCTAACGATTTACCAGAGTGCATGCAATTTGCGATCAGAAATTTTTTTTTATGCCTATCAAACCATGGAAAATAAACTGGCTCACGAGGAGAGATACCGCATGTCCTATCTCAGAAGCTTTGTAAGTTATTCTTCTCGTTTGTGTATTCTTTTTCCATCTCAAGAAAAAATAATATCATTTTGTATGTATGTATGTATGTATGTATGTATGTATGTATGTATGTATGTATGTATGTATGTATGTATGTATGTATGTATGTATGTATGTATGTATGTATGTATGTATGTATGTATGTATTATGGTTAATTTGTACGTCAGCACAGACATGTTTATGAGCAGATCATGTTTTTCATTTGTATACGCAATTTTCTCCTGATACATAGTGTCTTCAATTACAGATAGTAGATTTCGTTAGAGGTCTTAATGCAGAGGTCAAAATGCGGGATGATGGCTATGTTCCAAAGTCACTTGAAGAGCACCTACCGGTTTCCTTAAGGACCAATGCATCTCACCTTCTGTTGTGTGCTTCCGTAGTGGGAATGGGCGATATTGCAACAAAGGATTCATTTGATTGGGTTTCTAGCATGCCTAAAATGTTACAAGCACTTTGCATAATTCTAAGACTATTAGATGGTCTCCAGTCATTCGAGGTACTATTCTCATTCCTTGGCTAACTTTGAAGTAAAAAAAATAATTACCACTTCAGTTATGATCAGGATTTTTGTTTCCAATTAAACATAAAGCTTAGCTATGCCACTTGGTACTGTTAACTGAAATTCGAGTGCATATTGTATCTTCATTGGCCAATAGTTTGCATATACAATTAACAGTAATTGTTCATGCAGCGAGAGCAAATGACGCCTCATGTTGCTTCGACAATTGACAGCTACATGAAAGAGCACAATATCTCGATTGAATTGGCTCGTGAGAAGATACATGAACTAAAAGAGGAGACGTGGAAAGATTTCAATGCTGAGTGGTTGAATCCTGAAAATTCTCAGCCAAAGGAGATAGTGAATAGAATATTCAATCTAACAAGAACAATGGAGTTCTTCTACAACAAAGATGACAATTTCACAAACTGCCATAACATCACGGGTACCATCTGCTCGTTGTTCGTGGAGCCTATTACAATTCTCTAATACAAGTAAACAACGAACACAAATGTATTGTGATATGAAGGATGAGATCATCATATCCACCTGCACCATGTTCTTATCTAGAGTAACTAATAGGGTGGCCAGGGTAATTGTACGTCTACTATATATCAACAATTTAATAAATATTCTATTATATTGAATGTCTCATTAACCTATACTTGTCTTTCTATCATTATTTTTCTACACTACTATTTTTATTGATTATTTTCATAAAGGCAATAGATAACTTGTAAAATTATATGTAAAGAGTAAAAAAAATGATTAAACTTTAAACAAATGAAGAAAAAAACGAAAGCATTTTTACAGATGCATAATCAGTACATCTGCCTCTTTTACAGATAGGCCCTTTAAGAAAGTAGAAATTACATTGAGGCCATTTAATCTAGGGGAAAGGATTTCAAAGAAAATAAAAATTACATCAGGACCTTTCCCATAGTAGCACCACCAACACCAGCAATGAACTTCAGATCGCTGCGAGAGCTCCACCCGAGATGAGGTCGGGACCTGCATGGACGACAGGCGGAGGGAGCAAGAAAGCCTCCAATGCTCGTTAAGAGCGAGGTTGAAGGGAGCTTTCGCGAGGGATCAACCGGAGATCTACCTGGCTTTGCCATAAACCACCACGGAGATCGATTTGGATGGTCCTCAACCATGGCAGAACACAAACTTGATCTTTCAGGAGGCAACACCATGTCCAGCGAAACAGAGAAGAAGGGAGAGAGGACACCCTCCGGGAAGGAAGCCGCCGGGGACAACAAGGCCATCACGGCAACACCACTAGGGAAACATACGGAGCACTCGAAGCCGACGCCGGAGAGGACAAGTCGCAGCCAGACGATGGCGACGACGGCAGTCGGAGAGAAGCTCAAAACTACAGCTAAACTACAAGATACTACTTCACTAATGTACAAAGAGGGTCCCTCACCCAATCCATCGCCGGCAGCAAGCTAGAGGAGGAGGGGAGGGGCCGGATCTGGCCGGTGACAGGGAAAGCTTGGTGTGTTTTACTGTTGGGACTTGGGAGGAAGAAGGCTCGGGAGAGAGAGGGCTCTGTTCTACTGATCTCATTTTAGAGCATAGGTGCATTTTGCAATGGATTGGGACCCACAGGCTATATTGTAGTACCGGAGTTTTCTAGGCCTTGGAACCTTCAGCATTGCAAGCATCAATAATGTTTGTCTTTTTTAATTATTTAGAACATGAATTATAGCAGAGGTACTTTCCTCATGTTTTTCCTGGTTGTAATAATTGGTGACCTATTTTACATGCCACCGATAAAAAGAAAGAGTATGAGCGAGATATACTTTATGTTGGCTAAAATTAAATCAAAAATACAAATACCTTTTAGTGCTTCCTCCTTCTGTCCTAATTGACAATACAAATCCCTCCACAAAAAAGACAATACAAATGTCCGGAAAAAGAAATGAAAGGCCAATCCATAGCAGCTGAAATAACCATCCCGTTAATGGACCATTATCAAAACGGGTGTGCGGCGGAGCGCACCTTACTTTTGATTAGGTTCAGGTCAATCGGCCTGGAATCCAAAATTTTCTGGGCCATTTCAGTAGTGACGCCACACTAGGCCCGCTGGACCCATATGCTCGTTGTCAATTGAAGACTGGACTTTGTAATTTGGGCCGGGCTTAGGAAAGTGAAGGCTTGCTTGGGATAATTCGTTGCTACGACGAGCACGAAAATGGGGCAGAACCTATACGAGGGCGTTCGACGGGAATCGATGTTTAGGACACTGTTTGAGATTCGTGCTTTACAGATGAACGTTTGCGATTCGCGTGGGAGGAAAGAGGAAGCGCCAGATGCTGCCACATGTTGAATGCTCGTTGGGGCGGGTGGGGAGTGGGAGAAAAGAAAACGTTTTTAAAACTTTAAATGCATTTTTCTCTTAAACCGTAAGTCCGTTTTCGAATCCGTTTGAACCTACGTGTTCGTTACAATTAATTCTTAAAAATGAGATCCAATATGAATATTTTTAATTTTTTAAATTTCAAAATTTTTGTCAACATTTTGAATGTACTGCGTCAACATTTTGTTTGTACCATGACAACATTTTTTTTGTTAATGGTCAACATTTTTCAAAAAATGTTGATTTCATTTGAAAAAGGTTGAAATAGTATTACAGAAATGTTGATTTTTTTGTTTCGAAATGTTAATCTCTTGAGTTGGGTTGGGCTGCTTAAATTTGGTGGGCTATTGGGCCGATCTATCATATGTTAAACATAGGACGTCCTATGTATAGGAAGCCCCCGAAAATGGCACAAATTTGAGACCATCCTTTGTCTCCCTCAATTTGGTTGGAAGCAACTAAAGATATTCTTCTCAAAAAAAAAAAACTAAAGATATCAAGTGAGATGACATCGTACATGGTGCACTGTAGAATATGTATGGCACGTGGTGCCATTTATAAATGCTCTTTGTGCAAGTTACACGGTGCAACAGATTACACCAACGCCAATATATGAGAGTATATATACAGTTGTTTAAGAATCCTTCGTAAAATTGGTTTCCACAATCAAGTGACACCACGGCCTGACATATATTTGTTTGGCCTAGACCTTTTGAGTTTTTTTTTTTCTGAAATAGATATGCTTTTCTTTTTCTTTTCTTTTTTTGCGAATTAATAGATATGCTTTTCTTGCTTTTTGACTTTGGTTGTTGGGATTTTGTTATTGGTGTTTCTAATATTTTTTTAGCTTCTCATTACAACAAAAGCTAGAAAAGGAGCCCTCAACGAGCTTTCCTTCTTTTAGTTCATTACATAGAAAACTATTTTTTTTTCAGTTTTCAGAATCATGTTTGTCGAGCTTCTGACTTTTCAACTCGAAAAGTCAGCAAAACAAAAACAGGCATGACCTTAGAAATCTAAACCCTTAAAGAACTAGTTTGCAGGAAAATATATTTGACCTGCCAGATTCTACCCCGACTGTATATCCACCGTTGATCTAAAGGTCATCTTTAATATCTACCATCCGATCCTGCCATGCTGGGCCCGGACCCACGAAATGAGGACACGGGAGGTGGACAAAGTGTCATCGCCAGTTCATTTGCGATGACAATCCCGAGTTTTTTCTTACTTGAGTTTTCCTACCCGTAATTCAAATCCCACTTCCTATTCTTACGTGAGTTTTCCTGCTGAGTTATTTCTTACGTGAGTTTTCCTGCCATAATTGCCATAATTCCATCCCGTGTCATCATTGCCATATAATTCCAAATCCCACCTCCTATTACTTTCCCTTTATACGTCTAATTTGAATAAATGCCATAATTCCATCCCGGGCAGATTAGGAAGTTTCCTTCGCGACACAGGAAACCTTTGAAACTTTTCGAGTCGTCGAGGACCCGAGCTGGTGTGGAGCACGTCGGCGACGGGGACGTCGCCTTGGGCGCCGTACATGCCCAGCTTGTAGTCCGCCTGCAGGGTGCGGTCGATCAGGATCTTCAGGACGAGCCCAGGTGAAGAACACGATCAGTGGGGGTTGGCCGCGTCTTTGAGTCGTGGGTGATCCTCTTTTTCTTGGGATCACGGTGAGATTTGCGGCCTTTCAGTCGATCTTCCGTCGGTTTGATCTGCTAAATTCAGTTGTTTTATTCGGTCGCTGTTAGGATCCTATTCGTCTTCGCTAATGCAGTAGCTCTTGATTGGTTTCAGGTTTTGCCGGATGCACTACAGTAACGTTCAAGCAGTTTCAGTCCCCTCGCAGTTGCAGGTCACTAAGCAGTTTCTGTTGGTATTGTTCAGTTTCGCAATTTCAGTTCACATTAATACCTCTGTACATGGTAGCTCTTGCTGGATGATAAGTTGTGAATACCTGCACCTGAGAGAGTTAGTTCAGATCACGGAAGGGAAAGTTCAGAGAATATTTGATTAATAATTTCTGTCCTGATGCGCACGAAATGATTCTTTCTGAATTTTCGCTAGACTGCATTAGGATTTAGGCGAAGTGCAGTTTGATTGCCGTGTTGGGAAGTTCAATTTGATCCAGTTTGATCCTGGTCTTGGCGGCGTCCAGGTTACTGGCTTCGCATGAAGCTCTTCCTGTTCCAAACACGTGAGAAACCCGCCCAAGAACGACTGAAATTCTTACCCTGTTGCAGTCTCTACAGGTTCAGCTGTTCCATCAAGTTCCTCCCGTGAATACCCTAATGAGTCTAGCATTTGATTGCTGGTTCTTTCTGAAATTGGGTACCCTGCTTTGGTTCTTGTTTTTTTTTCAAACATGAATATTGCAATTTTCCAACCCGAATTGAGCTTACAGTCAATTTACGTTTACCCCAGCTTCCAATTGTGTGAGACAGCGAGGTGTGTGTCAGTGTGTGCATATGTAGGTCAGGCTCTGGGCAACTCCTAAGGTACTAGCCCATCCCATGCTCTTCTACTCATGGTGATCATTGCCTGACAATGATAGATTGACAGCTAATTATAGATGGCGTCGGTGGGTGTTAGATTGTTTCTTGTTATTGTTATGTGAAGAAAACCCTGCATGCATGTTTGTCGGATGCGCTACAGGAACTGCAGTTCTAGGACACCTAAACAAGCTCGTAATTGCCTAGGCATCCAGTAGACAATGTCCCTGCTACCTTCAGCGATTTGAACATATTGAACATAAAAAATTCACATCAAAGTTTTGTATTAATTACCATTATATTCTCATCAAAATTTGCTTAATATGGTTTCGTTTCAGTCATTATGGCTAAGCGTAAAGCCGGGGCTTTCTGTGAATCCCCACCTCTACGAGACACGACCAGTGAAATCGACGAAAATGGTAAGATGTGTAAAGCTGAAATTGTGCTCTACAACTGTCCCACTGTACAATGGGTTTCACAATGGTGACTGACATTGTCGATTATGTTCAGGTGCTCATGGAAGCATGCATGGAGTTGGTGTTGCTTCTTCTGGAAAATCGGCTAAGAAATCCCACGTGCGTCGACCTCTCGTTGATTGCACGAATGTCCTTGCGAATGGTTGGTAACTTCCTTTTTTCCCCTGATGGTGGCATAATTTTGATCATGTGTTCAGTGGGTCTCAGGCATGTGTTTATGTTTCAGACCCAAAAAGAGGCCAGGTGGAAGAAGAGCTCGCTGCAAAACGTAAAATAGCTGCTGAAAAGAAACGTCAGTATCATGCACGAAAAAAGGCCGAACTAGAGAATTCTTTGCCCACACCAATCCTTGAATCGTCAATGACAAATGTAGCAGGTACTCCCCCCCCCCCCCCCCCCCTCTTCCCCCTTTTTAATGTAATTGGTTCTTTGCGCATGTTCAGTCCTTGCCCACACAGTGCTTAATCACTGCTTGAAAAAACGCAGACTCGAGGAATGACCTAAATGCCACGCCATTCGCTCTCCATCCAGGTGTGTTATGTTATTCAGACTGACATGTTTGGCTTTTTTTGTTAGTTTCACGCAATACTGTTTCACTATTTCATATGTTTTTATGCCAGTGTGATTAAACTTTTTTATATGTCAAAACAATTTTTTTAATGAGCTGTTATTTTGAGTTTTTCAGTTTTCTTATATTTCATATTCATCCCTTATGAACCATTATTCCGAACATATAGATTTTGAAGCTGATGCGATGAGAGACGCAATTACGAACCCTGCGTTGGGTTCAGGCTCCATTGTCAATCCGTTCTCACAGAATGATCAAAGTAATATGCTTATATCACACTGTTTTGCTGAGTTCTTTTTATAGTTCAAATTACAAATTATTGTTTTATGATTCTTTTTTTTTGTTTCAGAACGTGTGACGGTACACCAGGGTGATTATGCTGCTGTCGATGACGGTGATGACAGCTGGCTTCATCGGAATGAAGCTTCGTGTCCAGCACCAAGTGGGGGAGTTCGGCAAGATGAAAACATTGAGTGTGTTACTGCAGATTGCGTTGAACTGAACGAAACACAAAGGTCCAGGTGGCGTGCAAACACCCAACGCTACCGGAAGCGTAAAAAGGAAAACATAGATACTATTAAGTCGAACACAGAAGATCAGAGTACACCAGAGGAATATAAAAGATCCTTGTGGCGTGCAAACACTGAGCACTACCGGAAGCGTCAAAATGGCACTCTAGCCAATGAAGGTGAAGTTCAACGTAATCCAAAAATTCGTTGTGGCTTTGGATATTCATGTATATATCATATACCTATTGTTCTAATGGTTTAGATTTTGTTGGAATCTGCAGGTGCCGTCCAATGTGACAGTGCTTGTGGGATGAAGAGAAAAGCTAATGTCGCTCAACTTCCTAAAAATGTTGAATTCCAGAATCAATATCGCCGGCGAAATTCGACTCAGATCATTTCACAAGGTGCGTGCCTGTTTGTAATATCCTGTTGTATTGAATATCCTGTTTGCTTTATGATAAATTCCTTCGTATATTACAAGTTTCTCTATTGTTTAAAGCTGGTCCATCTGGAAAGATAAATCCTTCATTGTGTACTGGCGAGCAGTCTCGTGCTAACGATGGTGTATATGATTCTGGTATTTGGGTTCCCGATGCAGCAGAGACCATGGGATTAGGTAACTAAAAATGTTCTTTTCTTTGCAAAGCTGTCATTTAAGAGAAATCAGTAAGTGACTGCCTTTTTTTTATATGACCCAGATGAGGAGAACTTGGAGACTCATAAGTCGATAGACGACGACATCGATGATCCTTTTGCTGATGACGAGGCCCGGGTATTCTTCAGACCTGGTATATATGAGTCCATAAGGTTAAATTTGAATTGCCTCTCGTGTTGCTTTTCTAACCTTGAGTTGTTTTGTGTTTGCCTTTGCTAGACGTGCGATACAAGTCATATCGAGCTAACGGGCAAGATGGTGGTGCTAAAGGAAGGTCCGATCCCTATGACTATGTTTATGACAATCTCCCAAAAAAACATCATGTTCTGGGTCACGCACCGGACTGCGAACACTGTGGCGCCAAGAGGTTCCCTGGTGAAGGAGCGGCATTCTGTTGTAGGGAGGGAATGGTTCGTATTCATATTCCCGAGGTGCCTGCAGAGCTGAGAAGACTTTACACAAGCCAATCAGACAGAGATGCAAAGTGGTTCAGGAACAATATCCGTTATTTCAACTCTCATTTTTCATTCACTAGCATGGGTGTCAAACTTGACCGGCGATATGCTACCGCAGCAGGAACCGGGATTTATACATTTAGGAAGGATCTTAAAAAAAGATATGAAGGTTGTGTTGCTTGCGTCAATATCATTAATAATATAACATCGTATGAGTGACTCTGCTCACCTAGGCAACCAACCATTTTTAGCTCATCTTTTAGGGAAAGTTTTTCCTTTTTGACCAAACCTCAAAATCAATAATTATTTGATTGATGGATGAGGGCCATGAAACACTTAATAGGTATCTACCCTCTGAATTTGAGCTGCATCTCAGGAAAGTTCCAGGAACTGCTTACTACTGTAATATAATTCGTATGACTGACTCTGCTCACCTAGGCAACCAACCATTTTTAGCTCATCTTTTAGGGGAAGTTTTTCCTTTTTGACCAAACCTCAAAATCAATAATTATTTGATTGATGGATGAGGGCCATGAAACACTTAATAGGTACCTGCCCTCTGAATTTGAGCTGCATCTCAGGAAAGTTTCCAGGAACTGCTTACTACTATAATATATCAAGTCAGTAGCAATCCTCAGAGTAACAGAGGGCGAAGTCACCAAAAAGAGAATATGCCAAGTGGTGCACTCCACTTTCAAATTTAGTTGTATCTCCTGTTTTATTTTTCATAGTAGAGCCATGCTTTCTTGGATTTGAACTCCTGTACAAACGAAACATGCAAGTAAACTTGTAATCGTCCAGAACAGAAGGGCTTGGAAATAGTCAGATTTTGTAATATATCTACATTCTGCCGTGTTTTTTTTTTCATTCCCGTATGCAGATAAAATTGATTCAATTCAGTATCCATTATGTGCTAAATAAAATTGGCTTTGTACGCATCATCGTTGTTGTTAGATTCAGCGATATGTGGTTAAGGAACCCTATAATTTTTTTTTTCAATATATGTGATTTTACTTGATCTAACCGGTCTCCTTTCTAAATAACATAGCAATGGCGGATGACAGGGTGCAACAAGGCGACGAGATGGATGAACCTGTTGTGGTGTAAGAAAACTATCCGTTAGTTCCTACCCCACATTTTAATTGGCTTAAATTCAAACTTGTTCAGATGTTTTTGCCTATTTTTGCATGTTGATGAACCCTGCACACCGGTGCTCACGACCACGTGTTTCTCCTTTGCAGAATGGTACTTTTCCGTGATATTAACCTGGATCTCATCACCAGCAAAATTAATTTTAGTGCAAAGGTCTACTTTAAAGCACATGTACGTTTGCACAAGGATGGAAATTACATAAGACTTATATTGGTTGATGGGGAGGTAATATCATCTCAATTTAGGTGCATTAGATATTTTACTGTGTAATTATTTGCATCACCTCTTTCGATGCATAGAGGTTCAGTGATGCAAATCTAATGTGGGATGGATTTTATTGCAGGGAACTAGGATGGAGGCATTGGCATTTGGCAGGACTTGTTTGGATCTGGCTCGAACAATCGTTGAAGGAGAGCCATATGATTTCATTGATGTCGTTGTTGGATACAGATATGATTTAAACTTTCTCAATGTGTTTCATGTATATGGCGCCGAATTCTTTGCAAGCATTACTTTTGAAAGCAGGGTTTCTAACTCTAGAAGGCCGATAGCATATCCTCTATTCCCACGAACGTTCGAGTCGTTTCATCAAATCAAGCATTTTGGGGCAGATAAAAACTTGATTGGTATGCTTGCCACCTTTGTTAGTTTAGTAATACAACTGGATATTGCTTCTCTAACATAGGCCGTAACTCTTCCTACAGATGTCATTGGCATGGTTGTCTATATATCTGATGTCCATGACACAAAACGCACCTGGAGACGACCAAGCAGGCATGTCGCCATAATGAACACGTGGTACGTTGTGTATGTAATTGTTTAAAATACATGCACGCCTTTTTCGTTAAATATAATGTGATTATTTGATGCGCAGTATGCAGATTCTCGTCATCCATGTCCGCAGTCCACATATTTTGCGCCACGCTGGAGAATGGCAACCCGCGGCACAATACTTTAACACCATTGCTGCACTCCATGTGCAAATGAACACAAGAAGAGGTATGGAATGAACACATATTTTGAAGTGAACACATTATTTTTTTCACCATTGCCTACTTACCTCTCATATCCTCAAATTATTTCAATGCAGGTGTTCTTGTCACTACTCGATATAGCAAAATTATTTTTGAGCCCGACAGGCCAGAAGCTGAGGCAATGAGAGGTAAATATAGCAACTTTGTGTTCTGGTCCATTTCATTATTTTTTACGTACACTTGAATTGGCGTTGATATTTTCGTCATTTAAATTGTAGGATTTCAAAGGCGTCTAACAAACGCGCCTAATCAAGCACGTCAGCTTGGTCGTGACCGCCTGAAAGATATGAATGTGCTTTGAGGGTGCAATAAAATGAAGACTCTCAAATAATTATGGTCGCTATCGTTACCGACAATGAATTAGAACTATGCGCCACATCATGTCTTTTATGTCTCAAAGTCAATTAATGTCTTTAAATTCAAAAATATCGTTATGTTATCAGATTCTCGAGATTGTCGTGTTAATGTCGTGTTGGTAATTAAATGCAATGATGTGTCAAAAAAAGTGTGTTTTTTTATTATACGTCTACGGTACATCATATTATTTTCTTTGTATCATAAAGTCCTGCCAAGATAGGTCATTTGGGCGGACACGTGCGTGACGCACGTGTATTTTTACTAGTAACCATGATAAACACATTCGGGGGCACATAATCTGGCATGTAAGGAATAGTGAAAGAACTAGAGATGATGACTGGCATATATGATATGGCGATGATGGGTTAGCATCTAGAGATTGGGATGGGGCAAAATAGAATGCTTTCCGCGTGCGGAAGCTGCTGCTGAAGTCCCTCGCCCTGGTTACGTGCCTCGTTCAGATCTGGGCCTAAAAGAATCGCCAAACGGTAACGAAACACAGATAAGTTCAGGCGTCTCTTTCAGGCAGCACGGTGTACAGTATAGGTAGTACAACATTTTTCTCATTCTCAAGGGTAAGGCCAATCCACGTAGGGCATCCCTTGAATTGGCATCCAAATCATAGGTTTTGTTAGCACCCGGAAGATACAGGGTTGTCACGCCTTGCCGGTACATACATACACCCTCGCTCGCATGGAGAACGTTTTACACATCATGCCAGTTATCTGCCTCTCTGAATGACAACCATCTAGCCTCCTAGAAGCAGGAGTAAAACGTGTGTGCACTCTTTTCGCGTGTGTGCCTCTGGATGACAACTATCTAGCCTCCTAGAAGCTGGAGTAAAACGTGTGTGCACTGCACAGTGTACAGTACTAACTGTGCTCATTTGCGAGCAAGGTCTATATAAACAATGCCCCAGTTCACAGCAAGGAACTCAACCGAATACATTTCCTCCAAAACCACTATAGCTTGAGCTCTGAAGATGCAGACTAGTCTGACGATGGCCACCACCTTTCCCATGAAACCTTGGGGACAAAGCAGCGAGAGCTGCCGTCTTACAGCTGCCGCGCCAGGACTCAGTGCCATTTCATGGCGGCTGCAGCACACCGCGTCGCGAAGCCTGCAAGCGCAGCAGAGTTCAGCACAAGGGCGTCATGACCACCTCGACGTGGTTGACGATCGCTTGATGACTCCTGGAGGTTTCCAGCCCTCAATCTGGGGAGATTTCTTCCTTCACCACTCCGACCCAGCAGGCTCCGATGAACAACAGGTTGATTGGTTTCAGTTCCTTCTCTCTCTCTATATCCAACACCTGTATGTACTCCTAGATTTGTGCTACAGTTTATTATGGGTCATTCTTATCTCCAATTAAGGAGTAGTTAGGAATCTGTATGTTCGGTATGATTCGCTAATCCTACAAAGGTTAAGGCTGGTTTATCGGTTGTACGTATCAATAATTCAGTATGCATGCTCAGCTCACTGAGTATTGTTTTGACAGGCTTGGATGGTAAAACGAGCAGAAATTCTCAAGGAAGAAGTGAGAAGGATAATAATATCAAGTTCAACTACTTTTAGCCTGCATCAGAGGCTGCACCTCATTGATACATTACAACGTCTATGCTTGGACTACCTATTCGAGGAGGAGATTAATAATGTGTTAGCTCAAGTTAATAATGCCAATCTCAGTGACTGTGATCTTGAGACAGTAGCTATCTGGTTTTACCTACTCCGGAAACATGGTTACAGGGTCTCATCTGGTAAGGCAGATCCAATTCCAAAATACGGACACATGCAATGTTTATGTTGTAGGACATTATTACCGACATACGGGAGTTAAATTTAATATAAGTGAAAGAAAATATGAGTCATCCAAAATCAACAAAATATTTACCAATGGTACTGTTTAGGGATGATATTTCTTTGTAGTTTTTTCCTGAAATAATACTATTTTAATAAAAAAATTGCAATTCTGAGGTACAATTTTGAAAAATTGCAAGAATAAGTGCATGTCGTTCACCCCTTTGTCACCCCTTTACCAATTGGTCACCGGATGACCGATTGGCCTACATGGCATGTGACGGCTAATCGGTCACCCCATGACCGATAGGTAGGGATGACCGATAGGTACTAATGACTTTAATTTGGACTCTCCAATAGACTTTAATTTGGACTCTCCGATATTTAATTTGGACTCTCCAATAGACTTTAATTTGGACTCTCCGATAGACTTACGTGGCATGTAGCCGACAACTTGTCGGGTACCGGAGGACCGAAAGGTACTAATCGGTTTTCCCGTGACCGAGAGGCACCTATTATTACAATTTTTTGAAAACGTACATCAAAATTGCAATTTTCTATTAAAATAGTATTAATTTTAGAAAAAACTCTTTCTTAGTAGTATACATATCCTGAAGGAACTAATAAGTTTCTTCGGTACGATTCTTTCTGCTAATTTCACAAACGATATTTGACCAATTTTATGTGGTATTCCAGATGTCTTTGTGAGGTTCAAAGATGAACAAGGAACGTTTTTAGCACACAGTCCAATGGATCTACTGAACCTTTATAATGCTGCGAGTCTCAGGACCCATGGAGAGATAATACTTGATGAGGCTGCATTATTCGCCAGAAAATGTCTAGAGACAACATTGCCACATGTGAAAGGATCATTAGCACGTAAAATAAAATGTACGCTTGAGATTCCACTCCCTCGAAGGGTTAGCATTTATGAGTCAAAGTATTATATATCCAGATGTGAGGAAGAGGCTGTTGTTGATGAAGTGGTAATACGACTTGCAAAGTTGAACTCTAACATTATGCAGCTCCATTATCAGAGAGAGCTTAAAACTATTACAAGGTGAAGTGCCCCTTGCTATTTGAAATTCTATTCCCTATTAACCTTTCAGAAAACATGTGTCTGCTACTATTAATTTTCCAGTTGAAGCAAATATGGTTACCTTCTTACAATATATGTTGCTACTTTATATTGATTTTTCACACTAGATTTCAAAATACCTCTCTGATAAGATTAGAAGTTTCATTAATGTTATAGGTGGTGGAAGGATATAGATATCGAATCAAATCTTCCATTTGCACGAGATAGAATTGTGGAATGCTATTGGTGGATGCTGGGAGTATACTTTGAACCTTGTTATTCACGGGGCCGTGCAATATTGACAATGGTGATCGCCATTGTGACCCTTTTTGATGATATATATGATTCTTACGGAACTGCAGAAGAATGTGAGATATTTACGAAATGTATAGAGAGGTAAGGATTGGTTTTCCTAGGGAAATATTTGTACTCTCAATTCATATGTGCATGTTTTTATGTTCATCCATGTATGCTAGAAACGTACCACTACGACACATTATTTTTTTAACGTAGTCCACAAATATTCTATCATTTGGATGGAAATTTTTTATGCCATCGTCATTTGACTCTGTTGTCATGTTCTATGCTAATGTTTATGGAGAGTTCTGTTTTTAAATCGTTTTTATATACATGACTTTGTATGTTACTTATTATTGTAATGTTCTGCAAAAAGGGAAAATTTTAAATCAAGTTGTTTATTTTTGAAAATAATATACGAAGATTTTAGTTGAGATAACTAATTATCAATTCGTTTTAAAATAGTATTTTCTTAGTGAGTCATTATTGACAAATTGTAATATCTTCGAATAAAGTTATAAATTAATTGCAATTGGTGTGATTATTTACTTATAACTACAATTTAAGAGTATTAATTATTTTTTGACGTGGATATAACACTTATATGTTCATTTTGACTTATTTTGTCAGCTGGGATACAACGGCAACTAATGATCTCCCAGAGCCCATGAAGTATACGCTCAGGAAAATTTTTGATAGCTATCAAACCATTGAAAATGAACTAGCACATGAGGAGAGATACCGCATTTCCTACCTCAAAAACTTTGTAAGCTATGATTTTTATCTGTCTATTTCAGTATGCTTTTGTCCATCTAAAATACTAATCATCCAAAAATTCAAATGTAATAATCTTCTTGAATATGAATCATGGTCAATTAGTAGGCCAATAATATATATGTACCCTGATACATGGTGCATTCAAATACAGACAATAGATTTGGTTAGAGGTTTTAATGCAGAGGTCAAAATGCTGAAAGATGGCTATGTTCCAATATCTGTTGAAGAGCACCTACAAGTTTCCTTAAGGACCGGTGGATGTCCCATTTTGTCATGTGCTTCCATGGTCGGAATGGGTGATATTGCAACAAAGGATTCGTTTGATTGGGTTTCAAGCATGCCTAAAATGGTGCAAGCACTTGCCATAATTCTGAGACTATTAGATGATCTCCGGTCATATGAGGTATTATTCTTATTCATTATCTATTTGATGTAGACACATAATTACCATTTCAATTCAAGAGTTTATTTTTGTTTAATAATATAGCTATGATGGATTGGCCAATAGTTTGAATATATACAATTCACGGTACTTGTTCATGCAGCGAGAGCAAATGATACCTCATGTTGCTTCAACAATTGACAGCTACATGAAAGAGCACAATATCTCGATCGAAATGGCACGTGAAAAGATACATGAACTAAAAGAGGAGACGTGGAAAGATTTTAATGTTGAATGGTTGAATCCTGAAAATTCCCAGCCAAAGGAGATAGTGGATAGGATATTCAACCTAACAAGAACAATGGAGTTCTTCTACAACAAGGACGACAATTTCACCAATTGCCATAATATCAAGGACACCATCCGCTCGTTGGTCGTGGAGCCTTTTGTAATCCTCTAATACAAGCATAAAAACAAACAAAATGCTCATGCTATGGAGGACGAGGTTTATCTACCTGCGCCATGTATACACACTTGATTCTTATTTAGAGTATAATTTATAAATTTAATGTGTACCAACTAATGCTGTGAAAATTGTTGCCTACATCATTCAGAAACATGCAACATATCTTTGCTCTGTATTGGGATATGCTGTTATGTGCCTTTATTAATTGGGATATATGGTGAGCTTCCTTTCGACCAATGAGGCCATGAGCTCTCGGCCTGTTCTACAAATTGTAAGGGAAAAACCTCATCTCATCAATTACTTACTAGATCAAAACACTAAACTTACTCTATGAAAAATACTAAATCTCATTTCGACTCTTGGCATTTACCTTCAAAGAATGAAGAGCGTTCGCATTACATGGCTTCTGCAAGTGAAAAGTGGCCGGATACGCTTCTCTTTTTCCTGTCAAGGCGAGAGAGGGAAAAAAAAGAGCTGCTCAAATGCTGTCATGCAGTCGAGCTTTTTTTTTCATGCAGTCGAGCTAGTAATTCTTTTCCACACAAGAAACGCTACCTTCGCCGCCGGCTGAATGGCTGTCACAGCCGGAGATAGCGAAGGATGAGCGCCCGGACTCCGAGGAAAAGAACGCTTTCCGATCGCCTCTAGTGCGGACCCGTCCATCGTCCATGTCATTGGAACCAAGACAAACCACCTCGAATTCCTCCTCCGGAGCACAACGGCGTGCCTGCAGGGTCCCAGCTCCTTCCTGTTTGCAGAGCTGAAGAAAGGAATGAGGAGGGAATGAGACGGATCGCCGCGCGGAGTTCGAGGGGGGGTGAAAACCATGGCCTCTCTCTCTCTCTCTCTCTGCCCTGCCGTCGTGCCTGCCGCTGGAATGAAGGAATGGAATTTCCTCGTGGAGCGGAGCCGCGTTCATCCATGGCGCCCGTGACCTCCCTCGAGTCGGTCTCGGTCAGAGAGCATTTGTCGATGGTTTTGAGTGTTGCGTTTGGATCGAATTGTCGTCTTCTTCGTCGCCACTAACTCAAGACTGCATGTAACATAAGGTTATGCGTAGTAAGCTGTAGTAGCAGGGTGGAAAGGGAGAGATCAGTGAGGAGACAAAAGAAAGGGTAGTAGCCCTGGCTGCTGAAAGACTGTTCTGGGATGTTAGCCGGCCCTAGGAGCAAAGCCTGCACCCCCAACCCCACAGACTCACTACGGCCACAGTGTGGAAAAAGAGACAAAATGACATCTGCCTCTCTGCGTGGATCGGAATGAAAAAGAAGATGAAAAACAGAGATAAAGCCACTTTGGACCTCGGTCTATGACCCTGAAAAGCCCACAAAAAGCTCAGCATCCACCAAAAGAAGCAGCAACACTTCCCCAATCCTACAAGCAAGAAGGAGCAGTGACTGAGAGGTTGTTGCCACGGTTGTGGAAGAGAGAGCACAAGCATCACAACAGTGCGTGCGTTCGCTGGTGTGAGGAGGCGGGCGTGGTTCTGTGCAGGCGAGGGTGTGAGAGATGCGGGCGGGGGGCTACACGGTGCACCAGTCGCTGACCGCCGAGGCGGCCGCTGTGCTGAAGCTGGCGCTGGCGCTGGCTCGCAGCCGCGGCCACGCGCAGGTCACGCCGCTGCACGTCGCCTTCACGCTGCTCAGCTCCTCTTCCGCCGCGCCGCCGCCGCCGTCGTCGTCGTCCCCGCTCTTCGGGTTCGCCGCCGCCGGCTCCTCCGCCTCGGCCTACGGCCTCCTCAGGCGCGCCTGCGCCCAGGCCCTTCCTGGAAGCGCCGGCGCGGCTCGGTGCCGGGCGCTGGAGCTCTGCTTCAACGTCGCGCTCAACCGGCTCCCCGCACCGAGCCACGCGGTGGCCTCGCCGCTCTCGTCCTCCTCGACGTCGTCGTCGTCGTCTTCCTCCGCGGGTTCCGGCGCCACCTCGACTCCTTTCGCGGCGTCGCTCCTCGTCCAGCCCAACCCGACGCTGTCCAACGCGCTCGTGGCCGCGCTCAAGCGCGCGCAGGCCAACCAGCGCCGCGGCTGCGTCGAGCTGCAGAACCAACAGGCGCCACCGACGCCGACGACCGCACAGCAGCAGCAGCAGCAGCAGCAGCAGCCTCTTTTGACGATCAAGGTGGAGCTTGACCAGCTGATCGTCTCAATCCTCGACGACCCCAGCGTGAGCCGGGTGATGCGGGAGGCCGGCTTCTCCAGCGCCGCCGTCAAGACCAGCCTCGAGGAGGAGAGCGCCATGCTGCTCGGCCTCGGCAACCATCACGGCTCTTCCACACCCTCGTCCTCCCCTGCTCCAGCTGCGCCCATTCCGCCTCAGTTCTTCTTCGAGACTTGCAGTGGCGGCTTCCCGACGCACGCCGGTGACAGCGGCGGCGGCGGCGCATTGTGGCCGCCGGCGCAGTTCCTCAACCATCGTGACGCCAAGCTCGAGTCAACCCCCAGCAAGGCGGAAGACGACGTGAGGGCGATCTTGGAGGTAATGTCGTCGCGGAGGCAGCAGGGGAGACGAACCAACCCCGCCGTCGTCGGCGACTCCACGTCCGCGGCCGAGGCGTCGGTGGCCGAGCTGATGCGGCGCCTCGAGATCGGCGGCGACGTCCCCGACGAGCTGCGCGGCGCGCACGTCCTCCGGCTCCACCTCTCCCACGTCCACGTCCGCCTCATGGCCCGCGCCGACGCGGACGCGTGGGCGGCCGACCTGCGCCGCACCGTCGCCGCCTGCACCAACAAGTCCGCCGCCCTCGTCATCTACGTCGGCGACATGCGCTGGGCCGTTGTCGACGACGACGACCGCCGGGCGGCGCCGCGCTACAGCGCCGCCGAGCACATGGCCGCCGCGCTGGCACGTCTCCTCGGCGAGCTCCGGGCCGCGGGGCGCGCGTGCTGGCTCGTGGCGGCGGCGAGCTACCGGACCTACATGCTGTGCCAGCGGCGAGCTCTAGACGCGACGTGGGCGCTGCAGCCGGTGTCCGTCCCCTCCGGCGCCGGCGCCGCCGGGCTCGGTCTCGCACTCGGCACTCGCGCCGCAAGGTGACAAAGCGCTAACCCGTCTTGCTGCCGTTGTTCCTCTTGCTTTTGCAGCTTTGCTTTGCTTCCCGTCGTCTACAGCGCTGTACTTTGTTTCGCATGCTATTTGTTTTGTTTTGGCTCGCTTTGCTGTGACTGATGTGTTGTTGTCACCTGTCCCTGCCACCTGCTCTGCTCTGCTTTTGGATTGGTTTGCTCTGTTTGGACAGGCATGGGGACTGAATGCTGCTTCTGCTTGCATTGCATGGTGCGCTAGTGGAAACTTGAAATCCCCCTGAAATGATTGGCCATTCATTAGAGAGGAAACAATGGTGTACTCCTCTTGATATGGCTAGGTTGACTGAGTAGTGGTATATGAGCTGATTGTAGCAAAAACTAGAGCTACATAGAAAAGGCAGGTGCAGATGGTTTAAGTAGCTGTTCAGGGTAGCTTCTTTGTTGATTATTCTTTCCAAGGTAGTAGTATACTACTACTAGTAAGCTGTTTATTGTTTGTCTGAATTGAAAACAATTAATGGCGGTTAACCTTTTTGGAACCTGAGTGTGTTACGACTTCAAAGTTCAAACATGGACGTTAGCACAAGTTGTATTTAGTCTTGCTATCCGTCTCTTCTCCTTGACAGACGTTGTAGCTTATGTGCATCTGCTCTTGTCTTTGCAGCCCGAGAGACAACAAGATTGCTCGGTTTCCTTTGCTGGATTTGGAACCTGAGCGAGAGGACGGCGCTGCTTCATTGTGCGCCGAGTGTGCAAGGAACTTCGAGAGGGAAGCGTCAGCTGTGAGGGCCAAAGCAGAAGGCACAAACCTTGCTCTGAGCTATTTCCCAGGTTGGCCGCAGGCGGATAAGCCCCAAACGTCGCATAAGGTAAACCAAGAAACTGGCACCTTCCACCACCTACTGAGTCTGGATGGATTGGTTTGTGCAAACAATTTTGTAAATGTGTCGATTTCCTTTGTTCAATGCAGTATAATCTGATGGAGCTGAAGAGGAAATGGAGTCGATTGTGCCAGAGGGATCATCACTTGCAATACAACCATCCGGCTCGCCTATCCAATGCGAAATCCAGCGATGGGGTCTGCTTAAGCTTGGAGACACCTTCATGCCATGGAGCAAGCATGGTCAACCACCGGGATGTCAAGACCACGCTGAGCCTCCTCCTCCCGGACTCCACGGAGGCGGCCAACGACGGAGTTTACCAACACAGGAGCGAACACCCAGATTTGGTGGCCAAGTCTTGTGACAAGAAGAGTGTCCCTCTGTGGTCCGATGAGCTACCGTCCGGCGATCTCAAGAGGAAGGCCGAGAGTTGCAGGCCTGCTTGCGAATCCAAGCGCCGGCGGAGCAGTGGCGTCCTTGATCTAAACCTATGTGCCGACGAAGAGGAGGATGGCAGCGAAGACGAGCCCGTTCCAAGCGACCTGACAAACGATGGTGAAGGCAGCAGTGGTGACGTGACTGATAGCCTAGACAACAATAGCTAAGCTTCTGTGGCTTCAATCGGGGAAAGATGGCACCATGGCAAGATGATAGGGGTGCTCGTTGTGTCGTTGCGGCTTGCAACATTTTCAAACTTAAGAATTGGCGGGAACGAAGGGAGGGAGGCAGCAGGGTGGTGGCCTGGTGGGGTGGCCTGGGCACATCGGCCCAGTGCTACGCAATAGGGTTTGGGGGTCAATGTGGGCTGAGCTCACTGGCTCCCAGTTTTTGTTGTGTTGTACTAGAATGTTAGAAATGGTTTAGTGTAAAATTACTTCAGACTACCATAATAGACATATTAGCAGTTAGCAGTTCTTTCTTTGCAGTGAGCACCTAATATTTATTCAGAGCAGTTGGCGCACCCTTAATCGTAGTGTTTATTGTCAATACATACGACTCTGTCACTCCAAATGTACGTAGTAACCTTTTAGAACGTGTAATTTTGAAACACTGTGGAATAACAAAACCATAAGGATTCGGCGAAATGCAAGATAGAGGATGACAAACAATAACAGACTGCAAGAATTTGAAGAGACTGAAGTCCACATGCGAGCATCTAGTCCAAATTATTAGTGCGGAGAGAACATTGTTCGCTACGGCCACATGCTAATTACATGCAGCACATACATTTGGAACCCACAAACTACATGTTCTTTCCTCAACCGCTGAAAGAAAAAAAAAAAGGCGAACGTAGTCAGGAGAGTAGAAAGGGACGACACGGGGGACAAACCTCTCTGACCGTCCTATTTCTCTTTCTTTCGCGCCACTTTCTCTCGTTGTCTGGAAGCGCTCACTTTGCATGCCATGCACGCTGGAAAAAGCAAAGCACGTTGGAATTCCGGAGCCCGCACAGCGACGCTGACTGGACTGTGCGGATCATTGAGCCAGTATATTGAAAAGCTTGTGTTGTGTGTGGGTCAGTGACTCGGCTAGCACAGGCCGCCATGGTCGACAGCTTCAGCACATCATGCACGCTCCCGGTGTCGCCACTCTATGAGACGGGCCACGAGCGCTGGTTCACGCAGCGCGTTGGTGTGGGCGCTCGTCGTGCTCCCCGTCCCGTCCCGCATGCATGCTGGCCGTGCGGTCGCCATGCGTCAGGTGCCACGGCGTGAGCCTGTTACGTACATTTATTTGGTGTCTTCGTTGTCAATACTGTTCTCTCTAAAAAGGTCAAACGTTACACAATTGTACCATCTTCGAAATATAGGTGTTTTGAGATAGAGGGAGTACTTGTTTGTAATTCTGAAATAAGTTTGGAATATCAATGACATGACGGGAAACAAACTATGTGGGCAACAAGTTTTCTTTATGACATCCATCCCATTGATATCAGGCCCATGTACATATGTGTGTGAATTAATTTGGTCTCACATCTTGCTCTAGTCTAGCGGGAAAAAAAAGATAAACATATGAGCCTAGGTCGTCCAACACATCAACTTGGGTTAGCCCTTTTATGCGAAACAAGACGAAAGCGTAAATTGATTGTTGAGGAGTGGGGTCCATGCAGTGCGTGGGTGGCCTAGCCAGGTTTAGTTAGGGTGTTACACTTAAGTTTGTAATGAATGGTTCATTTTCTCGTGCAAATTCAATGGAATTTATTGCACTTTAGAAAAATAGAATGACTCTCTTGAACTATTCCCTTCTTAAGTTTATGTGAATCAGATTATTACCATGGAATGCTCTATAGAGTAACTCATAATATAATGCTATTTTTTTAGAGATTTATCACGGAGAGGAATTATGTTGGAGTATGTATGGCTTCTGCATTTTCTGAATCAAAACCGACGACATCAATTACACCAATCCTAAGGATGTGTGCCAATTTTATATGCAGTCTCGACACTGAATGCTCAAGATCTCCAGATGTTAAAACTTCATGTCTCCTCAAAATTATTGAATACATGATTGTTGTTAACTTATCTCATTATACATACACAAACATTCAAACACAATATATGTACTATTGAAAGACAATTTTATTTAGTTACCCAAAAATTAAGATTTAAAAAATTAAACACATATTATATAGAAGATAATCAAGATAATTGTTAATAAATTATTATACTAATTATTCTATAAACAACAATTTGAATTAACTAATTGCTTTTATAATCATACTCTTTTCGAAATATATGTTAATATTCTCTATAATTGTTGCGAAAGTTAGAAATACAAAACTAACATTACGTTTTGCTTACACGGCTACATTTACGAAATCGTTTGCATTTATCTAACTAAGTGTAATTTCAAATTATCATCCCATTTCTTTTTTATATATTGTTTCCATGCCTATTATGTTCACAACACATTGCATGTGTTTTAATGCAAAAGAGAAAAGGAAAATTGATTTATTAACTATCTAGCTATGGTTTATCCATATTACAAGAAAGCGCACACATGAATTATCTTGTGCTTATGTTGTAGGTTTTTTTTTGCCATGATGTTGCATTTAGCAGCAATTGTTAACTTATGTTCGTCGCATGGATGTTTTAGCATTGGCTATAACTCCGTCCGTATGGACGCTCTTATGGTGAGTTTGCTGGTTTCGGTCCATTATAGACTTACATGCATTGTTCTGTCCTATCAATCCAAAATAGAAATAACATATAAGAGTATAATTCATGTGAAAAATCCCATTAAAGGCTTGGTAAGGTTGGATAAGGGAACCAAATATCCCCTATCCTGAGTGTTCAGAACATACGCAACAATCAATTGTTGCACAGTATTTTCATGTGAGGTGTAAACAAGACGGGAGAGTACATTTCTGCTAACTATGGATCAAAGCATAAAAAAAACATCATAGGACACGCACAAAGCATTTCCATATGACTGTTAGCATGAAGATCACATATGTTTATTATATTTTGTTGCCGTGAAAAATATGTTGCTTGGTGGCAAGAATGTGTGTCACGGACAACTCAACCCAATACTGAGAATTGGTAAGCAGTGCAAACTTTAAGATTTCTGTTCTCTCGGCAATTTTTATGGGTGAAGCATAAGTGAGATGCTTGAGAAGCCTGTTCTCATGGTCATGACAGTTTTTTTTTTTGTGATTAAATGGTCATGGCGGTTTGAACGAGTCTATTTTTCAATCTTGAACTATAGTAATGTCCAGAAATCAAATTCTAAACATTTGGGAAGAAGCCTATTAGGAACTCCAGATCAACAAATTAATTCGGACCTCCTACCCTGCTCGCACCTTGATCACACGAAGATGCGTGTTGCACGTGTGAGTCAGTAGGAGGATGAATTGTTGTGGGCATACCCTGGCAGGGTGCATTTTGGAGCAAAGGTTACGTAAACCTCACTCACATAGTCACATGTGGGGGTTTGTGTAATTTATCAGGATTATATTTCTTTGTATGCCAACAATTAATGACGCACGCGCGTATACATCACTGCACCCAACAACTGTGGATGCATCCACACGAGGCGTATATACATTCATGCTCCGCGGCCCCCCGCGCCCGCAATCCGATGGCCCGCCACGCGGATATCCACAGACTTCGCTGCTGATAGGCACGCTTCCTCATCCGTTGCCCAGCAACAAAACCAATCGGCAAGAGCCAAAGAGAAGAGCAAAACCATCGAGATACTAGAAGAGAAGAGAAGAGAAGGAGAAGAGAAGAGAAGAGAAGAGAAGAGAGATGGACTCGGCGACAGGCGACAGCTTCGCGTGCTTCTGGGACTGCTTCGACGCCCAAGGACTCCAGAGGTACGTACATAATGCCCGATCCAGTTCATCCAGCAGATATATCCATGCAACTTTGGTGATGAGAACGAGCAATCGATCGACCGTGGCCTGTGGGTGGACGCATGCAGCTTGTTTATCGACGACGGCGACAGCGCTGTGTCCGGAAGCCAGCACCACAGCGGCTACTCCAGCGCCCCGGACGCCGCCGGCTCCAACTACTCTTCCTCCGCCGCAGCGGCCACGCCCACGGCGGCGAGCAGACAAGGCAGCAACAACAGCACGGTCATGGAGAGGCGGCGTCGCCGGAGGCTCAACGACACGCTGTACGCACTCCGCAGCGTTGTCCCGAACATAACCAAGGTTTGTTCGATCCTGTCCTTCTTGGGTCTGACGACCGATCAGAGATGATGCAAAAATATAAGTATCATGTTTGGACATCTAGTACTATTTACTGACCACCGTGTCGATCGTCTGTGATTGGGTTTGCAGATGGACAAGGCGTCCATTGTCAAGGACGCCATCGACTACATCCTCCAGCTTCAGCAGCTGGAGCACCAGCTGCTCGAGGAGATCTCCCTCCTCGAGTCCGCAGCAAGCACCACGCACCCTCTGCTCGTCAGCACCCCACCGTCCACGGGCGACGACTGCGCCGTGTCGCCGACCAAGAAGATGAAAATGGCCCTGTCGCCAAGTTCCACGGCGGCGTCCCACGGCTCCGCCACCGTCGCCTCGCCGCCGGTCGACGCTCTAGAGGTAAAGCACGCGGCCACTGCCACCGATTGGCCAGTACTAGTAGTAAACTAATAATGGTGACAAGTGACCGGCCGGCCGGGGGCCACCGACATCGACGTCGTTTGGCTTTGATCGATCGACGCCGACGATGTGGACTGATCGATGACGGGATCTCATCTCCCGATTGGCTGAAATGACAGGTGAGGGTGTCGGGCGCCGGGGATAAGGTGCTGGTGGTGAGCGTCGCGTGCCGCCACCGCAGGGACGCCGTCGCCAAGGCGTGCCGGGCGCTCGAGGGCCTCCGCCTCCGCGTCCTCGTAGCCAACGTCACCGCGGCGTCGGGGACGGTGACGCACACCGCGCTCGTCCAGGTACACAGCTAGCGTTCCCTCCATCGCCTCGACACCTGTCTTTTATTTCTCTTTCCCTGTCAGGGTACAGTTTCCTTGGTCGTCCAGAATGAATTTTGTGCTTTCTTTTTGTCTCAGTTTGGTTCGTGACGTCACTAAGGTGACGTACGGTAAACTATGACATGCACGAAGGGGAATCGACCAGCACAGATAACGACCGACTTCCTTTAGATAAGTCAGGAAAAGCACCATTTAAGAAAGTCATAAAATAAGTCAAAATTTACTTCATACTCCTATATACGAGAGTCAAAGTTTTGGATTCGTTGGAACTTCACCGGCCGTAGCTTTTCCACACTGTTCAAATTTCGGCGTTGTGGTTTTACATTGTGGACACACGGCTCTGTACGTTCTTTGAAATTCTAGACATGCCTCTTTGAAAGCATCAGTTCGGTTGTTCTGCTGTCACTTTAGCTTTGCATGTCCTTCTCGGGGGCAATATTTTTCTACAGTGTGCAAAATTTTCAAAGTAACTTCCCTTTATTGTTGGCTCCATTCAATGTCACCATCGTTTCCTCTGGATGCCATGACACTTTGTGCATTTCTTAGAAAATGCTATTGATTCCATGAAAATTAGGTCTCCTTCACGTCAATTGAAACCCACCAAATACCACTTATTTTTTTTAAAAAAAAAAGAGAAAAGAAATATGATGATCACGATGTCCATGAGTAGCTATCAAAAAGTAACAAGACAATTTTTAAGAAGATGCTGGGCATTTTAAATTATCAACTGGTACGTAGAACAATCACTTTTGACATTAGTGATAATGTTTGAAGGAAATAACTATTACTACCTCCATCCCTTAATATAGGTAGTTTTGGAGTTCGATATTTTTCCCTAAATATAGGTAGTTTTGCATATAAGACAAACTCTGTGGTTGGTGGGAGGGTTGGTGGAGGTGTGAGTTGAGTTAAAAATGAAGGGTATGATAGTCTTTTACCACCTTGACTATTTTCTTGTTTGAAAGCTAAAAGGCCCTACATTTAGGGACGGAGGGAGTATCACTTAGGGCGGGTTTGGTTCCAGCCAAACTTTGCCACACCAATATAAGGCGAATTGGCGTTATGTTTGGTTCTCGTCCAAGCTTGGGCTGCCACGAACTTTTTCCGTGTCATTTTGTGTCTATTACTCGTCATCTAGTGTGTGGCAATTGTGGTTAGATTGTGGCGAGTGTGACATCCAGAAAGTGCGCCATAGTTGCAACGGCGTGGTGACTAGAGGCTTGCAACCAACCAGACTTAATGAGGTCATTATATATGAGTAAGAGTACAACACAAAGATTTGTGACTTCAAATTTTTTAATATGATCATTTTTAGTTTATTTTTTGGTACATACGTAAACTTGAAAGTCACATGAAGAGAGAGAGAGAGAGAGAGAGAGAGAGAGAGAGAGAGAGAGAGAGAGAGAGAGACCATATGTCGTAGTTTCATTCGTAATTTTTGGCATTGTTTTTTTTCATTTGTCATTGTATTAGCATTGGTTTCGTTTTCTGTCATAGTTAAATATATATAAAAAATATCTAATGTATAAAAGATTTAGTAAGGACTAATACACTCCAAGAAACTCAAAAAGAAAGTGGTTGCTTGTGAAAAATGTGTTCAAAATTTTTTAGAAAGAAGCACTAGAGTTGGGATACATTGAACTCACGATGTTCAAATACTTGGTCAATGATGAATATTGGTAAATGATTTTTAATCATTTTCAAATATTTCAAAACATTATGTTCTTAGTGTATTTAAACAGTTGGCTCTTGCAATGTTTATGCTAACTAGAGTAATTGTTTCTCCAGAGAGAAGAACTGCATCAATCCGAGATGAAGGAATTGGTGGAGACTGCAATTGCCCAACTCGATGATGTTGTAGGAAGCCCACGTAGTGCTATGAGTTACTGAAAGCACTGTGCATAGCCATGCAAATAAATCATTCGTACGCGCCTGTGTCTCATAAGAAGGGAGAGCTCCTCCAATCGTGATATCACTTTTGAAATTTTGTGTCTAATTTGTTTGTAAGGAGGAGAATAAATGTTCTTGAACTTTGAGTATATGATCGATCAATCTTAGACATGACTATGTTTAGATTTGAATGTTGTATTGTTATTTAATAAATTCGAACCGATTGTTTTTAACACACATTATCCCGAAGTATTTCCATCTCGCAAATAAAATGAGCCACGCTTACCCTCAGAAGAATAGAAAAAAGAGGTGCATCGCTGGCTTGCTGCGTGTTGAGCACTTGTCACACGACACGACACGTCGTGCGAGAGCTCCTGCGGCGCACGACGGACCAGCGGGCCCACCCGCTCCGCGCTGGCGCACGTGAGCCATCTCGTGCCATCAGATCGGCCTGATCGGGATCGGAAGCGAATCCGTCCACCCACCCACTCCCCTCCAAGATCTTTTCCTCCCCCGAGTCCTGCCACTCATCGGTCAATAGTCATCACTCACATCGCGAGATCGCGAGGACGAGGGAGGAGGAGACCATGGCCAAGCCCAAGCCCTCATCCTCCGCCGGCGGCGGCGCCAAGCCGGCCGCCGCCGCGCCGCCCTCCGCGGCGCCGGACACGGTGCACTCGGCGCTGGTCACCTACACCTCCATGCTCTCGCTCCTCTCCCTCTGCCCGCCCTTCGTCATCCTCCTGTAAGTCCCCCCATCGACTCTCCTGTTCGTTCCGATCCTGACATCGCTGCCACGCGGATCGAACGGAACCTCGCCGCCGCCGCAGAATTTCGCTTCGGGGTGGTGGGAACTCGGCGTTGCGGGATGCGCTCGTTACTGATCTTGGCATGCACTCTGGCGCAGGTGGTACACGATGGTGCACGCGGACGGGTCGGTGGTGCGGACCTACGAGTACCTCCGGGACCACGGCGTGGTGGAGGGGCTCAAGTCCATCTGGCCCATGCCCACCGTCACCGCGTGGAAGATCATCTTCGGCTTCGGGCTCTTTGAGGCCGTCCTGCAACTGCTGCTCCCCGGGAAGCGGTTCGAGGGGCCGGTCTCGCCTGCCGGGAACGTCCCGGTCTACAAGGTCCGTGCTGTCTAACTGGTGCTGTGGAAATTCCAGCAATGCTGTGTGAAATGCGACATAACATTCAACGTAGCCTAGCCCCCATTTTGGAATCTGCATTGTTCAACATTTACTGAAATGGAGAGCCCATTCCCCCTCTAGGTAGAAACGTCAAATTGTTTTTCATGGTAGTATCGTGTAATTGTAGTCTTGATATTTTTGCCGCAATATCACCGTACAATAATTGTAACAATTCAGACTGTTTATCTGCTATGCCACTAGTTTTAGTGAGGTTCTCAGTTCTAATAGTGATAGAGCTATGTCAAAATAGAACATATGTTTAACTACTGTTTTTTTTTTCTCCTTATTTCTTATTTTTTCTTCGTCCTCTTTCCTTTTGTCAGGCAAATGGCTTGCAGGCATATGCAGTGACCTTGATAACTTACCTCAGCCTGTGGTGGTAAGATGTCTTTTCTTTTTGTACACATATTGTCCTGGTCATGACACCTCAACTTGGGCCTTCTTTTGTTCTTATATAGTACACTAGCATTTTGCCCGTGCGATGCTACGGGAGTCAATTTACAACATAAAAATCAAATATCTACTAATTTTCTATTAAATAATAGCGGTATGCCTATGCACTGGAAGAGAAAAGAATTAATAAGATTAGAATTTTTGACATGACGGTATTATGCAATTAGATGAAAAACACTTGCAATCTCTAGAGCAACATTATTTGTTCATAATAAAGTGCATCAAGTATGGTAATTATTTTTTTCAAAAAAATCTCTAGAGCAACATTATTTGTTCATAATAAAGTGCATCAAGTATGGTAATTATTTGTTCATATGATTAAAGTTTATAACATGGAAGAATTCTACATTCCTTTTTTTTTGACATACTACATGTTTAAATTGATTATACTTATATTCATGTTAGGAAACATATACTTTATTAATTCACAATATTAGATGTGATCATCAAATGCAGTAATATAAGATAATATATGATTTTTTTATCAAATAAAATAAATAAAAGCTAGGTAAAAAAAAACTGGAACATTACCTCATAATAATGAGCTGCCATCACAAAACAAGCAGGCCAGCATTTAGTCTAGTACCTCCTAATTGGGCTCGGCCCAGCTCAGCACAGCTTAGCCCAGCCCAACCCACAGCAGCCACAAAAGAAAAAACAAAAAAATTGACATGCATGCTAGATGCAAGAATCGAACTCGCGTCTCCTCACTACAAGGCCGCTGTCTTACCACTGAGGCATCGCAGCTTCTGTTTCTGTAAAGGATTCGGATTGTATAAAAAAAGTGACAAAACCAAATCAAACTCAATTCAAATTCAAATTCGACCCGAATTCAAATGGCAGAGGTCTGAAAATTCCGGCTGACGATCCTTCTTAGACTTATTAAGTAGTAGAGATTTGAGCCGGTACACCCAGATTAGTGTAAACATTGCATCGGGCTGAAAATTGACCACCTGTGTGTCTGTGTAACTTTTGGAAAACGCTCCTTGTTTTATGGGACATGTACATCACAGCACTATGATACTGATCCTATGGTTTCGAAGATGACATTAAGTTACTCTTTGCGTTTTCGGGAAAAATCATGGCATGCTTATTAATCTTGTTACTTGGACTAATCTCAGATGTACCATACTTTGTAAAGTAGGCAATGTAGTTTCAGGGCAAACTATTATTCTTAGATCTTATGCAAACAAGATGTCAAATGCACGACTACATCCAGAGTTTCTCAAAATAAACTTCTGATGCTTATTTCTCCTCATTCAAAAGATATTGAAGATCGTACATGAAATTTGAAAATGTTGGCATCATATGGGTTTATGCATTGTAAACACTCCATATACTATCTTGGAGATTCTTCCAACTTGCTAATAGAAAACCGTTTTCTGTATTACAGTACCTTAGCCCCAATGAATATGGGCCAAAGAACTGTCATATACTTGTAAATTTGTGCTTAAGCAATTTTTTATTGTTTCCTTTGTGCCTTTTGATACTTTGTTTTGACATCTGCTCCTGAAGTTCAGTATAAACATATGTATCAATTTAGCTTGTACTGACATCTTTGAAGGTGAAAATATTTTTAGAGTTTGACCTACCTTTTTTTGTTTACCGGTATGTAATTTGACCACAGATTGTGCGAGCAAACACTAACAAAAGTTATGTTTCAGGTTTGGAATTTTTAACCCTGCAATTGTATATGACCACTTGGGAGAGATATACTCTGCTCTTGTCTTTGGAAGCTTGGTGTTCTGTGTTTTTCTGTACATAAAGGTGAGCCTTTAAAGGATCCTTGTATTGTTAGTTACTATGATTCCTTTTCTGAACATTTCAGTTCCTTACTAGGGTCATGTAGCACCATCATCATCTGACTCTGGATCGTCAGGGAATGTGATTATTGACTTCTACTGGGTAAGCATTGTTAAATATATGGATTGATTAAAAATATACATGTTTGTCTGTTGATTCATATAAATAAAGTGCAATTTTCTAGGGAATGGAACTATACCCTCGGATTGGCAAGCACTTTGATATCAAAGTCTTCACAAACTGCCGTTTTGGGATGATGTCCTGGGCTGTTCTTGCTGTAACATACTGCATAAAGCAGGTCAGGATCTTATATGTTACTCCATATGCTAGTATCATAATTTCTGATATTGTCGTAAATGTACTTATCAGTAGTTATTGTTATGTTACCGTGCCAATTTGAAATTAGAAAGTCTGTACTCTGTATTATACGAGGCGTTTATCTGTTGGCTTTTCAGTTGATTCCTTTGAACTTTGCTGTGCAGTATGAAATGAATGGCAGAGTTGCAGATTCTATGCTTGTAAATACCGCACTGATGTTGATATACGTAACTAAGTTCTTCTGGTGGGAATCTGGGTATTGGTGTACTATGGATATTGCTCATGATAGAGGTACACAGCTCTACTGCATGTTTACCGTCAACGGTTTTCACCCTGAAGGCCATGAAATCTTTTAATGATTGTTTTCTCCTCTAGTTGTTAGGAGGCGCTAACTATCGATGTCAAAATAGTGCATCCATGTTTAATCTGTTTCATTTGGAGAAGTTTTAACCGTCTTCCTAGAAATTAAGCAAAATCTGAGCAGTGTTGTCGCCTTGTGTAAGTGCTCACATAATGCCATCACTGAACTTGTTACAAAACTGCAAGCTATGTTGGTCTGCTGCAACCATTTGATATTGATAAAACAATCACGATGACATGGAAATTTATTGAAATTAGCAATAGAGATAAATAAAAACGTAACAAATCATATGTAATAATGTGTAGTGGTTTGTGCAACTCATAGCATGATTCATAATTTCATATTACCATTTCATTGCCATCAAACATTTAGCTCTACGATAATCAATGCTACATGATATTACTTTTTCTAGGTGTTTCATATGCAAAATTGAAGATATTAGACACTCTTTAAGTCTTTTCTCAAGCATTTCGACTCATTGAATAGTAAATTATGAGTAGCTCAGAACGAATCAAAGGAATGATAAGAGAACTTTAGATAACTACTCCCTCCATTCTTTTTTTTGTTGACGTTTCAGACAACAAAATGAACTAGAAATGAACTAGAAATCTGTGTCTGAACGACAATAAAAAAAGAATGGAGGGAGTATCACTTATGAGGCCTAGACATTCATACGGAGGAAGGGTGTGCAGAGAGATTTTGCTTGATTATGAGAAATACATCGATGTGTGTTGTGTTATACAGTGCTTTCCACCTAACTAATACAATCATGTGACATACATGTTCATCCATCTTATTGTTATTCGTCAAACTAATACATGCTACCACTGCTTATCTGGCTAACAAGTGCGTGCTGCCTTGCCTATCCTGGGTATGGCTGGTGCAGCTGCTGTTCCTTGCCACAACCCCCTAACGGGCTTCTGGGCTGGTCCACGGCCCTTTATTATGCCCAGGACATTTCACTAGCCATATGAATTGAATGCAATGGTGGAAAGCCCTTCTGCAAAGTGTTAGGTTCAACAAGCCCATAATAAATTGCATGATGTGACACATCAGCATATGGTTCATATTGCTATTCTTGTACATACAAAAGCGCATGTTGATCATTATTTGTCTGACATGATTTTTTCTGCCAGCTGGTTTCTACATATGCTGGGGATGCTTGGTATGGGTTCCATCCATATACACCTCTCCTGGAATGTACCTTGTAAACCACCCTGTGAATTTGGGTCCCCAGGTTCTTTTCGAAAGCCTTTTCTTTTATCTATTTTGGTATTCACCATGATGCATCTTTGATATACCATTTGCTTTCTATCCAATGCTTATTTACAAGGCTCGTACCAATGGTTTAACTTTATTCTCCGCAAAATCTTTCTGCAGCTAGCGCTCTCAATTCTTCTTGCTGGCATATTGTGCATATACATAAACTATGATTGTGACCGTCAGCGCCAGGAATTTCGACGAACAAATGGCAAATGCTCAATCTGGGGCAAGGCTCCATCCAAGGTTTGAATGTTTAAACTCTAACTGCTTTCAAAAGTACTTCCACGCATTAGTTGTTTATATCTTTCTATTGTTGGATTTCAGATTGTTGCTTCCTACACAACTACAAAGGGAGAAACAAAAAGCAGCCTTCTCTTGACTTCTGGATGGTGAGTTTAGGGACTCTTCTATACATGGTTCATCCTAAAACTGTGTAACCATGTGTATTTTAATTAACGATACGGTCATTTAAGCATTCATCTTCACCTTGCATTTTAACAGGTGGGGCTTGTCACGTCACTTTCACTATGTCCCAGAGATACTATCTGCATTTTTCTGGACCGTTCCAGCTCTTTTCAATCATGTAAGATTTTCCTGATTGTGCTACATGACAAGATAATTTTATTTTGTTATAACTTTGTTCTTTCTGTGGTCACAGTTCCTACCATACTTCTACGTGATCTTTCTGACAATATTATTGTTTGACCGAGCAAAGAGGGATGATGACCGGTGCTCATCAAAGTAAGTAGATATGACAATTGATGATGCATCAGCCGAATATTTATGTTCTCTTCTTAGTTTTTGGCATAAGATCCTGCTGTTAACGCTTAAGTACTTAACACTGCTAAATGGTCATTTTTGAAGTATTCTAGTCCAATAGTCCCGTCCTGGTAAGAAAATAATATAAATATCCTATGGTGCTTAGTTACAAGTTCAGCACTTATGATACATTGCCCTGATAGATAATCTGATGTGAGTTACCTGTGTTCCCACAGGTACGGAAAGTACTGGAAGATGTACTGCAACAAAGTACCCTACAGGGTCATTCCTGGCATTTATTGAACATCTTTGATAGTGGAAGCATTCCGTGATAAAGCTCAACAGATGCTGTGATTCTCTATCCAGCCTTTACACAGATCCGCCGCTGCTTGTATAACTCTGATGCTATTAGATCTGCGGTTTATGCTGTGTTAGGTGTAGATAGCTTGGCATCAACCTACCATGTGATGTATCGGGAACTTGTACACTCTGCGTTTTGCTGATTTGTTTCATATTTTCCTTCTAGGAGAGGATTTAGAGTTCAGGAGAATAGTTAGTGTACGCCTTCTCCGGTGCGGGACCGGTGGTTGTTTGGAAGTTGATAAGGCAGTAAAACAGTTAGAAGGTTATTTGGCAGTGTTCGAATAATAATGTTGTTGCTGTAATTCTAATTGCTCTTGTAAATTCTAAACTTTTTTTGAAGGGTTTTTAATGCCCCTGTACTATAGCTCTTTTTTGGGGAGTACGGCTAGCTCGTTGCTTGTTGGTTTATTTTGAAACTGGGTACTCGCAACCTGTAGCATGTTTCCATCCTTGATAAAGTTTGCTTGGAAATATCCTTGGGAAGCAGATATTGCATAGAACACGCCACAACTGAGAACCCACTACTGCAGGTGTGCAAGCCTGCTATCCTCTGACACTGCTCTGCTTGGGTCTTATTTTTCTTTTCAGTGACTTTCCCAGTTCAACTGACCCAAAATAGTGGTTCAGTGGTTCTTTTTTTTTGGGGGGCAATAGTTTCAGGGAACTTCATCCTTGAGAAGTTTCTCCAAGGTTGTAACTAATGCACCTCTTGGTCAGACTGTAACTTCTCATGGAAAATTAACAATACTATCTGGTATGTTTCTTACCGATTTCCTTTGTGCGAAAAGAACCATAAAAGATTTGGACAAAAAGAAAGTTCCTAGCAAACATGTCTAATATGTCCATATATTATCTTCGACCCATTAGCCCGGCTAAATATCACAGTACAAAGTTAAGCCCCAAGGCGGCCCGGTGCACACTTTCAAAAAGCATTAAGGCAAGCACATAATTACACATCACACAATGTATTATACGAACATGGATGGCGAATTGTGGACATCTATGGTAGATTGATCAGGGTTCAAAACCCGGCTGGCAGGTGAGTAACACGACCATACACCCTAACACTCCATATGCAGAACAATAATGAAACTCGTTTATATGAACTCCAACCTCCAAGTAGAAGGCATAGGAACTTCATGCCTCTAAGTTTCTTCAACCTCAACATGAAGATGACTGTATACTTCATTGATATGGCTTATCTCTTAGATTTTTGTGGTTTGAAAATGTTGTCCTTGTAGTATTTCAATTCTGCGATGCTTTCTTTGATATCATCCATTGCCCTATGGGTTTTTTGTTTTCTTGGAGTCTGCTTCCTTTCTGCGAAGAATAAAATGACAAACAAACAAGTTCCAAGTCTCATCAATAGTCTTGCAAGATTATTTGCGACACTATCACTAAAATGTGCACGGTATGCCTTAGAGATGCACAAAAGGTAAACCACAGCAATACGACCTTCCTCTACTGGTATCACTCATCACCTCAAATTAGAAGCAAAGGTGCAGATTCTGGTTTTGCATAAACCTAAAAAAGATACAGCTAGAAACTATAGTGATGCTCAAACAAGTAAATGATGCCATTGTTTGATGTCCTTTGCATGACTACTAACCATTGAAAGCAAAGAGTACTTAATCTATGGCCATCAAATTTAGTTTACCTTTGGGGTACCATCGGATGCACAACGCCATTATACTGCTTACATCAACAATTACATGAGAGAAGATTGCTGCAAGCTGTGGCATATACTTCTGGCAAGGAAAACAGCAAACGGAAAATGTCATCCACCAAGGGCTGAAAGATACCTCAAAATTGAAAGGGCAAGTTCTAACGAAATACCCTATGTATAATGAGAAATATATTGATGTAATGTTGTTCCTAACTATTGAAATACTTCTGGCACGGAGAATAGCAAATAGAAATGTCATGCACCAAGGGCTGAAAGATACCTCAAATTTCAAATGTGAAGTTCTCTTCTTCACAAAAGCAGGAAATACCTTATGTATAACGAGAAATATATTGCAATTTATGTGTTCAAGAATAAGAATTTTCTTTTTCATTCTTGTATGGTTATTTGATCCTCTCACATTGTTTAAAAAAACATGTCGTTTTAAACCACCGGGAGGTTTTTCCCAAGCAAAGGTAGACTTTCACAATTAAATAACTGATTCAGTAGTTTGAATGTCAAATGACCACTTCGAACGTGCTAAGTCAGATGCATATGAAAGTAAACTTGTCTACAACCGTTCTCTTTGGCTGAAGGAAAAAAACAAATTGTTCCCATTTACTACTTCATAGTAGTAAAGCAAATTAATGCACACAAATCCAACCAGGGAACATTTGAAACACCCGGGACCATTCATTGACACAGGTGAAGAATGCAATTAGAATATCAACTAACTGGCTCAACAATTTGTGTGTCAAATGGACTCCTTTCATAATTATATGATTTTTCCTCAAATAAGGTTAAGATAGGCTCAAATAGAAGTGCTGCATTTCACCATGAAAGCTACAATAACCAATAAAGAAATAAAGGTTTGGCAGTCATACTAACCTTCAGAAATAGTAAATCCACGTAAACAGAATTTCCAGCTAATAATGGAGTGGCTGTTCCTACATGCCTCCTAACAAAGTCTATCACCTGCCAGTGGACCAATAGAATCTTTATTAGGGGAAAGAATAGATATACACAAAAATTCTTGGCATCCAATATCTTCAGTGTGACTACTTAATTACATATACACTTCAAGGAGAAATAATTAAGGCTTCATGTAGTTTCTGTCCTAGGAAAATGAAATAATATTAGCCAAAGCCACTTAATTACCATAAATTTCCAAATTTCCCAGACAACATAAAGGCTGCAGTAGCTCCTCTGGTGGGATGCTGTTTAACCAACCCTACCCACAGAGTCTTTGGATACAAACGAATTGGCAGAGCATCTGCCGTTGTTTTGAAGGGGGGGGGACACTTAAGAATACTGATCCCATTCACCAACATAGAATGTAGTGTTCATTACTAAAAAAAACAAATGGACCTTAACCAACAGACTATCTGACAGATCTGTTTAAAAGTTGCACCGTCTATTTTTACAGTCCTCAAGATAAGACATTGCACCAGGGAAGATAAAATAAAAGAGAAATCAGAACTGTTATGTACAGTGCAATACCTCATATAAAATCTATGCATCTTGATCAAAGTTGTTTAATTTTCAGGCTCCTGGACAAAGTGCATGTATGATGTATCTGTGGTAAATGTGAACTCAGGTGCCCACAGCCCGATATTAACAATTTGATTACAGTAAGCTGTTACTCTGAAATTGCTTACACATTCATGAACTACCATAGTGTTTCGTCAAATTAGTTCTCGCCAGCAGGGTTTACAAAACCGGACCGGTAACCGGAAAAAATGGACTTACTGGTCTGGTCCAGTTACAAAAATCGGTCGATTTTTGCCCAAAACCAAAACGAAAACCAACCAGTTTTTGGTGGTTTCGGTTTTGTGAACCTTGCTCGCCAGTCAATTGTCTTCACATTAAAATGATATTTTTGTTTTGTTTGAGCAAATTTATGGGCCAACTTCACATATACATCTTGTGTTTCCATCAGTACATGGGCAGTTCATAAGTTCTACATAAAAACATGGCGCATAGGTGGGCTAAGAGGCAATTAAGTGCTATAGAGGACGTGATGCCTAGTGCCTAGTTGCAGCCTTGCAAGCTAGGCGGATGCCTCTTAAACAGTGTCCTAAACAGTTGATTTGAATAAGCAAGAACTGATATTCACAACAAACATCAGAATTCATGAAAACTACAGGGCTTCATACAAATAGTACAAATATGTTTATAGTAAGGCAGTAGACTGAGTTGAACCATGAACATCTCAAGTCAAAAAATATGTAGGAATGTGTGAAACCTTTTAGAACATTCCAACAACATGCAAATATTCAAAGAACACCAATAATAATATAAAAACTAAACTAGGGCTATACTATTGGAAATAGCCAAAAAAAAGTCATGCTTCCACAGAAATAGAAAAACTTACTTGTGTCTCTGCATCAAGCTCAGAAAGCTCACTCTGCAGTACTCTTTCTGTCAAACCTATGTAGTCACTCACACTCAGGATTATCAGATCTATATTCAGACATAAAAATACAATATAAAAATGTTATAATAGGGCTCGGTCCGGAGTGAGGTGGTGAAATTTGTATGGGACCGTTTTTCTCTCTTCTTAATACAAAGATACGCAGCTCTCCTGCGTATTCGAGAAAAAAAAATGTTATAATAGAAGAGAGTGCTACTTTACCACTAGCTGCGTGATGAGTTTTGCACCATTCACCCATATTATCTAAACAATCCTTGCTTTGGCTAATAACCAAGTCAGGACCCTGCAAATAGCAGGACATATATGTTAAATAATTGTACTTACAGATGGCCATAGACAACCAAGTCACTCGACGAAGCACACTACCAGAAATAGTGAAGCTCCCTAGTTCCAGAAACAATTGGGGAAATTTACAAAAGTACTCATCAATAATGTACACGGGGATAGAGACTCGAGAGACACCACTATCTCTGCTTCAATGACACGATGAAGGGAACACCAGTAAAGCACTGGCATGGATACTATCTTTTAGCATTTCGAGTATCATTTCAAATGGATCATCCGTACTTAATAATGGCGTGATGCCCTATTCGAAACAACCAACCATAAACCTATGGCCGTAATCTGATGTGTGTAGATCAATTCCGTAAACATAATTCTAGTTCGAGTCACTACTCCCTCAATTGTTATATACAGTTCTCATTATAAGCATGCAATCAAACTTTTCAGTTCTAACCAGAGTGGTATAGACGCTATGTATTCCCTCCATATTGTTTTAACTTTTTTTAACAAACAGCGCTATTCAGGAGCAGAAAGAGTGATAAGTTAAAACATAAACACCACAAAGAACACCACAAAGTTGTACAAAACCTATAAAGAACAAAGCAACAAAGATACTTTAGTTTATATGCAACCTCTATTTGTTTTGTAAGTTTACCATCCGTTATGATGCAAGCAATCTCCAAAATCCGATCTTTTGTGATATCCAAACCTACATCATCCAAGTGTGTGCTTACATTAGTCATCTGAAGTATACTACGAAAATGGAAAAAATCTGTATTCGGCATATCTACCCATAAAACAATCTATGTAGGAAAAAATAACTAGATCCTAGCAGCAACACCTCTCATCAGATCAGAGATAAAAAAATTTTAACACCAACAATATTCCAAGGGAGAAAATCATATCATGGAATATAATCACTTGTTCAGATCAGTGCAGAAAAAAAAAAGTAACTTGAGACATATGAGATTGGGCCCTCCATAGTTTGTAGTTTGTCCAGTTCAGTAGAATCTATGTTGGTGTACGTCCATGGAAGAGTGTAAAACCATAAAAAAAACACCACAATTTGTAAGCTAAGAGAAGTGCAATGTGCTGTTTCAAATTCGGACCTATCTGCAACATTTGATGCTATACACATATACCCAGATTAAAGGTCAATTTCATTCATTCTATAGAGATAACTATATCAAAATGACAAGATGCTTGTCATTTTTGGTTCTCTACATTGTGAAACAGATCGGATACAAAACAGAACTGCATCTTGAAAATAAGGATAACTTATGCTAAACAAACCATTTTCTTAAAGACAATTTTTTTTTATGAAAAACGAACGAACAATTAAATGATGGTGCAACACCAAAACTCGATTCTCTTATTATGTAAGATAAAAAAAGGTTGTCGAAATTTACTAAAACTCACCAGTCATTTCCAAGTCTATCCACACCAAAGGCATCTTGTAATCACCAGATGATGTTACAATTTTCCCTTCATCATAGTTAACTGTAACTATGTTATCCTGTCCATTTTTATCTGCATAAATGAAATTTCCAACCACATCAATGATTAAACTATGATTTCGAATCAGAACTTTCATAAATATAACCAACTACAAATGTATCTCTCCCAAAGTCACCACAAGGGCTCTTCCTATGCATAATATATACATTACAAGATATGTTTGATCATTAAGCACAAAGGCCATATAAAACTCGTCTGTAATACTACAAATACCATGCTAGTTGAAAAATAACAAGGTGAGCAGAACCACAAAAAACCACCCAAAAAAGTAAAAAGTATGCAAACAGCTAAACTTACAGGTATAAGCGAGATCTATACAAGAAATTCCCCGTGCGGAACAAAGAACTATAAAGCTAGTTTAAGAACATAAGGACCAAAGGAGTACCAACCAGGTTTCCTGGTAGCAGTTTCTTCGGTGCTGGAAGATGCCTGCGGTACTTCAATTGTATCTGCTTCCCCATCATTATCAGCATCTAGACGAAGAGCCGAAAACATGTTTGCAAGCTTACTCATTTCAATTCGACCTTTATATAAATAATCGAATTTCTGCATTCAAAAGCACCCAACATATATCAATACAGTTAGATTCATTTCGATCCAAACACGACTGGATATATAAATTAGCATTTTATCAGGGGCGCACGACGTGCGGCCATTGGGGTTCAGTAATTCAGTAGAGTCTCCAAAATTATTGCAAAATAAACTGCAAGTTAACCATGGATGGATAGATGAAGGGTCTAGTTAATATGGTAGTAAAACAGCTAATCAATCCGCAGCAAAGTGGCTGATTGTTTGAATGGCGAGAAAGTAAGATTGGTTGGTCGCCGCAGTAATGGATAGGTCGAACAGAAGACCAGAGCAACTTCTCGGAAAAATCAATCCGAGCAAGCTAGGGTTACTTACCAAGAACAGAAGAAATCAATCCAAGGCGGTCGGGCCTCCCCTCCACGCCAATCCCGAACCAGTAGAGGGCGGCAGGACTGGGGCGGAAGAGGAGGGCGTGAAGGTTTCAGTCAAGGAAGTTCCAGACGCAAAGAAGTTCAGAGGAACTCGTTTTCCAGCTATTAGGATTTCTCTTTTTCATTGTTGTATTTTTATTTTTTCCTTAAAATGACCGCGGACTGGACATAGTATATTCTTTCTTTTTGAAAACAAAATTCACATACACTATCGTTTTTTTCTCAACAGTGACTGCGTTAATTAATGGTAAGATTTATTAGATGGTGCTGGATCGATGACACAGTGATGGACCTGATGGTTCGATCCCCGGTTGCGCGACGTCTTTTCTCAACATGTTTTGTTTTATTTTTGAAAACAAAATTCATATACACGCTCGTTTTTCTCGACAGTGACTGCGTTAATTAATCTAAGATTTATTAGGTGGTGCTGGTGGTTCGATCCCTGTTCGCCCTCTTCGTGGCGTTAGCTCGTCTTTTCTCAACATGTTTTTATTTTTGACAATTTTCTCAACAATCAACATGTTAGAGTCGATTAAGTTCACGGTCAATCTCTTTCGTTGCTGAACTGATAACTGATGAGCATGACGTCGTGTGGGTCATCGCCTCATCGTAGCAGCTTTCCCCCTTGTTTTCATTAGGGAGATACTTTTAGTTATGCAAACAGATCATGCAACAAGGTAGCCCATATTTGTGTTAAATAGGTTTCGGAGGCATATGCTGTGAGGGAGTGGCTCTGTAACCCTCCAGATGTCCTCTGTAACCTGATAATAGAAGATTGTAATCAGGCTATGACTATATAATGAAAGCTCTCGTTTACCTAAAAAAAAAGGAAATGCAGATACAAAGCAACGCTAGAACTTCGGATCCGTATACCAGCACTCCTTGCATAACGCGTGCCGAGGATTGGCGTGTGCATTGGTGACTCGAGAGGCCGCGTTTATCACTTCTCCCTCGAGGACCTATGGTTCCTACCAGAAGTTCGTGCAGGCATTATCAGCACACCAGCCGAATAATTTTGGCCCTGCTTGTAGGCTCGTTTAGATTGAAGGAATTTTATTTTTTTTTGGAAATTCCTGTGCGATTTTTGTGAAATATCTGCATTCTAAAAGGAGCCCTTAAGAAGATTCCATATTGCCATACAGACGTGTCAAAAGTTCTCTCCTTCCACGGAATTTTCACAAAATTTTCATTCTAAAAGGCGTTAAACTGGTGATCAATTCCATTATTAGTGTTTAAAACGAAACATTCGGTGCGGCTTTAGCATTCTCATTCAGCAAGGTACAGCCTCAACACAATAGTTGCAAAGGAAATCAGTACACAATGGCAACAAACATGCCAGAGCTCAAGCAAATTCCGAGCGGACAACATCCAAAGTGAGCGTGGTCAGAGGACATTTCATCTCCGTCGACCTTCCAATTCCAGCTATTGCTATCTCGAGTCCACGACTGTGCCTTCGGGAAGGGCAGATAGGCTTACAAGAGGAACGTGAGATTTTAGAGACGCATCGGTGCCGGTGATCTTCGTCTCCTTTGCTCTGTTCAGCACCTTCCTCACCTCATTGGCTAGCTCAATGATAGAATCATCTTCGTGGCCTGAAAAAGAGACGCATTTCAGAATGTAAATCTCCACTCCACTAGTATCACATAGCACAACTATGAGCTACTGACAGCTAGCTCCATGTTTGAGATTAACGATTGAAATAGACGGAGGGAATATAAAAAAAATGTTATTAATTGCTTAGTTGAAACTATGCAATAAAAGAAGGTTTTCTTACATATGTTGGACAAAGCCTTCTCCATTGAGAACAGGTAATCCCTGTTATAGCCATTGGGGCCATTGGCAGTAGCAATTTGCCTGATATTTGCAAATAATATAGCAGGCAATCAGAACGAGATGCTTAAAGGTCCACAATAAACCGGAAAGAAAAGTGCAGTGGCAAACCTTGCCATATCCTTCAAAGGTGCAGGGCCCAGATAATACTTGTTGCCTACTGGGTCAGGAGTGGATACAAAACTGCACAAGCACCAAGTTGCTTCAGTTCCATGGAAAATTTACATCAAAATCGAATAGAATGAAATGTTCTTGCTTTTGAAGTCTTACACTAATACGCCCGTCACAGCTGGTTTCAACGAATCTCCTTCCTAATCAATTCAGCAAGTAAAAGATGAGAGTTCTGACAAAAAGAAATAAAATTCCAAACTAATGGCTGACACAAATAAATGGTACCTTGTAGAAATCAACAGAGATTTTCTGGTCATACTCACACTCTCTCCTCTCCAAGTACTGAAAGGTGAAACAAATCATCAGTGCAATTCTAGCCTCATGAATCCAGTCTCTTTTTTCTTTCTTTTCAACTGCAAAATATAAGAGGAAAAAATAGCGCACCTGCATTGCTTTCTGCTCTTTTTCTGGACCACCCTTGACACAATATGCAATTCCCCACTGCAAACAATCATATCAACTATAAGAACAAACAACATTAAGGAAACCAGAATGGGAATGCTAAATGTTCATAGTATTCCAGAACAAGAATTAACATGAAAAGGTATTCTGGGTGTACAATATGAACTGAAGTGTAAAGCAAGTCTTTCAACATAAGAGAGTAGTAACAAACTAGCATACAAACATGGCAAAGCATGCAGCTCTACATTAGATTACAGCATTAAATAAGAGAAATTCCGAGTCTAATCTTGTTGTCAGTAATCAATATTTCCATCGGCTTCAGTCACTGTATGCTATATTATACATGTTTTTTCAATGTCAGATATATAAGTATGTTGTGCAAGTATTTAGCTGATTTGCGGGATCAGCATACGTGTACAAGGTCAAGGCCATTAGAAAATTTGCAATTTTACACTTTTACATAGCTTATTATACAACCAATTGTCCACTCTTCTTCAACAATTCGCCTTTGATGCCTTGTCTTTCATACTCTTGTTTGGTTTCATTGCCTACTGTTTCACCATTCATTACATGTTAGAATAACCGCACAGTAAAACTTGTGATCCAATTAAGTAATCTAAGCATTGATAACTAATTGTAGGTATTGTTCCCTGAAGTTCCGAAATCAATCCTTACTGCTCGTGTTGCAACCGAGCAAGTATGCGCTACTGTGAACTTTTTGAATGATTGAGGATGTCATGGCAAGAAACTGAGCTTAGCTCACTTGGTCGAAGGTGTACAACTAGTCCAACGGAAGTTAGTCCTCTTCGGTGCAAGCTTGGGTTTTTGTTTGTTCTAATTTAAAATGCCTCCTAGTCCCTTTATAAGTGTTCTAGAAATGCCGCTAATTGAAGTCTATTTAAATGCAGATGTCAACGAAGCGTTTTCTACAATATCACTTTCAGTGTCGGCAGCTATAATGCAGGTGTCAAACTTAAACAATGGAGAAGCATAAGTTGATTGCTTACGCATATGGCCTCCTCGTCGGTTTCAAGCGTGCAGGTCCTCGCCGGATGCTCCGGTGTGCCTCTATGGTCAATGCAAGCTGTAGAGGTGAATAAAAAAGAGAAGAGGCATCAACATCCAGGCTGAGGTCAACGAGGCGAGAGCCATGTCAAAAGTCAGGACAATGAACAAGTCGCAGTAGTTGCACGTTCTATATATTCTGAATAAGGCTCAAGCAATCATCCGTACCGAGGTTGAAGGTGCGCTTGTATCCCTTGATGAAGCCGAGGATCTTGTCATCGAAGTCGAAGCCAGGGTTCCAGATGAGGGACCCGTAGCCGAAGACCCACAGCACCATCCTGCCGCAGCTTCTTTGTCCCCGATTTCACTGTACGAGCAATAACAGAACGAATTAGATACAATCTCGTCGAATTTGATCCTCTCCCCGCAATGCAAGAGCCCTCCGAAAACGCCACCAACATTAGCCGAGGAATCCTAAACCCTTGCACCCCAAGTCCCAGAAACGGTCCCGCCGGAGAAAACTCCGGCGCGACGCCGAATCCGGCCGCCGCGTTACGTTGCCGCGGCGCCATTATCCCCCGGTTCCCCACATCCAAACCCATCAACCGATCGACCAGTCCCTATCAAACGAACAGAAACCCAGAGTTCGCCGGCAATCAGATGCAGGGATCACCTCTGAGGAAGCGGGCGAGCCGGCGCGGTGACGGGCACGGGCGGGCAGGAGGAGGAGGAGATCGGGATGGGATTCCTCTAAAGCAGGGCGTCTCCTCCGCCTACTCCCGCGGCTCCGCCGGTGCGCGCGCTCTCTCCTCGTCGCCGGCCTGGGGGATTCCGGAGGACAAGGTGGTGAGGGAGGAGGAAGTAGGTGGCGCGGGGGGACAGCATTTATAACCCACGGCGTGGTCTCGGCGAGCGAGGCGAGGGGATTAGGATCAGGGGCGGTGGCGCGACGCGCGTGGTCACGTGAGGACCGCGCGCGCGTGGCAGCCGTTGGGTTGCGCGACCCGTGATCTTGCTGCTGGGAAAACGAGCTTGGCTTGGCTGGTCGGCCGGCGCGTGAGCGGCGTGTGTGGGCGCGGTAGTACGGACGTTGGGGGTTGGGAGAGGGAACGTTTACCGGCGTCGCGTCTCGCTGGCCTCTACGAAAATCTGGCTGCAGCTTTGCTTTGATTTGCAGGTGCAATGTATGTGGACGGGGTTTGGTGCCCGCGAGACGATTTCAGGGGTCGGTGCAACGAACGGCGGAACCGGTTCATGGGGCGTTGAGGCCGGCCACGACCGTGTCCCGTCCCATGTCGGGTGGGTCAAAGTCAGCGTTTGCTCCTTCAGGCATTTGCATGGATCTACAGCTGGGCCATATGGAATTGTGTAGATATTTTGTGTAAATTAAGCCAGTTTCAATGAGGTTTTTCATTGTACTTTTTTCAAGACTAATTTTAGAAAAAAGAGCCAGCTTCCTTTCATTTGGATGAAAGACCTCTCACAAAATATGAAAGTTTCTCATCTCTCTAATCATAATTAACTTGCCAAATCAACAAAAGATGCACACATGGCATAAAATTTAATGCAAATGAAAAACTTCATTAAAACTGGCCTTATAGTGTAACGAGAGTGCAAAAACAATGTTGGCATTCAAATCGTACCTGGTTAGGCTTTGAAAACATGGGATGCCAAGGACTGGGTATTCATACTTTGCTATTCGTACCGTTGAAACCTGTCCAATGAAATACTGAAACAATACTAGATGTCACGAATTGTTGTTGAACTTGGCTTTGAAATGTCGAATTAGCTCTTTGACATTGTTTAATTACCTTTCGCAATCTGCTTAAATAGTCTTATGAACTGTTGAATATTGTGAGTATTAAAACAATAGAATATGTATATCATCAGATCAAAACCATACGTACTGCACATCAGGAAGAACAACACAGAAAGAGAAGGTAAAACAATGAAAAATCAAACGAGTCATTGGGCCTTATTGGGCTGACCGGCGGCTCGGTCAGCCGGCCTGTAGGAAAGTGCTCGTAAGGCCTTTTCCGTTCACGGTCCGGGCCTTCATCGCGAATCCCCCCCACCTGGTCGAGGCTGCGAAAAAATGCCGAAGAGGTGACAGTTGTGGCCCGGTGCAATCCAGAGCGCAGACGGGACAGTGCATTGCCGAGCCGTTGATAAAGTGCCGTGGTCCAGTGCGACGATGGAAAGACTAGCAACAGTGACTCCAAATTAAACAATTAGTTTCTGATGATGAGAGCTACTGCGTTGGGTAAGGTGGAACCTTGTGGTGGAGGCATTCGTGGTGCGTGGATACACACAAGGCAGAGCGATGGATCAGCTTCTCAAAGGCATGGGACACTCCTCCTTGGATCAGTTCGCCCCAGGCGAGCTGGCGTTGGCGAGGCACAGCAACCCACCCCCCGATGGAGCATGTGGGTGGGTGGAACGAAATCCTCGTCCTCTCTGCGTTTGATGCGGGCGGTCACCAGTACCACCGGCATCCTCCTGAATCTCCTGACCATCGCTATGATCTTCTCCTTCACGCTGCCGGCGCGTTCCTTCTGTCGGGGCGTGGTTAAGCTATTACACCGATGCCATAAAATTCGTTGTACGTTAGGAGCAGTGAGTTAGGAGCAGTGAAATTAATGGCACCCTGGTTTCTCACCAAATGAGTGGTAAAACAACCCGGTGCTCCTTCGAGCCCAGCTTCTTTCCTTTCAACGTTGATTATCTTGTTGGGAGCACAGTGAAATTAATGACACCGCTTGATGATCTCGGTTATTCATTCAGATATACGGATTAGCCTAATAGTCCCTGTTCTCGTCTTCAATTAGCACGTACGGTGGCCCTTGGAAATTGCATGGCTGGACTTGCTACTGTTATTTTTCGTGTTCTTCCCAATTTCAGATTAGTTCATGTCATGCTACTACGATGCGCTGCATTGATCGCCACAGTAGCAAAGGACAAAGGCATTTGACTCGGTGTCCTGGTCGTTCCTGTTGGAGCTACTCCAATTCCTAGGTTTTCCGCCCATTTGGCGGACATGGATTTCTACCTTATTGCGTTCCGCAAGCACGCGCATCCTTCTCAATGGAACTCTTACTGATCGCATCTGTCACGGTCGGGGACTTCGACAGGGTGATCCCCTCTCCCCGATGCTGTTCATATTGGTCATGGACTGCCTCAATGCCCTGATTGCTAGGGCGGATCAGGAGGGACTTTTGCCCTCATTACGGTCGCATTGTATTCCCCACAGGGCAGTCTTCTATGCAGATGATGTGGTCATTTTCCTTACCCCGGTCGCTCAGGATATCGAGGCCATTTCAGCTATACTTACCCGCTTCGAAGGCGCCACGGGGTTAGCGGCAAATGTCCGGAAATGCCAGCTAACACCGATCCGCTGCCAGCCGGCGGATATTGAAGTCGTCACTTCACGCTTTCCATGTACAGTGGTTGAATTCCCTTGTAAATATTTGGGGGTCCCACTGTCGGTGTACCGCCTTCCCAGGGCAGCCTTACAACCCCTCATCGACTCGGTTGCCCACGCCATATCTCGATTGTATGCAACCTTCCGGCATGGGCGATTAAGGAGATTGACAAGATTGAAAGATCGTTCCTATGGCGTGGAACGGAACCCTGTGGAGGGGGGCATTGCATGGTAGCATGGTCGAAGACTTGTCGCCCTATGCCGTTGGGCGGTCTAGGCATCTTGGATCTTTCTCTATCTGGGGTCGCTCTAAGATTGCGTTGGTGTTGGTTAGCTCGTACGGACCCCGGCAAAATCTGGTCAAGGCTCCGTTTCAACACGGATCGTATAGCAGAGGCTATGTTCAAGGCATCGGTCGTGGTCGAAGTGGAGGATGGTGGCTCCACTCTTTTCTGGGTCGATACTTGGCTGGATAATATACCAATCCAGGCTCGAGCTCCACACTTGTTCTCGGCCGTACGTAAGCATGCAGCTAAGACGCGTACAGTTAAGAGCGGACTAACCAGGAAGAGCTGGCTTCTTGACATAAAGGGGTTCCTATCCATCCCGGCTATATTGGAGCTTCTACATCTGGTTAATCGACTTTGCAGTGTCACCCTCAATCCGAACGTGCCTGATAGATTTATTTGGAAATGGTCGTCTTGTATTTATTCGGCCTCCTCAGCTTACCAGGCTTTCTTTATTGGGCAAACGTCCTTGCTTGGCGCCAAAGAGTTGTGGAAGACGAGGGCACCTAATAAGTGTCGGTTCTTCATCTGGTTGGCTCTTCATGGTCGATGTTGGACGTCGGAACGCCTGGCACGTCATGGCCTACCTAATCATGGGTCGTGCGCCCTTTGTGATCAGGAGGTAGAATCCATTCATCATCTGTTGGTCGGTTGCTCCTATAGTAGGGAAGTATGGTTTCAGATCTTACGGCGGTTCCGTCTACATCGTCCCGGAACATCATGATCAGTTCGCCGAGTGGTGGCTAAGGCAGCGGAAGAGGGTCGCGAAGGACGCTCGTCGGGGATTCGACTCCATGGTCGTGCTGATAGCGTGGAGGATATGGAAGGAACGAAATGGACGAGTTTCCGAGATAGGCCGTTCCCACCCCCCGGTGCTCTCTTGTAGTATCTTAAAGGAGGCACGTCTGTGGGGTCTGGCGGGCGTTAGGAGTGTGTCGCGTTTACTTAGTACGATTAATGTATCGACTTAAGTGTACTCGTAGTTGGGGTCGCTTTCCTTTTCATGTAAATTAACTTAACCTAACCTTCGGGCCCGGGGCATGAGCCCCGCGGCGAGGGTCGTTGTTCCTTCTCTTCTCCTTAATGAAATACGCGCAGCGCGTGTTCTAGAAAAAAAAGTAGCAAAGGACAAAGAGCATATGTGAGTCTGTTTCAGCATAATGGTCCCATGAAGGTTTATTTTGCCCGATAAGGAATGGAAAACAAGTTCGATTCACATCATCACATGGACACAACACTATGGATCAAAGCAACTTCAACATCTCTATCCTTTCTCCAGAAGGAGAAGCTTCAGGTAAGTTACGGCTCCAGGCTGTCCTCGGCGGCCTTCGCCTCCATCTTCTCGACTAGCCTGACGAAGTTGAATATAAAACGCCTGCCATCGCGCATGGCAACACGCTCTGGGTCGAACTGGATGCTCAGGATGTGATTGTACTTCTTGTGTCGAGCTGCCATGACGAACCCATCCGCCGTCCACGCGGTGATCTCAAGCGTGTCATGGGGGAAGGTCTCTCCCTGTCGATGATGCAGGGGTCATGCCCAAAGATCCCCAACGGCCTTCGCATATGGAAAAACAGAATGCAAAAAATAAAATTACAATGTTAACGAAACACTCGCCACAAAAATTGTGTAGCTACAGATGTCGGACCCCATTTCTGGAATCCACGTGTTTATCGTACCAATCCCTGGATCAGTAGTTGGTACACACAAACAAAGTGTTCCATTGCACATACGCGAGTACATATTACATAATAGAGGATACATATCATGGTCTTAAGTTACAAACCAGGCAGGGCTAGTATACTAGCCGGAAAGCAACAAACTTGAAAGGGAAATACACTATAAACACCGCAGGCAAACTTGAATAGATGTTGACCCTACTCGTCATTATCGTCAGTCGTCACCAACGTATTCTCCTTCTTCTTCTTCCACTGAAGGGATAGCAGCAAGAGTGAGTACATAAGGTACTCAACAAGCCCTACTCTACTCAAAGGTATGTATACATGCATACTTGGTCTTATCAAGGAAAAGGGTTAAATGGTTCATTTGCAGTAAAGGTCTTTTATACAAGGTTTAGCAGTCAAGGAATAAAGATAAAACATAGAAGATTGATAGTCTTATTTTAGTTGGTTGGCCCTGGGGGAGAATAAATCAATCCCGCCAGTTCCTAAGATTTAGTTGGGCCTTCCGACCTCAATGGTCGTAACGACCCGGCACACATGCCATCACTTCCAAAACACGGGCGTCTATACACCCACTCACACATCAAAGGATAAAAAGGTGGCTAATCAATGTGACGCACATGAATGTGCCAAATACCGTGGCAACGTCCAATCGATTGAATTTTTACTCTGCAGAGTTGGTACATCTTTCCCCATAGGCTATGCACTCTTGCGCGGAGAGTAACATAACGCCTTATCCATCTTCTCCGAGTAGTCCCACAAGCCCACCACGATGATTAGGAGCATCCATAACAACAATAAAGGTGAGCGACACCATTGGCCAAAAGATGCGGGTATTCATGCCCGAGATTCACATTTACTTTGCTCCTAACGACCGTTTGCCACAACCAGCCACCAGGTGAAACTTGCTTGCAGGAGTACCAAGAAGGTAGGAAAAGGTCCTGCCCATTCAGGTTCTATAGTTGTACGGTGAATCATCATGTATACAGTCATAAGAACCGGTCCTTATATGGCTGAGCAAGCGCCAAATCCCACACTAGGGGTCAAACACATCATCATCAAAACACCAGTGGCCTTGCTCGCAGTCCACCCATCCCATCACCATTCACACCCTAGCTTGTTGCTATTCCCATCCCATACCTGAACACACACCACCAAACTCATTTTAACGCATTTCTAAAAGTAATTATGTGAATAAAGGTGTGGCAATGTAGAAACATTGCAGGGGTCCTAAGCATATTACTAGTAGCAAGGTAATTACGCAGCATTTAAATAAAAGAATATTAAATGACAGCGTATCCTAGGGTTAACAAGGTAATGGTAAAACAAGGGTAGACAAGGACTAGATATTAACGCCTAAGTAACAGACATCAATATCAATAGGCAAGTAGGACAATAGCTACTCAATCAGTAAAATAACAATCAATGCATATTAATTATTTTGGACAGTCACATAGGTGCGTGCGAAAACAAAGGATCAATCATGATCAAGGAATGGTAGAGCTTGCCTTCGAAGTCGGGGTCGGATTCCTCCTCGTATCCCTCGATCTCGGGGTCGTCCTCGTGCTCCTCGTGGTCTACACGTAATTACGCTACGTAAATACTAGCGTATAAATAAAATAAACCAAATGAAATTAAGTAAATATTCAAATAAGAACCAAATGAATTAAAACAGATAGATCAGAGGGGTTTTTGGGAACACTAAGGGCAGAAATGGATTCTACAGGTCATTTCCTATTTTCTAGGATTTTTGGGGATTTTTCCTAAGTAAAGAAAGGCTCGGAATGAATTTTTGTGTACACAGACTGTGTAGCTCTAGCGTTTTCTGTGTGGCTGTGAGGCTGACAGTTAGGGCCCACTGGTCAGTGGCTCAGGGCTCACGGCTCACGGTAAACTAGGCTCGTGCAACGTGTCTGTGAGTGCGGTCCACTGGACCGGGTGCACGCAGGGGAGCGGCGGCGAGGCTGGCGCGGTGGCGTGCGGCTGCGCGCGGCGGGGCTCGCCGGGGAGCTCGCCGCCGGCGTGTGTACAGCTCGGCTGGGCGTCGGGGTTGCCGTGGAGGTAGAGGGCGTCATGGCGGAGCTGTGGGTGGTGACGGGCACGTGCGGCGAGGTCCGTAGAGACGAGGGCAGCTCGCCGGAGTTGGCGCGGCGACGGTGTGGTAGCGGATGCGCGCGCGAAGTGGTTTTTATGACGCTCATGATAGCGCGGAGGGTGCGCGGCAAGCTGGCGAGTGTGTGCAGCACAACGTCGTGGCCAGACACGCTGTAGACGGCGGCCGGCGTCGAGCGGAGACGGCGGCGCAGAGCGGCGCTCGGTGCGCGCATATCCGCGGCCCGGGGCTTGGCTACGCGTGTAGCCGAGAGGATAGATGAGGTCTAGGGCTACGCATAGGGGTAGGAAGGCGAAGGTGAGATGGCTCGTCGGCGATGGATTTGGCGGCGGCCGGACTTGGGGAAGAAAGGGGGAAAAGAGAAATTAGGCGACGGTGGAGGTTAATGCTTACCACGGTGAGGTTGTGAGAGCGCAATGGAGTGAGGAGGAGAGCTAGAGGGGTTTAAATAGGGGTGCGGCTAGCCGGAGCAGTGAAAACGCGGTTGCGGCGGCGAGGACGCGCGCGGGCACGCGCGGGAGGATAAGCGCTAGGCTGCGACATTGGAACCCGGGGCGTGGCGTGGAGCTGGAAGTCGCGGAGGCAGGGAAGCTGCAGGGAGCTCTGACGAGCGGCGACGAGCAGCTCGCAGCGTTCATACGGCGGCGATGCGCAGCGGGTCAAGGGCGGCGACGCGGTGCGGCAGGCTTTGCAGGCGGCTCGGGCGCGGAGCTTGGACTTCGCAGGCGCGAGCGCGTCGCAGAGCGCTTGGCGGAGGGCGCTGCGCTGCGGTGCGGCGGCGCGTGGCGCGGTGACGCGGCGGCGGGCGACACGCGGGCGGCGGCGTGGCGAGAGGAGGACGACGACGCGCGTCGCCCACGCAGCTGGGTTGGGCCAGGCGGGCTTTAGCTGGGCCGAGGAAAGAGAGGTAGCGCGCGGCCCAGCGGAGCGGTGAGGTGGAGATGGGCCGGGGGAATGCAGCCCAGGCGCGGAGAGGGAAAAAGAAAAGTTTAAACATTTTCCAAACGCAGAAATTCAAATCAAATTCAAATGAATTCCAAAAAAGCTCAAATAAATTCGAATAAAATTCATAAATTCAAGGCTTAAATCTAACAACCATGTTGACAAGTTCCCTTTTTATTTCCTTTCCAAAATTCCCATTTTCTATATTATTAGCTTATAAAAGTTTGAACTTTTATTTTCAAAATTCTAAATGTGATCCTAAATTCTAGGAAATTTTTCCAGAGGTGATTTTCATTAATTGCATTGTTAAAAATTTGGGATGTGACAAACCTACCCCACTTAAAAGGAATCTCGTCCTCGAGATTCACTCGGTTCGTCAAACAGGTATGGAAACTCCTTCTTGAGATCTTCTTCACGTTTCCAGGTAGCTTCCGCTTCAGTATGATTACTCCACTGTACTCTGCAGAACCTTACAGCTGTTCTCCTTGTCTGTCGCGTTACAGCATCCAGAATTTTAACGGGCACTTCTTGATATCGAAGATCTGGTTGCAAATCCATAGCTTCCACTGGTACTTGATGATCAGGTACTTTAAGGCATTTCTTGAGTTGTGACACATGGAACACAGGGTGTACATCGGACATTTCATCTGGTAGGTTTAGATGATAGGATACAGCTCCAATCTTCTTTAGTACCTCAAATGGTCCGATATATCGAGGAGCTAACTTGCCTCGAATTTGAAAACGTCTTGTCCCACGTATGGGAGATACCTTCAGATAAACATAATCTCCTCGGTCAAAGGTTAGATCCCTTCGACGTGTGTCAGCATAACTCTTTTGTCGACTCTATGCTACTTTCAGAGTTTCCCTGATGGCTGCAACTCGCTCTTCAGCATCTTTGATTATGGCAGGGCCAAAGAAAGAACGTTCTCCAACTTCTGACCACATTAACGGTGTTCTGCATTTTCTGCCATAGAGTGCTTCATAAGGTGACATTTGCAAACTGGCTTGATAGCTGTTGTTATAGGAGAACTCAGCAAACGAAAGACTTTTCTCCCAGTCTTTTCCATATGTTAACACACAGGCTCTAAGCATATCCTCCAATATTTGATTCACTCGTTCTGTCTCTCCATCAGTCTGTGGATGGAATGCGAAACTGAAATCCAATTTGGATCCAAGGAGGGCATGCAAGCTTTTCCAAAATTTTGAGGTAAATTGAGTACCTCTGTCAGTTGTGATTCTGCTAGGTACTCCATGGTACTTCAGAATGTTGTCGACATATAACTGCGCATATTTATCTCCTGTGTAATTATTCTTCACGGCTATGAAGTGAGCAACTTTAGTCAGTCGGTCAACCACTACCCATATTGAATCATTTCCTTTCTGGGTACGTGGTAATCCAACGATAAAATCCATTGTAATTTCATCCCATTTCCACACTGGAATATGCAAAGGTTGCAGTAGTCCTGCTGGCCTTTTATGTTCCGCTTTAACTCTTCTGCAGATATCACAGTATGCAACGAATTCTGCAATATCTCTTTTCATGCCTACCCACCAATATTTCTGCTTCAGATCTTGATACATCTTCGTTGTTCCTGGATGGATTGAATAAGCAGAATTGTGGGCTTCGTCCAAAATGACTTTTCTCAATTCCTCTTTCTTCGGTACGCAGGTCCGATCTCCATACCAAAGTGTTTCTTGTTCATCTACTCGGAATCCTGGGGCTTTGCTTATTCCCATAAGTTCCTTAATCTCTTGTAGTTCCGGATCATTAACTTGAGCTTTACGGATACGGTCTTCCAAGGTTGGTTGTACAACTAGGGCAAGGACTTTTCCTGGTGTAGTCATATGTAGATTTAGCTTTTCCATCTCTTGTACCAGTTTTGGGTGCATTACTTCCATTCTTGAATCCCTATTATAAGCTTTGCGGCTCAAGGCGTCAGCTACTACATTGGCTTTTCCTGGATGATACTGGACATCCAAGTTATAATCCTTGATCAATTCTAGCCATCTTCTTTGTCTCAGATTCAACTCTGGTTGAGTGAAGATGTATTTTAAGCTCTTATGGTCAGTGAAAATCTTACACTTATTACCGATAAGGTAATGTCTCCATATCTTGAGAGTGTGGATTACAGCTGCTAATTCTAAATCATGAGTTGGATAGTTTAACTCATGAACTTTCAACTGTCTCGATGCGTAAGCGACAACTCGGTCATCTTGCATTAGCACACATCCAAGTCCTTGTCGTGATGAGTCACAGTATACTACAAAGTCTTTATGAATATCTGGCAATATAAGCACTGGGGCTGTTGTAAGGCTTGATTTCAACTTTTCAAAGCTCTCTTCACATTGTCGTGTCCACTGAAACTTTGTATCTTTCTTGGTTAATTCCGTCATTGGCTTGGCTATCTTTGAGAATCCTTCTATAAATCTCCGATAATAACCAGCTAATCCAAGAAAACTTCTGATTTCAGATGCATTGGTAGGTTGCTTCCAATTCATAACTGCTTCCACTTTGGAGGGGTCAACTGCTACTCCTTCTGCAGTGATAACATGTCCAAGGAAGGCAACTTCTTGCAACCAAAATTCACATTTACTGAATTTTGCATAGAGCTCATGCTCCCTTAATTTACCCAACACTATCCTCAAATGCTCTTCATGCTCAGCTGCACTCTTTGAGTAGATGAGTATGTCGTCTATAAAGACAACAACAAACTTATCTAACTCTTCCATGAAGATCTTGTTCATCAAATTCATAAAATATGCCGGAGCATTGGTCAATCCAAATGGCATAACTGTAAACTCATATTGACCATAACGAGTCACAAATGCAGTCTTCATGATATCAGAGTATCTGATCTTCAATTGATAATAACCTGACCTTAAATCAATCTTTGAGAAGTACTTGGCTCCTTTGAGTTGATCAAAAAGGTCATCGATCCTGGGCAATGGATACTTATTCTTGATGGTGACTTCATTCAGTGAACGATAGTCAATGCACATCCTCAGGCTTCCATCTTTCTTCTTTACAAAGAGAACTGGTGCTCCCCAAGGTGATGAACTTGGGCGGATGTATCCTTTCTCTTGTAATTCCCTGATCTGCTTCTTTAACTCAGCCAATTCATTGACGGCCATTCTATATGGTCTCTTGGCTATTGGGTTTGCTCCAGGAATCAAGTTGATTAAGAACTCCACATCTCTGTCCGGTGGCATCCCTGGTAATTCTTCTGGAAACACATCCGGATATTCACATACCACTGGCACTTCCTGCACTGATGTAGCTTCCAAGTTGCATAGCATAGGCTCAGCTGTTAAACGTCGAGGCTGGAATTCTACTGTAATTCCCTTGTGGTTAGTGGCAGTAACCTTTTGATCGGCACAGGATATATTTCCTTTACGTTGTGCCAGCCAATTCATCCCAAGAATTACATCTATACCTTCTGATTTCAACACTACTAGATTTGCTAAAAACTCTACCCCACTTAAAAGGATTTTAACTCCTTCACATCCAAAAAGGCATTTCATGATAGCTCCCGGAGATTTGATTGAAAGAGGGGTTTTTAGCAACATAGTAGGCAATCCATTCTTGGCAACAAACTTCGAAGAAACAAACGAATGCGAACCTCCAGAATCGAATAAAACTGTGGCAAGTTTTGCATTTACTAAAAACTCACCGATCACAACATCTGGAGATTCTTCAGCTTCAGCAGCATCGATATGGTTCACACGTCCTCTTCCATAATTCTGAGTCTTCCTCTGCTGTCCAGAGCCTTGAGGTGCATTGCGACTCGCACATGACCTTGCTTATGCGGGTCCAGCATTAGCTTGCGATCCTCCAGTGTTCTGCAGGAGAGGGCATCTTGCAATCATGTGACCAGGGTCACGGCAGTGAAAACAGGCTCGGACTGGCGGTGCTTGGTTGACCGTGCTCGCACTCTTCTGTGGTGCTGAGTTATTATCTGAACGGTATGACTGAGTAGGCTGTTTCTGCTGCTGGCCAAAACCAGGAGAACGATATTGCATGGTCGGCTGGCGACGTGACTTCTGATAGTTGTCATACCTCGGCCTTTGGAACCTTCCCTGCTGCTTATACTTCCTAGCTTCAAACTTGCGCTTACGCTCTGTGGTCAGATCAGAGCGAGCATCTTCCAGCAGTAGGGCTCTATTCATGAGGGTGTTGAAGTCTGGGTAGATATGGGTGATTAACTGGGTCTTTAGTTCAGTGTGCAGTCCTTTCCTAAAGCAGTCCTGCTTCTTCTTGTCAGTATTAACCTCATCAGGTGCATATCGGGCTAGCATCATGAACTTTGCAACATATTGAGTAACAGTCATGGGTCCTTGCTTCAGTGAACAGAACTCATCAGCTTTCATCTCCATAATTCCCTCAGGAATATGGTAATCTCTAAAAGCTTGCTGAAATTCCTGCCAGTTGATTGCATTTGGATCAGCAACTGCATCACGGTAGTTGTCCCACCATTCACCAGCGGCTCCAATCAGCTGGTGTGATGCAAGTGTAACTCTTTCTTGATCATTTGCTGCAGCAATGTCCAACTTCTTGTTGATGTTCCTCAGCCAATCATCTGCTGCCAAAGGGTTTTCCAATGTGCCATCATAAACCGGAGGCCTAAGTCTCATGAACTCTCCCATCTTATTGATTGGTGGTGGCCCACGGTATTGGTTTGTTGCAATCATTTGCATAAGTTGAGTCTGAGTGGCCATGACATCAGCTAAAGTCGCAGGTGGACGCGGCAGCTCTTGCTCTTGATTATTGTTCCCTTCTTGATTATTTTCACCCTGATTGTCACTCAGTTCATTTTCACCATGCTGGCTTGCTTCTTGCTCAGCCCTTTCATTCCTTCTTTCTGCCTCAGGGGTATGTGCACGTCTGGCACGTTGTCCTCCTCTTGCTTGAGGTCTTCCACGTCCTCTGCCTCTTGCAGGACGTTCTTGTTCTTCATTGTTTCGCTCCATATCCTGGCGAACTTGGCGATTGTAGATACGAACAGATCGCTTAGGGGGCATCCTGTTGGTGGTATTACTATATTAGTTATAGTGTAGTGATCTTGGTTTAAGAGCACACAATATCACTCATACAAAGATCCAAATAAAAACATCAAACACCAAACAAGTCTTATATTACACACGTAGGATAGGGTACATAAGGGTTTTATACAACGTACTACCTCGATTTTACAAAACTAAGGGTTTACAACAACTACTAGCTTGATTAGAGGAAACAACTATTCTTCTTATTGGCTCTTCTTGAAGTCATCGAGGCACTAGATGACAGGCGAGGTTGAAACGGTGTCATCGAGAGTGTCCTCCATAGGCTCAGTCTCAGAGGGATCCTCTTCAGACTCACTATCATCACTGGAACTGATATAGCCTCCGCAAGGGGTGCGGGAAGTCTCGGCTAACTCTTGTTCCATAGCAGCTTGGGTTGCTTTGTCGAGTCTTGGTGCCGAAGGTGGTAGTGCGGGGCGTCCAGCAGGGGTCCTAGTGAAGGTGCTTTTCTCGGCTACCTTCCTGACCTTATATCCAAAATACCTCAGCTCTGGCTCGGGCTCAGGCATTTGTGTTCCTCTGGAAACAGTGTTGAGGACCTGTGGCTGTAAGTCTGGAATAGTGGGCATGATCGTCTCATATTCTCCATGCATAGCGACAACACGAACTATCCCACTGGTTGTCTCAATCTTAGTCTTGGTCTTCCTCATATCATTACCCTGTTGATAAAGAGTGTTCAGTTGATCCACATGTGCCTTGGTCCTGTCACTCATCATCTTGGCCATTCCCTCTATGACTTCTTGGTATCCTAATTGAGCATTGTTTGCTTGATCACGTTCCTCTTGTAAAGTCCTCTTCAAAGACTCTATCTCCTCTACAAGAGCTCCTTGTGTACTTTCTGTCTGTGAAGTGTAGTGATGAGAAGCTTCCACTTGTGCTTTCAGACGATCCTTTTCATTCTGCTCAGCTTCAAGTTGTCCTTCAAGAGCATCAGCCTTGTTACGGGTTTCTTCCCATTGACTCTTCATATTCTGGCATCGCTCAACATCTTCTTGCCATAACTCACGAACATCATCATGATGGATATCCAGAGAATGTAAATACAAGGCTGTCTCCACTAGGCAATCATTTTCTTCAGTGCGGGTTGAACCTTGGAGCGTGTCGATGCGATGCTCCCATATGGGACCTTCAACGTCGGCTGGAGGTAAGTACTTGATTGGCGTGGTTCCTGATCGTCCCAAAAGGTCTTCGCAGATTATTGCAGCTACAACTCTGGCTACAGCCTGTATAGCATCTTCACGTCTGGCTCCAGTAATCTCCCTCCTGAAGGGCTGGATAGGTGCATCTTCATCATCTATGTGTATGCAGACACTGGCATTACAGCGAGGAACTCCTTCTTCCTCATATTCCTTCCAACGATAGTGGATCTTGTCTTCAATATCAAACTTCCACATAATTCGGCGAAGGGTCATAGGAAATCCTTCTTCAAGTGTACCATGGGTATGGGTCCATCCATTTTCATCCACGTGGCCTTCTTCAAAATCCATCTGTTGGATAAAAGATTCGGAGGGAATTAATAAGAGATTTTAATAAAACTAGAGCTTAGACGAGAAGTAGAATGATAGTTTTATAAGAAATAGTTTATATAACCAAAATAAGTCGAGTAAATCCTAAGGGTCACGTCCTACGGTCAAGTATGGCTCTGATACCACTCTGTCGGACCCCATTTCTGGAATCCACGTGTTTATCGTACCAATCCCTGGATCAGTAGTTGGTACACACAAACAAAGTGTTCCATTGCACATACGCGAGTACATATTACATAATAGAGGATACATATCATGGTCTTAAGTTACAAACCAGGCAGGGCTAGTATACTAGCCGGAAAGCAACAAACTTGAAAGGGAAATACACTATAAACACCGCAGGCAAACTTGAATAGATGTTGACCCTACTCGTCATTATCGTCAGTCGTCACCAACGTATTCTCCTTCTTCTTCTTCCACTGAAGGGATAGCAGCAAGAGTGAGTACATAAGGTACTCAACAAGCCCTACTCTACTCAAAGGTATGTATACATGCATACTTGGTCTTATCAAGGAAAAGGGTTAAATGGTTCATTTGCAGTAAAGGTCTTTTATACAAGGTTTAGCAGTCAAGGAATAAAGATAAAACATAGAAGATTGATAGTCTTATTTTAGTTGGTTGGCCCTGGGGGAGAATAAATCAATCCCGCCAGTTCCCAAGTTTTAGTTGGGCCTTCCGACCTCAATGGTCGTAACGACCCGGCACACATGCCATCACTTCCAAAACACGGGCGTCTATACACCCACTCACACATCAAAGGATAAAAAGGTGGCTAATCAATGTGACGCACATGAATGTGCCAAATACCGTGGCAACGTCCAATCGATTGAATTTTTACTCTGCAGAGTTGGTACATCTTTCCCCATAGGCTATGCACTCTTGCGCGGAGAGTAACATAACGCTTTATCCATCTTCTCCGAGTAGTCCCACAAGCCCACCACGACGATTAGGAGCATCCATAACAACAATAAAGGTGAGCGACACCATTGGCCAAAAGATGCGGGTATTCATGCCCGAGATTCACATTTACTTTGCTCCTAACGACCGTTTGCCACTACCAGCCACCAGGTGAAACTTGCTTGCAGGAGTACCAAGAAGGTAGGAAAAGGTCCTGCCCATTCAGGTTCTATGGTTGTACGGTGAATCATCATGTATACAGTCACAAGAACCGGTCCTTATATGGCCGAGTAAGCGCCAAATCCCACACTAGGGGTCAAACACATCATCATCAAAACACCAGTGGCCTTGCTCGCAGTCCACCCATCCCATCACCATTCACACCCTAGCTTGTTGCTATTCCCATCCAATACGTGAACACACACCACCAAACTCATTTTAACGCATTTCTAAAAGTAATTATGTGAATAAAGGTGTGGCAATGTAGAAACATTGCAGGGGTCCTAAGCTTATTACTAGTAGTAAGGTAATTACACAGCATTTAAATAAAAGAATATTAAATGACAGCGTATCCTAGGGTTAACAAGGTAATGGTAAAACAAGGGTAGACAAGGACTAGATATTAGCGCCTAAGTAACAGACATCAATATCAATAGGCAAGTAGGACAATAGCTACTCAATCAGTAAAATAACAATCAATGCATATTAATTATTTTGGACAGTCACATAGGTGCGTGCAAAAACAAAGGATCAATCATGATCAAGGAATGGTAGAGCTTGCCTTCGAAGTCGGGGTCGGATTCCTCCTCGTATCCCTCGATCTCGGGGTCGTCCTCGTGCTCCTCGTGGTCTACACGTAATTACGCTACGTAAATACTAGCGTATAAATAAAATAAACCAAATGAAATTAAGTAAATATTCAAATAAGAACCAAATGAATTAAAATAGATAGATCAGAGGGGTTTTTGGGAACACTAAGGGCAGAAATGTATTCTACAGGTCATTTCCTATTTTCTAGGATTTTTGGGGATTTTTCCTAAGTAAAGAAAGGCTCGGAATGAATTCTTGTGTACACAGACTGTGTAGCTCTAGCGTTTTCTGTGTGGCTGTGAGGCTGACAGTTGGGGCCCATTGGTCAGTGGCTCAGGGCTCACGGCCCACGGTAAACTAGGCTCGTGCAACGTGTCTGTGAGTGCGGTCCACTGGACCGGGTGCACGCAGGGGAGCGGCAGCGAGGCTGGCGCGGTGGCGCGCGGCTGCGCGCGGCGGGGCTCGCCGGAGAGCTCGCCGCCGGCGTGTGTACAGCTCGGCTGGGCGTCGGGGTTGCCGTGGAGGTAGAGGGCGTCATGGCGAAGCTGTGGGTGGTGACGGGCACGTGCGGCGAGGTCCGTAGAGACGAGGGCAGCTCGCCGGAGTTGGCGCGGCGACGGTGTGGTAGCGGATGCGCGCATGAAGTGGTTTTTATGACGCTCATGATAGCGCGGAGGGTGCGCGGCAAGCTGGCGAGTGTGTGCAGCACAACGTCGTGGCCAGACACGCTGTAGACGGCGGCCGGCGTCGAGCGGAGGCGGCGGCGCAGAGCGGCGCTCGGTGCGCGCATATCTCTGGCCCGGGACTTGGCTGCGTGTGTAGCCGAGAGGATAGATGAGGTCTAGGGCTACGCATAGGGGTAGGAAGGCGAAGGTGAGATGGCTCGTCGGCGATGGATTTGGCGGCGGCCGGACTTGGGGAAGAAAGGGGGAAAAGAGAAATTAGGCGACGGTGGAGGTTAATGCTTACCACGGTGAGGTTGTGAGAGCGCAATGGAGTGAGGAGGAGAGCTAGAGGGGTTTAAATAGGGGCGCGGCTAGCCGGAGCTGTGAAAACGCGGCTGCGGCGGTGAGGACGCGCGCGGGCACGCGCGAGAGGATAAGCGCGAGGCTGCGGCATTGGAACCTGGGGCGTGGCGTGGAGCTGGAAGTCGCGGAGGCAGGGAAGCTGCAGGGAGCTCTGACGAGCGGCGACGAGCAGCTCGCAGCGTTCATACGGCGGCGATGCACAGCGGGTCAAGGGCGGCGACGCGGTGTGGCAGGCTTTGCAGGCGGCTCGGGGGCGGAGCTTGGACTTCGCAGGCGCGAGCGCGTCGCAGAGCGCTTGGCGGAGGGCGCTGCGCTGCGGTGCGGCGGCGCGTGGCGCGGTGACGCGCCGGCAGGAGACACACGGGCGGCGGCGTGGCGAGAGGAGGACGACGACGCGCGTCGCCCACGCGGCTGGGTTGGGCCAGGCGGGCTTTAGCTGGGCCGAGGAAAGAGAGGTAGCGCGCGGCCCAGCGGAGCGGTGAGGTGGAGATGGGCCGGGGGAATGCAGCCCAGGCGCGGAGAGGGAAAAAGAAAAGTTTAAACATTTTCCAAACGCAGAAATTCAAATCAAATTCAAATGAATTCCAAAAAAGCTCAAATAAATTCGAATAAAATTCATAAATTCAAGGCTTAAATCTAACAACCATGTTGACAAGTTCCCTTTTTATTTCCTTTCCAAAATTCCCATTTTCTATATTATTAGCTTATAAAAGTTTGAACTTTTATTTTCAAAATTCTAAATGTGATCCTAAATTCTAGGAAATTTTTCCAGAGGTGATTTTCATTAATTGCATTGTTAAAAATTTGGGATGTGACAACAGAAATATCAAGAGTATACACACAGACCATACCAAATCGAAAGAACTAAACCAAATCGATAAATCGTGATAAAAAGCATATGAAACTTACAGTCTCCACGTTATATATAGAGTTTCGGTGTCCACGGCAAACAATAGTCTTCAATGGGGCTGCTTGGTTGTTGACATTGAAAACACAAGTAGTTTTGATATCTAAGGGAACTCATTCGAAGAGCATAGTGTTAGTTCCGCTACCTAATTCGGTTATGCGCATCCTAGTGGCCTAAGAAGCTGATGCCTTCTCTTTTATAGGCGGCACCGCGTCAAATCGTTAGTTTTACGCTTTCATTATATTCTTTCCGGCCCCTAAAATCTTGGTATTCACATAGAACGGACATGCCCGCATGGAAACGCGCTCAACGAAGGGCTTTCTTTTAAATTTGCATAAAGTCAAGTAATGTGCACTTACCAAATTTACGAAGTAGAATTGACAAATAATGTCAGCCTATCCTCCGATGGATTATTCTTGCTGAGTCACTGACACGTCAGCCAGAGCTGGGCAAAGAGAGCACTGCGTGACCCATGCAAAGAAGTAGCTAGTGCCGCGAGAACGTCCAGACGGGGTTGGTGTTGTGCTCGACGTGTAAAGCAAAGAGCATTTGGATTAGGACGACAGCAGCACCGTAAAAAATTTGGCTGGGGCTGAAGCTGAACGGATTTCGTCTTATGCGTAACAAGTTTTAGAGCTTCTTGAAGAAAGAATGATTCGGTAGGCTGCGGCCGCAGAAAAATAACTACGAACACTATAGTTGCTGCTGCGAACACTGTAGCTGCTGCTGAAGAAATAACTGCGAACACTGTAACTACTGCAACATAGCTGCTGCAAAGCAGCGAAGCGAACAGGGTGGAAGACAGGTTGTTCAGTGCGCTTTAAAGCAGGCAGCAGCAAACATAGTAACGTACTGACACGCTTGTCAGATGTGTAAAATAGCTACTGATGTGCTGTAAATTTAGGCAGGAACGTAAACGGATTTTGTCAAATGCCTAATAGATACTTCCTTCGTTTTTAATTATATGACGTCGTTGATTTTTTCGTTGAACTTTGACCAACAATATATATATAAATAATTAGTTGTTTAACGTGAAATGTGTATTGTTGGATCTATCATCAAAAACACTTTAAGTTTAACTTATACATTTAACTATTTGCATAAATATTTATGAATAAAATGAATGGTCAAAGAAACAAAAAAAATCAACGGTGTCATATAATTAAAAAGGGAGGGAGTAGTATTGTCTCTAGCCTCGGTTGAGTGCGCACGCACTGAAAGGAAAGCAATGCTAGGTGCTTTGCTCGCATGCCGCATGCATTTTTCCTTTGGTTTTTCTTTTTTAACGGCCCGCCCTTGTTAGCCCAAATCGATTTTGGCCCACCCCGTACTGGGCCCTAGACTTGCCACTGTGCACAGCATATATACGCCCCGGCGAAGTTTGTTTCATGCTCTGGTCACGTATGCGCGATGGTGATTCTTAAAAAATAAATAAAAAAAACGTATGCGCGATGGTCCATGTATGAATTGCGTGATACTGGGGCCTCTCGCCGTACATTGTGAATGACTGATAACATTTTTATTTTGCCAGGGATACAAAAAAAAGGATTAGATTATAAAAATAAAGTTATGTTCTGCAAAAATACATTTATGTAGGTAACTTTTGAGTTTCGAAGTTTTTGGTGGTATTACTTTGGAGAGTGCATGCCTCGTGAAATATATTTTTTTTTTTTGAGGGAAAGACGTACTGTTTATATTAAGAAGCGTTTACAGCAGTACAAACTCCATCTGGTGGAGTGAAAAACCACACATATCTACCTAAACTTTCATGCACCGACCCCTTCGCTAGTCTATGGGCATCTCCATTAGCTTCCCTACCTTCATGAGTAAACCTGACCTCAATGAAGTCCTCCGCTCTTGCCTTGATTTCGCGAATAACATGTCCATAAGCTCCCATTGCAGTTCCTTGCAGGTTTCGAACCACGTTAAGGCAATCCGATGCCAGCTTGAACTTCTGGATCACCAGATCGCTGGCCAGCGTCATCCCTTCCCGACATGCCATCGCTTCTGCCATCTCCGGGTCAGTTATGCCTTCCATCACCAGTGCCGAGGCTCCCAGGAAGTTGCCAGCTTCATCACGAGCCACAGCCGCCATAGTGAATTTGGTTGTGTTCTTCGCAAGGGCCGCGTCAACGTTGATCTTCGCAAACCCGGATGGTGGTGGAATCCAACCAGGTTGCTTGGCTTGGGCAGGTTTCCTCTCTTGCTTCGCCGGTTTGCACTCGCCCAGATCAGCCAAGAATCTTTCCACAAAACAATGTGTCGATAACGGGCTCTGGTAACTGTTCTCATGGATGATCTTCCTCTTAGCATACCAGATCGCCCACATTGTTACCACCACCTTCACTAGCACGTCATGGCCCAGTGAATCAATCGCTTCATGCAGCCATCCTCGAGCATCTTGCTGCTGTGCAGAGCAAATAAAATCAACGATCTCTTCACTCTGTAGTGCCCATACACACCTCGCCTGATGGCACTCAACTAAGGAGTGCTTCCAAGAGTCCAGTCCTCCACACACAACACATCTGCTATCTGGGGCCATGTGTCGTTGATGTCGAACGTCTCCTGTTGGGATCGATTGCCGGGCAAGACGCCATAAGAATAGGCGCACCTTGGATGGAACTTGAACTTGCCAAATATCTGTCCACTCCTTGCGCTCGGCTGAACAGTCAGATCTTCCTGGATTGTGCTCGATCCAGTCTGTTCGCTTCTCCCGGTTGCTCACCAGCATCCGGTAGGCTGATCTAACGGTGAACACACCGCTTTTCTCATAGTGCCAGGCCCAAAAGTCCACTTGTCTCCTGGTACTTAGTGGAATACTAGCAATTGCTTCCCTATCCATTGGCAAAAAAGATTGTTTCAGCTTCTGCATATCCCAAAAACCAGTCGTGTTATCAATAAGGTCACTCACCATTCGCATATTGTTTCCTTGTAGCCTGGCAGTAGGTCTCATAAGCCCATCTCTTGGGATCCAGTTCATCGACCACATATCAGTTGCCTCACCAGTCCCAATTCGACGAATCAATCCTTGGCACAAAACCTCTTTGCCATCAACAATCGCCCTCCAGATTCTAGATGGCGATGTACCAATCTGAGCTTCCAAGAAGTCGCCGTCAGGGAAGTACACAGCTTTAAGAACCCGTGCGCTCAACGACGACGGCTCTTGTAATATTCTCCAGGCTTGCCTCGCAAGTAAAGCCAAGTTGAATAGCTCGATGTCACGGAAACCAAGCCCGCCCATATACTTCGGTTTCGTCATGTCATCCCAAGCTACCCAGCAGGTTCTTCTCTTTCCTTCCTTGCTTCCCCACCAGAAAATTCGGAGAAGCCCGTCAATATGCTTACACAATCCCCTGGGCAGTCGAAAGCATGACATCGAATATGTTGGGATCGCCTGAGCCACAGCTTTAATCAAGACCTCCTTACCCCCGGCTGAAAGTGCTTGTTCTAGCCATCCTTGCACTCGTTTCCAGACTCGGTCTCTGAGATATTTGAATGCTCCATTCGAAGATGTGCCAACATCAGTTGGCATACCGAGATACTTTTCACTAAGAGCCTCATTATGGACATCCAATAGGGCTTTAATCTCCTCCCGTGTACTACCACCTACACCTTTAGCAAAGTGAATTGATGATTTGTCCATATTTACCTGCTGGCCAGAAGCACGGCAGTAACTATTCAATGCCTCTTTTATCGTTTCAGCACTCTCTCTATTTGCCTTGAAGAACAGCAGGCTGTCATCTGCGAAGAGTAAGTGGCTTACAACCGGAGCTGATGAAGCCACTTTGATTCCACTGAGAGCTGATGACTGAATCCTTGATTTTAACAGGCACGAAAGGCCCTCTGCTGCTAACAAAAACAAATAGGGTGAGATTGGGTCACCTTGTCGGATCCCCCTTGAAGGCATAAAACTCTCTTGCCGGTCACCATTGAACAAAATTGAAAATGAGACCGTAGATACCAAACGCATGATCATATCCACCCAATGCCGATGAAAACCCAGCTTGAGCATAATAGCTTTCAAGTAACTCCACTCCACACGATCATACGCCTTCCTCATATCCAGCTTAAGAGCACAAAAACGGCTGTCCTGAGCTCTCTTCCTTTTCATAAAGTGCATACACTCGTAAGCTGTGATAATGTTGTCTGTAATCAGACGTCCTGGCACAAAGGCAGACTGTTCCTCAGATATAATCTCCGGCAAGATGAGTTTAAGTTTATTGGCCATCACCTTCGATGCAATTTTGTAAATCACATTACACAGACTTATAGGCCTAAACTGGCCTAGCTCCTCTGGACTATCAACCTTCGGGATCAAGACGATGCATGTGTTGTTAATTATTGCTGGATCATCCTCTCCCCTTAGAACCCGAAGTACAACTTCTGAAATTTCGTCACCACACAGCTCCCAATTACGTTGGAAGAAGTGTGCTGGTAGCCTATCCGGACCCGGTGCCTTGGTAGGAGACATCTGGAAAAGGGCTGTCTTCACTTCCTCCTTCTCAAAAGGCTTCATTAGCTGCTCATTCATGGCTGTTGTGACTTTGGTCGGCACTGTTGACAGCACATGTTCCATGTCCTCCGTCCCTTCGGACGTATAGAGATCTTTGTAGAAAGCCGACGCTAGAGCGCCCATCTCCACTTCATTTTCTGTGACCTCACCATCGGGCTTCCTGAGCTTCATAATCTAATTTCTCCTCCTCCTCTGGCTTGCACGGAGATGGAAAAAACGTGTATTCTTGTCGCCCTCAGCTAGCCACATAATCCGGGAACGTTGTTTCCACATTATTTCCTCCCGATGATTTAATTCAACTATCCTCTCCTGTACCTTGATCTCTGCATGCGATGGGCCAACACGCATGGGGTCTGCACGTAGGTGCTCTAGCTCCGTGTACAGGTCCTTTAGTTCCCGTCTCACATTGCCAAAGGAATTGACACTCCACTCGCTGAGACTTCCAGACACCGATGCAAGCTTCTCCTGCAGCTCCTTCACGGTACAGGCTTTCCCCGCATCGAGCCATGTCTTCGCAAGCATGGGAAAGAATTGATCGTGGGATTCCCACATCATCTCGTACCTGAACATTTTCTTCTTCTTTCTCCCCTTGCGACCAGTAACCTGCTGCCATCTTAGCATGATGGGATCGTGGTCGGACGATGCAGCAGTAAGATGGGTTACTCTCGCCATCGGAAATCTCGTACACCAATCAGCTGTTGCCAGTGCACGATCAAGCCGAACCCGACAATAGGAACCCCCCGCAACTTTCTTCTCAAAAGTCCAGTTGCGTCCTTCAAAGCCTAGATCATAGAGACTGCAAACATCCGCCATCTCTCTAAAGCCAGCGATCTGAGTATGACTCCTCTCCTGAACTCCATCATGTTCGGACCTGTGTAGCACTTCATTGAAGTCACCCATGCAGACCCACGGTAGGGGCGATGAAGCTTTAATAAACTTCAACATATCCCATGTTTTATGGCGCTCAGCAGTTTGGGCTTCGCCATAAACACATGTAAACCTCCACGGCTCACCCCGTTTTCAGAAATAATTGAGTCAATGTGATACTGAGAAAACGGTAAAATTTCTATTTTAGTGTTCTTATTCCAGTACAAGCCCAGACCTCCACTACGACCTGAACTGCTTACAGCAAAAGCATTATCATAGCCTAAAGTACCTTTCAATCCTTCCACCCGTGCCTTACTTACTTGGGTTTCAACAACACATAGCACGGTCGGGGTAAACTTCTTCGCAATCTCGCGAAGCTCCTTCACTGTCGCAGCGTTGCCCAAGCCACGACAGTTCCACGTGATGCAACTCATTGCTCTCGGCGGTCCTCCTCCACGGAGTCCGCCAGTGATCTCGACGATTTTGCCGCCATAGTTCCACCCGTCCTCGGACGCGCAACCCTAACTATCACCCTGCCAAGGCTGGGAAACCGATCAGATCGGTCCCTTAATCAGCCCGAACAGGAGGAAGGAAGGGATAGCACTCGGAGGTCGACGAGGTGTCAAGATCCTGCGCCGGCGGAGAGTCGCCGCCGTAGTCGCATCAGTTCTGCATCTGCTTCGTAGCGTTTCTTCCGCTCGAGTGCCTCGTGAAATATATATGCCGGGTCGAATGTTGTATGGGATTCGTCTTCCTGGGCCTGAAGCTGAACTCAAGCCCACCCAAGATTTGAACGGAGTCGACATGATTATTGTCGTAGTGCGCCTGGCCTCCGAACGGCAGCTACCATTCGCTGGATAAATAGATTATATTGCTTCTGACTGTCCTGGAGAGTTGTTCTACTTCTTCTTTTTTTTTTTGCGAGAAAGAGAGAATTTTATTGATTACTCAACACTACAAGTACATTTGTGAGCAACCAGCTACTTGACACAATATGAGGCCTACGTACGCCACACAGCTGTATGTGTTGTACAGCTATGTGGCGTACAACTTGCTAGGGACTTCTAATATCAACTTGCTAGGGACTTAATTATCTTTGTGTTTTTTATGTAATACAATTAAGGCAATGTAGCAAGGTAAACAAAAGTCAAAAAAATGTAATGTGTCCCGGCCAAAAATGAATTTGTCAGTGTGTCGGAGATGAAGCCTCCTGCTACCAACGGTTTCTATTTCAAACAATTAATGATAATTGGAAAGTACAGAAAAGAGGAAGAAAGCTGGGCCACTTCAGGCTTTCTTGGACCGAGCAACCCATGAAGCCCTTGGTAGAGTCTAGTCTCACATTCTTCTCCGCCGTCCTTGTGCGAGCCCCTAATTAATGGCGTGAGCGGTGCATGGGTTAGAGATTGATCCCTAGCCGGCTTGCTCGCTCCACCTTTAGAGCGTTTGCCAACTGAAATACACAATAAGCTAAGTTCCAACATGTAAAACATTCAATTTAAGAGGTATGATACTTAAGGAGCAAGCAAAGAACAGGGTTAATAAAATATTAAATCAGCTAGCCTACTGGATGGCAAGAAATCGGAGGATGATGTAGCGAAGATACAGAAGGGTTTTCAATTATTGATCTGAACTGGCGACATGGACCTTGAATTTGTTTGGGTAAAGCACCAAAAAGCAAAAGGATAGGTGCTAAAGATATCACAAAAGTATGAAAGCGCACACTCGCACATAATTTAGCCTCTATCCTACGCGTACTGTGGTACTGGTATGAACCCGAGCTTCAGATTCTGTTGATCTAACAATGACGGCCAGTATATCATTCAAGAAAATTATTGCCAGTCATTTCATCTTCTCGCGACGACCCTTCGTCTCAGTGCGTGCAGTTTGTGCCCTAAGCAACGATGCCCAAGTTTTATCTAACCATTGCTTCGTTTCTTTCTTCTTCTTCTTCTTCTTCTTCTTCTTCTTCTTCTTCTTCTTCTTCTTCTTCTTTTTCTTTGTTAGTCTCCAAGGTCTAATTTTGACCGCATATGATTTGGCTGATGCTAGTTGTCACAAATGTATTGACATTGACAGAGGTGCACTATACCAAACCCGCTATATCATTCCTCGCTTTTGGTTGCACGGTTTGCACCTGCAAAGTTGCAAGTAGCATCTCGATCGCCTTTGCGTTCCATTACAGCGCATACGTATATATGCAGCGCGCGGGGGGCGTGCACAAATTTACAACTGCTGCTGCGTCTTACTCTAATGCTGTATTAGGTTAATGCGCGAAGCATCTGATGCTTGCACGCTTTGTGACAAGGAGAACCGTCCGAGCGCGCCCATACGGCTTCAAATTCGTAAAGAAAACAAGATAAAGCAACGACAACCGAGGATGATATGCGCCTGACATGGTTGATCAAGAAGGAAAGACAACCATTAGAAGCAATGCTTGTCAAAGTATGGAGGATCAATTCACGATCGATGGCAACTTCATATCTCATTGTCTGCAAAGGATGTCCACGCGCTAGCTAGAGCCAAAGCCCGAGACATGACTGAAGATTCCTGAATCGAATCGGACGTTTGCTCTCAGATCGAGATTGTTCTTTTCCATCGATCCAAGCACGCTGCAGAGGTTTTACAGGCCTGCAGGCCCGGATGCAATCAACATGCACGGGTCGCTGAATGCTTACGGAGAAGATACTATGCAAACCACCGTTTAAAACGTGTGGACAAAAAGCCTAGATACCTTGCCGAGTGCACTAATGAAACAGGACTGTCCGAGAGGGAATCAGTGTTCGAGCGGCCACAAAATGTGCGGCGTGCGCTATAACTTTTTGATCGCAAACTACTCCATCCGCTTGGTCATAAGTACTTTAACGTTTTAAATTCAATGCAAACTCTAGAAAATTTGATTGCTAAAGGCTTTGTGGTCTGGAGAAACATGTTTGGATTTTATTATTAGATAGATTCTTAGTAATAAAATACCTAGTACATTTTCTTATGTTCGGTTGAATTTTACATTGTGGGCGTGTGTATTCGGTAAAGGGGGAAGACCATTATCACATACTGTTTGACCATTTGTTCAAAACATAACTAGGAGGCGGCACTGGCGGAGGCAGGCGTTCCTCTTCATTTTACATTGTTAAAAATAAAATAGCTATGTGTGATAACTACTTCATAATTTGTATTAAAAATAAAATAGCTATGTGTGATAACTACTTCATAATTTGTATTATTACAATCAGCTCCCCTTTCAAGTTTGTGCTGGCTCCGCTGCTGAAAGCTGTTGAAGTCTCACGAGCTGTTTGCAGAGTAGAGAAGCCGGAGAGAAGCCCGGCCAAATTGGCCCTAGTCTCTGCAAAGTGCAAACCGAAGACTCCGTTCTCTGTGTTCACTAAGATCCAAAGCCGATTTTGATAAGGAGTCCCTGCAAGGCTGGCAGGATGACCTAGTCTTCCATCCTAGATCTCGGTCAGCGGTTAGATCGGCATGACACTTTAATATTGTTTTACAGTGACAGCGGAAAGATAAGATTTTTTTGATTACACAGTACAACTCAGACACTCACAACGCACGCACACTCATCTCTATGATCGTACATATGCAAACCTTACTATAAGTATCTTCGAAGACTGAGCCAACAAATCCTCCAGAAAAGATAAGGTGAATGCATGCACTTCCGCATGGAAATATGACTGTTTTGATTTCTTTGTATTTTCCTCATTCTCGCACCCGCAGATTGATGAGTTATGAATGTTCTATATTGTTGTATTCGTTATATCATGTCTAACAAATCAAATGGTCCACAATAAAGTTGCTATAGATGCTAACTTTAAAATAGATTATTAGCCAATGGCATTCCTTAATTAGTGGTCCTGTTTAGAAGATTAGACCTTTGTTTTGTTTATACTATATGTTCTTCATGCTCCAAGTCTAGGCAGAACAGTAGATTACGATAGGATTGGCAAATTAATTACCGCATATAGAAGAACTCAAGGCCATTTGCCAAACTATTTACTGTTCAAGATCTCCCCTGAAGTTCCATAGTCAAAGCTAACATAATACGAGAATTGGGTAGGTTAATATTTTCTCTTTTCTTGCTTATGTACTATATGTGAGATCTTTCTTCTTCCACTTCAATGGTTTAGAGTAACAGAGCTGATACCTATGACTAGTAGTATCGCAGACGCCGGAATTAATGTATTTTTATTGTCAAAAATAAGTAAAACGCGAACACTAGAAAAAAAAATGTATTTTTCTAAGGATGTGTACGGAAAGTATCAGGTTTACGTTTCAACATGTGACTATTAAATTTATAGAAAAAAATTGAAATGAAACTTCAACTGGAGTACCTAATTAGCGAGAGTGTCATTCTAGTGATTAGACATGTTCCAACTTCGCGTCACATTGAAAAGTGAAGCAATTGGCAATTACTACGAATAGTTCATCATGTACTGTTTAAATGGAAAAAATATAGCTATATTCGCATCAGATTCAGATGAACAGTTTCGATATAAAATCCATTTCCGACCACCCCTTTTGGCCTATATTTTAATTGTCACCTACTTCAAATTAAGACGTCCTTTTACGTGTTTTTGTGCAAAAGTAGTTCGCACGACTGCTATTTAAGCTGCCCCCCCGCATTGCGTATACACCACTACGAGTACGAGCTCAGGCATATCCACTCTGCATTGTTTCCCACGGCACGACACGAACAGTTCTCGATCGACAAAGGCTCAAGCAAGCTCACGTCGGAGCAGACCATGGACTCGAGCGCCAAGCCCCACCACACCTACACGATCGGCTACGCAATGCTGCCCAACAAGCACGACACCTTCGTCCAGCCGTCGTTCCTGGACATGGCGGCGCAGCACGGCATCCGGCTCGTCGCCGTCGACGCGTCCCGGCCGCTCGTCGAGCAGGGTCCCTTCGACCTCATCGTGCACAAGCTCTACGACCAGGCGTGGCGCGCGCAGCTGGAGGCATTCACGGCGCTCCACCCGGACGTCCCCGTCATCGACCCGCCGGCCGCCATCGAGCGCGTCCTCGACCGCTTCACCATGCTCGACGTCGTCTCCGGCCTCAGCGTCGCCTCCGCCTCCGCCGCCGTCGACGGCGCGCCGTCGGTCGGCATCCCGAAGCAGGTCGTCGTCCACGACGCGGCGGCCCTGGAAGACGACCCGGACGCCGTCGACGGCGTCATCGACGGCCTCCGGTTCCCGCTCATCGCGAAGCCGGTGGGCGTCGACGGCAGCGCGGCGTCGCACGACCTGTGCCTGGTGTACCGGCGCGAGGGCCTCCGCGGCCTGCACGCCCCCGTCGTGCTCCAGGAGTTCGTCAACCACGGCGGCGTGCTCTTCAAGGTCTACGTCGTCGGCGACCACGCCGTCTGCGTGCTGCGGAGCAGCCTGCCGGACGTCGCCGACGAGCGCCTCCGGGACGACGACGCCGCCGACGCCGCGGTCCCCTTCGCCAACATCTCGCTCCTCGCGCCCCCCTCCGCCGGCGTCGAGATGCCGCCGGCCGAGTTCATCAACAGGGTGGCGCGCGAGCTCCGGCGAGCGCTGGGGCTGCACCTCATCAACTTCGACTTGATCCGGGCGAACGAGGGCAAGTACTTCATCCTCGACATCAACTACTGCCCCGGATACTCCAAGATGCCGGGTTTCGAGCCTGTCTTTACTGAATTCTTCTTGGAGATGCTTCGTGCAAGACCTGTCGTCCGTGAACAGCCTTGCCCAGGATCTGGCAAACAAGAAGCTGAGGTCCCCAAGATGGGGCTCCAGGCAATCTCTGTTCTTTCCCCGAAAGCAGAGGTGGGACAGGTTCGGGCCTAGCATCTCAATTGACCCGACCTGGCCTTGTGTTTGAACAGTTTACTCAATTCGACAATTGAACTAATAAAATGATGTAGATGTGCAGTTTCCCTTAGTCATCAAGGCACGCAACAAAGTAATCAGAGAGAGAACAACAGAGTAATTAGAGAGAGAGAGAATCTACTTCAAGAACGCATCTTTGAACTGTGTGTGAATTTGCCTAGTATTTGTAACAACCTTGTTCAGGAAAAAAAATGTTGCTTTGTACGTACCTCACCTCCCATCAAGTGGCATGCGAAAGTGTTTTCCTTAATTATTTCTTATTAATTAAAGATTTTAAAAAATAATATGTACTAACTACTAGTTGTTATAAACTGCGCCCTCTGTTATTATCACAGACGTATTGTGGTTGATACCTGTTTGATAAACCATATTATGACACAAATTAAAAAAAAAAAAGGAACTGCATGCTTAGGTCTTTGGCGCTCAGCAATAACACTTAGCTAGCATTAGCAAGATTTTTTTTAAAAAAAAGAATGCTCTATTAAAAAACGAAAAGAAGATGGCTACTTGCCTGCTTGCCTTGCTAATTGCTTCACGGCCTCACGCGTAAGCCGCAAACCCAGGCCACACGCTGCTCTACTGTTGGGAACGAACGAGTATGGTCTCAGTGGAGTCGGCCGTTCGAGAATTGATAATGGTCCTTAATTACAACAGCTGTTGGAGGAAACAAAACACGTAGATCATACAGGCAGGACATTCACATCATCAAGGTTGATAATGGTCCTTAATTACAACATCATGTCAAAATCCGTAAAATGAGCCAATGGTTCGTTCATTTGATGGGTCCAAATTATAAATGTTAGATTCAAGAGTCCATACGAGAACATAATTGTAGGCTAGTTGTCGTTTCAGCGCCCATTGCTGTAAAGGCTGCTTGCGCTCAGAGTTTGGCCAAGAAGATGCAGAAATTTGATCAAAAAAAAAAAAAAGAAGATGCAGAAATCCAGTCACAAAAAAAAAAGATGCAGAAATGGGCGTGAATAGAAGCAGATCCACAAAGTCCCTTGGGCCATAAAACATTAGCTTGCAAATAGCCCAGCATAAGAGAACTGTCAAGTAGCCCAAGAATAAATAGGCTCAAATGTTGGGCCCTGAATCTGCTAATCCAAACTAAAACCGAGATCCAGCGCAGGCAGCGCCAGGCTGCCAGCACCAGTGCGCCACCCCCAAAAAAAAAAAGTGCATCACCGAAACTAAAGCTCCCTTTGAAACGCAGGATTTTCACAGGAATTGTACAGGAATTTCACAGGAATCAGTTGACTGTTCACAGGAAAAACGCAGGAACGGGAAAAAATCCCGCGTTCCAAAAGCCCCCTAAAGATGCAACTGAAGAACGACTGATTACGCATTGGTTTAAACAATGCGCATCGACACTCAGCCACTAGAAAGTTTTATTACAAAATTCAGGACAGGGTACCCCCGTCTCATTGCACTGAAACGGATCTTAACCGCTACTTACATTATGGCAAAAAAGACTAAGGAATTAGAAGCCTGAAATTTTGAAATGTGGGGAGATAACTTTTAGGTGAACTACTGCATATACTACCAAACACACACTCTTGAGTCCTTGCTTTCAGTTGCTGTAGCACTCCAACAGCAAGTAGGCAGGCAGTCCAGCGCAGCTTGGGGAGCGCGTGCACACATTTACAGGTCGAATCCGGCGGCTATTAAGCATCTTGATGCGCGCCTTGGTTTGACGACAAAGAGAATCGTTCTCGCGTCCTCCTGTGCGATTTCATCAGTAATCAAGAAAATGTCACCCGCCCGATGCTGCCACGATGAATAGTTTAGTAATATTCGTCGTGCATCTCGAAATTCTATGCAAATATAGTATAGTTTGGGTGAAAATGTGAAGCCGTGTGGCCGGTGAAAATATACAAATCCAACATGCATGTGCAAAGCCTCATGGAGCTCGTCATGCGTGTTTCGGGACGAGATGAGTTATTTTTGACATATAATATTATTAGGGTTAATACGTTTGGCTCTCGACATGGTAATTAAGGTTAGGACTAGTTAATTTGGTACACGTCTTCCTGCCTCAGTACTCTGGCTTGCCATGTTGCGATCAGACTTTGAAGCAAGGCACAAGTTGATTTCGTTATCTTACAGGCCTAGCGTGTGACTGTCGTGGTCGGTGAGTACTTTTTACTTGTTTGATTAATTTGATCTGATTGATGACAGTCATTTCACGAGCAGCTCAGCTTGCAGTTCATACATACTCCTACAGCATCTGTTTTGAGATATTTCTGGAGTAATAATACCGTAGGTTGAGTGCAAATATCCAGCTATTTAACCTGCAGGGGTGGTGCTGCGAGGAGAGGACGACCACTCGCCTTATCTCCTTTCTCTGTACCCTGAACCACACACCACACGAACAGCAGTAGCGGTCAGCCGCCGCCATGGACTCCATCTCCGCGCCGCCTCGCAGTCGCACCTACACCATCGGCTACGCGATGCTGCCCACCAGGCACGACACCTTCATCCAGCCGTCGTTCCTGGACCTCGCGGCGCGGCGCGGCATGCGGTTCGTGGAGATCGACGCCTCCCGCCCGCTCGCGGAGCAGGGCCCCTTCGACCTCATCGTGCACAAGATCTACGACCCGGCGTGGCGCGCGGATCTGGAGGCCTTCGCCGCGCTCCACCCGGGCGTCCCCGTCGTCGACCCGCCCGCCGCCATCGACCGCGTCCTCGACCGCTTCACCATGCTCGACGTCGTATCCGCCGGCCTCGACGGCGTCCCCGACGTCGGCGTGCCCCGACAGATCGTCGTCCGCGACGCCGCTGCCCTCGCCGGCGACGACTCCGACGACGCCCTCGGCGGCCTCCGGTTCCCGCTCATCGCCAAGCCGGAGGACGTCGACGGCACGGCCGCGTCGCACGACCTGAGCCTCGTGTACCGGCGCGAGGGCCTCCGGGGGCTCCACGTCCCGCTCGTGCTCCAGGAGTTCGTCAACCACGGCGGCGTGCTCTTCAAGGTCTACGTCGCCGGCGACCGCGCCGCCTGCGTGCGGCGGAACAGCCTGCCGGACGTGCCGGAGGACCGCCTCCGGGACGCCGACGCCGACGCCGCGGTGCCCTTCGCCTACATCTCCAACCGCCCGCTCGCCGCCGACGCCGCGGACCGCGTCCAGATGCCGCCGGACGAGTTCATCGACAAACTCGCGCGCGAGCTCCGGCGAGCGCTGGGGCTGCACCTCATCAACTTCGACTTGATCCGCGCGAACGACGGCAGGTACTTCGTCCTCGACATCAACTACTGCCCGGCGTACTCCAAGGTGCCGGGTTATGAGAATATTCTCTCCGATTTTTTCTGGGAGATGCTTAACGACGCTAGATCGCTTCACGGGCGGCAGAATGGACATAGCTCCTCTGAGGCCCGCAAGACCGGGCTTGGTCCTTGTGATGTGGAGCCTAGCCAGATTCTGGCCTAGCATCTCTGCTAACGGCCACCCGCGCCTAGCCTTGTACTTCAGCAGAGCAGACTTGCTTAATTCAACTGAAATAATAAAGTGCTCCACATTTGCACTTTGCAGTCAAGTGACATTATAAAGTTTCTTTGGAAACTTTCGTTCAATATAAAAACGAACTGGACCAAAAATTATGCCTGTGTCCTTATCAAAACAGCATTTTTTCACAAAAACTCATGAGTTGCATATCCCACACATTCATGAAAAACCGGCTGTATCTGACATAACCTGTGATCCAACTAAAACAAGAAGGGGACTAGCTGGGTTGAGTTAAAACCAATAGCACCCAAAACTGAGCCGAAGAGACCTGGTACACCCACAGCTCGCACTAAAATCAGCAGCTCATACGGTACAAAAGAGACAGGCAAGAACCATGAACTGATCAGCCGCTGGGTAACAAACATGTACGTAGAAAACATCTCTCACTTCCAGTCCCTATCCACGGCAGCATGGTCATCCCTCGCCTGTGAAGCGTTCAAATAATTGAGGTAGAAGCGTTACACACGTCTAAGATTATGTTGGATGTGATGAAAAAACGAAACAACAAATCATTTACAGTAAAATTAACAGGCCTTGTTCAGGGGAAAAAAAAAGAATGAGAAACGAGCTTACTCAAATAAGCCCGTCAATGAAAAAGTCATCCAAATCGCCACCCATCTGATTTTGTGCCTCACTTGTTCCCACGAGGTCACCAGTAGCATGTTGATAAACTTTACTAGTACCATCTTTCTCATCAAGGACATTAACATTTGCACCCCCACCATTCAGCATCTGGGTCAGCATGCCTAAATTGCCTATCTGAATGTCAGGTAGTGCGGATCTGATGGTTGGAGCACTAGCCAGAGCAGAGTTATTGATCGGCACCGAGGTATAATTTCCTAAGTTGAACGGTGCCATCTGCTCACTAAAATCTACCACCGGTGTGCTTTTGCCCTTGAGAGCTGCCATTCGGTTTTGAATTTCGTCCCCGATGGCTGTCATCTGGCCAGATGATGCAGCAATTCCCGATAGTTGGTTGATCTTGAGGTTGTTCCCCTGCGACGGACCATAACCAGGAAACATCGACAAGACGTCACCTTTCAAGGAGTTGCTAACAAGTCCAGGAACCAATGGCTGGGTGCCATTTGACATGTTTGCAAATGAATTGCCAGAAATAGCAAAAGGGAAAGATCGGTCTGCGTCCAGCACCATACGATTCCGTATATTTTCAATGTAGCTGCCTGAAGGACCAGAACCACTTGGTAGACCACCATTCGATATATGTCCGTAGGAGTTACCAGAGGTGACATTGCTCACATCATGTACCACAGCATTGAGCAGGTTGCCACCATTGCCAGCTGGCCCCATGTCCCTCACAGGAATGCCCAAGCTTCTCTGGGAGCTAATGGGCTTAACTGACTGAGAGTGCAGCAAACGGTGCGTTCCGAGTGCAGATGGAGAACTGGCCAGCCCATTCATGTTGATATAGTTCCAATCTCTCCTCCAACTTTCAGTTCCAGCAGGACATGGATTAGACTGCTTGTCTGTTCCAAGGCTAAGCTTTTTGAGGGCGAGCCGGTACTTCTGAAATAACAAGATAGCCAAATGCATTTGCAAAATAGAAATATTGGCAAGGACAAAGGGAAAAAATTGATCCTAATAGAAGTCAAAATTTATGTTAAATCCATAAGAAGCTATTAACACTACACCGGTTTCTATTGTTTCAGTAACACTCAAAAGTGTACTAAAAAAGAATGGTGTATCTCTATGGAAAACGATGTCAAGAGATCTACTTATAAAATTAAACAAAGAACAGAGTCAGTTATACAACACCTATCCTAACTGGACTCACCAAGTGCGTAGACAGTGAAACACACTCAATTACTATTATATCAAACCTGTCTCTTACTTACCAGTGAAAAAAACTGATAGAAATTTTCTAACACTCGCACAAAGAATAAATGTGCCTTGCAGCTTATAAATTGGAACTATCGAACCCAAACCAAAGTTGACCCAGAGGTATTCAACAATGACAAAGTGCGCTAGGAACTAAAACATACATATCAATCATGAGAGTGGAAACAAAACCTGTAGATGACTCGCAACATGTTCTCTGGTGATGCCATCCACACCCATCACGTCCAATATTTTCTTTGGAACAGCCCCTGTACATCAGAAGATTTGTTACTTAAAAAAAATAACAAAAGAATCCAGAATTATATTGGTAACAAAGCCATGAAAAGTGAGGTCTTACTATCAATGCCAATCTGATGGACTGCTTCAACAAACTTTCTGTGTAGATCAGCTGACCATTGGATCCTTTGTCTCTTCTGAGTTGATGTGTTCTCACTGTCTTCTTCAGGATCATCTCCATCCTTTTTGTTCTTCCTCGAATGCTTCTTGGTGTCGTCTGCACCATTCTTCTCATCCTCAGCGTCCCCAGATTGACGCTTCTGACTAGCATCATCGTTGGCGCCACTAATGTGGTCCCTCGGGTCATTCATACTCTTCTTTACCACATGAAGCCATATGTTCTTAAGCCGATCGAGGTGCACTGGCTTCACCAAATAGTCACAAGCACCATGCTTTATTCCCTTCATCATCGTCTCCATCTCCTCATTTGCAGATAGCACTGCGTAACACAAAGTGCCAGTTCTGGAATGTAAAAACTAACAAGCTCCCGATATTTGGACTACTGACCATCCTAATCAGAATAATCAAATGTCCATCATCTTACTCGTATGAATCTCCTTTTTTTAGTAGTGTATGCTACTCGCGTATTTACTTAATTTTTTGGTGTAAAAATGGAACATCAAAGTTATGGCCCCTTTTTTTCCTTGCGAGGGGGGCATTTTGTTTGTGGAATCGACATACTTAATTTTTTGGTGTAAAAATGGACCATCAAAAAATAATGTCCCACAGTAAAATTTGCTCTGCTATTCCAACCAAAGATATGCATCCCAGAATCAAGTTTGATGACTGTCGTGTGACTGTTCATCGTTGTACCTATCGAGTTTCGATGCAACCATTGGTAAGTACTCTTCATCGCTATCCTTATCGAGCTAACCATGCAGTGCATCGTTGCCAAAATTAAACTAAATCTGAAACTAGTGCGCTAAAACTTGTCATGATTCTTATTCACCGCAGCATGGGAAGAATACGCACAAGTGCACAAAAATAGCAAATGCGTTGGGGGCAAGGGCTCTACTGATGACTGGGATATCCATCTCGAGGCCGACGAGTTCGAGGAGCTTGAAGCCGTCCATGTCCGGCATGTGCACGTCGCTGATCACCAGATCGAACTGGTCTCCGTCCTTCCTCGCCCTCAGCATCTCCAGGGCCGCCTCTGCACGCGTCACCGCGGTCACTGCATCACATCACAAGACAAAAAAAAATTCACCGTACGGCCTCGATCACGACGGAAAGGTAGGGGGCAAGTGAACAATATGGGCAAGAGCAGAGGCACTCACCGTTGTACTTGCAATGCCGTAGTTGCGTCTCTAGGATCTTGAGGCAGACGCGGTCGTCGTCGACGGCGAGCACGCGCAGCCGGGCCAGGAAACTCTCCATGTCCATCACTGCCCGCTCGCAATCTCCAAACGAAGCTAACACCAAGAAAGCAATCTCGGACCATCCACAAAAATCCCCAACGGAAACAGACACACATAAGAAAAGACTCGAAAAAGAGTTCACCATTCTTACCTCTCCTCTAATGACTTCCCTACCAGATCCTCAGGAAGAAATCCAAAGGCCGGCGAAGGGAGATCAGCACGGCGGCGAGTTGCACGGTGACGAGCAATGCAGCGAAGGGGAGAAAGATATAAGGCAAGGGCGGGTTTGACCCTGGAGATGCATGCAAAAGATGGAAGGTGTCATCATACCACGAGTTAAAATATTCTTTGCATTAACTCCTCCCTTTTTTTTTGGCGTGCTTGCTTCAGGAGCATATGGCTTTGTTCGTCACTTGTGAACCAGTAAATTTATCAGCCTGATTTTTTCCATGTATAAGCCTTATTTTCAGGTAAAGATGTCGAAGTGATTCATGGTTATTTTCAAAACAGAAATGTACAAATACGCCCCTCAGTTAATTCCGTGCATGCGTCCAGGCCCGAAGTGCTTTGTTGGCTTGTTGTCCCGAGACGGCGCGGCATCCTCAACTATAAACCTTGGTCGTTTAAAAAAAAAAAAAAACTATAAACCTTGGTACTTTCGGGGGAAGCACGTAAACAAATTCAGCATAATCTAAACTAGTTCAGGAATGCGGCCTATAAACACCAGACCGCGCTGCGCCTGTGCTCTTGATGCTCCATCCTGTCCACTCCACTACTGATAAATATCGTTGTTTCTATAATTCAACATCAAACGGGTGGTGGCTCAGTTGGATACTCCCTCCGTTTCATAAAAGGTGTCGTTCTAGCCTACTCAAAAATTTCCAAATTATGTGTCGTTCTCGGGTCCCCAGGCAACTGTGAACAACACTTTCCACTGCTACCCCTAATAAACGCGAACGACAGGCCCGTCCGTCATCTCTCTGCCTCCCACCTTTTTCCTCCCCGTCCCCGCAAATCCGCCCCTTCTTCCTCGGCGGCGGCGCGTACTAGAGATGGAGCGGAGCGGAAGCGCCAGCATCTACTCGTCCAAGCTCCTCGGCGCACACCACCTCGTCCGCGCCGGGTCTTCGCCGTCATCCTCCGCCGCCGCCGTCGCGTAGCAGGGCCGTGCCGGAGGCGGCCGAATACGCGCTGGCGGTCGCGACGCGCGAGTGCACGTGCTGGAGCCGCGCAATATCCTCGACAGCCACCGCCGGCTCCAGGCCGAGCGCCGCAAGCGCCTACGCAACCCCACCTCCCCACCATCGTGCCCGCTCCAGATCTCTTTCCACCCCTTCTTCATCGGCGACGGCGGCTTCCGCATTCTCCGACAACTTGATTTGGGCTGCCCGCTCAAGCCATGGCGGGTTGCTCGAATCCCGGCCATGGAGGTTGCGCAGTTCGCGCAGATGAGCTCATGAGCGTGAGCCGCGCCACTAGCTGTGCTTTTCGCCTGCGGCCCGCCATGGCGCCTCGTACACCTCGGCGCACACCACCTCCCATGGGCTGAGAAAGAGTCGGCAAAGGGTGGGCGAGCTCCACTGGACTACGTAGCAACTGAACCGAAGCTGCATCAATTTGCTTGCTGCTGCAGATGCAAGATGATTTCTCCTCAAAAGAACTGAAGAGGCAAGAGGAGCAACTAATAGTACTACTGGAGGAGCAAGCTGCGAGATGGGAGAAGGAGCCAGGACCGGGAGGATAGGGAAGGAGTGGCCGTGTGAATGTGCTGTTGGGTAGCAGTAGAAATAAATGAGGGGTAGCAGGGTAAAGTGGTGTTGCTCCTTGGTTTTCCCTCGGCAGGCCAAAACGACACCCTTTGTGAAACGGAGGGAGTAGTTCATAGGTCTCATAGCCGTAGAGGTATCCTGAACTCGAGGGTTCGAGCCTCTTCTACCCCAATAAGTATCAAAGCCATGATGATTAGCTTTGTGACACATGGGTCGTCACAATCATCTGATTAAGATGACAGAGCGCTTGCTGAGCTTGTACTCCTCTTTTTTTTTTTTTTTTTTTTGGCGTTCTCCCTTTCACTCATGTCTTGCTCTTCACTTTGGATCATGGTGGGCAAAACCGTTGGTAACCGATCGGTTATCACGGTAACCGGTCCGGTTTGGTTTCTTCGGTTTACCGGGTTTTGAGTTTGAATTTAAAATGGATTTGAAAATTTGATAAATTTTGTCCGGTTTTGATCGGTTTGACCGGTAACCGGCCTTACCGATCCGGATCGGTAAGGTAAACCTTGCTTTGGCTTCCAAGGGTATTTATCCCGCAGTTGATCATTTAAATTCAACCTGAACTATGTTATAGCCTCGGATTGTTGGCAAGGGGGAAAAAAACTTGACAACTTTACAAATAACTTCAGGACATTATTGCAATTCTTGGGTTTGATGAATAATTATCAGAGGTGGATCGTTTAATTATAGTAAGAGCACGAAAAATTGATCGGTTCTTATATCACAACCACCTTACTCACAAGTCACTACATTGAACTATCGAATTAGGTTAGTTATGAATACTATAGTACTTGCCAACTACTTTTTTTTCGAAAGACCACTTGCCAACTACTATACTTGACTATAAAATCTCAACATGAAACTGCAAAAATACGACCAAATACTACTGTATATCAGGACAAATGTCATAAACAAATTTGATTTTGGTAGCAGAAAATTTGAAGGCTGTCAATAACGCCCAAAGTCAGAGTTTTCTGGTGAAAAGCAGTTGTGGCGAACTTTTTTACTTTGCACTAGTTTTGTACATGTTTCTTATTTGGAACCAAACGTGCAAGAATCAAGTTTCAGAGGGAGCCATGTAGAGCAGAAGGTGAGACTCTGTACACTGCGGGCAAACCTCGGAGCCATCGGCCCCTCAGCTCGCCGGCCTGCTGCCCGGCCGTCGCTACTCGCTACCAGGCACCAGCATTTGTCGCGGAATCCGATCCGAACGCAGGCAGGAAGCCGGGAACAACGATATGGTAGTACGATGCATTTCTCGCGCGCGCACCAAGCCACGCCACGCCACCAACCCACCATGCATTCAGCCGCGGGGAGAGGGAGACCCGGTCAGGGCAGTCAGCGGAATCGCCCCAAGCTTAGCTACCAACCAACGTCTCCAAGCGAGCAGAGCGGCTCTGACCATACCAGTTGACGAGAACAAGTCCGCTCAGGGGCTTGCACGTCTCTCCTTCCGCTCACTCGCCAACCCAGTTTCCTGCCGTGGCGCACACTGATTTTGCTCAAAACCAAGGAATTCCACCGCATATACATTCCCTCGTGCCGCCGCACCGTTTCCCACCCCCACCAACCCAGCCGAGCCGGCCCCGGCGCTCTTCCGTATATAAACCACGCCACGGGCCACACCACCCAAACCAGCAGCGGCCAGCCAACGCATCACCAGCCAGCCACGCCTCGTCGATCACACCAACGAAACAACCACTCGCTAGATTTCAGCAGCGCGGGAAGCAAGCAGCATGGCGGTGTCGTTGCCCCGGGTGGCATTCGCCACGGCCGCCTCATTGGCCGCGCACTGGCTCGCCAAGTCCACTTTCCTCCTCCAGTCCCAACACCCCGCGCTGGCCCTCCTCTTGCCGGTGTCCGTCTTCGCCATCATCGTCCTCACGGCGGCCGGCGGCAAGAAAAGCGCCGGCAACGCGCCTCCCGGTCCGGCTGCCGTGCCGGTGTTCGGCAACTGGCTGCAGGTGGGGAACGACCTGAACCACCGGTTCCTGGCGCGCCTGTCCTCCGTCTACGGCGGCGTGTTCCGCCTCCGCCTCGGGGTGCGCAACCTGGTGGTGGTCTCCGACCCGGCGCTCGCCGCCGAGGTGCTCCACACGCAGGGCGTCGAGTTCGGCTCCAGGCCACGGAACGTCGTCTTCGACATCTTCACGGCCAACGGCGCCGACATGGTGTTCACCGAGTACGGCGACCACTGGCGCCGCATGCGCCGCGTCATGACGCCGCCCTTCTTCACGGCCCGCGTCGTGCAGCAGTACCGCGCCGCGTGGGAGGCCGAGATGGACGCCGTCGTGTCCGACCTGAGTGGCAACGCCGTCGCTCAAGCTGCCGGCGTCGTGGTGCGGCGCAGGCTGCAGCTCATGCTGTACAACATCATGTACCGGATGATGTTCGACGCGCGGTTCGAGTCCGTGGACGATCCCATGTTCGTGGAGGCCACGAGGTTCAACTCCGAGCGCAGCCGCCTCGCGCAGAGCTTCGAGTACAACTACGGCGACTTCATCCCCGTCCTGCGCCCGTTCCTCCGCAACTACCTCAACAAATGTAAGGATCTCCAGTCCAGGCGGCTCGCCTTCTTCAACAACAACTACGTCGGGAAGAGGCGGCAGGCCATGGCCGCCGCCGCGCCGGGCGACGGCGACAACAAGGACAGCAAGCTCCGGTGCGCGATCGACCACATCCTGGAGGCCGAGAAGAACGGCGAGATCACGCCGGAGAACGTCATCTACATCGTCGAGAACATCAACGTGGCCGCCATCGAAACGACGCTCTGGTCCATCGAGTGGGCGCTGGCCGAGGTCGTCAACCACCCGGCCGTGCAGCGCCGGATCCGCGACGAGATCGCCGGCGCCCTCGCCGCCGACGAGCCCGTCACGGAGTCCAACCTCCACAAGCTCCCTTACCTCCAGGCCGTGATCAAGGAGACGCTGCGTCTGCACTCCCCGATCCCGCTGCTCGTCCCGCACATGAACCTCGAGGAGGCGACGCTCGGCGGCTACGCGATACCCAAGGGATCCAAGGTGGTGGTCAACGCGTGGTGGCTGGCGAATAACCCGGCGCTGTGGGAGAACCCCGAGGAGTTCCGGCCGGAAAGGTTCATGGGGGAGGAGAAGGCCGTCGACGCCACCGTCGGCGGCGGGAAGGTGGACTTCCGGTTCCTGCCGTTCGGCGTCGGCCGGCGCAGCTGCCCCGGCATCATCCTCGCCCTGCCCATCCTCGCGCTCGTCGTCGGGAAGCTCGTCAGGAGCTTCGAGATGGTGCCGCCGCCCGGCGTCGACAAGCTCGACGTGACCGAGAAAGGAGGGCAGTTCAGCCTGCACATTGCCAACCATTCCGCCATCGCCTTCCACCCCGTCAATGCTTAAACCTGGGATTGTTTTACAGTTAATTTCGTTTTAAATTGATATATATACAGGAGGTGTGTCGAGTCAATTTATACTGTTACAGATTAACATTTTTTCGGCTTTTCAGGAATGTACTTCGAAATTGAGATGTTATTGTACTCCAAATATAAATGTCAGATATAGTTTGGCTATCTATCTGCTCTGTTTCTTGTATGCACTCTGTTTCATTTTTATAGCTCGACGAGTACTAGCTACCTTGTTATCCGTGCTCTTGCCAAGGAAACGGGAACAAAAGGAGAAAGGACTTCACCAAAAAGAAACAAATAACGGCTAGGAGTGTTTATAAGTTCTCACCACATGAAGGGAATTCAGACATACCAGCTCTTAAAAAAATACCGGCTAGAAATAGGAAGGACAACTGGAGCAAAGAATAATACTATTTTGTTTTACAATTGAAGCAAGGACATAGTAATGACACACCATACATTTTCACCATGATCTTTCTCATGCCAGTATTTTCAAGGGAGCTGATAGCGAGCCTGGACAATACAGTTCTCAAGTAACTCAATTGTCCCAAAGCAAACTTTCGATGTTGGTTCATTGTATTAAGCTTAGTTATATCAAATAGCATCAGAAATCATCTCTCTTCCTCCACTCTTGCCGATTTTGTGTTGCCATGTCATCCTGATTGACATAAAGAACAAATAATGCTCTGTTACAAACAGGTATCACACTTTGACCCTCCTTACAATTAGTGCCCTTTTTCCATCTAAAAAAAAGTTAGTGCAGTTTCAAATACAATAAACCTTTGCATAAATAACAACAGCAGACTTAACAGGTAACGCCAAACACCAGGAAGTCAATATAGGAACCGTTTTCAGCATAGTTGACAAGGTAGACGGTTTCACTAAATAAATTTCAAAAATATACTGCTAAGAGAATTGTCATTTTCATCAGAGTTACGTGCTTTAATTTTCATCGCTGCCATCAATCAACGAAGGTAGTCATGTTGCCACAATAAATGAAACAATTTTTCAGATGATAAATTAAGAAAAATCTTAAAATAATTCTAATTTAGCTATGCATTGCCATTATTGTTACGCCATTGCTAATATTTTTTTTTGAGAGACACGCCATTACTAAATTGATTGAGCTTGTTCGAGCAAACTCTTCACGTCCAAGTCTTGTGGCCAGTTTTTTTTTTTTTTTTTTTGAGACATAGTCTTTTGGCGAATTATTTTTATTAATAAACGAATTTTTATTTATTTAATAAAAATAATCAACTAATTTTAAAATTTACAAAACTAATCGCCCTGTCGCCCTTTGAATGGGTGACAAGGATGCCACGTAGGCAAATGTGGGCCTAGTCGCCCAGTTAGAGGGCGTCGCCCTCTAACTGGGCGCCTTGAATGGGCGATAAGGACTTCTCGCCCTCTATTTGGGCGACTGGCTTTATATTTGCTTACGTGGCATCTTTGTCGCTCATTTAAAAGGGTGACAGGGCAGTTAGTTTTGCAAATTTTAGAATTGATCAATTATTTTTGTTAAATGAATAAAAAATTCGTCTTCTGGTCCAGCTTCTAATGTCTGACTAGGCCGAAGTATTCTGGCCCAGCTTTTAATGTCTGTGGCCGGGATCAAGTCTTCACGTGCCGTGTCGTGGCCCAAGTATTTCTATTCTAGGCCAAAGTTTTCTGGCCAGCTATTTATCTCGTCTACTCGTGTATCGATCGAGCTGCTCTGGCCGATCAGAACTTCTGATTCAGAAGACGACTCGTCTCCGTAAACCTACCGGCTAGCGGCTGCAGCCGCCTGCCGCAGCTCGCCGGCGGTCGAACTGCCTGTGCCGCTGCGCCCTTGAGGCCTTTCCTGGTAGCACGGCCACAGCTGCCAACTGCTTTTAGCCTGGTACGTCTTGCGAAACCTAAGTTTATATTCAAGCATCAAATTGCCCAATTAAATTTTTTTTTAATTCTCTCCGATTCCGCAATCCCCATTCATTTAGGATTTAAAGCTATAAATTATATAATGTCATATGACCATCTCGTCAGAAGGCGTAATTTGGCGTACGCGTCAGCGCGTTGAAGCGCCAGGCGTAACCGAAACGCCCCGCCTCGGGGGGTACGCGGGCGGTACGCGTTGGGCGGAAAAAAAGCGTCGCGCAGCTGAGGCGAAGAAAAAGGACGCTGAGGCGGCGCGAGGCGGCCGAGGTCGCTCAGCGGAAGATCGATTTGGCGGCTGGCGGGAGATGGATTTGGGGCCGGCGGGAGCTTGATTTCACAGCGGCAGCCTGGATTTGGGGCCGGCGGGAGCTTGATTTCACAGCGGCAGCTAAATAAAACGAAGGCCCCGTGCCCAGGGTTATCCCCATCTGAAGTTGCCGCTGAATATCGGGCCGCGCCGCTGCTGCCGCCGCCGGACCTGAGGTCGAGCTCATCCATCCCCTGCTTCGCGCGGCTCCTGCGTGTCTGCACCTACGAGCTGCTCGTCGTCTTCCTGCATCCCAGGCGTCTCCCCGCTTCCCGTCCGGCAAGCAGGGTGAGATCCTCTCTCCTTTCTTCTCCAATCCTTCTCCTCACTTCTCTGATTCGTGAACTGTATCGACCGTAGTACCAATGCATGTGAGTTGTGGCCTCCGTCGCCACTTATATTACATTATTTGTTAATTGCCTAGTCTGCTATTGGAGAAGCAGTGGATGATCAATTTCAGCTGCGTCAAATTGCAAGAATGAGATACATATATGTGGAAGAGGAATTCGAGTCCGAACAAGAGGATTTTGAGGAAGATCAAGACGTTATGGAAGATTAAAGGGGCTGAACACCTGGACAGAATTGTACTTTCTTTATGTATCTTCTAATTCTGAACTAAGCAAATCAAGTACTTATACTTTAGGAATGTTTCATGGAACTAGTAATGCATGAACTTCTATATTTTTACAATTATTAGAAAAATCTGTGCTACAGTACAAAACGCCTAGGCAACGCCTAGAAGCGCTTAAGCACGCCTAGGCTCTAGGCGGAGGGTCACCGCCCGCCTAGCGCCTAGCGCCTATCAAAATCAGGCATATGACTAATTGACTTTTTTGATTGAACTCACAAATCGATTTGTTTCGTACAAGTTGCATATTAGTTCATTTGATGATTGGTTGTAGAATAAAATGAAGAGGAAGGACATTGACCACATGTTTTTCAGGCATTACAAATGATGACATTTTGTTTCACGTGCTATCATTCATGAATGACGAGAAGCTAGGTGGAACCAAATGCAAAATCATTAGTGTTAGGTAATTATATTCTTCTATAGTTTTTCTAACTTGTTTAACCTAGAAAATTATTAATGGAACTGAATTATATTATATCTGCATTTCTTGCTTTAGTATTTGTGTGTATTGGTGTATTGGCAGTATTGCCTGGCTTGGGCTGTCTTTGAAACGTAGCTAGTGGCCCTAGATATGCCATTGGGTGAAGTGGGTGCAGTTTATTTTGAAAATTTTAGGGGTTAGTAGGTGATATTGAAAGTCTACTGTATCGAAATTTGTACATTTTGAATGTGAATTTGTTTTCCAGTGTTTACACACCTAAGCAAAGACATGAGTACCTTCTAATAAATTTGATCAAAAAGGAACATATGTCTGAACTTTAGTGCTATAGTCCTAAACAAATCACAAACATTGATAGATGTTCTAACCATGCCAACAAATCTGTTCCACAAAGTCCCTGGAAACTGAAAAGCTGAGATCATGGAAAGGACCAGGTAAAACTGTTAGAACTCAAATGTTCATTTGTTGAAGATACAAAGGCGAAAAAAATATAGAGGACTCCACTGTCCACAACCATGAACTCCGGTGCCTTACGTCTATGAAAGCGCTGTAGTGTTTTTCGATATCAAAGCTATTTATTTACCTTCAAAGTCAAAACCATAGTAGACTGCTTATTAACTTTTTGGACCGCACTTAGAGAGTAAGAGACTTGTTGTGGTCCTAACTGCCAAGAAATTAATTAACCAAATGGCTCAAATATGTTCTTAAAACTGTATTCAAGTTATTTCCAAAGTTCATCTAACATTACAGCATTATTTGCTTTATTTTTTGCAGTGTAAAGAATATTATACAGAGCTTAATTACTGGTTTTTTCAAGATCGATGGCAGATAGAGAACGACAAACAGTGTTTGTCACGGTTGGTACTACATGTTTTGATGCTCTTGTTAAGGCAGTAGATACTCCAGAAGTGAAAGATGCCTTGTTAGAGAAAGGCTATACCAATCTTCTTATTCAAATGGGCCGAGGGACATATGTTCCATCCAAGGTTAGTGACCAGTGGGGTTATCCTTTTGTGGTCAATCATCAGCATTTAGTTTTTTTTTTTCCAGTGTGCATGCATGACAATGCTCGTCACAGTTTTAAAAGTCTTGATTGGTGATGAAACAATAGATAGCTGATGGCAGTTGGTTTGACTCGTGCTAGTTGAAAAAATGAACTGAAAATGCTCCATAATGTGTGAAGAACATTATTTTATGTGAATTGGTATCTTTTAAAGTGTTTTATGTAGATCATCGTTCTAATGTTTTACAGCAAGTTAAGGACTAGTTTTGTCATGTAAATTTTCTTAAGAAAGTAATACTAAAGCACTCAATTCATGATAAATATCTACACACGTATTGGCTGACCATCTGTCTAACTTCTCTATGGAATGATACTTTATTATTTTGAATCTTTGTTAGTCCGCGTTTGTGTTATGCAGTAAGCAGTATAAGACAGTCATTTGTTCATCTTCAGGAGAAGGGTGAATTAATGTTTGCTGGACAGCTCCTCAGTGTATATTAATGTTTGAAAAAAAAAAATTAACCAACTTATTGAGCTTCTGCTTGTTCGAAGTTATTACTCCTGCCTTTTTTTTTACGATTGCATTTGGGAGTAGCACATATCTTTTACTCGTTGGTTACAGTTTCTGTTCACTGCAAATATCTCACAAAATTTGCCTGAAACGTTGATGCAGTCCCTTGTTTCAGGAAAATATAATTCATGCAGTCAACACTTTGATGATGATACTTCATGAATTTGCTTCTAAATATATAACTCAAGCAGCAGCGTTTTGTATACTGTTAACTGCAGGTCTCAGGAGGTACGACCCTTCAAGTTGATCATTTCACTTTTTCACCAAGCATTGCTGACTATATGAGAGCAGCTTCCCTAGTCATCAGTCATGCAGGTAGTTATACTAACTATGGTTATAAAAATAAGTCGGGTGATGCCTGGTATTGTTATTATTAATATCTTAAATTATCGGTGATTTTTTCAATAATTTTGCTAAATTGTTGCTTCAAACCTAACTCTTCAGAATGGAATAGAGTAGTTTCTTTAGTTTGTTCTTTTCATTTTTCAGAATGATGAGCTACCAATATCATTCGAAGTATGTACCGGTTCAACATATGCTTTTGGATCTGAGGTTTTCACCCTGCCTTGTTGACCTTTTCGTCTGAAAATAGATTTACATTTGTGAACTTTCTATCCTTTAATAGATGGAAGCAAATATTTAAATCATTAAAGTTACTAACACCTCAAGTGTTCAGAAGCAAGATTAGTTACCAACTTACCGTGAAGACCTTAGCAATAATAAATAAACTCAAATCCAGGATGGTACAACATCGGAAATTAACTTTGTGTAGGTGCAAGTGTGCAGCTATTCTTTTGCTTGTGGGTCGTACTGCTGCGTGGAGTTCATGCTCTCTGATATTTCAAAAATAGTCATCAGTGGTGTTGTACTTTCAATGTTTAGTTTCTGAAAATTACGCTCTGGCAGGTTCAGGAAGCATTTTTGAGACTCTACGCCTCGGTAAACCTCTTATCGTTGTTGTCAATGAAGATTTGATGGACAATCACCAGAGTGAGTTAGCAGAGGAATTAGCTAAAAGGAAGCACCTCTTCTGTGCGCGCCCACAAACATTGGGAGAGACCATCCGTGCGATGGATCCAGAGACACTTCTCCCTTACGTGCCTGGGGATGCAAAACCAGTTGTCACCCTGATCAACAAATTTCTTGGCTTTCCAGTTGATTCATAATGCCTCCTTTCTGTTTCGCACAATATGAAGTGACCAACTAGTAGATTGCGGATAGTTTCGTATTGTTGCACAGTGATAAAGGAAAGTAACATGATGAAAATGCTATGTGATTCCTCCTAAAGTTGATGAATTCATACCTGGGTGAGATTGGAATTTATGACATTTTTAGTTTTTTTTTGTGCCCGGGGGGGGGGGGGGGGGGGGGGGGGGGGGGGTTGTGAGTGGTTAACTTTGAACACCCACAAAATTATGTACAACTTTTATATGAATTATCAGATGTACTTTCTATATAAAATGTTTCATACATTTAAATGACATGTCACTCTACTTAAGAAACCAGAGATGCTCTTTTACCAAAAGGCATCGTGCATTTTCTAAACGTCCTATCACATAGTCACAGATAGTTTTGTGAGTTACGGAGTGTTGCTTATTTAGGTGCACTTGCGCCAGATTATTCAGATGGCAATGGAAATGTATCAAGGCAGTGGTGCGAATAACTTATATTTGGAACTTACAATTTCGCGGATACTATTATACAACATTGGCTACCAGCTCCATATATTAATTCCCTTAGAAATTCGAACCCTCAAACCGCTCCTAGCCCCTCCGCCTATCTACTAAAAAAAAGAGCTGGAGAGTCACAAAAGAAAAGGTTTGCAAATGGGAACGCCTATCTGTTTTAGCTTCCATCCACGACAAATTCACAAGTAGCCCTCCTTATCCTTCTGTGTGTCTCCTGTTGTTGCTTTCCAAGGCCCACATACATTGGGGTCCTCTCTCGTGCATTTGTTCCCTTTTGACAGCGATAGAGTGTTCGAAAAAAGACAAAAACGAATGAAAAATATAGCTGTTTCAGGCTTTCAGCTGGTTTACTAGCGATCAGGGATCTCTATCACGAGCGTGATATGGAACTATAAAGCATGACATCTTGGGATAAGAGGAGATGAAGGGAAGAGTTGGCAGCAATCCGGAGAAAGGAGAAGTTAACGAAGAAAGCCGAGATCATTAGAGTTTAAATTTTAGGTGGTATACTGACTTGAATAGCAGGAAGGACCGCGTTCAGCTCTAGTGAGGCCTCCTTTGGATCTTAGGATTTTAGTATAGAAATTTTGAAAGATTTTAATCCTTAGTTTCTTTTTATAAGAGCACTTCGAAATAAAGAAATGTATGTGCTCGATACCTTTGGAAAGGCATGTTCTTCCATAGGGATTTTGAGGATTTTTAACATGAGGTTCAAAGTCATGGAAAATATACTTTATGACTATCTCACACATCCAACTCTTGCGGTATATTTTTGTGCACCATTCACACAATCATTTTTGTGTTTTTCATGTGCTATTCATTTCATATGATAATTCTTGCGTTCCAAAGAAAGCATGTGTCCCTTGGAAATGTGAACATGCGTGAAACTCAAAAGGGACGTATTGAAACTCATAGGTCCAGTCCCTTTTTCTCCACTTCAACAAGATTTGTTGACGTCCACTTCTATTTTCAACTCGCCTCCAAACTAAATCTGGGCCATTACAATTGAACATTCAAAAATACGTTTTTTTTGGGGGGGGGGTTCAAAAATACGATTTTCTCAACACATAAACACTGCTCAGAAATTCGTGAACATTATCCCAGCCAACCTCCCCATTTTGCTATTTTTTTTCCCCCGAACTCAATTTCCCTCTTTCTTCTCCCATCTTTTTTCTCGGTTTCTCCCCCATCACGGAAGGAACAAAGCCCAAAGAAGGGAGCCACCAAACCCGGGCGGCTCGTGCGGAGGCAGCAGCGCCGCGCGAACGGGGCGCGAGGCGGAACGGGCCATGACGCCGGCGGCGGAGGCCGTGATCGGCGGTGGCGCCGATCTGTGGCGGCCCACCGGTCGAGGGGGCGGTTGGGCCACCGCCACCGCGCTATTTGTCCTCCTCATCGCCCACCTCGCTGTTCTTCTCGTCCGCCGCCGCCGCGCCAGTCGGATCGCCCGCGCCAGGGCCGCCGCCGCGGCGCCCGCGGTGGCGTCCCCCAGCTCCGCCTCAGGGTTGGTGCCCTCGTACTCGTCCTCTGTCTTCGCGGCCGCCGGGCTTTTTCAATTCTCCTGATCGTTGTGTTTGGCTGCCGTCGGTGGGTCGCAGGATAGAGGGGTTGGTGACGGAGGACGATCTGAGGCAACTGGTAAACAGCCTTGGCGTGGGCGCGCGCGACCCGGAGAGGGAGGGGTGGGAGCCCGTCATCGCCAAGGAGAACGACGCCGTCTCCTACAGGGCTTGGTACGACAAGACCGCGGTACGGCTGTGCTCGATTATCTATCTCCCTCTTGCCTTCCTTCAAATCTACTCCGCCCAGTTAGGAATCCTCAACTGTTGTTCTTTTCTACCACGATTACTGTGGCGCTAAATTTGCTCTTAATGATGTTAAATTTCTCTTGTTGGGAGATCAAAATGGTTGTAAGTGTAATCACTAATCAGCTACTGTTCTTGAATTTACCTAGGGCCTGGGTTTGTCTCTGGATTCTTTGCAAGGGATTTCCAGGGTTGTGTACAAATGGCTGTTGCTATTATTTGTGCAATTGATATGATGTCCCGTCTCCTATAAACCATTAAAATGACATATTCATCTGCACAGGTGTCAATGAAAATGGTGTATGCTACTTAGATTTAAGCTATTTTTTCATTCCTGCAGGATGGTCCTCCTAAATACCTGAGTATTACAACATATGAGAATTGCTCAACCGAGCTGTTGAGGGACTTCTACATGGATAACGAGTATAGAATGGAGTGGGATAATACTGTCACAAAGCATGAGCAGCTGCAGTGTGATGAAAACAGTGGGGTAGAGGTAGGGCGAACAGTTAAGAAGTTTCCACTTCTGACACCACGAGAGTACATATTGGCCTGGCGAGTATGGGAAACAAATGACAAGTCTTTCTATTGTTTCATCAAGGTTAGCATCACCCTCCTTCCTGCGTTCAAATTTACGCATTACTTTGCATCAGAATCAGATGTAAAGTATCCCTTTCACCAGTCAGAACTCCATATACAACTTATCTACCTCAAATATTTTGGATGCTTTCATGTACAATGTTCATAGCCTTAACAACTGATTCAAATGTTTCTTAGATGAAGAATTTTGGCCTATCTTATGTCAATTAGAAGGTTATAGAACTGTTCGAGCTGATGTAGGATGAAAGAAATGAAGCCACAACTGTTGTGTTGGGCTGTAATCTATAATTTTCCTAGCTAATTTAAAATTGCAGTTTCAAGTGGTTTGCATCGACTATAAAAATTTCAACTGATTTACATCCTCTTTTTTCTTGACTGAGCGATCTACTATGGCGTATGCTTAATCATGCTTAAATTTCCATATACGTGTTGTGCATGGATATTGCTGAAAGCTGATTTTCTTCTGCGCACTCTGCTAACGTTGTGTTTTCTCAACGACAATGTAGTCTAATGTGCCATGCCTGAATTGTGAATCCTGACAGGAATGTGAGCATCCTCTTGCACCACGACTGAAAAAGTTTGTTAGAGTGCGACTTCTAAGATCAGGATGGTGTATAAGGAAAAGTAAGTGGTCCCTGATATTTGTCTAAGCCCTTCTATCGTGGTATTTTATTGAACTAGCCTTGTGTTTCACCTTGATGTTTAGTCTTTTTTTCCCCTTTTGTAAGTAGTTGACATGCTTGGGATGATGATGTTGCATTCTATCAATCAAGATCTATTTTTAAGATTCAAAATAATAGTTTATTCTATCTATCAAATTCTTTTAATATGCAGCCCTTGAGTTTTCATACATTTACTAATTCCAAGTGCTATGTTGAATGTGGCTCTATCCCAGCACTAAATTCTCGTAGATTTCTATGTGGCATTGATGTATTACCTGATATCTCGTTCCACTTTGGTGAAAGTTGAAACCTTGAACCAATTTGAAGAGGCATTATCTATCCTGGTTTGTTTTGTTAAATGAACTTATAATGTTTCTCAAAAAAGAAGAAGGAAAAAGTCCATATTACTCCCCTCAAGTATAACCAAAGTCCACATAACCCCCTAAATTATCTTTTGGTTCATTTTGCCCCCTAAACTATGTCACTTGGTTCAATTCACCCCTTAATACAATTTATCTTTCCTATTTCTCCATGCACAAATTGAATTTTAATTTACAATTTTGCGTGGATCTAGTGAATATCACAATGTATGTCAGAAAAATATATCATGAATTTTTTGTCATCATTTTCAATGTAATATTGTATCCCAAGGATTACTTAGTTATTAAATATCTCAGTCCATCAAAATAATGATAAAAACATATTTTGTATTTTTATAACATGAGTTACGATGTCTACTATCATCTTGCAAAATTTGAACCTAATGCCACACTTGTGCATGGAGAAATAAAAAAGACAAATTGTATTAGGGGGTAAATTAAACCAAGTGACATAGTTTAGGGGGTGAAATGAACCAAAAAATAGCTTAGGGGGTTATGTAGACTTTGGTTATACTTGAGGGGAGTAATTTGGACTTTTTCCAAAAAAAAAAACTTATAATGGTATATTATGGAACATATATGTTATATATTCTTATTAATAAATGATCTATTTTATATTGCAGTCCCTGGTAGGAATGCATGCCAAATCACAGTGCTGCATCATGAGGATAATGGAATGAACATAGAGATGGCAAAGCTAGCCTTTTCCAAGGGTATCTGGAGCTACATATGTAAAATGAACAATGCTCTACGTCGTTATCCTCAAGATCGTAGTTCATCCATATCGATTCTGACCATGCAAAAACTTATTAAGAAGGTGACTGCACTTTATTACTTTTAATCTGCTTATGGTTCAGTAGGATGAACTTGGTAGTGTTTTGTTATGCAATGGAGGTTACATGGTTAGCTTTCTGAAGCTTGTTACTGAGTGCTTTTATTTATTTATCTTTTTTTTTTTTTGTGTGTGTGTGTGGGGGGGGGGGGGGGGGGGGGGGGGGCTTGTGCACATCTGCGATCAAATTACAACTGAACTACAGTATGCTTGCAGGCCATGCCAATGGCTTTTGCGATCAAAGATGTTGCCATGCCTAATAGTTGTATGCCTATGGAAGTCAGTGTGATTTGATTAGGCTACTGTTTTATTGTCATGACTTCTTCATTTAAGCTCTGACAAAGCTAAGCCTTTTTGGCATATCACAGTTTCCCCAGGATTTGGAGCCTGCCATGGATACAAATAATCCAACTCCACAGAATGCATCAACAACGGTTGTTCCTTCAACACAGACTGCCAGAACTTCATCGTGCAAGCTACCAGGTAAGAAGTCGTCTAGGCAAATAATTGCAAGTGGACTTCTTCTAGTTGGAAGCATCGTTTGCCTATCTCGAGGCAGATCCAACCTTGGGGCTCAACTGGCGATGGCATTATTCTTGAAGAAGGCCTTCAAGCATGAGAGGGAATCAGACCCGTCAACATCAAGGGGAAGAACAGATATGACTAGCTCAAGGCGCTAGCAGTTTTGAGTTGTGTGAGAGTGCTAGCATTGACCTTTTACAATTTAGAAAGTGACTACTCTTTAGTTGAATTGGTATGATACCTAAGTGTTCTGTACAAGTTATGTAAATAATATATTTTGAAATAACTAATGTACACATTTCTGGTAAAATTTTGTTATTCCATTCAGTCCATGTGCTTTCTTTGGGTGAAATAACCGCAAAGTCTTCACCAGATTCTGCTATAATGTACTACTACCTCCATACTTGAAATGATGCCTTTCGACAGCATAGTTGAAATAAAAATGACTTGTTTGCTGTCTGGACGGAATTAATTAGACCTTATTTGCATCACACGTTGATAATAATCTCCGGATCAAATTTGCAAAGATAGTTTCGGTGACAGCTAATTTGATCGCAGACCTTGTGCACCTTCGAAGACCACTAATAAGTTCCACAGCAAAATTGATACGAGAACTAAGTGGTTATAACTGAATCGACAAAAAAATCATCCATAAACCAAGCAATAAAATGGAACAGACCAATAGACAAGGAAATGAAGCCTTTTTGCACCCAGGCAAAAACCCGAGATAACGAGGTCAAAAAAAAAAAACCGAGATAACCAGGCTAGTAGGGAGGCTACCTTGCAAAAAACAGTCTACGCTTTATTGTGTTTACTAGGTGAGTGCCTGTGCGTTGCTACGGAGCGTAAGAAAATGTTGAACAATATAAGAGTGCTTATGCATTTCTACAGTCGTAAAGAACAACATAATATACAACTATAGCATAAGTTTAGATGTGCAATCAACCAAAAAAGGTTTTTTTAACAAAAAAATCACTTTCAAATTATTTTACCTAGGTCGCCGGCAAGGTATCCTCTGATGCTTCTAGTATCATGGGCATTACTTCATTCCCGTTATTTACCTGTGATGCATCTCGATACTTAAAGTAAATATTCAACTTGTTATGGTATCTTTCTGCACACATATTGTGACTACGCCTACCCATTCTACAAGAATCCAACCTGTCTTTGTATCATCCTTGTACGTATACATTCTACCCAAGGATTCAATCTAGTAAGTATTGTTGAGTCTCTCCCAACAATGCACCTTCCTCATTTGTATCAAATGTCTGTAATGATGGGCTAATCAAATGCGGAATCTCCATTACAGCAGTAAAATTTTATCCATAGGCAATTCTATTAATTCTAGCTTTTAGCTTTTGCCTCCCTTCTCCATCTATTGCTCTCATGTCTTCTCTTCTTCCTGTCGCCTCCTTTCTCTGCACACCACAGCAGCATAAAATTCAAGATAGCAGGAACAACCGACAGAAACTGAAATTCAAGATGGGAAACAGAAAAAACTTCAAGTCAAGATTAACAGAAGTCCTTCCCCACGGAACCAACAATGCAATTAGAATTCAGAAATGAGGAGTGATAGCGAGCGTGGTGCGGGCGGCATTGTCGCTATTGTATATGTCCGTTCCTTCATCATGTCCATATAACACATAAACGAATGGCACAAAGAAGACATGGTTTTGAGAGAGAAGTGGAGTCACACATAATGAAAATATGTTATCTATTGCTAACAATATTATGTGTGCTAATATAATACTTGTTGTTCGTCCATTCATTTCATTAAACCTTCGGTAACATTGTGCTCCTCGTATTCTAATGAGGTACCCATACTATCATAACCATTGAATATCTTAAAATGTTTGAAAGAGGTATCGAAAACAATCTTTGTGTTATGGAGACTAAACATATCCAACCCGATTGCAATGAATATAACATGGACGACCACACCCATAACATTGGGGAAAAAAAAGACATTTCTGATAGACCTGGCTTTCCAATGGCAAAATCTCCTGATAACTTTGCCTATAAATCTAACATCACATGAATTTACAATCACTGCAGAGCCATATGACAGGGATAAAATTCCAATAACACTGACCACCCAAAAATTTAGAATTGGCACAGACAAATCAGGCGATTACCTCATGTAAAAAACAACACTGCAGATGAAAGAAGATAGTGCCTAATCTGGAGCTTGATGGGCACTCGTTGGTGGACTACAGCAACAGGCACGACTTCCTCATACCTGCAAAACGAAACAACTGGTTGCTAATTCAACAAAACGACTGATTGATAAGTCACTGTGGTTGCATATAAACACTACCATTGCATTAGATATTTTGTACAAATATTGTTTGATGCATAATGAAATGCTGAAAGTCTTGGAATCATTTTAGCAAATCTGTTAAAGTACAAGAATCGAGATAATCGAATCTCTTGCTTTCAGTGATTGTTGTAGTCTCATAGCACACAAGGTAGCTCAGCTCAACAACAGTTTGGCTGTTATCTATAACAGGACATGCGAATAAATAATTTGCTTAAGAGGCCATAACAACTTTAGCTAGAAAGACCACAGCAACAAATAGCAATTGCTTTACTGTGCATAGATGGCCGAACAGCAAACAAGCTAATTATTCTCCCATGCTAACAATTGCAGTGTATGTGGCAACCTGCAAAGGTGTAGCATCATGTGATAAGTTCCTTCGATCATTACGTTCATGAATCTACAGAATGTCAATTGCAATAGGCACAATAACATGGATTCGTAGCCTATTCACTCTCCTTACTTGAGGTTTAGTCATGTAGCTTGTTATGAGAATTGCATACAAAAAATACTCCATTATCTCGATTTCAGATCATAAGCATTCCTTTTATCTCAAAAAAATGCAAAATAGTTTGTTTCAGAGAAATTGATATGGGCAACTTTCATGGATTAAAATTATGAAGGAAAATGGTTCTCACACAAGATCTTAAATACATACATTCCCCAATTTGGTGATATGTGAAATTCAGCTAAACACAGCTCCCTCGTACCAAATACATGATGAATGAGACTACAATACGGTTCTAATATTTAAACCAAACCAATGTCGAGAGGAGAAAAATGCACACCTCCAATTGGAAGTACTCAGCAGATCACTCAGCGTGGCTGGATGGCTCTAACATCTTCTCCATCCCCGGCTACTGACGACGCACAGACGAATTCCGTAAGGGTAAAGTCTCCCACACGAATAAAAGAAGAGGAAATTAGGTCCAAGAAAGAACCATCTTACCATGTCGTGGGCTTCACCGGAAGACAAAGCCGCTACTGAGAACGTCACCGCTGCTGCCGTGGCGAGCATGTCCCAAACTGCTAGGCGACTTTGTCCAGGAGGCCATGGATGGTTGTGGATGCAGTCCGGGATAAGCGCATTGGTGATTTGGACGAAGAGATTTCGGATTAGGGAGGGATCGAGCGAGCAGCAGAGCAGGGCATGGTGAATTTGGGCATCCCTATATTGAAGAAGAGAGGAGGGAGCGTGTGTGCGTGCGTACTTGCGCCGCCGCCGGCAGGATCCGTCGTGGATTGCCATGGGTGGCGGTAGCGCGCGCCATCGACCAGGATGGCGTGAACTGCCGCTCCTCCTGGCCGCCGCCGCCGCCCTCCAACACAGGGAACGCGCGGCTCAGGCGGATCCATTGCTCTTCTGGGCGCTCATTGAGAGAGAAGACCGGCGTCGTCGATCGATTTTGTTTTGCGGAGGCGGAGGCGTCGATTTTGTTTGTGGCGACGGCGGAAGATGAGCGGGGGCGTCGGAGGAGGGGAGGGGATCACGGGAAGTTGCGGCGTAACGGGGGCGAGTCCTCGCGTGAGCTTGGAAATCGCGAATGGGACGCGCGCGATGGAGGATTTGGATCGCAGGGGTAGCAGTTTTTTTTTTTTTTTTCCTTTTTCCCATAGGAGGGGCAGCAGTTTTGATCGTAGGGCGGGCGGGATTTGAAAATTGGGGCAGATTAACTGGGGCAGACGACCACTTCATAATTCATTAGTTGTAGAGATTACAAATTTACAATCTTACAATTTTTGGCTAATTTCTTGTGCAGCAATACCCAGGGGCCGGGGCTGAGGTTTTAATGGCCTAGAGCCAAACTACAAACTGAGGCCCCCACTTTAATATCAAAATTTCTTGTGTCATAAATACCGGTAGTAAAAATTGGTCCTGGCAACGGCTTCTTTCTCGGTTTTGCGCGACGAATTGATGGATGTATGCGTTCATCCGTATGCTCGTATTGCGGCTGCTAGGCAATGACCGTGATGGGTTGATGGGCAATTGACTCATGTGCGTCTCAATTAGCTTCGGCCTGTAAAGCTAATGATCGCTTGCTAGCTATATGAATACTGAACTTGGGTCATCAAATACATTTACTTATGCATGCATACTACATGAGGTGGGGGCCCTTCAATTTGAAGGCCTGGAGCAGTTGCTCCACTTGCCTACACATAGCGCCAGCAATACCATTTCATGTTCCTGGTTTCTACGCTCCAAGTAGACCTTAAGGCACTGTTCAGAAATCAAAATGCGGCAATTTCTTATGATTCACTCGAGAATTACAGAATATATTAATATTCCTTTACAATACTTGTGGAATTCATGTGTTCAAATTCAAGAGGAAACGACCCAGAACGGCAAAGCTGCGTCAGTTTTGTACGCAAGACACAAAACTCACGGATGCGCGCCTTCCCGCCATCCTCTCGGCATGGTCGACCCCGTCCAGGCGCCGGCCGCCGCCGCCGCCTTGCAACACTGGAACCGTCTGATCCAGCTCGCCGCCGCGTCGGGTTCCTACGCCGACTGCCTCCGCCTCTACGCCGGCTCCCTCCTCACCGCAGGCCTCCGCGGCGACGCCTCCACCTTCCCTTCCCTCGCCAAGTCCTGCGCCGCGCTGCGCCTGCCCCGCCTGGGTCGCGCCGTCCACGCGCGTGCGCTCCTCGCTGGTGCCGCCGTGTCCCGCGACGCCTTCGTCCGGACCTCGCTGATGGACATGTACGCCAAGTGCGGGCGCCTCCCCGACGCGCGCCGCTTGTTCGACGAAACGCCGCGCCGGACTCTGGTCGCCTGGAACTGTATGGTTGCGGCATACGGCAGGAGCGCGCAGGTCGAGGAGGCTGTCTCGTTTTTCAACGCGATGCGGCGCGCGGGGTTCGGGCCCAGTGGTAGCACGCTCGTCGGCGTGCTGTCAGGATGCGGCAACTCCATGTCCGCCAGGAGCCTCGGCTTGTGCATCTACGGCTTCAGCCTCAAATCGGGGCTTGACGCGGATTTGCTGGTCTCGAACTCGGTTCTCACCATGCTTGTCCGTGGCGATCGGCTGGAAGCTGCACGGTCGCTGTTTGATAGCATGGAGAAGAAGTCCGCTGTTACTTGGAGCGTGATGGCCTCGGGTTATTTGCAAGCCGGGGACTTTGTGAAAGTGTTCGATCTGTTCAGATGCATGCGGAGGACAGAGCAAAGTATGGATTTAGTGGTGCTTGTCAATCTGACCACAGCTGCTGTGCTATTTGGAAACTTGCTGGTAGCTGAGGGTCTGCATGCTCTTGTGATCAAGGAAGGGTTTGAATCTCAGGAGAATCTGACAGCATCCTTGGTAAAGCTCTATGCGAAGTGTGGAGATCTTTTGTCTGCCAGAGAGGTCTTTGATTCGTTTCGCGGCAAGAACGTTGTGCTGTGGACTTCAATGCTAAACGGGTATGTTGAATGTGGCTGTCCGGACAAGGCTTTGGCAACGTTTGATGACATGTTATGTGCAAATGTGGATCCAAATAGAGCAACTATTTTAGCTGTTCTTTCAGCATGTGCCAATATGGGATCTGCTAATATTTGCGAAAAGGTTGAGGAGCTTGCGATTGCACTGGGACTTCAGACAGATCTGCAAGTTTCTACTGGGTTAGTAGATATGTACTGCAAGTGTGGTAACATTCAGCGTGCTAGGGAAATATTTGATGGTATTAGCAGTAGGGATTTAGCTGTTTGGAGTGCCATGATTAACGGATATGCTTGCAATGGAGAAGGCAACGAGGCTGTGGCCCTCTTCAAGGAGATGCAAAACTGTGTTCGTCCAGATGCCATTGTGTTCACTCATGTTCTAACAGCATGCAACCATTCTGGTTTAGTAGATGAAGGTATTCATTGCTTTCAGAAAATGATGGCGGAATATGATATCGAGCCATCTATTGAACATTATATGTGCATGGTTGATTTGCTTTGTAAAGCTGGTCATCTTAGTAGTGCTATGAAGTTCTTTAGACAGATGCCAGTTCATTTGCAAAACCAGGTGCTTGCTCCTCTAATCAGTGCACACAGTGCTCATGGTGCTAATCCATCCACAGAATTCTCGTCAGAGGAACTATGGAACCTGGACCCCCAAGATTCTGGTCACTGTGTCCAAATGTCTAATATCCTTAGTTGTTTAGGGGAGTGGAAGAAGGCCAAAAGTTATAGGAGGCTAATTAACGTGCAAGGTTTAGTCAAGGAGCCTGGATGGACTTGCATTGAGCAGCATGGCTAGCTTCCAGATCCTTGTAGAACACTTTTGGCTGGCATTCTGTTCGAACTTAACACATGGATGCCTTCTTTAAATACGAATTGACATCAGTCTCCTGGCAGGCAGGGTGGAAGATCTGATTCATTGTTTGAGCTCAAGTTCTATCTGTATTTCTTCCATTACACACACCTAATACAACTTATAGTCAGAAGGGTTTTGAGCGCATTATTTGAGCTCATAGTTTCTCTCTGTACGTTGTGGCACATATTTTTGTAAATACACAATATGAGTTGTAGTGTGTACTGCCATTGTTTTGCGCCCTTCTGATGCCTGAATGAAGAATGATCTTGAATATTTAAGATTGTATACCTACCTATATACTCCCTCCGTTTTTAATTATATGACGCCGTTGACTTTTTTGTTGAACTTTGACCAACAATATATATGAAAATAATTAGTTTCTTAATGTGAAATGTATATTGTTGGATCTATCATCAAAAGCACTTCAAGATTAACTTATACATTTAGCTATTTGTGCAAATATTTATGAATAAGACGAATGGTCAAAGTAATGAAAAAAATCAACGGCGTCATATAATTTAAAACGGAGGGAGTAATATATTTATCAATACCACTACTGTAATTAAATACACTGTCGAACCAACTACTTCCTCAATTTATAGACAATTGGTTGTTACTATGTTTCTTAATATTGTACTTGTCACTTTGACCAAACACGTATACCAAGGTACTTCCTCATTTGAATTTATAGACTTTATTGTTCGAACTTTGACTAAGGATATTTTTTAAAATATTCAAGTAGAAAAATGTATCGCCTTTTTTTAAAAAAACTTTTAGCAAACATTATATTTTTTTAGCTATTTGCACAAATAGTATTGAAAATTATGTTTTTCTACATTAAATAATGAAGTAAAAAAAATCCTGAATTTGATCAAGGAATGTGTATACTATAGGTCATAACAAAGCGACTTTAGGGAGGTGTGTTAAGGCCCATATTGTCTAGGCCTGTATTAGCCCACTCTTGGTTGTATATATTGTACAATCTAATGAATGATTATTGCCCAATCTTGAAGTTAGTGACATAGTATCAGGTTAGAGTTAGGGTTAGACTTATCTAATCCGTATGCTACAAAGTGTAATGATTGATTTGCCTAATCTTGAGGTTAGTGAGTGAGTATCAGAAAGAAAACATAGCCCAAATTTGTATTATATATTTTGCATGGTGTTAAAGTTTGTCAAATTTTAGAAAAAGACCGATCAAAAAATAGAAGGAGTCGCAGTCAATCAAAACATAGAATGACACCTATTTTAAGGAGTGAGCATCAATAGAACCCTCCAGGCCATCATATAAAATGGAGCGCATACGTTGATGTAACAAATGGATGAGCATCAATATGAGTATACTTGTGTGAAAACCAATCTAAAAAAGTATAATAATGATGCAAATTAGCGCGTGTCTCTTCCTCTGTAACAAAGACGTATTTTGAACACTTTAAAAAAAAACCGTATTTTGAACACGAACACCTGTTTTGATGCGGAAGTGAAAAGAAAAAGAGAATTCAGGACCACACGAGTCCATAGCTCGCAAAGTCCGCATTTTGCATTTGGCTCTCTCGACCGCCCTCCGCTCTGCTCCCCGCCGGCCGACCACGCCGCCGCCCGGATCCAGGTATGCCGCCTTCCTTCCACCTCTCTGTCTCCTCTTTCTTCTGGTTCCTCCTCCCTTTGGCGTTCCCGGTGAGCTCACCGCCCGCACCCTCTGGAGGCGATGACGTCGTACACCTGTACTTGGCCGCGCCTAGCTTTGCCTGGAGCCTTCGCTCTTGGACGGGTCGCTCGATTTCTCCTACCGCTGCAAAACCAACTTCCCGTTGCTTTTCCGCAAGCCTGGAAGCACTATAATCCGTCCAGTATGTCGCGAGCTGAGAATATGTTACTCACATCGGTGGTTTGGTTTGTTTACCGAAAACATTTAGGGTTCCAGTTGAACCCAAGTTAAGTCGGCATTGTTTTAGAGATATTTGGGTATAACTCTCATTGTTGTTTAGGCCAGCGAAACTATTTTGGTTGTGTTCACAAAAGATAGATAGTATACCCATCTCGTTAGAAGGCGTAATTCCGCGTACCCTCAGACTGACTCCAACAATGCAACCTTAAATCAGACACCCATACCAGTCAATAGGTGGTCATCCGGCTGGAAGGGCACCATCCAAATCTGTCCATCTCCAACAGAAGTCCGAAAATCGGCTCCGCTGCCTCCTCTTCCAGCTCAGGCGGGCACGCACGCAGCTGCCGCCGCCGTCGCCGCCGTGCGCAGCCGCCGCCAATCGGGTCTCACTACCGCGCGCATCCGCATACCTCCTCCTCCCCGTTGCCTGCCCTCCTCTCCGCCATGGATGCCATCTCCGAGCTCGCGGACGACGACGACGCGCCGCCCTGCCCTCGCCCGCGCCGCCGCCAATCCCGCCCCTTCCGCGCAGCCGCCGCCCCCTCGCCCGCGCCGTCGCCAATCCCGACCCCTCCGCGCAACCGCCGTCCGCACCGTGCGCGCCTGACGTCCATGGCAACGCAGCAGCTCCAGAAGCTCGCGAGCGGCAGTCGCGGCTGCTCTTCGCTCGAGCCCCACTCGGAGCGCAGCCAGCCCCGCGGCCGCACCCGCGTGGAACCCGGCGACCTTGCCGCGCAGCTCGGTGGGGGTCAACCTTGAGGCGCGCGATGAGGCCGACGAAGTCGGCGTAGTCGCGAGGGGAGCTCGGCGGGGGTCGCCTGCGCGAGGGGAGCTCGGCGGGGGTCGCCTGCGTCGACGCGAGGGGAGGGGAGGGCTCGGCGCGGCGCTTCGGCGCCGGGGGCAGCGGCCTGATTTCGCCGGGGAGAGAAGGGAAGGTGGAGGGAGAAGGCGGACGAGAGATGGAGTGGCCGTGCGAGATGCCTCATTTGTCGGTCACGGAGTGTTGCTTGCGCAAAATGAGTACAGGCTTTGGGTGATCTGTTGGAGACTTGTTTTATCATTTTTTGATCTATTTTAGGTGTAACTCAGTATATGGAACATCTGTTGCAGTCAGTCGAGGGCGTTGAAGCGCGAGGCGTAACCGAAACGCCCGCCTCGGGGGCTACGCGGGCGTTACGCGTTGGGCGGAAAAAAGCGTCGCGCAGCTGAGGCGAAGAAAAGCGACGCTGAGGCGGCGCGAGGCGGCCGAGGTCGCTCAGCGGGAGATCGATTTGGCGGCTGGCGGGAGATGGATTTGGGGCCGGCGGGAGCTTGATTTCACAGCGGCAGCCTGGATTTGGGACCGGCGGGATCTTGATTTCACAGCGGCAGTTAAATAAAACGAAGGCCCCGTGCCCAGGGTTATCCCCATCTGAAGTTGCCGCTGAATATCGGGCCGCGCCGCTGCTGCCGCCGCCGGACCTTGAGGTCGAGCTCATCCATCCCCTGCTTCGCGCGGCTCCTGCGTGTCTGCACCTACGAGCTGCTCGTCGTCTTCCTGCATCCCAGGCGTCTCCCCGCTTCCCGTCCGGCAAGCAGGGTGAGATCCTCTCTCCTTTCTTCTCCAATCCTTCTCCTCACTTCTCTGATTCGTGAACTGTATCGACCGTAGTACTAATGCATGTGAGTTGTGGCCTCCGTCGCCACTTATATTACATTATTTGTTAATTGCCTAGTCTGCTATTGGAGAAGCAGTGGATGATCAATTTCAGCTGCGTCAAATTGCAAGAATGAGATACATATATGTGGAAGAGGAATTCGAGTCCGAACAAGAGGATTTTGAGGAAGATCAAGACGTTATGGAAGATTAAAGGGGCTGAACACCTGGACAGAATTGTACTTTCTTTATGTATCTTCTAATTCTGAACTAAGCAAATCAAGTACTTATACTTTAGGAATGTTTCATGGAACTAGTAATGCATGAACTTCTATATTTTTACAATTATTAGAAAAATATGTGCTACAGTACAAAATGCCTAGGCAACGCCTAGAAGCGCTTAAGCACGCCTAGGCTCTAGGCGGAGGGTCACCGCCCGCCTAGCGCCTAGCGCCTATCAAAATCAGGAGTATACCTTTGGGTACTAGATATGCAGTTTTCTCCTAATTCAGTATGTTTTGTTTTCTGGACAGTGTCATTGTGACGTGCTATGGTGGAAATGCTAATTCTTTTGTCCCATGGTTTACGTACTTTTTACTTTTGCTGTAAAAGCTAGCTGCTTGTATCATTTTTGGTTAGTTTCTTTGGAATTTTCTATACTCTACTCGTTACGTCCTGTCGTGTTCCGCTTTCACTTTGCTACTCATCTACATGGTTTATGTCAAATGAATTTTACTAAAACTATGCTTAGGAGATGGGATAATTGAAACTATATTTCTACTTTAGCTTTTTGAAATTCAAATGAGGGCCATAGCTCCCTGATTATGGTGCTGAGAAAACATTTCATTGGTTACAAATAGTAAAAAAATTTCTCGAACACGCATGAGAGCTGCGTATCATTGCATTAATAGAAGAAGAGAGTACACAAACACAAACACACATCCAAGTTTTTACGTTCGTGCCTTTTTTAAATATGAACCACCCGACCGGCGACCTCTATCTACCTGGTATCACCAACATCCCTACCATAGCCGGTCAGCAAGGAGAGAGCCTTATCTCCGAGCCTCTCCACGGTGTTGGTACAAATAGTAAAAATTCACACAATCACTCAACTCATAAATGGTAGTTGTCTGCTCGTGCATACGTGTAATGTTTGTTTCTGGATTTTGGCATTGTATCTAGATCCTGGCTCCACCATCTCTTATTTATTAGCTTCTGTTAAAAAAAATGGCTAACTTTCTATTAGTCATACTCATCCACGTAATTTGTGTCTTTTGTTGAAGTAAAAGAAACTCAATGGAATATCTTTCTGTTGATTCTTGGTACTAAGAGAAGTAAGTTCTTGGTTAAAATCAGGAATCAGTATGAAAATAGCAACTTTACCACTGCATTTACTTTTGAAAAGAAATACAATGTATTTGCACGGTAGCTTATTGATGTTTTGATAGTTTAAGAAGAACTGTAGCCATGCTCCTCGAAACATCTTACCTAAGCTCCTCAGAGCAAATTTGATTGCGCTCCGTTGAAGTTGGATGTTGAGGTGAGCATTGTCGGCTTGAATTTGATGTCATTTATGCAATCCGTTGGTTTCCTAACAGGTGCAGCTTTGTTTTCTGCATTTCCACACATTGCTTCTCGGACGCTGTTCAATACAGTTCTTTATCTTTGAACACCACTTTTCTGAAGAACTAAATGTTTTTTTAGAGAACTCGCAGGATAGTAAGTTTAGGAACATTGATACAAGTGTAGAGAGAAGTACCATAAATACAAATCGCTGTCGTAATTTTATCTATCGGACGTGTTGCAGAAACTTCTTTTCTGGGCTGAATTGAAATTTTTCTTCAAACTGCTCTTGAAACTTTGGTTATACATCCACAGGATGATCTTGTGGCAAGCTGACCTTGTGGTTACTGGTTAGATAGGCATGACTGCATGACCCATCTTATCTTTCCTATTACAAGTGATTAGACAAGCAGTTATTCTGGCATTTTTGTTCTCCTATTGAAGACATTTCAGTGTCTCAGGGAAGAGAAAAGAAAAAAGAATCAGAGATTTTTCTCTAGTGTTGATTCGTGATGACATCAAGTATGCCATAAAATTCAACTTGAAGAGTTCATTTGGGATGTTTTCAGTTTGAACCCAGGTTATGCTGAGTTTCTAAGGCCAATGAGAGCCAGCTCAGCCAGGCCAGGCCACATTGGCTTTTCTTCATATCTGAATAATCAATTTACTCTACGTATTCTGGCTGCTGAATCTGATTGTAGCATCGGTAATTAACTAACTAATGTTTTTCCGTTTTTGATCTTGCTAAAACGAATACCCCTTTGTTTGTCATATTTGCAGATACCATAGGCCACTTTCTGATTAATGTGCAACTAAAGTTCTGTGCATGACCATGACCTCTGAAGATGGAGACATCTTGGCTTTTCTGTTAGAACCAAGTCTAATGGAAGAGAAACTTGAGGCTTCTGAATCTGATGATATTTTGCCTGCTATTCTTGAAGCCATTAAATCAAATGAGAAGGCAGTTGAACTGTCACCCGAGGAGGCTGCCTGGGCTGATTCATGTTTCGTGAAGGCTTCCGAACTGTCAGATGATGACTGGGGAGCAATGAGGAATGCCTTGCTTGATGCCCTTGGAAAGCCAGTGGAAAGTCCCAATGATCAAGAAGGCATCCATGCAATATCAGAAGGAGAACTTCACACTCTACATGCTGAAAATGTTTTGGAGCATGAGGATGTGCACATGGAGCAAAGAAACAATAATGATGAGGACAAGGATAGTACTGAAGCTCGTGAAATCGCTGATGTAATTAGAGGTGCAGATGAACGTGGCTTGCAAATGGATAATCACGCAACAAAACCTGAGGATGGTGATGAGATGATTTCATCTGAAGTGCTTGAAGAGACAGAGTCAAGAGATTCTATCTTTAAGGTTTGGGACCTGCAGCTGTCCCCTTCTGATGATGATGGCGAGCTTGAACTCATTAAGGATTTGAACAAACTCCTCAAGGACAAGGAAATCAGTCCAGAGGCTGTATATCCACCTCCATCTTCCGATGATGCAATGAAGCCCTTGAGCCAGATAAGCATGGATGAACTTGTGGCGGGCTTGAGTGACTTGTCCATACAGCAAACCAAAGAGTAGCATGTTTCCTTAGATATTTCCATAGTTCAGCTTGACCATCCAATGGTAGTTTTGTGTTTTGCTATCTATTAGAGCATGAATCACTTGTTTCAGACGGGTTTTAGAACTCCAGATCTAAACTAATGTTTTTGCTGTTTGTTCTGTATGATCTCCATGTTAACTGCTGCTAATACTTGAAATCTGGACAAGTGAAGACTGAAGATGCTTTGGGAACTTTCATGTTCTTTTTTGCTTTATGTACGTGAGAGTCTCTGTCTGTCCATTTTCTGTTCCCCTCAGTTGATGACATCATTATCGTGAAGTTACAGATTACAAAATAGTACTCCCTCCCTAGTTTTCCCTACGGTTTTTCTTCAATCCAAAGAAGACCTAGAGGGAAGAGTAAGCAAGTAAAGTTGCCAGTAAATACTCGCTCCACCACAAGCTGCTTTCAACGTGTCTGTCCTCCAAAAAGATGGCTGCCGCCCCTCACTGCGGACAAGAACTTTGCAATACACAAGATTGGCCGAAACAGCAAGAAAATAGTGCACATGTTAACTACGAATTCACGGGGCCAACATGCTCCTGCATCTTTGTGTGTAACCACATCGGGCACCCCTCCTGCTGCGAAACAGACTTTGTGCAATGTTCAATATGGTGCAATTTCACTTCATTATCACACTGCACCATGTGCTTAATTTTAATAATGGAAAGGTTTAATTTAGTCTTTGAACAATTCGCTTTGTCCGTTTGACCTCCTGAACAAAGTTTTTTTGCTTGATTTAATCCCCTCAACAATTCAGGTCGTGCAATGTACCCCTATCAAAGTTTGTCTTTTTTTTTTTAATCTCGATATACAAGTTAAATTTAAAGTTTAAACTCTGCATGATGATAATTGAACAATTCAATGGGGAGGTCCCACATGCAACAAAAGAACAAGGCTCATTCTGGTGGAAAGATATATTAAGACTGCCTGATATGTTCAGATGTGTTGCCTCCTGCACGTTGGGGGATGGCATCACAGTCCTCTTTTGGCTAGATGTCTGGAATGGACAACTTCTCCATCAAAAATTCCCCAGGCTCTTCTCATATGCAAAAAACAAGAATATCTCTGTGGCCCAATTCCTCTTGAACAACACAACTGAAGAACAGTTTCTTTTGCCCTTGTCAGAGCAGGCACATCAAGAATACATCCATTTGCAGAACTTAATTCAAGAACTACAAGTCACTGAGGATGCAAAAGATGCATGGAAATACATTTGGGGGTCAGGCACCTATACAGCATCAAAGTTCTACAACTACCCTTATAGAAATATTCAGCCACCACCACCCTTTCTGTGGATATGGAAGTCAAAATGCTGCAACAAGTTGAGAGTGTTCTCGTGGCTGCTGCTCATGGATCGACTAAATACAAGGAACATCCTAAAGAGGAAGAAACAAAGTTACAAGACAACAACTATAACTGTGTGTTGTGCTCCCAGGGCGTCGAGGAAACAGCCTTCCATCTCTTCTTCACATGCCCCTTCAGCCAACAATGCTGGCAACACTTGGGAATACCATGGGACTTCTCGAGAGATTTCTACACCATATGATGTCTGAAGCAGAAAAGGCCACCAATCATGACTTCTTCATGGAATTTTTTATCATTGCCGCATGGCAGATATGGAAGCAGTGAAACAACTTCATCTTCCAAAGAGCAAACCCCGCTTTCAACTCCCGGAAACAAATGTTCACTGAGGAGTCAAACCTGCAGTCTAACAGAATGACAGATAGTGTTAGAACAAGTTTCATTGACCCTATACAGCTGTACAGCTAACTTTCCGGTGGACTTGGCTTTGTACAGTTCTTTTCCCGTTTTTTCCTCTATATATTTTTAATAAATACTACCACAGTAGGGGCTTCCCCTACTGTACATTCCTCAAAAAAAAATAATTGAACAATTCTTAGAGTTGGGACTTGGGAGGCTTGCACATCAAGGGGATGACAAAGTCACCAACTTTATTAGACAAAACTCAAAGGTTAGTAGAATTCTTGATGCTGTTACGATATCCCCTTTTGGCATTTTTTTATTACATGCATAATCTGATGGCTTTAGTAGCCATTCATTGTTCCATTAAGAGCGTGTTTATTTCGTTTAAGACTAAAGTTTAGTCAAAGATCTTGTTATTTAAGGGTATTAAATAAAGTGTAATTACAAAACTTTTTGCAGAACTTTGGGCTACTTTGCGAGACGAATCTAATGAGGGTAATTAAGACGTGATTTAAATTGTTTAGTACATTTTAAAGGACAAATGACCAATTGAATTTGAGGATATTTCATAATGCTCGACAACAAACCTTTAAGAAGCCAAAAAGCTTAAAAGCATCAAAATGAAGTTCACCTTTTTCTCTAGCCTACAATGCCTCTGACTCATGCACCTATATAAAATTGGGGCATCTGCATAACCGGTTCTGTTTTGAATTCCAATTACGAAACCGGTTCATTGTCACTTTTATATCTGTAATAACATTGATACCTTCTCAAACTGGATCATCCGGGTGATTCCGGTATGTTATCATTGGCAAGCAGCATGTCAGAGCTTTTTTATTTCGACATTTTTCTTCCTGACTCCTGAGCGTTCACTTCCGATCTGACGGCGCACGACCGAGGAACAAAAGAAACCCAGGCAGGTCGTGTCGAGACGAGTCACGCGAAACTAGCGAGCGACGAAGACTGGACCTGGAAGAACTGCGACTCCAAAACCCCGCGGCTGTGTACTGTCTCTTCCACCTCCGGTCTCCCTCCCTGCCGCCGTTCTGCCCGCCGCCGCGCCGCGGCTCCTGGCCGGCGGCATGTCCCCGTTCCGGAGACCCGCGCTGCTCCTCGCGCTCCCGGTCCTCTTCCTGCTGCTGGCGCAGGTAAGCTGATCTCCGCCCAAACCTCGATCGATCCCCTGGCTAGATCTGATCATTTCGCGGGTTACTGATTCGCCTATCCTCTCTTCCCTGTTTTTGCGGCAGGTGCCGTCTCCTGAGGCGGCGGAGTCCACGCCGGGGACCCGGGCGCGCAAGATCGGCGGCGGGGGACCCTCCTCGGTGTTCTCGCTCTTCAACCTCAAGGACAAGAGCAAGTTCTGGACTGAGTCCGTCATCCGCACAGGTGCGGTTCCTTTGATTCTTCCTTCTACTTCCTCTTGCCTTCGGGGATCCCCGCCTGCTTTCTGCATTCTGTGGTTGGTCCGCCGTAGCTCATTGACTGCTGCGTTGATTTCCAATTGTAGAATTCGATGACTTGGAAGGCTCTGCGTCGCGCGAATCCATCAAGAAGGGTGCGCTCAACTTTACAAGAGCTGGTGGGTTCTTGTTTCGCTGCAACATTTTTTTCCCCTTTTGGGATTATTATACAGTGTGGATCACATTTCAGACATGCTAAACTGTAACTGTGACTAAACTCAGAGATATGTGATGTCATACTTAGAAACAAGCGCTTGCTTATCAAATGTTGTTGCGACCCTGAGATAAAATTTAAAACTGTATGAGAAGTTTTAGTTGTTTACATATCCACAAATTTGTTTGCAGTATATGTGACAGCTGATAAGGTCAAGTGCAATAGTGCAAATGTGCATTGTCAACCAAAAATAAAATAAAAATCATATCTATAATTCTGATAACATGCTGTTGCAGTGCGGAATTGGGATTTTATCTTTGCTTGGGCAAGCATAACTTCACAGTATCGGTTCCTCATATGATTATTCGTTTAGATGATTAATTTGGCCTTTGTTCGGGTGGTGTTTGAGTGTTTCTAGTTATGATCTTGACTGATTAAATTATGTATTTGGCTCTCATTCAGTCAGGAACGACATATTAATGCTGCTAGTCTAGGAGCTACTGTTACTGTGTTCTTATCTAATAAAGCAGATATCTCTTCAGTCTTCATATCTAAATTTCCTCTTTTCTTATATCAAGGTAATATTGCAAACTATATGAGCCTGGCAGAAGTTGATTCCATATATCTCTCGATCCCTGTGAACTTCATCTTTATTGGATTTGACGGAAAAGGAGCACATGGTAAATTATATGTATGGAACTGTGTAAGTTGATGGCTGGTTTGTTCATCAGTTGTTAACAGTTTCTTTTTTGTTTCTTTAGAGCTTAAGTTGGGATCTGAAGAACTGGAGCGCTGGTTTACAAAAATAGATCACATATTCGAGCACACAAGAATCCCTCCAGTTGGCGAAGTTCTTACTCCATTCTATAAGACTAGTGTTAAGAAACTTCGGCAGTATGATCTTCCTTTAGTGAGCCATGTGAACCACAAGTAATGAACATTAACATTGCAATTTAGTGCCCAGCTAATTAATCTATTTTTCTTTACTTCAGTCATTTTATACTTCCATGAGGATGAATTCCTATTGTTTTCATTCTTTTCTTAACGCAGTTTCTCCGTGCATGCGATACACATGGGAGAAGATGTCTTATCTATTTTCGAAAATGCTATAAAAGTTCTATCCCGTAGAGAAGATCTGGCAGATTCCAGGTATGATATTCTTTGCATGTAGTTTTCATTCTGCTTATCCACCAATTTAGTTATTTTCTTAAGAACTGTGTCACATTAAAGATTTAAGCGCAAGCGTATTACAAAAGTAGTGTATCATGGGGCTCTTTTACGCTGTGATGCTACTTTGCACTTGCCAGAGCTCCTACCATTGATTGACTGTAAGCATACATTTTTCCTTCTGTTTGTGGTACAGAGAAAATGAGGAGGGACTTTTGCAAGTGGATAGTGCTCAAATGGAACATGTAGTTTCTACGCTTGTTGATCACCTTCAGATACAAGAAGCTTACAATATCTTCATTCTTAATCCCAAGCCTATTGGCAAGAGTGTTAATTATGGCTATCGGTAAGTAAATTATTGTTCTTCCATAATTTTTGTTTATATTTCTTAAATACATTCAAATCCTGTTGTCTGGATGGACGAAAAACTAAAGCTGTAAATACATTTTTTTTCTCGTCAGCTTACTGCATAGTACTTTATTCATTATCCCATTGTTATTTTCATCATTGAACATCTTTGCCAACCTATAGAAATCAGCTAAGTGTTTCTATATTCATTTGCTTATTTTGTGTGCCATCTATTTTCATAGGAAAGGCTTCTCCGAGTCTGAGATCAACTTGCTCAGGGAGGTAAATTGGGTTCCTTTATCAGACTTACTATTGGGTTTTGACAAATTTCTTTGTATCTATATCTTCATTTTATAAATCTTTTTGGTGTGCACATTGTTGTATGATTTTTTTGTTGGCATGAAAGAGTTTTGGCGTGAGCTGTTGGCAGCAAAAGGATTTCACAGTTTTCCTTTCTACCTATATCATGTTACAAGCTCCTATTTCAAAAATATTCCCTCCTGTCACAAAAGAATGTCGTTTGGGTTACGTGCAGTCAACACATTAAACTTTGATCACCATATCTCGTCGAATACTCTGAAAACAGTATAGCTACATTTATGTTGAAAAGAAGTTTCATAATGTTACAGTTTTGCTAATTTTTACAACTACTGCATACAAGTAATTAGTGGTACAAATAGTGTGTTAAAGACCGTATCGACATCCAAAGCAACAGTTTTATGTGACTGGATAGACTATAGCTTTGAGATGCTGAATTTAATAACAGGAACAATTGGGTTCTGAAAAAGATTGAGGTCATTGGACGCTTGAACTTCCTCAAAGCGACCTCTACATTCCTTATAAACAATTAGATGCTACCATCCAAGATTATTGATTATTAGTTCACAACGTACTTTGATAGAGGGAAATACAATATTACCAGATGATTTAAGTTTACACAAACCAAAGCCGCAAAGCTCCCTTTTGGGATGTTCACAAGATTCCGTTCTCTTATATTAAAAGGAGCGTGATGCAAATATTAGCCATCAGTTGCATTTAATTCTGCTAGTTTTCGTTAGGACTTCCTTAATCTGTGTTATTGTCTGAACATTGCTTGTTAAGCAATATTTCTATCCGATCCCAGGTGTTGTTACACATGCTTGAGTGTTGCTGAGTATGTGATACTCCCTCCGTCCCTAACTGTCGAGCTTTCTAGCATTCAGACACAAAAATAGTCTAAGAGTCAAAAGACCACCATACCCTTCATTTTACCACTACCCATTACTCCACCAACCCTCCCCACCAACCCCAAAGTTTGTCCTATCCTTAAAAGGCCCTACATTTAGGGAAAAATTCCAACCTCCAAAAGGCCCTATAAAAAGGGACGGAGGCAGTACCTAATTTTTTTCACTGTGTTCCAAGGAACACAATTTCATTCTTTAGAACTGCACAAACTCATGTTTATTTTCTATGACTTTCAAGTTAGCCTTGGATGTAACTAACTCTTTAGTAAATAAAGCTGTACTTCTGTAGATCGTGATGTGTTTGATTAATTTTCAGAATAAGACGCTGCAAGCTCGGGTACTCCAAGCTAAAAGTGACAACAAATTCTTTCTTGGTAATGTTTATCTTTCCCATTTTATTCTGATTTCTTGATTTCTGTGAAATCTATGAAGTCTATATGGATATAACTACCATGGCTCTCATATATAAATCCATAAGAAACTGTTTTGGATCTGCTGCGCATTAAGAATTTCATCTTAAGTTGGTGAATTGAGAAGCATAGTTAAATAAATATGTTTAACCACTAAGGATCTACAATTATAGCAGATGCCGTTAAGATTTTTGGATGCCAGGCATTTATTCCGCATGACTTAAACAGATCTGGTAATGCTAAGCTGTATACATTGGACATTGGTAATGCTACAACTAAGCTGTTTTCTTTATAACATTGATGGTTTATGTTTACTAGTCATGTATAAAACTCTTTACTTTGCACTCATTTGATTTGAACATATCTTTTCATTGGTTGAAATTTTATATTTCAATGATCTTGCCAGCGACCAACATTAGCATAGAACCTTCTCTGTGCTATATCTTCTGAAGCCCTAAGATTTACTATTCTAGAGCCTCTATCACACGCAATGAGATTTGTGTGAATTGGATGGATTAAATCAATATCGAACAGCATGCATCCACCTGAGAAACATCATGTCGCGTTTTGTCAAAATCTTTTGTATTGTATATTCCTGAAAACACCAATCTGACATGCTATAGTTGCTTTATTCTATTTACTCTCTTGTTATACTTATTTGCTTCTTTGTATCAAGCAGATATTGAAAAGGGAGTCAATAAAAGGCCCTTATACGAAAGTCATCCGCTATCGTCATTTTCATGGACCACAACTGACAGTATGGATATGGTATGTTTTTATTGTTATTTTCTTAGAATGCAGATTTTGTGTCTAGGGTTTCAGCGCCCCCATTAGCAAATTCAACATGTTGCAATACTTCCAAAATAAAAATATCATGATTTAGTACACATGGCATTAAGTAAACCTGTGAAAAATTCAGTGTCAATTCATCGTAGATGTCAAGAAACAAAATATGCAAAACTCAATCTGGCATTTTTCATCATGAGACAACAGTGCCGTTTGTATTTTCTAATTCTTGATATCAAAGAGGAATTGGAAACAAGTTTTTGCAGGTTTATTTATCTCTGTGTCCTACATATATGCTTTTTTGTTGGAACATTTCGATGTCTGATTGTCAAATTTCTCTTATGGGGACGCCAGAAATCCTGGCCACCAGTGAATTTCCCATTTTTATATATTGATTATCTCTATATGCACAATCGAGTGTTTATTAATTTGGCCTATTCAACTGAACTATTGAGCTTAGTTGATCTGCTTTTCATCGAGCTTCTGGCTTAATCTTGATAGTTAGCTCACTACTGGTTGATATCACTTGACACTCGTGAGTGTATTTTGAATCAGTTGCATAAAGATGACCATCTGCACTCAGTCCCTTGACAATTACAGTTAACCAAAAAACCTATCTGAATTTTTTACATCTCTTGTACAGGGAGATTGGTCAAAGAAATGCAAGGAAGCATTAAGCAAGTTTGAGCTGCTGAAGGAAGGGAAGAGTAAAGATGACATTGTTTATGAAAAAGCTGTCCAGGTGGCACACATAGGTTATCACAGTAAACTAAATTATGCTCATGTATGTATCTAACAATGTTTATTCTTACCAGATATTACATGGCACAAAGGATGAGCTGCATTACATTTTAGAAGGTGCACTAAAATCTAGTGATGTGAAAGGTCTCCATGCTCAATGCCTTACAGATATATGGATTGCTAGAGACAGGTCTGCTCTGATACTAGCTAATGCCTTTCCAAATTGAGATTAGAGTATACCCTTTCTTCTAATCAAAGCTTTATTTTCAGGTTTGCTTTTATTGATCTGAGCGCAGGGCCATTTTCCTGGGGCCCTTCTGTTGGTGGTGATGGTGTTCGTACAGAACTTAGTCTACCAAATGTTGCAAAAGCTTTTGGAGGTTACTTTTTTCCTATCAAGCCATCTGTACATGATTTATTTCAGCTATTATCTATTGTTACGCGACTTGAAAGTTAGGAATATCAACAAAGAGCTATCTTTGGATTATAGCTGGCCAGATGGGCCGGGCTAAAAGGGCCATCTCCAGGCCTGGTCCGAGCACGGCCCGGGCCCGGTGGTCAACGGGCCGTGCCGGCCCGCATCCCGTTACGGGCCGTGCTTGGGCCTAGGCGTAGGCCCGTTAGGCTGGTCCGAGCACGGCCCGTTTAGCGGTGGCCCGTTAGCAGGTCATTCGGGCCGTGCTAAATGGGCCGTCACAGTCCGTTTAGCCCGTTTATATTTTTAAAAAATAAAAAATAGTGTAAAAATAATTATTTTATCCAGAGGGCCAGCCCGGCACGGCCCGGTCCGTTAAGCCCGAGGCCCGTTTAAAATAGACCGTGCCGTGCTTGGGCCTAGGCGCAGGCCCGGCCCGGTCCGTTAACCAAAAGGGCCGTGCCGGCCCGTTAATAAAACGGCCCGGTCCGTTGGCCAGCTATACTTTGGATAGGAGCGCGTGGAAGCTAGCAATCCACTTGCCACTTGATCTATTGGTTGCCAGAAACATGACTTAACTCAGCTATATTGCATTTATCTTCTCTCTCTCTCTCTCTCTCTCTTTTTTTATAAATGAGGGAACACATCGGGAGAGGCTCCCATGGTGACTGAGTGCGACACCCGGGATTGAAACCCCGGGCGGGCGCAACGCAGCCGACGGAGCTAACCACCGCACCACGCACGCCTTCGCACATTGCATTTATCTATTGCTTTTGCTTTCCCTTTTTTTTTTGTAAAGAAAACTTTCAGTGCTAGTTCATGTGGGTAGTCATCTGCAGTTTTTTTTTTCCCTAGCCTCATATGGTTAATATTTGTCCTATGTGACTATGTTCATGTTATACACTTATACGTCTTCTCTTTCTTTGTAAGTTTGACATTATTTAGCCAACTTTCATGTTAATGCTTACACCTGTTAAACCTTTGGTATTTGGCTGCTTGACGTGACATGTCATGGTTCAAGCAGCTCTCAGGTGGCAAAACACAGAAATGTGCAAAGCCTATTAAATGGCTTATTGAAATGTTTAAGATGACACGTGGTTTCAGTTTTTGTGGTAGCACTTGCATATTTCTCTAGAACATGTTTCATATCCCAAATTTTTAATTATTCTCTCTCTTTTTTTTAATGACAATTTGCTACATGTGCTCTATGTGAATAGAATGTTTAATTGGTCATCTGTTTCATTTCAGTGATGTTGCTTGTATTAAAATTGTTACTGGTCTTATTATCATACCTACTCATTATTCCTTAATTGTAGTAACGATTCATTTATATAAAGCCAGTAAAAACCTATTGGGGCTTGTTTGTGCATCCTGACATGATTTTGTTAACCATGTGCAGAAGTCACGGAAGAAGAAGCAGAAGAAAAATTGCAAGACACAATCAGAGAGAGGTTTTCGTCCTTTGGGGAGGTATACTCCTTTTTTTAATCGAAACTCATGTATGTTCTGTGAATGGGATCTTTGGGAGAAGAGGAGAAAGGGTGCATACATATTGTGAGAGTATTGTTTTTTATTTTTTTATTTCCTATTTTGGTTGATACTCCACTTGATTCAGAACATACATCCACTTGCCATTTTGGCTTGTCCAATAAGTCATTGCAAGTACCGCATTGTTGGCAATGATGTCCTATGGCATAGTGGAATGAACTGCAATTAGCCAATAGTAATTACTGAACAACTTATGTATTTCCTGTTGACCTCTGCATTGATGTCTTCTTCCTCTTAACAGCTTTTCATTCTCCCATTTGTACATATGGTTATAACAGTTTGAACTATCATGATTTGTGTGTGAAATCTTAACTTTTCTTTTTCTTGTTCAGGATTACCATGCTGTGGATATCCTATTGGCGGAGATTGATGTGTATGAACTTTTTGCTTTCAAGCATTGTGTGGGAAGAAGGGTGCAGCTTGCCCTTTGCAAAGGTACGGTGGCTATAGGTTCATTTACTTTTGGAGCGTGACATAGTGGTCCTTTTGTTATTGACTTGTCTTCTGAGTTACGCATTATGCTTTGAGACAATAGCGTTTTAACCATGATTCTAGACTCTAATTGCATTTTCACCCATATGCTTTAGTTTGATTTTTGTTTTTTGTAGGAGTGAAAGAACAGAAAACACCTTAAATTAAATATATAATAGAAAGCTTCTAAATACTGTTATCACCGCGTATGTGCTAAGATGGACCGATACATATTTTCTAGCTTGGAATGTCACATAATTGCTCAAAGGGAACTGGCTTATCACCTGATATGGGTGATATTACACCAGATATAGTCCATCACAGGCAAATCTAACATGGTAGGAGAAGATCTTTTAGGAAGAGTAATTGATGAGACGATGGAAGTAAGTTGGGGATGCTAACTGATTGTGGAATCAGATGGCCTGCTGTATCAAATCAGTGGCAAAAAAGTTTTAGGCGAACCGAAAGGAAATAGATTGACCAATACAACACATTAGGTGAAAGCTAGATCATTGTAAAAATAGTACATTTTTTATGGCTACATAATCCACTAAATAGGGGTAAAAAAATGTCATGGATTAAATATTAGAAGTGAAAATTTCCTGTATTTATTGACGAGGGAGTATACAAAGTGAAAATCTTAGTATGATTTACTTATGCATTTTACTCACCCTGATTCCTTTTGTTCTGAAGAACAGACATCACCTTTTCTGTTTTTTTAATTTATTAACCAATGTTTTCTCATTAAATTTGCAAAAGCTAGTTATCAACGTTGTTTTCCTTATGAAGTTAGATTTGATAGCAGCATCCAGTCTTGATTTTCATGTACTTTTTATTTTCTTCTTTGATAAAATATCGCCTTTCCAACTACAAGCTTCATTCTTGGTGACAAACAGAACTTGATGAGAGGATGCATGACCTGAAAAATGAACTGGAGGGCTACAATACTGGAGATTCTGATGAAATTAACAAGAATAAAGCTCTTGATGCGCTGAAGAGGATGGAAAACTGGAACTTATTTAAAGATACTTCAGAGGTTACCTTTGTCCACATGCAACTTTGTAGCATTCAGTTTTATCACTTGATGAATTGAGAACTATACTTTGAGCGACACATTTTCGTTTGTAAGCTGGTCCACAAAAAATACACAAGCCGATGTGTACGTATTAATCAAACTTCTCATTAAAAAGTTTCATTCTTTTAATGCCAGGATCATCATAGTTACACAGTGGCTCATGATTCATTTCTTGCACGACTTGGGTCATTGTTATGGGGTTCTATGAGGCATGTAATTGCTCCTTCTGTCTCTCATAGAGCACATCATTATTATGAGAAGTTATCATTTCAATTGTACTTTGTGACTCAAGAGGTAAGTTTTATGTTGCTTATGTTCTGCACATTCAATGAAATTAGCAAACCTACATCTGGACACATTTCCATTTTTAATTATTTTTTCTTTTGCAGAAAGTCGGGAGCATAAAGCAGTTGCCTGTTAATGTAAAATCTGTCACAGATAGCCTGAGTTCCGTCTTATTGCGATATCAGAAGTCAATGTTTAGCCAACACATGTATTCGTTCTTCATTCTCAATTTTACTCTATTGTCATATTATTGACATTTGTCGATCTACAAAAGAACTAAAGTGCATCTTTAAATAATAATAGGACAGAAATATAAACTACTTATCATTTTCCCTTTTCTTGGCTATGTCTTTCTACATATCATTTTCTGTTGCTACTTTTTCCCTTGGGGGTTGCCCTTACTATACCGTGCACCCTTAATTTTTAAACAGTGTGCTTTCTCATTTACTTTAAATAACTTGAGTTGTGCAGTAAAAAGGTTGCACGGGGAATCTTTATTTTTTTCAGGGAAAAACGACCATGAATGGTCAATGTTTCAATTTTCATTATAGTACGGTTTGTTTGGTTTGAAAAAAAAATGTAGTAGGGTTTTTGGCTTAAGCCGGGTTAAACATTTTGAAAAAAAAAGCTATTGATTTATAAACTATTTTGATACAGTTGGTCTGTCTTTGTTTTGTGCGCTTTTGATTGCTATCTTGACATCCTGTGCAACTATATAAAGTTTATAGAGATAAAAACTTGATGTAAATGAAGTTAAGTCTCTTATCCAGCTTTAAGATGTTTAACTTATGCTGTTATGCATGTCCATAACTAGGCTGTCATTGTCAGAGGAGCCAGCATTGATGATGGCGTTTTCAATGGCACGTCGTGCAGCTGCAGTGCCACTTCTTTTAGTTAATGGTACATATAAGTCAACAGTCCGTACGTACCTTGATTCAGCTGTTCTCCAACATCAGTTACAGAGGCTAAGTGAGCATAATTCACTCAAAGGTATGCTATTTTGTTCTTCTTTATAAGCCTTTTGTGATCTCGAGAAGGCTGGTCAAGTACTTATGATCTTGAAAACAAAATTGATAAGTGGGGAAAGACCTCCCCTACTGACATTGTATTGAAAAGGGACCCGCCGAAACCTGGAGCAGGGCCCACACCAACACAAGCCTCAAAGGCTTGCATGAGGGTCATCCGCAGCCTGTACACAGGGAGGCATGCACGTAATGGAGCATTCGAATGTGGGCGGGCAGCGTCACAGCTGATGGACTTGCCATTGTGCTGTGAACGCCCTCGCAAGTACTTACGATCTTAGAATAGTGTATTTGTATATCCTTCTTTTTAGCAGTGCAGGCACATGTGATAGTTGTGCGGATTGGGCACTTCTTTCCTAGGAAGCTTGCAATAATGTCTCTGGTTTTCAGCCTAGTCACTAGAAATGCTGCATGGTTTGAGCCTAGGCATGTGAATTGGAGAAGGCTAGAAAAGACTGCTTGGTTCTCTTGAACTGCTCAAGTCGAACAGCTATAACCGAACTGATTAGCTCTTGAAACACACACACAATTGTCTGTCTCCATGTAAACTCAGCAAAATTTCTTCGACCAGGAAGAGAGTATGGGGATCCAACGTCCAACGTTCCTGTTGGGATTGGAGTGTCATTGTGGTACCACCCAGTTGATTGGGATGCTGCGATCTCAGACATGTCTGAAACGATGCTGTAGTATAAAGGGTCATCTGGACACTCCAATCCCAACAGGAACGTTGGATGTTGGATCCCCATACTCTCTTCCTGGTCGAAGAAATTTTGGGATGCTGCGATCTCAGACATGTCTGAAACGATGCTGTAGTATAAAGGGTCATCTGGATCCTCTATATATGGTAAAAAACAACTGACATTGTGAAAAATACTAATATTAGAGAATCGCTTGTTTAATGGGTAAACCAGCAGTCAAACCTGTGAACCAGCTAACTGTCTAGGTCGACCAGTTTGTTCTTTGTCTGGTCCTAGTAAAGTCATACATCAGATGCTGAATCGTATGGCAAGTTAAATTGTGGACGTTATAACAACATGCAAGAGTTCATGTGATGGTCGCACACTGTTTTGATTCTTTGATGCAAACAGAACTGGGCAAGTTCATGTCTGCTTTGTTAATCATCTTTGAAAAATCATTTGCATTATTTTTTTTAGAAATCTTTACTATGTTACAGTGCATTTGTATCAGTCAGATGGCAACATTTCTAAACCACATTTATTTTTATATCCAGGGGGACATTCAAACCACAGGTCAACATTGGAGATCCCAATATTCTGGTTCATACATACTGATCCCCTATTACTGGACAAACATTATCAAGCTAAGGCTCTATCAAACATAGTTGTAGTAGTTCAGTCAGATGACGATGCTTGGGAAAGCCATTTACAGTGCAACGGGAAGCCCATCTTATGGGATTTGAGGTAATATTTGTTGAAATCATATTTTTACATGCTCTATCATATCGGAACTCAGACTTGTGCCTGGTTGATTCTATTGGTACTGCATTCTAGTCATTGCCTCTTCTGCTTTGGCACTACATTTTAGTCTTAGCCTCTTCTGGTTGATTCTCTTGGTACAACATTCTTGGTACTATATTTCACTTGCCACACAAATGTAGTCAGCTTTGAAGTTTGCAGCAGTCCACTCAGTAACTACATTGTAGATTGTTGTCACAAGTTGGTCAAAAACAGCTAAATTTATCCACATTATAGACATACCACAGGTGTGCCCAGTTGGCTGTGCATTAAGACTGTCTTTTTTCGAGAACTATGCATTAAGACTGTCATTAGGGCAAAATCAGCAGCAATCTTCTGTTTCTTATTTATTTAGTATTTAGCCTCTGGTGACAGCTCAGATGCACCTGTTTTGTTGTGAAAATATCTAGCATATCTATGCAGTATGCACTGAAATTAAAGATATATCCGACTTTTTGTTTTTAATTTCGTTGATGCAATATTATGCAATATTAACGCAACATAATTTATTGGCAAACAGGAAACCAATCAAAGCTGCCGTTGCTGCAACTTCTGAGTATATATCTGGTCTACTTCCTTCACATCTGGTTTACAGCCATGCTCATGAAACTGCAATCGAGGTTTGTTGCCCTTTTATATATATATTTGTTTCACAAGTTGTTAACTGCCATGCAACCAATATTATCTGCTGCAGTATGTGGATCCCTGATACCATAATTTTACATCGATTGCTTGCTCCTTTTGCCTTTCCTTAGCACTGTGCACCCTTTGGATTTTGATGACTGCTTGCAATGTCTATAGCAGAAGTCAGCAATAGTTCAATGACACCTACAATCAAATGGTGCTCTTGATATGATCCACAAATGACAAAACTTACTATTTTACTACCTCTGTTCCAATTTACTTGTCATTCTAGACTTCCACAGTTTTCTCAAATTACTTGTCATCCTCACTTCCCGATGCACCTTTCTCTCTTCCAGTACATCTCTATCTCTATCTCTCTTCGTTTCCCCTATGCACCCACCTTTTTCACCCGTTCTTAATTCCTGTGCCCATAGCTAAAACACCATCTATTTTGGAACGGAGGTAGTATATGATAGGTAATTTGTCTCCAATTAACCTCTATGTAATGAGGAAACTATTATTCCCCTTGCACCAAGAATAGGTAAGGGGACCCAAAATGCATCCTTCTTCCTAGCATTGCTAGGTATGGTTTGGCAATTGGTCCAACCGTTCACTTTGTTATTTTTGTAATTCAAGCAGACTAGTCAGAGGATACCTGCAATCTATGTTAAATAATTCAGAGATATTTTCGTATTGATCAACTTATCTATCCTTGCAAATGTTAGTCCGAAGGAACTGAACCTAGTTTAATAGCTACACCCCCACATCCGCTTGAGTTCCCTTTGAACACTGCCTAGTTTCTCTTGTGACAATGCCACCTACTAGTTCCGCATAGGTGATGCTTTGCGTACGGGAAAAACAAAATCCTTGTCAAGGCCTACACTCCTCTTTGGCTAAAATGCTATGCTCAATTTTTCTTTATGTTCTTCATCAAATCTTGTCCATGAGAACCAAGGTTGCATGAACCAATCAGAAAAGAAACATGGAAGATGATAGCAGAATGGAAATTTGGCTCTCAAGCTAGAGATAATTTGTCTCTTATTGTGTTTTATCGAAGTTAGACAATCTCACTGCATGGATTAACCTGATGCAATCACACATCCATGCCCAGCACTCATTGCATTTAGGATTCCAAAGAAACTCATTGCTACACCCGTACACTCTTAGGATCAACTCCTGAACAGAGTTGCTCTAGATGCAACCCAAAGTAATAATCAACTGCAATTGGCTGAAGATAGAACCCAGTTAGATTTTATTATAAAGAACCACATATACGACTTGAGGCGGGAGGACTTAGATATTTGGAGGGAAATGTGCATAAATTTGGCTTGCCTGAAATACGTGATTAGGACAAGATGGGATGGCCTTGCGGGCGGCTGTCACATTGGAGCTGCCCTTCATAAAGGTTTCATACGTCAGAGTTCGTACACAATAGAGTTGCGCTTACTCTTTTTCTTTTTCTTTTTTTGACGGGAAGAGTTGCCCTTCCTTGTAAGCCATTACCTTTTTTTTTAGTCAGAAAGAATAAGTAAATTCATAGTCAAAGAAGAATTTGCAGCATTAAATATATTGGACTGAAGCTGTACTTGTTGTGTCTACTTGTTTATGAATTAATTTCCTTTTCTGTAAACAGTGCTGCTGTAATTTACTTGCCATTTTAATTTACATGCACATTCTTTTTCTGTATTTCCTTCTAAGATCACAACCATGTCTGATTTACATGTACATTATTTTTCTCTATTTTCTTCTAAGATCACAACCATGTCTAATTTACATGTACTTGAAACGTAATGAACCTATCTAAATCACACCCATTCATTTTTATTCGTACTTCTAGGACTGGACCTGGTCTGTGGGTTGTAATCCTTTGTCCATTACTTCTCAAGGCTGGCAACTTTCAGAGTTTCAGCAAGATGTGATTGCTCGTAACTATATTATTACTTCAGTGGAAGAATCTATACAAGTGGTCAATTCAGCCATTCAGAGATTGGTAGCAGAGCGGACTTGTATCCTTATAATTGGCTATATCTTGTCTTTATTCAGTTTGGCGAGAGTTTTTATTTGTGAATAACTTTGTTTTGATAATCTCCCTGAGATGAATTGGCTATTGGAGGTGAATGTCACCTGGCCAACTAGGAATTCGATTCTAACCTTCAGCATATTAATGCTATGGTGGACGTCTCTCCCTCTAGTCGATTTTTTTTCTTAATAACCTTGGTCTAGGGCCTCATGCATTTTCCCATATGATCTAGGGAGGTGATTAGTTTTTTTTTTACCCTTTATTCCGGAGCTGTGCTTTGTAGAAATCATTTGAACCTGCTACTATGGATTGTATAATGGTTTCATTATTTACTCCCTCTTTTTCAAGATACATGTCCATTTACTCACAAGTCACTATTCGTCTGTAGTAATTCAAGAGCTTTTTCTGAGACTTAACACCTGCTTGTTATGCATAAGTGGCAGTTTAGGATATTGTGATGGAGGTAGTGTTAATCCAAAGATCAGGAACAGATAATAAGTTACTGCATAGAGTCCAAAATCACTGTGTATCATAGTTAGCTAGCTTATTTTGCAGGAATATTTTTGAGTGCTTACTGTGTTGAAAATAGCAGTCCCACTGTCAAGGTACTCTGTTTGTGTGTTCGAGGGTTGGTTTCAACCACCAGATGAAACTGCCCAGGAATGCTCTAATGGCTTTTGTGGAAACTAGGGTGTCCACCTTCGGTTTTTTTAATATTTATTTATAAAACTGCCCCTCAGTTATGTTAGTATGTTTACATTGTTTGTTCTCAAGAATTCCTTCTTTGAAGAACCTTAATAATTGTTAGCTGAAAAGGGCTTCAAACTTTTTAAGACTCATGAAAGTGTGATGGTTGAAAAGTACAATTCTGTTGTCAGCTTGTGGAGAAGGGTAAGACGCTTTCAGATTTGATTTTTCCTCTTTTGTTTTGCATACATGGTTTAAACGTTTGTTATCTATTTAGGTCTCAGCTATGTCCAAAGGATTGCGATATGGTGATGCGGTGAAACTTGCGTCGATGCTTGAGGATGCTTCACATGGGTCAGTAATCAACTTTTACTTGCATCGTTTGATTTAGTTAAGTAACTCTATCGACCACTGAGCGAACATTTGTTGTTAAAAAAATCACTTTAATGAGACATTTAAGTTACCCACATAAATTTGTTAGTAAGTGGAAAGTGAGGTACACAATATTTCTTTATAATGAGTTTTTTGAAATTCCGGCAAGTCGGTCTTGTATTTTTAATCCATAAATGTCTGGTACTCTGGTAGGAAAAGGATGGCGGTATTTAACACTCTATTATTGTTATAGAAGTTAACTTTGAAGAGGGTTTAGAGGGCGAAACTGATAAACTGAAACAGGGTAGCGAAAATGAGACCTTGTCTAGTTGAGAACTGACTGGTTTCTGTTAGTTTTTGAACACTTACTGGGATCAATTTGTTGCCAGTGTATGCACGTTTATCCTGCATCCTTTTCAGTATAGTTTCAAGTATATTAGATATGGTTGTGACCAATTTCTGTTATAGCCAGATACATTTTTTCTGTTGCATCCTTTTATGCTGTATTCTTTCCGTCCCTGCTCAGCTCTGGATTAAAAACTGGTATTTTATTTTTGTTCAATGTTTTTTATTGATTCATTTGTTCATTCCTCTAAATGTCGTTATGTCGGTGACTAGAATATATGCCTCTGATTAGTTACATTTTTTATGCTAAGTTGTACTGTTTGCTTCTTTCAGATTTTCTAGTGCTGTGAACTCTACAATTTCAAGCCTGCACCCTGTGCAATGCACTCGTGAAAGAAAGCTTGATGTGCAGCTGGACTTGACAACTCTTCCCGCTTTTCTGGCTGTCTTTTTGTTGCTTTGGTTTCTTCTTCGACCAAGGAGGCCGAAGCCCAAGATCAACTGAACACCGTAATTTTTAGGTTCGTTATTGGATTAATGTGCAGAATAGAGTTCTTGTGAATATGCACATGGATTACTGCTGATGCTGGCTCGAGGATTCCTAGGTTCAAAACAACAGGATGGCAGCGTGATATGTTCGGTATGATTTTCCTAGTGGAAGATTCTGCAAATTTTGGTCCCTTTCACGGGTTATAGCAAAGCTCCGAAATTTCATGGTCATTTCTCTTATGCGCCGGACTTACGTGAACTTATCAATCATACAATCGAACTGAGAGATTGTATCATAGCAACATCAACGGCTAATGATCATAACCTGCCAGTAACCTTGGACGTTGCTCGTACCATCTTGCGATGTCTAAGGTCATTAGTTATTTAGTTGTCATGACTCCAGCCGGGCGCTGGTTTGGTGCGGAGCTCTTCAATTGTAAAACCTAAAGTTGTATTGCAACTTTGAGAGAAAAATGTAACATCGAAAAATGTTATAAAATGTACTCCGTATAAATGATGCTAACAGTACAGTTATATGTCTGGTGGAATAATTGCTTCTGGTCTGGACACTTGCCTCGACAGGGTCAATAGCACCTTTCCTAGTGGAACATTTTCGTCTTGTGGGGCGCGGTAGAAAAGGTGGCAATCGCAACCAATCCCGGTTTAATATGTAAAACACTTAAACATGAGTCAGTGCTTGTAATTGTGCCTCGAACCCTTCATTTGTTCAGAAACACGATCGAGCAGGGACCTGCTTGTCACACAGGCAGGGTATTTCCTGAAAAAGGCCACAGCAAAAAAATGTTCACAGAATCACAGGCACGAGTAACAATAGTCAAGCATCAGTTGGTGCAGGTAAGCCACCTTCAATCCTACACGCACTAAGCTTTGCTTCAGTGATTGTTTTTTATTCAGTATTTTCAACAGCTAGCATCTGCCCACGGTGCATAGCCCCAGTTGAGGATCATCTCTATGAGCCGATCCTCAACGCTGGTATCAAAGTTAACTAGGTGGGTAAGTGCGCTCCGCCGGACCTATTTAGAGGATTTAGTTATAAATGTTGAAAACAACTCAAAATACCAAGTTAACAAATGGTGTGTTGTAAACTTTTGAAAGTTTTCATAAAATTTGTGTAAACTAAAGTGCCTCCTTGTAGATTTTGAAGCAATGTGGTCACCTGTTTGTTTTTTTTTTCCAAATTTCCCGATAGAAAAAATGCAGTGCATGCTCTTGTAAAGAATCCAAAAGAAGGACCACGGTGCAGCCATGCCGGACTGCCGGGTTCTCCTGGCCGCTCTCTCCACAATTTTCTTCTCTCTCTCTCTATCTATCCGTCATGTGACTCACATGTCTCGCTGGCTGGCAGGAGCGCATGACACAGGCCACGTGGTGTATCTCTCCGTTCAAGGGCGGCCACACATGGACCTTTTTCTTTTCTTTTATTCACTCACGAGTCAAGCCCATCTAATTGCTGTCTCTCCTGCGTCCTGCCATCATCAAGCAGCGTCCTCTCGGTTCCTCTCTCTTGCAGCACAAATGAGCTTGCAGCTCCTTCACCAGACCACACCACCTCCCTCAGTTCATCATCCTCCTCCTTGTCTCGGTAGCAAAGGATGAAAATGGCTTCTCCACGGCCTCACCTAGTACTGTACTCTGATAGGAGGATAGGACAAGGACGTCCGCCCACCACAGTCCACAGCTTTTTGGACGACGTGGGTCGTCCCCAGAGCCGACACGTCGCAGGCGTCCTCCGTACGTCGGTGCTGGCACCAGGCCGCGACGCACGGGCCGGCCTGCCTGATGCCGTCGCGACGCATGGGCTGGCCTGCCGCCGTCTCGCATTCACGCCGGCGGACCGGTAGCTGGCCGCCTGGGCCGTGCCGGACGCTGACGGCTACCAGACCGGCCCAGCGGCGAAGCCGACGAAGACATGGACGTCGACATTGAGGCCGATGAAGAATTCGACGTCGGTAGCTCGGTGCCCGCCCATAGGATTAGGCCATGGGCTGCGCTGGTAGGCCGACACCGCCGCCGGGCCGCGCCCGGAGCCGACGGTGCGTTGTCTAGGCCTGGCTTCCCTGCCATACCCTTCGCCGGCCTAGACGACGGCATCAGACGGACCCAACTTCTAGCCATTTCGACAACGTCGGGGAGGGTGCGACAGCGATGTTCCCGTGTGGGTAGGGAAGGGAGCGCTATGTCAGGAGCTAGGAGGTTGGAGGAGTCGAGGAGATGGCAGAAGAGGCCTTTGGGTGGAGGATCTGAGCTCCATGGCCGTGGAGCAGCAGCTAGGTGAGGATACTGATTTGCTAGGCGACGGCGATCTTTGAAAGTTCTCAGATACTGAGAGGCTTTCCGAAGGATCCCCATGTGATCGGCTTCACCAACGTGTTGCATGAAGTCGTCAATGATGTAAGACATCTCTAGCTATTATATCTTTCCTCCATTTCTTGGCCTGTGGGTCGAGTTCATCGGCGCTATCCATCTTCTCAAGGAGAGCGTCCATGTCATTGAGCTCACGCCGAAGGAAGTAGACCTCCTTGCATGCGAAGGCCTGTGAGCTTGTTGTGCTCATCGCCCAAGAGGGTAGCAAGCTTGGTGAGGACGAGCTTCATGACCCCCATGGAGACGCTCACCACGGCAGCTGCCGCCATCGCTCAACGAAACTCCAACTAACTCCTCACTCCAGTACCTTTGATGTGCTTGCGTTTGCAAGGGTGATGAGTCTTGTGCGCTACTTTGCCCAAAGCTTATGCAAGGACACGATATAATTAATTGGATGCACTCCCACTCACCAAGAACCCCCATCGTTGACCCCCTTGTTGTTCTTTGGTCCTGCAAAAATACCAAGGTGGTTGGTGCATGAGAATTTGATTGGTGCTTTTAGATTCAAACACCGATAGCTTGACTGGGGGCTGCTGAGCTCACCAATCCTTCGTCAAATGGTTTAGGTGCAAGATCTCACGGCAGGTATCTCGATCGGAGCCTGCGAGAGAATCGTAGTAGCTAGCCTGTGAAATGCCTCGAGTGATAGCAGCCTAGAAGCATATATCCAAGGAAGAGGGATGATACATAAGGAACTATATGGAAGCAGAAAACGTGGGGAAAAAATAAGGAGATGTCTACAGCAGTGGAGCGAAAAATCCATCAACTCACTCACCGTGGATTCGGCCGACCCGAGGTAGAAAAATCAGGAACAAAAGGGCGAAATAAAAAATATAATTAGCTTCGATGACCTCCCTCAGTTGCACTCATCGCGATAATCTGTGGCCCATGCTTCGAAAATCAAGCCTCAAATAAAGCATCGTGAATCACGGATCAAGAACGAACCAAGGAGAATGTAAGAAGTGAAGGGAGGGAGGGCATATGTGGGAATAATATTCAGGAAGCGCATACGAGGAGAACCTCTTGGTGGTCTTGGGAGCTTGGTGAGGTGTTTTGTTTTGTTGAATTTCATGGCTTTGTGGCAAATCATTGTTGCTTTGTCGAGCGGTTTTTGGAGTGTAGATACCGACGACTAAGAAGGAGTTGGAGGCAGATCGTGTCGGATGTTCATCATGGCAGCCACCATACCAAGTGAATCTATCTGAAAGAGAAACGAACGGTTAAATGCATATATAGCATGTAAGAATCGATCTGCATGCAGCGAGAAGAAACTGAAAATGGAGGGGCCTTACAGTGAAACCAAAATTCCCCCAACTCACCGTCAAATCACCGCACCCGAGCTCCAAAATCCAGCAGCAGCAATTGAGAGGCATCAGCAGCTCATGACGAACCAGCTCAGCTGGTCTGCCTTCTCGACGAATCAATGCAATGCAATCTGTGGGCAACGCATCACAACAGTCACATTTAAGCAGCAGAGGCACACATACACGACGCACGAAGAGGATGTGAAGTTTCAGATAGAACTTGGTGTGGATTGGCTTGCTCTTAACTGGTTGGCAGTTGGCACTTGGCAGTGCGACTTTGTGTCTTGCAAATAAATGAGACAATGAGCTAGCTCAACGTACAGCACGTCTCGCCAAAAAAAAAAAAGAAGCTCAATGTACAGCACAAGATGCGGCGAGCGTGCCGGTGGTTTCACGGAAGTTTTCGAGCAGTCGCCGGGAAATTTCCACGAAACTGCAATACGTGCAGATGCAAAAGAAGTCAATCCCGTCGGAAGGCAATGTTGGCAACCTCCACCAGTGGAAGTGGTGTGGGTGGAAGTCAAAATGTGGACGGCTCTCGTTGAACAGACAGGTGCAGCTGGAGCTTTTTTGTTTTTCTCGACACGGGGTGCAGCTGGGGCTGGCGTTATACTAGCAAAGATCGGAGCAACCAAGGAGAGGAGACGAATGAGGCGAGGTGGAAGAGCAAAGAGGAAGAGGCGGAGGGAATGAGGGGACGAGGAAGGAACCGGAGAGGCGCCGGCCCAAAAACCAGGAACCGCCATTACTCCTCCATCGCACGACGCGCAAAAGAGAGAGAGAAACGAACAGCCCGCTCCACACCGCAGAGGGTTACTGTTCCGCTGAGGATCACACGACAACCTTTGTTTCTTTCCGAACAAAAAAGCAGATGCTGAGAACCAAATTAAAATACAGGACCGAAAAAGGTGTGTTCTGATACAAAGTGACATGTTATTGATTACTTTCTTCGTTTTTTAAATTGATGTCGCCATTAACTTTTTTTGCCACGTTTGACCATTCATTTTATTCAAAACATTTTAAAAATTGTCATATATTTTATTATGAATTGATTTATCTTCATCTTAACTCATACTCTTTGTAGGGTAGTATGAATTAAGTTGGTTTTGCAATGGACAGAATATTGAGAACGTTTGGGCCACTGAACATCTAAGGAGATGTGCTTTGGGGCTGCACAGAATTTTCTTGCATTTATTAATTTATATATTCCCTTATTCTTGGGTTTTATTTTTCTTCGTGATTTGTGACATATACTAATTTGTTCTTGGTAGCTAGCAATGTAACAATTTAGTTTGTATACTAAGGCTCTCTTTGGTAGGTCTCTGGCTCATCCAAAAATAGTTTTAGCTCTAACTTGGTGAGTACTTATATATGTCGAGATATATTATATCCTTATTTTGATAATAGTATTGTGTGTATTTATAAGCATATTGCAGTTCTATCAATGGGTGGTCAACATTGCCATGGTATGTAGTTCAATCGGCACGCTTGAATATGTACATTCATAAAGTTTCTGTTCCCACCCGACCACCCAACTTCCGTTTCCAGTTTGTCCCCCCCCCCCCCCCCCCCCCCCCCCCAAAAAAAAACTTCCGTTTCAAGTGAGCAAATGTTTTTTTTTCTGCGAGGGAGCAATTTTTTTTTTGCCTTGACCATTAAATTCAACTTGTGTAAATATACGTCAGCCTACTTCACACTTTGATCCTCCTCAACTGAGTGGAGGATCTTTCTTTTTATACTTTGACAACAACCAACCGATCTCATAAAGTACTCCAATGAATTATAAGTGACCATTTGGATTATGGTACAATTATGATCTACTCATGATGTATCACATTGATAGCCTCCATAAATGGTTAGCTAATTGTTTGGAAATGCTGCCCTGGCCCCATATAAGCCCACAGTCGTCCTCTACCATCAAGTGCCATCTCAATCTTAAAAGGAACCATCACAAGCTCAACCATAAGAACCAGCCTCTACTTTTTCTGTCGTCACTATGCTCACATCCATCCATGGGGGAATTCACAAGCAGCAAATGCCGAACTCACGTTCAACGTCGTTGTGAGTGGTGAATCACAAGTGTGGCAAGCGGTATCACCTCATCATTGATGCATCAAATCCTAATGGCAGGTACAGTATAGGGCAAAGTAAGAATGGCCCAACACACATATCCTCTTCTCCTTCAACCCGGCTAATTGATTAGCTTGCAAGGTCACAGCTATTTTAATGTAATAGGCGTAATCACAGACTAAGAACTGTGTATCTCGTTTTCAGTTTACATTAACCCAGGATTTTTAATATCATTCTCTTAAGAAATCTGTTGTTTTTTTCCATGCTTTTCTCAGCCCCTCCTTTTACCAAGTGAAACACCCAGTATGCTTTAGCTGTTGTATGGTGTATTCCTTGGTCTTTGTGTTTGGTTGTTTTCATGATTTTTAGAATGTTGACGCAATGGCTCACTTACACCAACTGATGTTCACTAATGATAGATCCAGTTACATAATCACCGAACTGCAGCAAACATAGGACAATAGATGCGGGAACAAAATTGTCAAAAGTTCCTATTCAGACCATCTGGCGCATATTCAACGTTGTACACCCAATTGAATGTGCAATTCTTTCAATTCATCTGCACTATAACGTGACAAGAACAAGAAACATAACAAAATGAACTCATTAACTCTCTAGACCTCTGATTTTGTCAAACTAGCTTTGTGCGGACTGGACTATTTCTGGGATTTTTTTTTGAAATAATAGTATTTTAATGAAAAATTGCGGAATTAGGGTACAATTTGAAAAAATTGCAGAAATAGGTGCCTGTCGGTCAGCGGATAACCGATAGGCACCTATCGGTTATCCGGTGACCGATAGGCTGTCGGCCGTCGCCACCACGGCCTTTCGGAGTCACCTAAACTCCGACAGGTACCTATCGATCATCCGACGACCTGATAGGTACCTATCGGTCATCCAGTGACCAATATGTTGCCATCCCGCGCCAAACAATGTAGCATCTATATTGTATCGCGTATTGTAGCGATGCATCTTTAAAATATGCCTCCAAAAATTGCAATAAAAGTATGAATGGATAGATCTTGTCATTCTCTATGATCATGCAAATTTTGAGTTGCAATGAAAACTTGTGTAAGGTGCAGCGAAAAAGTGAAATCAGCACATAAACAGGAACCCGCAACTTGTGACTGTTGATGTGCTGATTTCTTTTCTTTTTTGTTGTATCTTATATAAACAGGAACAGGAACCCGCAACGTGCGCGGGAGGCGTGGCCAGGCACCGGCGGTAACATGGGCCGCAGGGAATGAGACGGGCCAGGAAACTCATATATGCGTTACTAAACACCTGACCTGACGTAATGTTTATGTACCAAGAGATGATAAAAGGCTTCTTTCTAATTTTAAGTATAGAGAGAGTACTATGTGTCTTTGAAAATATTCCTTCTGGTTTTTTCCTTGATGCCTATCTATTAGCTAAAGTTTTTGAACTTAATCCACGCAATACACACTTTGTGTTGTTTTTGTTAACTCTTATGGCCTATTTGGTAGAGCTGTGGCTGTGTCGGTTTCGGTTGTGGCTGTAACTTTTCTAGAAAAACGACTGTGATGGTGGTGTCTGCGGTTGTGCTTGAAACGTTTGGTAAAACGGCTTCTTCTTATTTTTAGGAACAAATTTATAAAGATGAATGCGCGGTGAGGAATATAAGCCGGTGAAGTTACCATTTTACGACTTCTTGTTTCATCCCTTATTTGGTGCGGTTTCCTCATGAGGAAGCACCCTTTTTGATTGGGAATCACGTGAAACCGCCGAAAAAGCAACTGAAGAAGCCCTACCAAAATGACTTTTAGTATGTAGTTCTATTATGCCTTAGTTACGTATGCATTATATAGGGCCTTTGAACTAACTCAAAACACACTTTGTGTGTTTTAATTACAAATTAATGGCATAGACAAAACTTACTAGATATAGTACAAGTTTTCATATTGACACAAGCTAAACTAATTCTCTAATATGACCAGTATAAACATCTATAAAAATCTTCCCTGCATATCACTCGGTTGTATTCTCTTCTTCGCTTAATGAAATATGTGACAATGGCATGTTTTAGAAAAAAAAAAAGAAGAAGTTATATGTGCCAGGAGTGCTTTGGGCTTCTACTACTGGTGGATCTTGATGGATCCAACGGCCAGCAAATTTTGATCATTTTCATCTAAGATGAGATAGTTTGTCATTGGATGGTCCCTTACTAGAATATATCGTGGGTAACACGTTCGGCATACATCGTCTAGTACTCCTTTTGTTCTTAAATTGAAGTCGTCATTGATTTTTTTAGTTACATTTGACCGTTCGTCTTATTGAAAATATTAACATTTAAATATGCAAAATTATGAGTTATGTTTCAATTTTCTTTAGTGATAAAACATATCAATATAAAATATATGATTAATTTTAAAGTTTTTTGAATAAGACAAATGATCAAACATAACTAAAAAGATCAACGACGACATAAATTTAAGAACGGAATGAGTACTTGGTATGTTAGACGTCGTCTGACTTTGAAATAACACGAGAGACCGACCAGTCTAGGATTCTTGCTCCCCAACGGTCGATGGTTAGCTATTGCACTGGCCATTTAGCAACGATTACGCCATCCGTCCTGGATATGTATATCTTCTTCTCTTTCTCTGACAAGTACTAGTAATATAGCCCAGACTTCTAAACTTTAGTTTCTGTCACATCAAAGAGAATATTATTATTTAGTAGTATTAAATAAAATCTAATTAGATTTTTTTTTTTGACAGATGGGTGCTAAATTACGAGATGAATCTAATGAGCCTAATTAATCACGTTTTGCTACAGTAACCATCGTCTAATCACGGTTTAATTACCCTCGTTACATTCGTCTCGTGAATTAGCTCAAGGGTTCTGTAATTAGTTTTATAATTAGACTTTATTTAATAACTCTAAATGACAAAATTCTCAAGTTCTAAATTTAGTCCTAAAGAAACAAACAGGCCCGTAGGTCATGGTACAGAAGTCTTTCATTTTGGATGAGACATGTAGTCGGCTCAACAAAATGCCGAAGCTGAAGTGTGAACACACGGCGGCTGTATTTGTGTACACACGAGCCCGGAGACCAGCTGCCAGCAGCCTAGTTGGCGCGAAAGGTCCTGGCCCAAGTCAATGGGGCTGTAAGACTGACTCCAACAGATGTCCCATGTTATGAGTTACATTCAAAATAGGTCATAAAGGTGTTAAAACAAGCCTCCAACATATGACCTAAAGCTTGTATCCATTTTGGGCGAAGAGCACCCCGTAACCCACAAATGAGGCGTCTCGCGCCGCGACCCCATCGTGTCCAGCGTGGCCGTCCCCCTCCCCTCCTCTCCCCGGGCGAAATCAGGCCGCCACCCCCAGCACCGGAGCACCGCGCCGAGCCCCCCCCCCCCCCCCCCCCCCCCCTCCCCTCGTGACGATCACGGCGGCGCGCTCGCGACCCACTCGTCCCGCGTGCCCAGCAAGCGGTGGCGAGTTGAGACGGAAAGGCGACGGCCCGAATGAGGTGGGCGGGAGGGCAGCGACCGGCAAGGCAAGGCGAGCAGCAGCTCCGACTTCCCCCCTCTGCTCCCTGTTGACTAGCTGCTCATGCTGCGTGCGACGACGACAGAGGCGGAGGCGGCTGCCGGCTGCCCTAAACCCCATCACCAAAAGAAAAAAAAACACACCCAATTTATGCAAAGGCCCTAAGAAAGCGCTTAATAACTCATGCACGGTACAAGGCTGGAGCCTAGAATCCTGACACGCCCGTTCTAAGTTGCGAGGCCCGTTTGTCTTCTAATTATCTTTATTGTTTATTCCCAGCTCATTTTTTATCTTTACTATACTTAATAAAATTGATCTAAGTCGTTAGCCCATATTTTCATACCTATGTCGTCAAAGTTTTTGTTGATTTCAAATCAAATTGAGAATTAAGTTTGACTTGATTTCGAAGTCTGACTCTTCTTGGTTTCTCTTACAAGAGCAACCACAATAAAGACATATATAAAGGGTATTATGCAATAAATATGGTACATATGAAGATATAAATACATTATGAAGGTGTGCATTATAGCATTTATGGCTATTGCTAACCATAAGGAATAAGAAAATATTATTTCTCTTTCCATCCCTACCGATCTTGTTTGTGGGAATTGTGCACAAGAGGACATAGCATTGTTATTATCTTTTGTCATAGGGCCCACCTATATTAGCCGAACGGTACATATACATTGCTGCCGCTCTAAGTGTCTAATCGCTTATAATCACAAACCAGGGCTTGATCCAGTGGTAGTTGTGTTTGATTCCTTCTATGAACTATGATGGTACGCACGTGCTCGCCGGTGCATATAAACCCATGCACGGTCATCGTATATGAACGCGCACACATACCTCATACGGTCATACCGCTATGAACTTTAGAGACTTTTTTTTGAGTGTATGCTAAGACTAAAGAAGTCACTGCAGGCTATTTATGAAATTATGAGCAAGTCATGTACTACTAAAAAAATAATTAGAGAAGATAAAGTTGGACACTTGAAGCTTGCGACTCTCTCGGCGCGCCAAGGATCCCAATCGGTCAGTCCCCGCTCATGGCGGCCCCGGCCCGCAAGCATCCGGCGCACCAGGGAGACTCTCCCTCCTGCAGCGGCGGTCCAGCGACGGCGCCAACCACGAGATGCTCGACAGCCCCGTGCAGCATGCATGGGCGAGAGAGACGGAGGTAAATGGGGAGGCCGCATTGTAGAATTCCTTTCAGGTACTGTTGTACAATTCCTTTCAGTACTGGTCAATACCGCGCAGGCCGCAGCCGCGTGCTGCCCGCGACCCGTCGATCGTGCGGGTCAAGGAAGTGACCGCCGACGAGGCGACCGTGGACATGTTCGTCGTCGTCACGGAGCTCGTCAGCCCCAGCCTCCCTCCGAGCCTCACGCGGCGCTTCTCCGAGGACGAGACCCGCGCGCGCTCATGCGGCAGCTCTTGGGCGCAAAGAGGAAGGCGCCGGGGTCGCCTAACCCTGAGAATGGTTTGGTTTGCAATCGGTTTGAATGGTTTGGTTCTCTTTTGGGTTGATTTTGGTTGGGTATAAATGGGTTGATATAACTAAATGGGTTGGTTTAGTTTGGTGACACCGTATATTGGATTGGGTTTAGTTTGGTTTGGGTGCGAATGGTTTGGACCAAAAAGATTGCAATCCATAGTTAGAAGCCTGGTTCCCCGAATGGGTTCTAGTTTTATGTAAGACCTTCGTCAAAAGTTCGATCTTAAAATTAAAAACTTCGTGTTCACACATTAATTTTTCGTTGAAATCGACTGAAATTTGTTTAAACTTACTAAGCACGATGGTTAGTTACTATGTACAAATCAGTATGACTATATCAATATGTGGGACCCACGTCAAGAGACGGACTTTAAAACTAAAACTTCGCGTTCACACCTAAATTTTTTGTCGAAATCAACTGAAATTTTTAAAAATGACTCAGAATGACGGTTAGCTACTATGTGAAAATCAGTATGGCTATATCTATATGTGGGACCCACGTTAAAACTCGGACCTTAAAACTAAAATTTCGCGTTCACACCTAAATTTTTTGTCAAAATCAACTGAAATTTTTAGAGGTGACTCAAAATGACGTTTAGCTACTATATGCAAATCAGTATGGCTATATCTATATGTGGGACCCACGTCAAGAGCCGGACCTTAGATCTAAAACTTCGCGTTCACAACTAAAAATTTTGTCGAAATCAACCGAAATTTTTCGAGATGACTCTGTATTATGGCCAACTACTTTGTACAAATTTATAAATTTATAAAAATTTGTGGGTCCCACATATAAGTGGATATGTTTGGATCTAGTGTTAAAGCCAACATCTAACATATATAAGTGAAACTACTCATGAACCCATTGGCATGAACCCATAGCAAACCCATAGGTTAAACCCATTTGAACCCATTTTATGGGTTGAATGGGTGCATTAGTATGATTGGGGCGGGGTGGGTTGGGTTGAGGAAGTAGTGGTTTGGATTAGGTTGGATTGAAAAAATAAGTTAAATGACTTTAGTTTGGGTTGAATATGGGGCAGATTTCAATCCATTCTCAGGCTTCGCCCACAGCGACATCAACCATCCGCTAGCTAGTGACGGTGGCGCACTGAAGGCAAGCTGTGCGAGTTCGGGAGACCCCAGGGGAGCAGCGCGATGCGGTACAGGTCGCCGGAGCAGCTTCTCTGCTGCTTGTACGACCTGCCGCTGGCATGTGGGCGCTCGGGTCCTGTTCACGCCGGACGAGGCCGATTACGACGCGTTCTTGAACCTGGATGACGCGGTCGACGACATGAACCTGACCAATCTGTCGCAGCCCGGACGCGAGGTCCTCGACGGGACCGACGAGAGGCTCACCGCTGGACGCTGGTTCACGGAGGAGCACCCTGCCGTCGCAAAAACAGAGTACCCTAGGCTTAGCTCAGAGCACCCTGTCATCGTCAGTCCTGTTCGCCTCATTGTTACGCGTTCCATTTTAATCCGAGTCGGATGCCCGCGGTGACGTCGATTCCGCGTGGACAAAACGCCAGATCGCTCTCCGGCTCCACGAAACCGACTCGGAACGATAGCCGCGTTCCAGCCCTATATAAGGTCGAGTCCATGCCTCGCCGCTGCATACCAATTCTGTGCGAAGAACTTTCTCCCGCTCGCGATTCTCTGTCCGCGCCGCCATACCAAGGACCCCTACCGTCGTCTCCGCAGCTAATGGCTTCCCGCAAGCGCGCGTCGTCCAACCACGACACGGTAACGGAGGCACCCAAGAACAAGCGGGCGCGCTCCGACTACGAGTACGAGCTCCTGGAGGAGATCGGGCGCGGCGAGCGCGGCGTGGTGTACAAGGCGTGGAACCTGTGCACGGGCGAGACGGTGACCATGAAGCGCGTCCTCCGCGGCGGCGAGGCGGCCGCCGACCGCGAGACGTACTGCCTCTCCGCGTTCGCCGGCCACCCGTCCGTCGTCCAGCTCAAGGGCGCCGGCGCCGTCGACCTGACGACGGGTGACCCTTTCGTCGTCATGGAGCTCGTCGACGGCGGCGCCACCCTCCGCAGCCGGCTGAAGCGGCCGCTGACGGAGGACGAGACGCGCGCGTACATGCTCCCGCTCCTGCGCGTCGCGGCGGAGGCCCACGCCGCGGGCGTCACCCACGGCGACATCAGCCCGGACAACATCCTCGTCGGCCCGAACGGGATCAAGCTGGGCGGGTTCGGGTGCGCGACGACGGAGAGGCCTGACGAGGAGCTCCTGGGCGCGCTGCCGTACCGGGCGCCGGAGCTGGTCACCGCCATCGGCCTGGCCAACGGCCCGCGGGCCGATATGTGGTCGCTGGGCTGCGTCATGTTCGAGCTCCTCACCGGCGCGCCGCTCTTCGCTCCCGACTCCCCCGACGACCTGGCCGACGTGGCGGAGTACCTGCACGACGCCTTCGTGGAGCCGGACGACGCGCTCGACGTGAGGAACCTCAGGGACCTGTCCAAGCCCGGCCGCGACCTCCTCGTCGGCCTTCTCAGCTTCGACCGGGACGAGAGGCCGACCGCAGCCGACGCGCTCGAACACCGGTGGTTCACGCAGACGCCCAAGCAGAGGAGGGCGACCAAGAGGAGAAGCCGGATGGCAATGCTTCGCAGAACCATGCGATGGAAAGCATATGAAGAGGCGATGCCAGCTTGCCCCTGCTGCTGAACCACGACGAGGAAGACAGAGACTCACCACGGCAGACGCGCTGAAGCACAAGAACAGAGTTCCCTAGCTTCCTGCGTGCCTCTGTTCTCAGAAGCATAGGAATGGATCGCGTTGAATCATGTTGTTTTTGTTGCCAGCTACAAGCTGAGCATTAACAGTCCTAGTTAGCTTTCGTTCTGTACGTGCGAACTTGTGATGATCTGGTTTGCATAATGGTGCCTTCGTTTTTCTTTTCTCGAGTACTGCAACTCTGAAAATACAAATGAACCATTGCAAGTCTCTCTGATTTTTTCCTGCACTCCGATGGTCTCGGGAGAATGATGTCGGAACTCGTTGCCGCCCGTTGCCCACGTAGCCGTCATACGTGCCATGTGGATGCCATGCCAGGCTGCAGGTTAGCCACTGATACTGTTGCACCGTTGATTTCTTGCCGAGAGCAGCAGAGCAGGCAGCGATTCCTTCCACCCGGACACGCCACTCGACTGAACAAATAATCCAGCAACGATCTTTCGTCGTCGATGCAGGCCCGATCGATGCATCTGTGCGCGGTTTCACTGATCGATGCATCTGTGCGCGGTTTCACTGCCTAACGTGACGCATCTTTTTTTTTTTAACCTTTCATTCCTGAATATAATATAAATGTAGTATCTGTTCGTGTACAAAAGGAAACACGCAACCGCACCACATGAACTCGTCTACACCTATACCCAGAAAAACAAACGCGTCCCTCAAGAGATTAAAGCACGACTGTCACCACGCGATGAGAGGTACCAGAAAAACAAAAGTCCGAACAGATTACAGAAGAAAGCTGGCATTAAAGAAAGAGACCCCTAGGAGCCCCCCAGCTCCGACGCCGCTTGACGCGGTACCAATCGCCAAAGCCGCCGTTGCTCGACGCGCCGGTGACCGCCGTTGCCGTCACCTATCGCGCCGCCAACCGCCACAGCTCCGACGTCGCTCAACACGCCCGCAGCACGCCAAAGCTTCAACACCAATTGGTCCTCTGCAACCCTGGACAAGCTCCCCTGATGAGGGACCCCTAAGGACCCATTCTCCACGGACTCACCGACAGCGGTGGAGAGCAAGACGCCATCGATACGGCGGAAGTCCGGAAGACATTATTCCACCAGCGCGCCTTCGCCGCCGCAACTCCAGCGCGCCACGGACAGCATGCGCCAGCTTAGGGACGCACGCAGAGCCCCTCCTTCCGCCGGAAAGAAGGCAAAAGACCTCCTGCCATGGACCGCCAATGAGACAGGGAAGCCACCATGGAGACCGGAGGGAATCGCGCCGACCATCAGCACACGAGCACCCCCATCGCCTTCATGATGTCGCCCACCAGAACGGAATCCACAGAAGGAGTAGACTCCAATCTCACCGTGCTCTTCTCCTGTAGGCAGCAAGAGACAGAGGACGGGAGCCAAAAAAGCCCCCCGAATCGCCAAGCTGGGAGTCGTCCCTGCCACTCACGAAGAGTAGTAGCAGGAAGACCGTCGCTGGTGACCGAGGAGAACAGCCAGACCGGCGACGAAGCCATCGCCGGCCAAAGAAAACCTAGAAACTACAATAATTCTAGGTATATACACAACACACCACAGGATCTGCTTCCCCTCCCCCCCTGGGCGCCAGAGAGGCCACCGAAGGGGAGGGGGAAGCGACGGATTAGGCGGCGGTTGAGGTTCGCCGGAGAATCTCCCTCAGAATACTGTAGAAGAGGGGAAGTCTCGGGAGAGAAGACGACGTGACGCATCTATTTGGTGAGCAAGCGCAACGCACTGAGCCCTCCCAACCCGAACCCATATGCAATCACGTTGATCAGCCATATCGTCAGACGATCCCCGGATCTCCAGTTCTCCACACATGCGGCACCACGTGACGGTGAGGAGCTTGGAGCTGCGCCCGACAGCCTTTCGTGAGTCGTCAGGTTGAGCGTCTCGCCCATGTCGGTCGGCTTTGGGCATGGCGGCGAGAGGCGTTTATCAAGCCATATGCTGCAGGAAGTCACGCATCGGGTTGATCGACCAATGAGGTAACCGCGGGCTGCCGCGCGTGCCATTTGCAATTTTGCATGCAACAGGAACGTAGGCACACGCGCGGCGTGCTCCACACCCACCATAAGCGCCTGCCTCTGCCTCATGTTGCCTGATTTTTTCCATGACGGATGATGCACGTGTCCGCATTGTCCGTGTATCGCCCAATAGTTCGCTTGTTACCATTCCCTTTTTATGCTCGTTTTTAGGACGTGGAACACATTTACGAAACTGCACCGAATCAATTATCTACCGCAAGCCAATCGAGAAACACATTTGCACATAGTGTTTGTGCACAAATTAGATTATTTATTGAATGCAGAAGGCATCTCGGTCATCACCTAGATCACCGGCAGCGGCCGGCACGTACCTCATTTGTTGGCGCCACCGTGCTTGCAACAACAGCAAAGTGGTGATCATGGTGACAATGACCTCGAGGAGGATGATGACTGAGAGTGCCACGGCGGCCCACTCTTTAATGTCACACTTCACTCGGTCTGCTCTCTTCTCGCCAACAAACCCAACCTCGCCGTTTGCTCCACAACCGGGCTGAGCTCCATGTGATGTACACGGCGTGAGGTGAGGAGGAGAAATTGACGGTCACCAACGGGTGACACAAATGAGCGAAGGGACCAAATGCCCCCCCCCCCCCCCCCCCCCCCAAAAACCACACCCACTCACACCTCCATTGATACAAAGGCCCATAAGAAAAAGCCGCCGTCCGAAGGGTTTTGTCTCAGATGGATGGTGAGGATGCCTCCTGTGTGTGCTTCGATGAAATCTTTCCCTACCCGCTGATAGAAAGTATGATTTTCTGAGGCTTCTCACATTTGCATCCTTTTTTTCTTTTCCTCCTCAGACTTCATCATGTTTCTAAGGCATTCTTCAAATTTGATTTGAGAGAGCTAGTTTCATTTTGAAAACTTTCAAAACTTTAAAAGATAGCTGAAGGCACTAATTCTCTATTTTAGTTCGTAGGCCCTTTTGAATTTGGGGTTGAAGACTTTTCAAAGTATAAGATGTTTTCTATTGGTAAGTACATAATCACAAAAGATGCCTCAATCCAAATGATGCTACAATGACTTTTCCTATAGGACTACGTTTTTTCTATGAAATTCCTATGAACCAAAGGAGGCCTAAATTGTCGGTGAATTGTGAATATCATTAAACTGTCAAAAATGAATTACGAATCATACTTAGAAACGCCCAACAACAGCAACATGCCCAAAAAGGGACCGACCGGATGCAGAGATATTTCCGGTTGACCGGAATATAGCAAACTGCGATTTGGTGGGCACCACCCATTACGGTGACTGAAGTCCGCCTAGGGCTCGGACAAGGCGCCAGCTCCCGCTCTCTGCCAGTGGCAATCCGACTCGGAATCGTAGCCACGCTCAACCATTTCCTGCCAAGAACCTCTTCAGCTAGCGACTCTGTCAGCGCGCCAAGGAGCGGCGCCTCATGGAGACAGTCCCGCGGTGGTGGCGACCAAGAAACGGGTCTGGGGCTACCAGTTCAGCAAGATCGTGGAGCACGAGATGCTCGAGGACATCGCGCACGGAGCCCGCGGCCCCGTGTTCGAGGCGCGGTACTGCATCACGGGCGAGACGGTGGCCTTCAAGTGCGTCCTCCGTGGCTGCGTGCCGCCACCCGTCGATCGTGGGGACCTGTTCCTCGTCACGGAGCCCGCCGCCGGCCTCTGAGACGCGAGCATCCATGCGGAAGCTCCTGCGCGCCGGGAGGAAGGCGCACCGCGGTATCCATCCGGGCAACGTCCTCTTTGTGCTGTGCGGGTTCGGGGGCGCGACGCCGCCGAGGCCCGAGGGGAGCGGCCGAGCGGGTACCCGGAGCAGCGCAACGGCACGATGTACCTGACGCTCGGGTGCGTGATGGCCGAGCTCCTCACCGGCGCGCCCCTGTTCACGGTGGACGATCCGGGTGGCCTGATCGACGAGGCGGAGGATCAGTACCTGCATGACGCGTTCTTGAACCTGGACGACGCGATCGACGACATGAACCTGACGGCACCAGTGGTTCACGGTGGAAGCCCCTGCCGTCGCAAAAGCAGAGTACCCTGATTTCGTGACTCTCTTCTCGGAAGCCCAGGACTATGACATCAATCAGCAGCTTGCAGCGGTGATCACGGGTGGTCTTCTTTCTTTCCCGGCAAGAAAGTGCTTTGTAATCTTAATTGTACTTTTGCTTGAGAGACCCACGCTGTTTTTCATAATTGTGTGTTTGGATTTCTAATACTGGAACTTTGCAAGATGCAGTTTGCAGGATCCTCGTTCACCCTGCAAGCATCTTGTCATGACGTGACATGAGAGGCCGCATGTCTTCGTGCCGCAGCTTGATCGTGGAGATTTGATAGGTCAACTACTGAAGACATCTGAAATAAAGAAATGTGATTAGTTCCATTACTTGGATTTCAAATATCTGTCGAATGCACAAGGGAAGCTACCAACACAGTTACAAAAACTGCTCTGTTTTACCTCTTGAGGATCCTCGTTCTACAATCTCTTCTTTTGGGTCACATATCATTGTCAGAACCATTGCAAGTTTGGTTAAACCCCAACCCTGTGGGTCAATGTTTGATACCTCCTTAAGGTGTTTACCAGCATTGAGCAACCATTAAGAATGTCTCATCGCACGTAAATCGTAACCAAACAAAGACAGAAACATTGTGCATCAACCTGAATACAAGGAAGCAAAGGTGAAATGTGTAACGGTACTGATAGCGCGCCTGTTAGCAAATCTCAAAAGGGAACGATGAAATCACACCGGCAGAAAAGGTTCCCATTTTTTTCCAAGGTCCAAAGCCAACACTGCTTTGATTACAGGCTTCAATTTGCCTCATTCTAATCCGAGTCGGATGCCTTGCGATGACGTCGATTCCGCGTGGACAGAACGCCAGATCGCTCTCCGGCTCCACGAAACTGACTCGGAACGGCAGCAGCGTTCCAGACCTATATAACCTCGATTCCATGCCTTGAACAGAGTTCTTGTGCAATGCGACGGCCCGATCGATGCGGTACCGCTCGGGCGACCGACGACGCGTGATCATTCGGGGTGCGTGATGAGCCTAGCTCCTCACCAGCGCGCCCCTGTTCACGGCGGACGCTCCGGGTGACCTGATCGACGAGGCGGAGTGCCTGCACGACCCGTTCCTCAACCTGGACGACGCGTGATCGGGCGGAGAGCTTGCCCGCCCTCCTGCTCCGTGGACGACGACGACGAAGACTTCTTGGTGGTCTCCTGTCCTCCTGACAGCGCGACGCCGCCGTCCGGGCTTGTCCCCATGGCCCGGTTGCACCGCTCCCTGGCGTCGCTGGTGAGGAGCTCCATCACGCACCCGAATGATCACGCGTCGTCCGGTGAACGCGCGGGTGGTGCACAAAACAAGCGAGCGAGCTCGATCGCCGGTGAACGCGCGGGTGGTGCACGGATGCTTCAAGAGGTGGCTGCAGTGTTGAGTGTAGTGTGTGAGCTGATCACTAGTAGCGATCACTATTCGTGTTGGTGACGATGAGCGTGCAGCGTGATCGGGGGCTGGGAGCCTGACGCGCTCGAGCACCGCTGGTTCACGGAGCCCCCTGTCGTCGCGGCGTCGCCAAAGCAGAGCACCCTGATCGACTTTGTGCCTTTCCTTGCACAAGCCTACCTTTGGACTAGCTAGGATATGATATCAGCAGCTTGCAGCTCAGTCACCAGCTTTGATACTGTAGGCCATCTACTGAAGACATCTCAAATTAAGAAACGTGATTTGCTCCATTACTTGAATGCCAGATTTCCGTCAAATGCCCTAGGGAAGCTACGAACACATTTACAAAACTGCTCTTGAGGATCGTCGTCACATATCATTGTCACAACGATTGCGAGGTTGGTTAAACCCCAATCCCGAGAGCGATTGCAACATGTTTAGGGCTGGTACAACGCTACACGTAGGCGGTCTCATAACCCGTCTCATACATTGTCACATGATTTTTGATGACATGAAAGAGAGAGGGAGGTGAGAGAAAAAGGCGGTTGTTTCGCGAGGCAACCACCTCATACGCTAAAATTTAGAAGTACGAGACAGCTTTCACACCATTATACGAGTTGTGGTTGCCATGCAACTCATAAATATTCCTTTTTCCACATACAAATAAAGGAAGTATGATATTTCTATAAGACAACTAAAACAATCATCCATTGTATATATGGTCTCATAAATCGTTTTATGATTACGTGTCATGTATGAGACCGTCTATGAGACAACACCAGCATTGAGCAATCATTTAGAATATTTTATGACACGTAAATCATAACCACCCAAAACACAAGCTGTTCATCAATCTAGATACAAGGAACACCGCTCCATCACCAACGCTCCATCACCAATACTCCATCACCAATAGAAAGGGGGGTGGAGAAGCAAAGGCTCATTTTCTACAAAACTGTATCGAAACTGACAAGAATTAAGGTGGCATTTTTTTTTCCGATCCAAAGCCAAGACTGCGTTCATTACTGGCTTAGGGCAGGTACAACGCTACGCGTAGACAGTCTCATAGCCCGTCTCATGCAACATCACATAAGATTTTTAATGAGGTGGAAAAGAGAGAGGGAGGTAAAAGAAATAGGCGGTTGTTTCGCGAGGCAACTACCTCAAGCGTTAAAATTTAGGAGTATGAGACGGCTTACACACCATTGTACAAGTTGTAGTTGCCATACAACCCATAAACATTCCTTTTCTCATCCATAAATTAAGGAAAGATGCAATTACTAAGAAGCAACTAAAACAATCATCCATTGTATGTGTGGTCTCATAAATCGTCTTATGATTACGTGTCATGCATGAGAGACGAGACCACATATAAGATAACACCTTTGTACCTGCACGTTATATCCAAATCCGAGTCGGTTGGCTTGCGGTGACGTCGATTCCGCGTGAACAGTACGCTCCGCGAAACCGACTCGGAACGGTTGCCCCGTTCCAGCCCTGTATAAATCTCGACGAGCCCATGCCTCGCCGTCGCATACCAACTTCCTGCGAACAACTCCCTCTCGCTCGGTCGTGATTCTGTGCGAACAATCCTTGCCGTCTCCGCTGATGGCGACCGGTGTCCAACGACGACACACGAAGGCACCCAAGAAGCGGGCGCGCTACGAGTACGAGCTCCTTGAAGCGAGCGCGGCCACGCCCGATCAGTAATTTCTATGTGCTCTCAGCTGGGAGTATCATTCCAAACAACATCCTCGTCGGACCTGACGACGTGCTAAATGAGTGTGAATTTATCAACATAAGGGGCATATGCCCCTTAGTTCCAATTTTGAACTTTAGAAAACTCCACCTATTGAAAAACAAATATATTCAAAAACAAAGTTTCTATGCTCCATACGGGACTGGAGATGTTGCTTGCAAGAAGATGCACATTGATAATCCTAGTTATCTTTGTTTCTGTGTAGCTCGGATATGTACGAAGTTGTGATATCAACACCGGTTTGCATAATTGTGCCTTCCTTTCTCCAATACTGCAACTTCGCAATGTACAATAGAAATCCAGCTAGGCTATAACCATTTTCATAAAGGCATAGACTCGAAGATGGAAAAAGGGCGTTATGATTTTTCACGGCCTCTATGATTTTTCCCTGCACTCCAATGCTGTTTCCATGACATCATAATGATTTGGGAGTCTTTCTTAAAACAAAATAAAATGTACGTCATTTCTTTGTTCAAAGGGTACTCTTCTCAATGAATGCTTGATCAAATACATGTACAATTGCTTGGTTGCATTATCGAGAGTATTTATTTATATAGTAAAACGCTTTAGATTACTTTATATTATTCATTCCACAGCGGAACTTTTGCATTCGTGTGCAAAATTTTACTCTCAGGATACCCTATTGCCATCAATAATAGGTGGCTCGGGGAGTTGCCATCATTTTTATTTTTTATTTTTTGAGAAGTAGGGGGTTCGGGGAGGTGACCTTGAACTACTTTTGGGGCTTCCAATCTGGGCAGCCCATTGGGCTTGAGCTTTCATGCATTTGGCAATGGTTCGGGGAGATAACATCGGCTGTGCAGTTTAGCCAGTTGTACTGTCAGTAATTTACCTTTGGGACAAATACGACAATACAAATACAAAACCCTTTCTTCTCGCTATAAAAATAAATAAATTTTGTACAACACACATTTTATATGCACACTGTTGAAAAGGAAAAAAAAGATTAGGCTATGCATCATCACACATCCAGTAGTTATAACCTAATTTTACAACCACACTCAATCAACAAATCGGTCAGCAAAGTTATAACCTCTTGAAGAAAAGGCCCCCCTGCGGCTCCGGTGTTGTACAAGTATTTTGTTACCTCTACCAACGGTCGAGCACACTCCAGTTACTATTACCGACAGGGTAGCCGACTTCTCATGATCGGCTCCAGAATTGTTCCCTGATTTTCCAGTCACATAATCTTGACTCCGCAGTTCTCCATGTTGCATCGTGACTTCTACTGTTTGTCCAGGAGAAATGATACCAACAGATGGAGAAACCTGCGTCGAATACATAGTATTTGACCATAAATGGGCATTTCATGACACAGCATGTTCGGGATATAACTTGAATTTTAGCTGTACTAGCACGAGCCCCAGTAGCAGACTGGCATTTAGTCAATTAAGCCATCCACTACCTTGGTCTATCGTAACCGATCCCAAATATAAAACGAAACTATTGCAGCTCCTATACTTTCCAGTGCTATTAAGTTACAACTCCCTAAATATAAACCAGCTCTGTAAAGTTCATGCACCAGGATATATGTAGGTATATTATTTTAAAGTGAACGGGACACAAAGCGATGGAGAAATCAGTAACATACCTTCAGCCAAGAAGGGAAACCAGAAAAATGCATGCCAGAGGAATTTGGGGTTTGACCAATGACTTGAAAACAAGCAATCTCTTTTGCACTTCTATTTTGTAGTTTAACAATAGATGGAATTTGATCTTGCAGAATGATTTCACTAGCACTGATATTCACTTCAGGGAATGCCTCCAAACCCTGAAGCATGTACAGAACTCTCTCATTCAAACTCATTATCTCCCCGAATTTCTGCCTCATTGTTTGCTTGTCAATACGAGTAATATCCAAATTGAACACACATTTTACAGGTTTGTGATCACTGTCAGTTGCTTCCATGCAAGAGTCATACCTACAAAAAGGACAGCAGAGAACCATAATTCAATTACTGGTATGTATAAACAGCAAGGTAATCAAGAGCAAACAACTTACTGTGATATTGAACAGACAACAGGGCATTTTAAGGAACACTCGGTCTCTGCACTAGCTCGGTTGTCCCGGTATAGAATTCTGTCGCACCAGGCTGGAATGCGCCTCTTCTCACTACAATCATACCCTATAAACAACAGAAAGCGAATATCTTTAAAAACCCTGAGGAAATTAGGATTCTTATCAACTTGTTGGCAAGTAGGGACTCCCGACATACAAATCGTTGCAATGACTAGCTAGTGTTGGGTACCTAATCCTACTGGAGTAAATATGATTTTAAGCATAAATTTATACCCGATAAGCCTGCTATGTATTTCTCAAATTTGTAAGTAGGGGGGAACTTGAATTCTCCTTCACGTAATCCCTGGAAGACTCTTCCAGATTTCATTTCTGCTCGTAGCTGGTCATTCTCCCTCAGCCAGTCAAAGCTTCTCCGGGAAACCAAGCCCATTACTTTATCATAAGAAACATCATTAAGCCGGTAATTGAAGTCACCAAGAAACACGACCATGTCTGTATCTGATAAGTCAGGCAGTCTTGGTCCCTGTCAAAGCAACATGGTGGCCTTACAATCTCATATATGGATTCAGCAATAACTCTATCCACTGAAAAAAAAAGGATGGACCAACAGCATACATTTGCTCCACGAAGAAGCTGAGCAGGAGAACCAGAAACTGTAACAAAAAAGAAAGTTGAGTGTATGAAACAGAGTTTTTCACCTCCATGAGATAATTATTGACTTTGATTAGAAAGTATGGAATGCTTCATGACAAAAGATTGGATAACTACCTGAAGTTGCCAAAAATCCAGTCGTAGGAGCAGAAAATGTCATTGAACTAAAGACGTGATCAAAATCTTCATTTCGTCTGCTCACAGCTTCCATATGTGCAGCAAAATGACAATTTACAAAGCAAATGCTTCTATCATATATTCTCATTCTCAACCCAACTGCTCCCTGAAGAAGTCAGATATATGAAGAAACACTAAACTAAGAGAAGCACACATTTATCAACCAAGACAAAAACCAATTAACCATATACGATAACCAACTGATATTATCCAACAAGAAGCAAAACGTTATCTTGCAAATTTCATCAGAATTGCTATCAAATGAATATGAAAAAGAACGAGAAAAATAAACATCCTAATGCAGTGTATCAAATTCAATATTAACAGGTATTAACATTGTACCTAACAGGATCAAGCTTTCCTTAAAAGGCTATGCACAAAACACAAACAAGTAGACAAGATAATGCATAACGCAGGAGACATACAGGATTGACCTTCATGATCCAGGGCCGTCCAAGTGAAACTAATATCTAATGCAATAAGTGAGCTCAAAAAGTAAGCTGTTGGATTAAGGAAACATGGACAACAGATAGAATGTCATGGATGCCTGTATACTGGTTTCCATCATGTGATCTAGAAGTCTCTTCCATGTCTGATCTATTTATCCTTCATCCAACGACACACCTAGAAACTTGCATGACTTGTTATTTAATATGAGTTTGCAGGAGACAACCCTTGATCATGTATCATATTCAATATCCATTCATCACCCATGAATTTCATTATATTCAAATCAGCAAGACCTTGGAATTAATAAAGATTCTCATAGCTAACAAGCTTCTGCTGTGCAGGCAGCACTGCGGAACAACTTGACTTGTTCAAACTTTCAAAAAGTTCAGATGTTCTTTGAAACGGGCCGCCAAGAAACGATGAAATAAACAATGTTCAACTTGGGCACACAAGAAGATTCCTATTAGCAAGTAGTTTCTTAGACCGTAAGTACAGGGAAAAAAATGAAACAACTTATATAACCTAGCTTGTACGAAACAAAAACATTTTACCCACATATAGTACACAAAATGTTTTGCTTATCCCACATTGGACCCCAACGTCATTGGCACCTTTCCTCTAGGATCAGGTTTTGTGATTGAATAAGAAAGGAATACAGGCATATAGTAAGCAGCAAACACTAATGAAGAACAAAGATGAATGATAACTGAAAATCAAAATGGTTATCTTAATTATATTCCCTCCGTTTTTATTTTTCTGCCTTTAGGACAAGAAAGCTAGTACACATTTGAACCAATTTCCTTGTCCTAAGGACGCCAAAATAAAAACAGTATATTGCCTATTGCGAACCAATTTCCTACATTATCTTATATCAACATAAAATGAGGCATTGAATAAGACAATAAAAGCACCTTGTTGCCGATTGCTCGGCCTAAACCACATGCTACGACAGCATTGTCAATATCTCCAATGAACTGCTTAAGATTTATTCTGACCCTAAGAAAAAAGAAACTGATTGTAATTTCCACAAAGAAACATAACGTAATTAAAGGGGAAAAAAGGGTTAGCCCAAAAGAGATTACCATACAGCAATGAGTAATCCGGCCATCTGCCTTGAACCAACACGCACAAAAGAGTGACTCTTTAAGATCTGCCCAATTGCATCCAACCACCACTCGCCATTCGGACTTCCCTCCAGCCCAACCTAAAGGCAGTGTATCATGTAAGGAATATCGATTAAATTAGTGAAAGGTGGCAAACCAAGTTTGGAAGTATACCTAGCAGCATAAACCATACATACAACTGAAGATCTAGCCATTGGTCCAAAGAAAATTTATTGCCAAGCTAAGAAGATTGAGCAATGAGGCAACACTACGCACAAATGAATCCTTAACTAACTACTTGGTGAATAGAACATGTTCCTCAATCTTTTCATCTGGTTCATATTTCTTGAAGTTGAACCAGCCAACCATATACGATGCTTGACAACAATAACAACTACTGAACCACATAACATTCTCTCTGATCCAAAATATCAGCCCATTTAGGATTATCCTAAGTCAAATCCATTTAGCTTTGACCATCAACACGTCAAATATTATAGAGATCGATAGAATAACGTTGATGCTGCTAGATTATCATGAAAATTTTGGTCATAATACTTAACCTTCAATGCGAAATAGTATATGTTTGTTGATTAATTTGTCAAAGTGGCATGTCAAACAACTTGTCAATGTCCTTATGGACTAACATTAGGGATCGGTGGGTGTAATTAACAATAACCTAAAAATATAGAATGTGTTAACTTTACCGTTTCTTTAGCTGCAGACATTGCAAGAAAACCAGCACCCATCTCCACCTCCTGCAATCCAATTACTACTACTCCAACCTCTGGTGCGGGTAGTTTCAGCCAAGCTCTTAGCGACTCACGAGACGCCTTTTCTTGCCCAACATTCCAAGAACCCACTAATACCTTCATATATTCAAAATTTGTATATGATGGCTCTTTCTCAGTTAGCTCCAAACGCACAATGTTGTCAATAGACCCTGGAGATGATAAATTCCATCCGCGGATTCCCCCATGACCAGCCAATGTAAAGATATATGAACCTCCAACAGCCATACTCAAAACCGGACTACTATGAGCAATCCATCCTCCTAATAAGTTGCCTTCTAGGTCCAACAGGTGGATGCTGCCATCAATGTAACCCACCCATAATCTGGTTCCAAAGTTGCAAATGCATTGGACAGAAGATGAATGATGCTGGAACTCCTGCAAACGGTTACCGCTACCGTCCCATTGGGCAAGAAAGCCATTTGCAGATCCTGTCCAGATCATTCCGTCAGTTGACATTGTGAATGCTTCTATTCTTTGAGTATCATCTCCAAAGCCTGCTTTAACAGCAACTCTACGGACTGCATCAGCTGCCCCTAACAAAGCATTCCGTGATCTCTGCAAAAAACCAACAGGACTGCGAGTTTTCTCTTTCTTTGGAGCAGTAAATTGATTTTGCTTTGTTTCATAGCTACGCGGATCCTGACCAGATAAGATATCAAAACGAGTATCAACTTGGCCATCAATATTTAACACTTTCAGAAGATCTTTAGTGCGAGAATCCCTGCATTACAAAATTTATTAAGTACATAGCATGAACATAAAAAAAGCTTGACTAATGTCAGCCAAATGCAACAATAACAGAGAAATGAACACATGAAGTGTACCAGAGTGCAAATGAGAGGTAACCAGCACTCCACACTTTCGATCTAGAATTGTCAGACAATAGAAGTTTTACATCTACAGCAGGCAAGGGACAGGCCCCTCCATCACTGACCATGGCCCTAAGGTCAATGGATGATCTTTCAACTAAAAAGGAGGTCTTACGCTTTTCTTCTCTTTGAAAAACGAGTGACTTGTCAACTGCCTCTCCATGCCATACTTTGATTACTCCCCCTTCAGATCCAGACCATAAATCACCTATAAAACACAAAAGAAACATTAGTGTTACATGGCTGCATATAGAAAGTTAAGCTAAACTCCTGATCCGTTAGTTGATAATATTTCCCCAAAACATTTTATGCACAAGACTAATCAAGCATGAAACCTATGTAGTATAAATTAGTCATCAGTGGAATCAAAGCATTCCTACCCCAACTCTATAACATATCTGAATCACTGAATAACTTTCACAATATCAATAGCAGCAGCAAGGGTAGAAAATGGAAAAAGGAAAGTCAAATAACACTGCTCAAGATTGACTAAACAAACATATTTTCATGTCCTGGGCGACACTACTGTTATAGTGGAAGGTGGATGGATTTGGCCCTGGTCTTCAGTTATGAAATGATGCCATTTGATGTAGTTTCCGGGCGACACTACTTATCATTTGTCATGATTTTAGAAACTACAGGTCTCATGATCACAGATCACATACTCATTTTCCAGTTGATGAGTTGTGTTGATAGTTGGTAGATGTTTGAAAACTCAACTCTCTTTTGTGGATATGGTCCACAGTACCTCAGTGCATACATATAGCTTCTTGGCTAAAGAGATGAACAGTCATAAGGCAAAGAAAGCAAAATTTTCAAAAACATAACAGTCAACCATGTTTATCACACTAGCGAGTTGTAAAGACGGGATTACAATGCTTGTAATCAGAAACACAAGAATAGTCCGGAGGGAGCTCCCTGGGTGGAACTAAAAAATGGTAGGAACATAATTCCTGTTACTGGCTGTCCAGCTCTACATTTCCAGTAAGGAAAGAGTTCTAGCATTTGCATTATTTTATCAGAAGTTTTCAGGTTTTCAAGTTCAATGTTTGCATGGTTTGCACCTGATATGCACCCTTAGTTATAAGGATATATTTTGAACCAGTAGAATTTTCTATTTTCTACAGTATGTGTTGTTAGTTTTAAGCTGATAATCCTTCAGTGAAGAAAACATTGTTCATGATTCGTCAACAGTCACAGTAACAGTAAATAAAGCCACATTGTATCCAAAGGGAGCCCAGAGACTTACCGTAGGGAGAGACAGCCAATGCCAACACCGGACCGCGGTGTGCTTCCCATGCGAGGCAGTCCACAGCTTCGGGGCCTGGAACCGCGTCCCACCCCATGATCCGGCCGTCCGCGTGGCCACTCCACACCACGCCGCGGCCGGGGTCCGTCGCGAGGCAGAGCGCCGGCGCCGTCCTTCGCGACTCCCTGAACGGCGCGGCCGCCTCATCGCCCCACCGCTGCCGCGACGCCGGCAACCGGAAGGCGTCCGCGAGGTCCCACGCCCTGACGCCGGACTCGCCCGCGGCCCACAGCTGGTGACTGGAGCCGTCGCCGGGCACGGCATAGCAGGCGAGTGCGCGGAGGGCCGCGCCGGCCTGCGACTCCCTGGGCGGGCGCGGGCGCAGCTCGAGCGGGGGCGGGCGGTTGTCGCGCACCGCGGCGCGCGTCGGCGGGAGGTGCGCGGGCGTGGTGGGGGCGGCGGCGAACTCCGGGAGGGAGCCCGAGTGGTGGGGCCCCGGGGGCGGCGGCCATGTGACGGCGCAGGTGGCCGCGGTGTTGAAGACGGGCAGGGAGTGGCTGGAGTAGAGGTGCCGCTTCTGCTGCTGCTGCCGAGCTGCCGGAGGCGCGAGGGGCCGCGGGTCGGAGAAGGAGCCGGAGGAGGAGGGTTTGGGGGCGGGGGTGGAAGCGGGAGGGAGGGAGGCGGATCGGTGCGGGGTTGGGGCGGCGGGGGGCGGGGAGGTGGAGAGGATGGGGGCGGGAGGGGGAGGGGTTGAGATGGAGGCGGAGAGGAAGAAGTCGTCGGGGAGGTCGTCCCACGGCGAGGCGGCGACGACGAATGGGTTCGTGGTGTCGCCGGGATCCGCCATTGGGGAGATCGAGGACGGCGGAAGCAGGTCGGAGTGGAGGCCGGCGTGAATGCGAATGTCGGTCGTTGGTGGACTGGGTTCGTGCAGGGGAGTGGGCCGGTCGTTTACAGCTGTTGACGAGACACGCGGAGCAGCTTGTGTATCACCACCGCTCCACTATGCAATAGAAAGCCCATGACGAGTCGACGAGCTCCGAAACGGATGTCGTGCGCGCATGCCGCGCCGCCTGTCTGTTCATGGACCAAATTTGAAAAATCCACCACGTATACATTTCTGAGTTGTACTTTGTACTCAGAAAAAAAAAAGTTAACCATAGTTAAAAAATCCACCACATATACTATATTTGATTTATATAGCTACACTGTACATTGTCTGTGTCGTTTATGGTAAAACTGCATACAAACTAGTTGTGTTGAAAATGAAAGCCAATCGTTGTTGAGCAGACATATCAATACAAGTACTTAAATTTATCGTCTTGTAAACTGGATGCATTGACTTTGTGTTTTGTAGTTCATTCAAGATATAAATTATGTTTCGTAATTTTTTTTACGGGTTTATGTTTCGTAATTCAAAGAATATATGTTGTTTTACCATAGTTTCCCTGTATTTTTTTTAAAAAAAAAGTTGTGCTCTTATGTTACAATAGAAACCTCTTCAGTTAGATAGTTACTCATCAGTTAGATACTTGATTTTTTGAGATTCTTAATCAACACTAATCAATAATAACAGTTGGCGGGAACTGCCTCTTGGTTTAGTGGTAGAGGTGTGCTAGTATATACTATCTCTACAAACAAATGTTAAAATCCAGGTACCCATGATCTACGCACACACGAGTACTTTCATGGGATAAATTTGTGAGCATGTGATAGAGGCATACTTATGACTTATGAGTGTGGTGTTCGCTCGCATGTGTGGCACTGTGTATAACCAAGAAAAAAGCAACAACGATTGTAGATGCACTATATGTCTAGAAGAAAGGAGCAAGAGAATAATTTTTTTTTTGAGATGCAAGAGAATAAATTTTGGAGTTGTGTAAATTTGTCGATGTTATAAGAGAGGTCCAGTCTTTATCAAAGGCATTTAACTAGCCTAACCTAGGGCGTGCTTGGTTCGTAGCCACCGTCCGCCACGCCGCAAGTGCGGCGGCGGCGCAGCCGTGGCGCCGAAAATCGGCGCCACACGCGCCACGCTCGCCACACGCTAATCGACAAGGAAAACAGGCAAAACGACAAGCAAACTTGATGTGGCAACCGAATCGTTGGCGGCAACCAAGCACTGCGCCGCACGCCGAAGCTTTGTCGTGGTAATGTGTGGCGCCGAACCAAGCATGCCCCTAACCTCCCACCCCCCACCCCCAAAAAAAAAATAGCCTAACCTTTACAGAGTTGATCCGAAGTATATCAGACATTAAAACCATCTCCAATAAGGCATTTTGATCAATAATATCTATACAAACATCTTATTTCGAATGTTAGTGCAGTCTGAACATGTCCTCTAATTGTTTGTGGAGAGCGACCATGCTTTTGTGCTCACGCCATGTTTATTTTTATTTATTTTTAGTCGGGCTGTTGTTCTTTTTGGATGCACTAGGAGGCTGCCATCTAACATATATACAGAAAAATAGTGCTTTTATGGCGAAGGGGTATACAGCATGACTCATTTCTTTCCAACAATATAACATATCAGCCTTCCTAATATGGAAATTTGATCAGCGATGACATTAACAGCCACCATCATTCAATGAAATACGCACAAACATGCTCACAAAGGAATGCCATATATGAGAAAACATAAGAGTGATGACGGACAAGTTTCAGTTTCAAAAGATTAGGCCAAGACGTACCATGTGTTTACATCTATGAGCATCCTAACTCATACCTACAAAACCTGCTCCCCAACTTGCGATAAATTCTGCATTCCACAGAAGGATACGCCTCAAAAATGCTATGGATTTCCATGCATTCGATATCACTTGGTGAGGCCTCGCAGGAGAAGCTCAAGGTCACTCTTTCAAGCATTGCTGCACATCTCAATAGTACTTTCAAAAGATCAACTTCGTGACCTTTTCCTTTAAATCCTCGGATTTCTACTTCTTTGAGATCAGTCAACAAAATGGTTTGACTTCTCCAGTTGCTTGGCTGATCACAAGGGCAATCTGCAGGGCATGCTCTGCTCATCTGAAAGAAAATTTAAGTAGAATGTATCATTCTTCAAAGTTCAAACCCAAGGTCCAAGCAATTTTTGAAATGTTTATCAAGAAAAGGAGGAAATAATTACCACATCAAAAAGGTCTAGCTCAATGTTAAGCTTCTCTATAGAGGTACAAAGGCCAAGTAGGTACAGGACCATAGCTCCATAAACATGGCCATGTGGCGTGAGATCCAGCTCCAACACAGAAAAGTTGGTGAAGAGAAATTGGGATATCTCTTGCTCAAAGCTCTTGGATGCATCTCCAGAGTAAACCTGCACAAGAATTGGAAATTTGGAAGCATGCAAACCAAATATGACATCAGTTTATTCCAGCGTAGCAGAGGAGCTGAGTAGGAGAGTACACCCACATTGGTCTCCAAGTAGAGCCACAGGGCGTGGAAGAGAGGGCGTTGCTGCAAACATGTGTCTTCGATGTTGTTGCCTGGTCGGGGCCGCAAGCTTGTGCTTAAGCTCATGGTCCACAAGCGCCATATCACACCAAACTTATAACTTATGGCCTGGCACTCACGCTTCCATGTTAGATCCTCCACTGCAGGCGCCGAATATGACAAGCTGAAATCCTTGCTGATACCTCGATGGGCTTCTAAATACAACTCTTTCAGTGCAGGGGCCGCGATATTGATATGCCGAATTTCCACATTGGCATACACACCTAGCACCTGGAGGGATGGCGATTCAACCATGATCGAGTCGGAATTCCAATTGATGATATCAAGCTTACGCAGACGGGGGCATCGGGGGAGCAGGTCAACGAGGTCGATGTGGCAATACTCGAGGTGGAGGTTTTCAAGCGCCGGGAAGCCTCCTGCGGGCGGAAGCCTGAACCCGACATGTCGCACCTCCAGCTTGATGGAGATGGTGCGGTCGAAGCAGGGCATCTCGATGGCTTCGCGCGGGAAGCCCGCGTAGACGTGGACGACGAGCTCCGCCGGCGCCAGCGCCGCGGCGGCGCGGAGCAGCGAGGCGACGCGGCCCGGTTCGAACTTGTGGTGGTTGAAGAAGTCGATGTCGAGGAGCGACGGCGCGGCGGGGCGGGCGACCCGGGCCAGCGCGGCGTCGAGCAGATCCGGCTCGGTGCTGTGGAATGTGAGCTCGGGGAGGCGCTCCCAGAGCCCGCGCCACCGGCGCGCGAGCAGGCCGGTGTGGGCGGCGGCGCGGGCGCAGCGGAGTCGGGTCAGGACCTGGAGAAGCATGTCGTCGGGAAGGGCACTGATGCGGTCTTCTTTGCCGTCGGGGATGTGGGCACCGAGCCCGGCGTAGGCGCCGGCACGGAGGAGGCCCCCGCGGCAGCATTCCCGTTCCAGCCGATCTTCGCGGCAGAAGCACGAGCCTCCCGCCGCCATCGCTCAGGTGACCCTCACCGCGCAGCCCGGCGGGATAGTTAGGGGGAGCCGGGGAGGAGGCTGGTGCCGGCGCGGAGTGGGTGTGGCATCGCCGGCGGAGGGCAGGCGGCGAGGAAAAGGGAGAGTTTGGGTTTGGGAGGCGAAGAGGATGGCGACGGGCCGTCACTGAGATAGTGGGGTCAGCAGTAGTTCAAGGCTGTTCGTTTCGCTGCAGAAAAATAACTGCGAACACTGTAGCTGCTGCTGAAACACTGTAGCTGCTGCTAAAGAAATAACTGCGAACACTGTAGCTGCTGTAAAGCAGCCGCTGCAAAACAGCGAGACGAACACGCTTTCGTAAGGCCAAGACTGACTCCAACGCCGCCCACCCAAATTAAAATGACCGCCGCCCACCCAAATTAAAATGACCGAGTAGGTCTCCCTGAACGTGAATGGGTAAGGCCGGAAAATGTCAATCTCCAACGCGAGGACGCAGCTTGGAGCCGTCCCCGCCGCGAATCGAGTCCCGCCGCCGCGCGCAGCCGCCAATCGGGTCCCGCGGCCGCAGCCACGGCCTCCTCGCGCTCGCGCGGCTGCGGGCGGGCCGCCGCCGATTCCTCACGCCCGCCTCCTCGCGCAGGGGCCGCCACCGCCTCCAGTTTCCTCCTCCCGCGTCCTGCTCCGCGTCGCGGTCCTCACGGGAAACCAAGGCCTTCTTGCAAAATCCCTGCAGCGTCTTCTCCCACTCATCTTCTTCTCCAGCCTTGTACGTGTGTCTCCATCTCCTTATCCTCTCTCTCCCTCATCTTCTTCCCCAAGATTTGGATTTCGGAAATCTGGAATCCAATTTCAGCTAAATTAAACAGCATTAGAAAGCTATGATTTTAGCCAATTGCTAACCATGCCTGGGAAATTCATCTTACGTTGCAGCCAGGCCATGGCTTCCACCATCTCCTTCCCTCCTGCCAACGCTCAGATGCTCCAGGCTAGGAGCAACCACGGCCGTGCGGCCTTTGGGACCTGTTCTGCCATTCCAAGAAGCAGACCAAGGCTGCGTTCCACGACCGTCGGGCCAATTGTCCTGGCACCATGGCGCCATCTCCCAATCCCCATTAATAAACAGACCATCCTCCTCACACCACTGGTAAATACAAATTTGCTCCCAAACATACAATTTAGTTCCTGTTTTGCCCCTGAACCATCTGGGAAATTCGTAGAAAATTCTGGGAAATCAGAAAAACAAAAAAAGACTTTATTAAGAGAAAAAAGCCTGAAAATGAAAAAAAACATTATTTCGGGTCAGCCGACGACCTAGCCGCCCCTCCTGCGCCACGGCTCCCCTGCTGCGCCTCCCCTGTGCCGCTGCCAGCCGCGGGAGACGAACACACTCCGGCCTCCTGCGCCCTCGCCCTCGCCATGGCCGCCAGTTCTGGTGGCGTGCGGGCCGCCTCCCCTGCCGCCGCGTGGGCCGCGCGGGTCGGCTCCTCCCCTACCGTTGCGGGGGGCGCGCGGCTCGCCTCCTCCGCCGCCAAGCCCGCGGCGCAGGTGCCCACCTCCGTCGTAGCCATGGCGCCTGGAACCCGCGCCTCGCCGTCGTCTTCTCTAGAGGGCGGCTCGATTTGTTTTCTGACGAACGGGCCGTTCGGTTTCGGTTCACGGGAGCGGAGTAAGAGACCAGGGGCAATCTCGGTACGAAAAAACGAAACGAGGACGGGTTTGGTGTTTCGGAGTGTCGGTCGCCTTCACGGGTGGTGTCGGGGGGTTAGCAGCGAGCAGGAGACGGCACAGCTCGGGTCTCCCCATCGTGCGAAGCAGCGACTGCAGACTGGAGGCGGCGCGCGTGCCAGCCAGGGCGGCGGAGGCTGCGCGCGAGCAGGTGGCTCGCCGCGCCGCTCCTCCCCGCGCTGAGCCCGCCCCACCGCCTCGCAGCTCCGCTCCAGGCCTTCCGTGCCTCGACGGCCCGACCGCGACCGTCGCCCGCAAACAGGAAAAGGGGGGGGGGGGGGGGGATGAAAGTGATGTATTTGTGGGTGGCCGCTCTCAACCGCGCCCACAATGGGGCTCCTACTAGGTCTCCGGTTGGAAGCTGTTTTTCACGTTTTTATATCCATTTTTGGTATGGGGCTCCTACTAGGTCTCCGGTTGGAGTCAGTCTAACGTCCGTCCGTAATGGAAGGCGGAAGCCGGAAGGGTCGCTCTCGCCTCCGCCCTGTTCAACCAGAAGTCTTCCTCCGCCCTGTTCAACCAGAAGTCTTCCTCCGCCCACCCCATCCTCTCCCGCACGCCTCCCGCAAGGCCGCAAGCCTGTCTCCTCCCGCACTATTTACTGGGCCTCGACGCGCGCGCTTCGGCCTCCGTGGACTGAGCCATGCGTTGAGCTGAGTTGCTGAGGAGGCGAGACCCATGCGTTGGCGTCGGTTGTTCAAAAAAAAAAAAAAAATATGCGTTGCCGTCCGTTGCCTCCAGCCCTTGTACTACAGTTCTTGTTGCTTAGGAGTTAAGAGTACGTGAGCAAGTGAATAAAAGTAGCAGCAGACACATTCGTTGGATAAAAAATCCCGTGAGCCAAGCCATTGTCATGACAAAGTGCCTCGAGAGGCCAAACCATTATCGTGACCTGATGTGTTTTGGGCTCTAACATAAAATTGGTGTTTGGAACAATTCGAGAATGCAACTGAAAAAACTTAAAAAGCACCCGCAACAATTTGAGAAACGGCCTAGAACAATTCAAAAATACAATTGAAACAAGAAAAAATAGCATCGGAACAATTTGAAAAACGGCCTGAAACAATTCAAAACTACAACTGCCAAAACAATTCAAAAATGGTTTAGAAAAATCAAAAGTAGTCGATGGAACAAATTGAAAAAGGATCTAGAACAATTTGGAAAGTCGTTTGGAACAATGTGAACCAGCAACTGCAACAATATATTTAATAATCAGGCTATTTAAGTAGAAAAATGAAAAATAAGTTGGAACAATTCATATATGAGTTGAAACAATTTAAAGCGGTTGTTGGACAATAGGATTAGCTATCTGGAACAATTTGAAAAATAGCCTGGAACAATTTCAAATATCACATGGAACAATTAGACAAATAGGGTGGAGCAATCCGAAAATGTAGATAGAACTATTTAAAATAGCACCGAAACAATTTGAAAAATATTTAAGTAGAAAAATAAAAAATAAGTTGGAACAATTCATATATGAGTTGAAACAATTTAAAGCAGTTGTTGGAACAATAGGATTAGCTATCTGGAACAATTTGAAAAATAGCCTAGAACAATTTCAAATAGCACATGGAACAATTAGACAAATAGGGTGGAACAATACGAAAATGTAGATAAAACAATTTAAAATAGCACCAGGAACAATTTGGAAAATATTTAAGTAGAAAAATCAAAAATAAGTTGGAACAATTCATATATGAGTTGAAACAATTTAAAGCAGCTGTTGGAACAATAGGATTAGCTATCTGGAACATTTTGAAAAATTGCCTGGAACAATTTCAAATAGCACATGGAACAATTAGACAAAAAGGGTGGAACAATCTGAAAATGTAGATAGAACAATTTGAAATAGCACTGTGAACAATTTGGAAAATAAGAAATTTTAAAATAAATCATACAATTCAAAATTAAATTAAGACAAAAAAGTTTAATTTTGTCATGGAATAATGGAACAGAGAAAGGCCAACCAGTCATGGGCCAAAGACGAAATAACAATAAAAAGACGAAATAACAAAGAAACTAATCGGGCCAACCAGTCATGGGCCAAAGACGAAATAACAAAATCCTAGGCGGATCCGAATAAGGCCCGAAACGAGGAATTGCGACCCAACAGTAAAACAGAGGGGGAGGCGGGTGGGCGGAGGTGGGCCTCGCGTTGCCCTGGGCGGAGGTGCGGGCTGCGGCGCGTCGAAGATGTCGGCCCGCTGCCAGCCCAACAAAGAAAAAAGAGAAGGCGGGGTGGGGTGGGCAGAGGACGCACGGGCGTTGCCCAGGGCGGAGGCGACGGTTTCCGGAAGCCGGACGGCCAGGCGAAATTCGTGGCGAGGGCTGCTTCTGGGGCGCATTGCTGATAAATAAATATAAAATGAAAAAGAAAAACTAAGTAGTTTTTTTTCAATACTAATAAATTGCCTGTGCGTTACAAAAGAAGTTGAAAATTTTCTTATTTAATTATTTTTCTAGTTATGTCATATTGTTTGCCCTTGCTAAGGAACCGAAAAAGCTAGCAGCATAAAGAATTTTTGTAATATATATATATTGTCTCCGTTTTTAATTATATGATACCGTTGACTTTTATGTTTAACTTTGACCAACAATATATATAAAATAATTAATTTTTTAATATGAAATATATATATTGTTAGATCTATCATCAAAAGCACTTTAAGATTAACTTATACATTTAGCTATTTGCACAAATATTTATGAATAAGACGAATGATCAAAGTAAAAAAAATCAATGATGTCATATAATTCAAAATGGAAGGATCATTTATTTAAGCTATCACCCTCCCTATTCGTCTCCTCACTCCTCTCAGTCCTCTGTTGGCTTGTAAATTACAACAAATAGCTATCTTTTCAAATAATGGTATTCATATTATGTGATCATTTATTTTAACAATTTGTGTAAACCAACATTCAAGTAGAAATAAATTTAGTTTAGTGTAGAAAATAGAGATGGAGAAAGGAAAACCACATCTATTTTCGAAAACATTCAAGTAGAAATAAATTTTCTTTCTCCTCTTTTTCTTTCCCCAACCAGGCCAGCCTACCTCCGCTTTGTCCTCCTTTCTCGGCCAGGCTCCCCTCTTTTAACATGCCAGCCCAAATCCTCCTCGCATGGAATACAAAACAAATGGAGGAGATCTTTAAAAAGTTAGGCAGAGAGGAATCAATAGATCTCAAATTTATATGAATTTATAAGGAAAAAGCAGGTCAATCGGAGCTCGGGCGATGGAGATATGGATTTTACAGTGGAAGTTGTTGGTTTAAATCTAAAAATGAATAAAGTGGTATTTGGGATATGTGGCTCACGGGCTTGGTTTAAGGCTGAACAACCTGCAGATGTATGGGCCTACATGGGAGGTATATGGGCTTGTGGCTTGATTAGCTCACGAGTTGGCCCAGAAATACTAAGGAATGAGTTTTTTTTGGGAAAGTAATGGCATACATAACGTGATTATGGGGAGCTTTTTAGAGCATCTCTAAGAGAACCCCGTAAACCTCCCTTAAATTTAGATATTGGGATTTTAGGCAAAAAAAAAAAACTATCTCCAACAGGGTCCCAAAACAACCCCTAACTTTCCCATAGCCCCTAAACTCGTCTCATTTGTAGCTACAAATAGGGGAAAAATTGGAGCCTCCATTCCTTTTTTTTTCACTACAATTAATGTTTTTGTAGCCCCAAATGTTGATGTGGTCCAATCAAATTTGTTTTGATCCACTTTTAGGGAGGGACTGTTAGAGGAAGTAGGACAAATCACCCCTCATAATTTTTTAGTTACATCTAAAAACAAGTTTATAGAGCTAATTTTATGGGGTTATCTTGGAGATGCTTATAGTCCCAGCATCAAATTTCAAACAAATAGTCATGTTTGAAATAGTTGTCACTTCATTATATGTGGATCACGGTCCTGAATTAGAAACTTTTCTTTCAGTAACAGCACATGGGTGTATTCTACACATAGATCAACATCCCCTACATATTTATTTTCCGAAGTTTCTTGCACAGTTCAAAATAAGTACTACTTTGTTCCTTGGAAAGTCTGGTGAATGTTGCTGGCCTAAACGAATGAATTGATTACATCCTCAAATATCTAATCTGCCCTTGTTGGCCGTAGCTTTCCGTGCCCACGCGAACTGATCCAGCGACAAACTGAAAAAATGGACAGCTCAGTCAGCCCTACTAAAAACGACATCGAAGTGGACCTGTGAAGAGATCGATAACCAAACAACAGTGACATCTCCATCCATGTAGAGGAATTCGAGTAGTAATTGGAGTCTATATATCCGTGCCTGCACCAACTGATTGTGAGACTCAGATGTGGACGCGATCAAAACAATAGGAACATGAAAGGTCTCATGTTTCACCTGTATGTTTGTTGTTTGCGTACAAATATCAAAGTAGTTATCGGCGCAGATATTTTCAGAAACGGTACAAGCTGAATTTCCATACGTTCTTTTTCCATAAAGTGCATTGAACTTTTGTTTCTACCCAGACATAAGTAGCCTTTGCCAGCTGGAGGATGGGGGAAAAACGGAAGCTGCTGGAAAATGCTAATTTCCAGCAGAAAAACAAAGTTTGAGCTACGATACACCCCAATGTTTGGATGTTAATTTCCTAATGGTATTAAAGTGAACAAAAACCAGTGCAAAAAACTAAACAAAAAAAGGAAGCCACGGTCATGGGTTCAATCTAGAGAACAATGGGTCGCCAGAGGAAACAATATTGCACATAAATTTGTTTAGTACTATATGCCTAATATATAAGCATTCTCATTTTGTGTCTAGTGGTAAATAGTATCTACAAGGAGACGATGGGAGATGACTAACAAAACCTAGTCTATAGTATGGTATATGAATTCAGTACATTGAGTAACATGACTGCAGTATCCCTCCATCTTGTGCCAATGGTTTTTGTAGTATGGTTGTTCAAGTTGATGTTTATCATCGAAAGCCTATAATCTGTAGTTCTCTTCTGTAGCCACCGCATACCTCATGCAGACTTGCTACTGCAGGACAGCTTCAATGCAGCTCCAACCTCATACAGCAAATGGTTTTCAGGAACTGTTGTCTCAGGGGGGGGCATGAAAGAATCACAATGCAGCATCTTGCAGCTTTCTCATGAACTCACACCTGCAGAAGCTTGTGGAAAGAATCCCGCAACGCCATCTCTTATTCGTGAACCACTTCCCCAGTATGATGCAAGGGTCAACCCAAAGATGGCCATGATGACAACAGAACATGCCGCAGGAACTGCCTGACTGATTCCAAGAAATTGTGTAGCAAGAAGTCCAGCAAGGGTGGAGCTCTGCATTCCAGTACACACTGAAATTGTCCTGCAAACGGTCTCTTCTTGCCTGCAGATCAGTGCAAACAAATAAGCAAATGGGTGTCAATGCACTCAGGAATATACATAAGAGCGAGTTAAGTTTTTTGAATAAGAATCGGACATCCAGTATTTAGAATTACCTCCATTGTGGCAACATGGAAATCCAGTAACCTGCAACGAATGAAACAACATGGAAAGCCACTATGGGGAGGAGTAAAAAGAATCCTTCCGAAGAGAGGATCTTGCTCCTATTGATAGCAAGAGGGCTGCCAATACATAGCGATGTGCACACCATGGCAACAAATGGCATTACTGGCTGTATAACATTCACCACTCCCTTTGCATATGTATTTAGGAAAAGGCCTAGTGTCACAGGAACAAGAACCACCTGTAAAACGGAAAAACGCAACTTTATATGATTCTTAGGCAAAGATAGGTACCCAGGGTACATGAATAATGTGTAACACAACTTAAATTTTTTTATCACGGATGATTTGATTACCTGAAGAATGGATTTTGCCATTGCAATTCCGTCAACCGGAACAACCGAACCAATCAACAATCCAGTGAGGACAGGTGTGACAACTACTGAAGATATCGTTGAACAGCTGGTCAACAAAATGCTCAACGCCACATCCCCTTTGCTCAGGAAGCTCGCATAGCTCGACAGCTGAGCGCCCGAGACACAGCATGTAAGAATGAAACCCGCAAAGAACGTCGATGGTACCCTGAACGCCCTTGCGATCAGCACACCTAGCAGAGGCTTGAGCACGTATTGTGCAGCATACCCGATCGACAGTGGGACAGGCCTGGCGTTGCAAGACAAAGAAAAAAATATTTCAGTTTTGAGAAGCTGAAGCCATGAAAATTTTAAGCTTGATCCTTCGAAAAGAACCTCTTGAAGGCGAGAGCGAAGTCGTCGAAGGACAGTTTGATGCCGATGGACAGCATGATGCCGCCCAGAGCAGGCGCGTAGTACTCCTTGGAGACCCTACCAGATAGTCATAAATTAGTCATGTGTCAGTTGACGAGGATTATAATGGAAGAACCTTCTTGAAGTATCCATGTGGCGTACCATGAGAAGGTGGCGGGGTTCCCGAGCGCGGCGACGGCGGTGGCGGCGACGACGAGCGGCAGCAGCGCGGAGAGCGCCTGAGAGGGGTCCCCTGCCGCGGTGGCCGGCGCCGCCGTCTCGGCGTGGAAGGAGAGCAGCCACGCGTTTCCCTTGCGGCGCGGCCAGCCGACTCGGCCGACGCGCGGAAGCGACGGCGCGGAGCAGAAGGTGGTGAGCGCCACCCGCCGCGGCCGCCGCCAGAGCAGCGCGTGGGGCTGCGGTGGCGGGGAGAAGCGGGAGGAGACGCAGGGGCGAGCGTGGGAGTGGTGGAGGGAGGCGGCGCCCCCCAAGGTGCGTTGGGGGCAGGAGGAGGAGCAGGCGGCGCTGGCGTTGGCGGCGGCCATGGCGAGTGACCGCGACGGCGGGGTGGTAGGAATGGAAGGAGAATGGACGGCGGGCGGATGGGGAGGCTTGCCAGAGATAAAATGAAGGCGCCGCATTAAAAGGGCGAGGACTAATCATGTGTTTCTCAGTTTAAATCAGTTTTATTAACCCTGTTTTCTGATCATTCATATATTTGGCATTTTCAGTTTTGTTTTTAGTTGGGCCAGGTGTACATGTTTTTTTTAGGCAGGCCAGGTGTAAACGTTGGGCGTCAGAGGTGGAAAGAAAAGAAGGTTCGGAGCATGTGCGCTTCTTTACTCGCGCGTGGAGTACACATGTTTCCTTCACCATTTTCTAATTTTCGATGACGGTCTAGGATGAAGTAAAATTCGAAGAAAGTGCCATATGCAATTTGTATAGTAGTTTTTCTTGGAGGAATTTCGTGGGAACAAATCATGATGTACTAGAAATCAAATTGAGCCTTCTGGAGATGAGTGGTGGACAACCAAGTTTTCTTGGGATTTACAATTGTGGAGGAAATTTGCTTCATGTCAAGCATACAAATAGCATAACTTTTTATTACTGTGTTCTAGGACGTGAGGAATAACTAGATTGAATGGTGCCCTACCTCAACAACATATACAAAATGGAGAAACAGCTTGTAGCTTAGTGATTATAAGAGCTTCAGTTTCAGTAGCACCTCAAGTCCTCAGTTCGATTTTTTGTGGGAACGAATTTTTTAAAATTTAACAGCGTTGTGCTTTTAGTGGTACGTGATGTTCCGTTGTCACGAGGCGTCAGTGGTGACTTTGTAAATCTCGAGAATTTGCCAGCTCAATCTTCAAATATACGATAGTGGTTGCGTATGTGCATTCATCAGAACGAGTGTGCATACGTTATGAGTGTCTAAGTTGTACTGTGTAACCGTAAAAAAAACATATTACACAAGATAAAATTGTTTTATATGTGAAATTTGAAAGATTAATATACATTGAAATATGTATGTTGCTGTAATATACATCGAGTATTTCATTAAAGAGAGACTTGAAGCTAATCATATTGAGAACAACAAATATTTTCATGTAGGAAATATAAGTCATTTTTTTAACCTAAATTCAAGTCATTTAATATCATGGGTGAAGGGAGTTGGGGCCATATGTGCCCACCTCACAATATTGGATCAGCCATGAAAGGGGCGCCAATACACTATTACATGAATCATCGCTCATTCATTTCAGTGTATTAAATATAAATGCTCTAGAGAATAAAAGAACGAAAACATGGGTCAAAAGAGACGGTTTTATTTTATTTTTTTCGAACGGAAGCGGAAGAGACGAGTCATGGTAGTGAAAGGGGTCTTGGCATAACGGTTAATACACTCGAGTAGCACCTCTCAGGGTTTGGCTCTCCATGGGAACAAATTTTCTAGTATTTAACGGCTTTCCGCTTTTAGCAGTAGGCGACGTGGCCGTCGACAGCGAGGCACCAGTGGTGACTTCGTCAATCTGGAGGATTTGCCGACTCAGTTTTCGAAGATGCTTATAGGGGTAGGGTTTACGTATGTACGTTCATAAGGTTGAGTGTGCGCAGTGGCGGAGCTAGGATATGGAAGTTGGGTATTCCCCATAAGCAGCAAAAAAATTCAATCGAAAGGCTTCTCACATTTCTAAATCTGTCATCTCTACGCATATCAGTAACAAAGAGTTGTAGTTGGAAATTAAGATGGTTCAACTCTGATTTCTTCTACTGCTGCTGCTGTCTCTTCTTCATTTTAAGATGGCTTCTCACATTTCTTCTACTGCCGCTGCTGTCTCTTCTTCATTTTATATAGCTCTACAAGCACAAGCACAAGAAATAGAAAATTAATTTGGGACAACGACTGATTGAAGAGCTTCAAAGCCACATTCGATAATTTTGATCCTCACCTTGTGCTGCCTACTCGCTTGTTGCCTGCCTGCTAGTGCTGCTGCCTGGCCTCGCGCCGCGGTCGCGCCCTCGACCCTTCGCGAGCAGAGGCGCTGCAGCAGAGCCGCAGGCTGCAGTGCCCCGCCGCCCCGGAGGCTAGAGGCCGTGCTCGCCTAGGGATTGGGGATTTGGGGGAGGGAGGAGGCGTCAGGAGCAGGGGAGACGGGAACGCATCGTTTCGGGAGGCGTCGGGCGGCTCTGTTGTGCGAACAGGACTGGAGAGGGATGGGCAGATGTGGGCGGATGGGCCTGGTGGGAGGACAGGCTGCTGCAGTTTTTGGCCCACTATTGTTTCGGCCTCGATTCGTACTCAAAATAAGGTAGTTTCTGGCCCAATATAGAATATATAGCTGTATATATGGAAAAAGACTATGTAAACTTGATTTTTTTGCAAAAAAAGTTGGGTATTCCTGGGAATACTCATGCATCAATGTGGCTCCGCCACTGAGTGTGCGTGCCTTATGAGTGTCTAAGTTGTACTGTATAATCACAAAAAAAAAAAGATGAGTAGCAATTTTACAAAACGGACACAAGAAAGTTTAAAACGCAACATCAAACCTGCATTAGTCCTAATCTGCTTGAGAATTATGGGACTACGTCCCTGACTGCCGAATCCATGTTGCTTCCTGCCATGAAGGAGGGTGCCTTATTGCCTTTCATTAATTCATGCCAACTCGTGGCGCCATGCAGACGATGAAGAAGTTTGAAAAGAGAGAGAGAGAGAGTGAGAGAGAACCGGATCACAATGCTAGCATTTCAGCAGAGAGAAGCTTAAACAAAATATACCTGATGCCCTGTTCCAATTGAAGCATGAGCTCATAGTTCTTATCCTCCCTTGAAGATGGTTTGCCTCGGTCATTCAGTTTCTGGAGTCTCCTGTCGATAAAGCTCAGCACACTCCATGTCTGCATTTATTGTGTTATTTAAATTTTTCAATAGGCGGAGAACCAAAAATTAGCAAAATCCCCCCCCCCCCCCCCCAAAAAAAAAAAAAAATCAATCGGTGCCTTGCTGTCGGGGGACCTCGACATAGCTGTTAGTCATTATGAATCATTAACAAATTCTTCATCGACATTAATATTCAGGTTATTAGAAAACTAATTGAACAGGTAAACAACATGTCAGAACAATACATTCTTCAATTCTTGAAATATAGAATGCAATTTATTTTCTGGGAAATGCATTTGCATGTGCTGTTTTAAAGTTTCAATAGGTAGAGAATTAAACTATCTCAAGTTCCTCATAAACTTATCAGCTAGGTGCCTAGGCCGATTTGCACATAACAATCAGTGGTTATAAACCATGAATATTTTTTTCATATACATCGTAATATTCAGATTGTAAGCAAACTAATCGAAATAGCTAAGGTTTCCAAGACAAACAGATTAGTATCGTTGAAGAAAGCTATAATCTGGCATTGTTAGGATAGAAACGGAACCTTAAATCTCGCTGCCAGCGGGAACGTTCAAGTCAAGTACGCAAACAGAAATACATTTAAGGGGAAAATGTGAGGAAGACATTGCAAATCGTGAGGGAACTGTAAAGGGAGAGGGATGGGCACCAATGAAGTAAGATGGTCTACACTCGTAGAGGTGGTCAATGACCTCCCTGGCCGGCTCCCCGACTGCAGAATGCAGATGCGCAGCGCACTGCGGTTTCCAATGGATAGCCAAGCAGAGGAGCGTCGGAGCGGCAACTGGTGGGAAGGAAGATTTGGGGGACCAGGTTGGGAAGGAAGTCGCGGAGTCCTGGGAGCGTAAGTAGGCAGGTTGGGAAGGAAGATTTGGTGGACCAACATCGCGCAAGCTGCCGCGCCGGCAATTGAGCAGTGTCGCCGCCGTCCGTTTGTCGTCGCCGCCGGGCCGGTGGTCGAGCTGAGGACGACGGGATAGGTGGGAGATGCTCGACCCTTCCCGAATGCCGACCACCGAAGCAATGAGTAGCGGACTGACGGATGGAGATTGGACGGTGCAGGCAATGTTGGAACTGTAGAAACTACAGGAAGTGGCCAGCGTGTCGAGCAGCTAGGAATCCAACGTGTCAAAGCGTGAGGAAAAGGGCAGGACATCTACACGATTAAAGAAAAGGAAGGATTAGCTTACGCTTGTCAATTCAATTCCTGAGGGGTTTTTTTCTATCATGTTTTGATATTGTTTTTGTATGCGTTAGAATTAGATAGATGTTTTAACCATTGTCCCTGCGTGAAGAAGGTGTTATGATGCTCTTTTTAAGAGTGAAATTTAGGAATGAAACATTTTTGTTACTTTGGATTTGAACAGAGTGCATTAGCAATTGTGCAAAAACACCCTTATGAAACAAGTACAGAGGTCCTTGAGCATGGCATCTGGGTGGGAAATAAGCATTTCACAATTTCTCCTTGCGTAGTTCCCAACCAGCTGTTTTTTTTTAAATCATGACAAGTATTACGCTATGATCCTTAAGATCTTTGGATGCATTGAGAGATGTATTGGCCCTATAGGCAGCGCGTTTAGAATTGGTTGTTTCTTTCCCTATTTGTTTGTCGCCCAAATTCTTCTTCATCTTTTTTTCGATGATAGAGGAGCCAACTCGTCAAAATAAAACCCAATACACATTATTAGTAACCAGTTATGCACGGTCTTGAGTTATATCAATCCTTAGATTATTTTTTCCAGTCTCTGAGTTATATTGATCCTTAGTGTGCTATACTCTCTCTATAGACCTCTCTCTCCTCCCAACTGAACAATATTATCAGCCTTCGACAAAGACCCTGTTCATCTATGCCGATTCATGGGCCTTGAACGAGCAAATTGATTATGTTAATTTACATCTACAGTTTTTTTTTTCTGCAACAAGCATTCTTTGAGATGGTTGCCATGTATACGATGCTTGAACAACTTTTTATTTTTAAATGAAAATCTATCCTAACATCATATATAAATTTGAGGGAGTTTTTTTTTGAGAGCATTGGACTTCAAAAATTCAGAAACAACTATTAATGTGAAATTAAAATAATATTTACTTTGAATAGATTTAGTTTATTTACATTTTTAGAATCTTACGATTCAAAGCACTGTCCCAAGCACAAATTAATAAAGAGTTGTCCAAACAAAAGTCACATAAACCTTGGATGCCACTTCTTCGCAAAATCTTTCGCTTATTATTGAATCTATTAGTTCCCCATGATTTGCCTTCAAATATGAATTTTCTGGCCTCAGCCTAGTGCTGCATACATTCAACATTGATAAGAAATACCCACGCGAAAGATGTCACCATGCAAATAACCACTTAATATCTGCTTGTGTTCTCTCAAATAATAGCGACTTATCATGATACCACCATGATGAAATATAATAATATTTCTCATCAACATCACATCGACACGCGGATCAACATGAAAACTGGCTAATAACGATTATCACACAACACTTCACAATAGCACCTTTGAGCATCTGGGTGCAGGCAAATGGCATCGGCGATATCAGGATATAAAGATACTGGTGCATAAATTTCGCCTCGTAGAGTTTCCAGCAAGAAGAATCATCATACTTTGCCTCGCTCTCTATGATGGCCACATGGGTTTATTGGCGATGGCGAGCTTGAAGCAGCCAAATGTCCTATGAGACCTCCAGCTGCTACCTCCCCTGCATGGTCAGAGCAAGAAAACTACGCCCAAGGTCAGCTCGCGAAAGTGTTTACTGTTTAGTATGGCGTGCCAAGATAGATGAACCTGAGAAACACACGACGAGGACATAACAGAGCAAATTATTCCGCTTTAGTCACCATGCGGTCGCTTTAGCTATTTCAACAGTTTTTTTTTATTACACAGTACAACGCAGACACTCACAACGCACGCACACTCACCCCTATGAACGCACATACGCAAACCCTACCCCTATGAGCATCTTCGAAGACTGAGCCGGCAAATCATCGAGATTGACAAAGTCACCACTGGCGCTGTCGACGGCCACGTCGCCTACTGCTGAAAGCACAAAACCGTTAAATCCTAGAAAATTCGCTCCCACCGGGAGTCGAACCTAGGACCTCAAATGTGTTACTCGAATGCCTTAACCGCTAGACCAAGACCCCTTTCACAGCTATTTCAACAGTTGTAGCTAACAAATCCCGATGTGATTTTCATTTGTTCATAGTGCTAGGAATGAATATGAGTTGAATATAGTCTAAAAATAACTGCATATCTCTAGAAATTAGTGAACGAATATCTTATGGGCTGCATAATTAAACGTTTCATGAGCTTGAAATATTGGTTATATCAATGAAAAGTACAAAATCCTTGCACAAGAACACACCACAAAACTCTTAATTTCCGTACTCTTTCAGTTCATTGATTCAGATGGATTGTGCAAATAGACGAGCTACAGAGCAGCTGAAAGAGTAATATTTAGGCTTTGGGGACTTCGAGCAGATAATTACAGCAGTAAAATAGGGGGTGCGTGGACACGGCAAACTGGTCGAAACGAGTTATGCCCCCGCGTCGCCTCTCACGGGCGACACGGCCGAAACCCTAGCCCAACTCCGCCGCCACCTCCCCTCAACCCTTCCCAGCCGCGCCGCCGCCAAAGCGTTCCGGCACCAGGACGACGGCGGCGAGGCGGTTCCTCTTTCGAAGAGCCTCTCCGATGAGAGTTTCATGGGGGCAATGGCGCATGGGACCTGGCGGCGGATCTGAAGTCGTCCCGGCCGGATCTGAGGTCTTCACGGCCAGATCAGGCGTTGACGGATGCAGTAGTACCAGTCGGGGCGGCAGGCCATGGTGGTCAGGCGCGTGAACGGCGGAGGCCGCACGCGTCGACAAGGAGCGCGAGCGCCAGGCGCGACGGTGGCTCGCGACGGGGATGAGCGCGGGGCCGTGCGAGTCGGAGGGGCGCGGCGGCGGCTCTCGCATCGACGAAGGACGCGGGGGCTGCGCGCGTCGGAGGGGCGCGGCGGTGGCTCGCGTCGACGAAGGACGCGGGGGCTATGCGCGTCGTCCAGGGGCGCGGCGGCGGCTCGCGTTGACGAGGGACGCGGGGGCTGCGCGCGTCGGCCAGGTGCACGGCGGCATGGCGTGGGTGAGGCGAGGCCAGCAGTGATGTGTTTCATGTGGACACCTGCGGTGCTGGTGCAGGTGGTGCAGTCGTGCAGAGGATGTGAACGGTGTTGTGCCTGTGCTCATGGTGAAGGCAGGCAGTGGTGTGGTCCTTGTGCCGATGGATAACGTCGTGGAGGTGTTGTCACGACCGTGATGGTGGCTTGGTGTATGGGGCTCCGGTCATAAGCTTGCTCGGTGGTTTCACCGATGCCGGCAACGGCGGCACTTATGGTGGTGTCGTTACCTCGTTGGAGGCGTTGCCGAGGTGCTCCCATCTCACCCCAATCATGAGGATTCTCCGGGCTTAAACCCAAGATCCACTTGTTGGACCGGTGATGGCGGCGTTTTTGACGTCGTTCCTTTGTTGAAGGCATTGTTTTCGAGTCTCCTCATATGTTGGATGTCCACTAACGCTGTCCATGGCGGAAAGGATGGCACCTCGATTCAGCGGAGTCGTCGGTGAGGCTTTGCCTTCATGCTGAAGGCGAGGGTGCCCTTTTGTGTTGTGGTAGTTAGATTTGTTTCTCTTTTACTTAGTTGTATACGGTTTGGCCTCATTTTCTTTAATATGAAGCACCTTCTTATTATATTAATACACGCCGGATCTTTAAAAAAAAAAGTGGTGCGTGCCCAAGGATTACCTTATCGTTGCTACCGTTTCAACCGACCGCCACCGGTAACACCGATTTTACTGATTACCGCGGTAACCGCTCGGAAACCGAACAAAAATTCAAAAATCAAAATTTGAATTCAAAAATTTGGTTACCGACCGGTTTGCTGTGAGAACCGACCGGTTTGATCGGTTTCACCGGTTTCACTGGAAATTGCGAAAAAGAGGCTAAAAATATAGGAATTTTTGGCATGACCGATTAGTCCGGTAATCGCGGTTAGCGTTCGGTAACTGACGGTTTTGAAAACCTTGTGCGTGCCTTCAGCGGGAGCGGGAAACGGAGCCAAGGGCGAGTGGCGGGAACTAGCTAATGGGCCGACAGCCTTGTAACCTCGCATATGTCGGAATGTCTCAGCCCAGCGTAGCGAGTGGTGTGACTGGTGTCATCCGTGAGTATAATATCTGCACGCCATCGTTTAGCAGCAATACGTATACCGGGATCTTCTGCCCAACTGAATGGGAGCGCTCATTTCCTTATATCTTCTTTTTTCTTTTCTTTAAAGATTCTTCTCATAATCTACATACCAGAAATAGTAACACAAACAAATAAAAGAAACCCAAGCATATCATAAACGCACCGCGCTCATTGGATTACTGTCGCTCCTCTATACAATTTCTGTCGGCCAAAAACAAAATCAATAACAAATCCCCTTATCCTAATGCTGCTTTCCGAAATCCTGAAATCTACAAAGATCAGCAACTGTTGTATGTACAGCAATCAGCCTATGAAACTGTCACCCTGCGGCTGCCCGTCATAGTTGAGCAGTGCAAACTTCACATTCAGCCCAATCTTCCCTCCATCCTTGACAAGCTTTGCCGCGATCACCAGCCAGTGACCCGGGACATCATGCGGCCCCTTCAACACCTCTGACATGTCCACGAACTTAAGAAGCTTCCTCGACCGGAGCGGAACAGGCGGGCCGTCAGGGTAAACACCTGAATTCAGCTGTGCCGGCTCATGCCTTGGGGCGGGCGGGGCGTCGCGCTGCGTGAACGGAGAGCTCAGAGTTGTGCTTATTGTTGTGAGGAAGCTGCCCTTCTGAGATGACGCTGGAGCGCTTGTCCACTCGGTACGCTGGATAGAGCAGTTAGGGATGTGAGTGTAGAGGAGTCGCAGGTGGAGAACTTTCTTTGACCAGGTTCCCTTTGTGATGAGCTGGGCGCCGGTGACGATGAAAACTCCACCGGGAGCCCTCTTATGCCACTCTGGATTGTACTTGACGGCTGAGGTGCAAACGCATGAGTAGTTCTTCCACTGGATGGCCTCAATGTATCCTGGGTTGGTGTCTTCTGACTCGCGCCATTCCGACATTGAAGATGCAATGGAGTCTCCAAGCATGCTTGGAATGCTAGAGAGGTGCTGTACATGGATGGCCAACCGGTTGCACTTCCTACCCTCCAGATATAGCCGTAGGCCAACCACAGGTTTCTGAGAACTAGATACCTAAAAAAACAAAGAAAAAAGGAGTAAAAACATGTAAATTATCAACACGAATAAAAATTTAATGCATTGACAACTGATGCCTTAATAATTCTATAAAATGAAAATCTAAAGTTATTGTACCTGAGAAGTGCTAACATTGAGTTTGGGGCCGAGAAATCTGAATTGCATCGAAGGACAAGAACCTTTTTTCTTTTGAGGTCCAAGGACAAGCTCATTGAACATGGGTGCCCATTGTAGAGGCACTTGAAACTCCAAGAAATATTGCAAGTCGTGAAGATCAGGTTTATCTGGGAGAACAAATCTCATAAGAATTTACTCAGGTAAATAACATTTTTAGGAAAGTTATTTCATTAGAGTTATCAAAATGCAGTTATAATCTGAAAAAGACTTTGATATGGCAACACTTAGAGTTTGCCCAAAAAGTAGTAAGAGAATTATAAGAAAAATCATAGTTTTTTCTCAGGACTTACAGCGAAGATATAAGTTGATGGCATGGCTCAGGTAACCACTACCAGGAATACCAGTAAGAAGAGAGGTGATAGGGACAAATTTAAACATAATAGCATCAGGATTCTTTGGAACTGTTTGTAGCCATTTGGAGTGGCTAGGGATGTACACATCTCCTCCTCTCTTTGAGCACGTAACTGTCAGGCCCTGTTTGCAAAAACAGTCATGTAACCGATGTGCGGATACAAGGAGACAGAAGTTTGGTACTAGAGTATGCATATACTTACATCCTTGGTTGATGTTTCAGAGTAGGTAGAGAGATGCAAGTTATTGGGCTGCTGCACTATTCTGACAAAAACATCAGGCACCTAAATTGAAGTAAATCAGATTAGCTAACCTTTATTCCAAAAAGTGAAAACACGGACTGAAGGTAGAAGCATCTGTACCTTTCCCTTGCCATCCTTTGTCTTGCGATGTATCGGGGAGTGGTTCTTCCCATCAGAAAATAAGAAATCGCCAAGATCCTCCATATGCAGCTTTAGATCAGCAGTTGAAACGGTCGAAGAATGACTTTGTTTAACACATATGACATCCTGACCTCCTATCGCCATTTCCACAATTATATGCGTCCCATAAGTTTTGATAAACCTGATATTTACAAGATCTAGCAAGTTTTATGCACTTTCTGAAACAGTTGTTTCTAATATCTATATATGTGGTATAGAATATTAATTGCAAGATCATTCATCAGGGTAACTATTACAGAAAATAGAAAACATAAAAAAACAACTATAGCTCACAATTCCTTCATCAAGAAGCGCAGAGTATATGATGTTGGTTGGTGTAGTAACCAAAGAAAAATAAGTGACATCAAAATGTAATTAAAGTACTAATGAAACATGTCCGATCCAAAACAACATACAAGTGAGCTTCTAAAGCTTATAGCAATTAGTTGCTAGTGCATAACATCTATTACAAATTAATTAATATAATATTATAAGAGAAAAAAGACAAGGTTTGTAAATGGATAATGGTTAATTAAAAATATCATCACGGGACCTATAACTACTGCATGACAAAGAAAATGACTGGGTAAACCTCAGATAGGAATGATACGAAAACTCGGCAATCATTTCATTCAAATGTAGCAGTTAAGATCTAATGAATCTCAGAGAGTAAAGAGCTAACAATGAGTATTACCAGGCTAATGCAACAGGATCCCACTTGGATGGAACAGCTTTTTTAACTTCGTCTCGGAGAACTAATGGAGAAACTTTTAGGTGCAAGTTGTACAAGGAAATGAAATACCCATCAAATGCCAGATGCTTAGTATCTTTGGCGTCAGTCAACCAAGCTCCACTTAAATCAAAAAGAGCATTAAAATAGCCTGAAGGAACTTTCCCTTGGACTGAAGATTTCTGGTTGAGTAATTCCGACATCTAATCAAGAAAATCAAAAATGTGATCAGCATATGATATAATAATACACATATCGAGTTCAATAGCTGTAGTCAAATTGCTAAAAAAAACTGTAGTAATCATGGGAAAAAAATAACAGCATTTAACGTTCATTATCAGTACCTTGATTGACAGTAGTGGGATAATACTACAAAGTAATGCGGGAGTAAACTTTTCAAAGGACGAAACAAATCATAGTACCTCCGTTTTTTTTATATGACGTTGGTTAGTTCAAATTTGAACTAACCAACGTCATATAAAAAAGGATGGAGGGAGTAGCTTTTTAGCATAAAAAATGATAACTAATGAACATACAGATTTAAACGAATAAGGAATACCACTCTGAACAGTACAAGTAACAAAATTTTCTATTTTAGCGCCCTAAATTTCAACCGTTTTAAGAAAGTAAAAGTAAAAACAGAACCAAATAAATATTAAAAGCGATCTGCAGGGATATGATAACATAGCCATGGTCTTGAACGTGGTGATCCTAGTCTACCCTGTAAATTGTACTTAAATCAAGCCATCAACTAAAGCTGCTTTTCACCTCGAAAAGCAAGAAGGTTCTACACATTCATGAGGCCACATGGTCCTATGAGATGTTAGTGGTCGTGCATAGGAAATGCATCATAACTAGTTCTGTCTGAAACCACCTTCTGAACCTTCTATGACAGGGACTACCTTTTCTTGTGCTACGCGGTTACACATCATTTGATATCTTGCCAAACCTAAGCGAAACCGAAACTGAAGTGTCAATTGTTATTTTTTGCCTAGGAAAGTGAAAGTAAACATGTCTTCTAGGAGTGGTTTTATTATCTTTCATTTGCGGAGAATATTAGTAAGAAGTATTTTGTGCAAAATCCTACTGATAGAAGAACAGGAATTCAGATATAGTTCTGCAGTAATCCTGAAGCCCAAACAGAACATATTTGTGGAAGCTTTGGAACGGCAAAAAAGTCGTAATCACATTAGTGTGATGTAACACACACCAAATCGTTGAAGGATCTGCGCGAAATTAATTTCTGCCAGGGGAGCCATGAGCAAGGGAACATCCCCAGCTGATACAGGTGGCCAAACTCCGGTGGGCTGTTGGCATCATGATGGAGCCGGGACGCTAAAACATTCTCCAGCGTTTGATGACAGGATGCAAGTACTCGTGATGCTTGCTACGAAAGTTTACGCGGTTTGGTGGGAGCACACAAACCGGGTGAAATGCGGCAAAAGGAATCGAATTTGTACCCCTCGTCGCAGGTTAAAAAGAAGAAGAAAAAAAAAAGAGAAAAACTCCATTTCTTCACGCGTGATTAAACTTTAAGCATAAGGGTAACTGATTTGCGAACAGGAAGCAACGAAATGCTAAATATTGAAAACATAAAGAGGTGTTTCCACGACAAAGGTGGTAAATTTTTCAGGCGACAACAAAGAACAAGAAACGCGCTTGCATGACCCGCCCCAATCCCAATCCGACAGAGCCGGAGCTGCAGCTGCTAGAAGGCGAATTCGGCACGACTGATGCACCAGCTACCGCGCCAGCAATCCAATCTCTCCAACCACCACACCAGGCTGTTCGCTGAAGTGTCTTCCGGACGCAACAAGCCAAGAGCTCGACAACAAACGCGTGAATCCAACCCCCGCCCGATCCCGAAAATTTCCCCGGCAGGCATCCACACGCGGCACCACATGAGCAGAAGCATCAGCTGCCGCAGAACAGAGCAGACCAGGGGACTAGTAGTTCTGAGATCGCGCGGCTGCGGCGGAGGCGGAGGAAGAGGAGAAGGCGTACGGCTGCGAGATAAGGTACCTGGTTGAACTCAAGCACGTCGGAGCGGAAGCGGATGCGGTCACCCTTGTCGACACCGACGTCGCGCGGCACCCCGCGCAGGGTGGCCCCGCCGCCGCCGGGGAGCGGCACGTCGCGGCAGGCCGTGTCATCGAGCTCCACCAGCCTGTGGCCCTGACCCACCGCCTTGGCGAACCGCAGCCGGAAGTCCGAGGTGAGGTCGAAGCCGGCGCCCAGCGCCCGCACCACCTCCTCGCCCACCTCCATGGCGCGCGCCCGCCTCCTCTGCTTCCCCTGCTTCGTGCAAGAACCTCCTCCTCTTTGCAGCCAAGCTACGGATGGCAGAACACCCAACCACCGCCGAAGCGCATGCCTTTGTTGAAGCAAGGAGAGAAGAGGAGAAGGAGAAGTAGGAGGAAGGTTTGACTATGGAAAGGTCGGCTCTTGGAGGGGAGCGAGGTTTGGTGGGAATGCGGCACGGCGCTGGTGGGTGGAGCCCGCACGGGGAAGCGGGAAGATGGAAGGAAGGAAGCGGAGATGAAAACGGGCGTTCGGGGGGAGGATGACCTGGCACACGGCCCGGATCGGATCGGCGTCAGAGGGTGGTGGCGCGTGGGGTTTCCGGCCGCCGCAGCGCCGCGGTCGTGGCGGTCGTCGGCTGTGGTCCCCGGCACGGGAAATGTAGTTGGGCTTGGGTTTCATACTCTTGTTGATGATGAGACCGGAGAAGTTGCCGTAGATTAGGCGTAAAATAAAAATTAGTAAATTGGTAAACGTTATACTATTGTTTTGTGTGTGTTTTTTTTTCCAAAGCTTGCACAGTGTGTACCGTGCATCATTGTTGAGATTAGGTGGAGGGTACATGAGTTGTCCAATGATTGCACAATCCAATGTCTATAACACATACTTTAGGAAAGAGAGCATGCGTGCCACACACTCTGACAGTTTTCACGTCAAACTAACAACTTCTAGCTATATATAGTGATATCTAATTATATTACCAAGAGCGCTCGTCAACTAGAGCGTTCAAACCAAGTTTTCTGTTCTCAAGGTGGTGCATGAGGTGAGAGACGGCATGATCGTCACGTGGAAGTGGAAGCATTCCCAGTTGTCACTCCAAACAAACAACTTTTAGCTATGGTGACATCTTTTGTTATCAAGAGTGTTTGGGAGCGGTTCCATTGAGTCTAAGTTTTTTTCCCCTTATAGAGACGGTGCATGAGGCAAGAGATGGCATGTTCGTCACGTGGAAGTGGGAAAGCACTCTCAGTTGTCACTCCAAACAAACAACTTCTAGCTACAGTGACATCAACTTTTGTTACCTTGAGTCGTCCAATGATTACACAATGCAATGTTTATAACACATACTTTGGGAAAGAGAGCATGAGTGCCACACACTCTGACAGTTTTCACGTCAAACCAACAACTTCTAGCTATAGTGACATCAAATTCTATTACCAAGAGCGCTCGTCGAGGGTTCAAACCAAGCTTTCTGTTCTTAGGGCGGTGCATGAGGTGAGAGACGGCATGATCGTCACGTGAAAGTGGAAGCACTCCCAGTTGTCACTCCAACAAACAACTTCTAGCTATAGTGACATCAACTTTTGTTATCGAGAATGATCGTCAACTGGAGCGTTCCATTGAGTCTAAATTTCTTTTCCCTGTAGAGAATGTGCATGAGGCAAGATATGGCATGTTCGTCACGTGGAAGTGGAAGCACTCTCAGCTGTCACTCCAAACAAACAACTTCTAACTATGGTGACATCAACTTTTGTTATCAAAAGTGTTCGTCAATTGGAGGGCTCCATTGAGTTTAAGTTTTTTTTAGAGACTGCACATGAGGCAAGAGATGGCATGTTCGTCACGTAGAGGTGGACGCACTTCCACTTGCTGCGTCAAACAAACAACCTCTAGCTATAGTGACATCAACGTCCGTTAGAGAGAGCGTGTTCGTCAACTTGAGAATTGCATTGTATCCACGATTTTTCTAGAGACGGCGCATGAGGCAAGAGGATGCATGTTTGTCACGTGAAAATGGAAGCACCGCCATCTGTCGCTCCAACCTAGCAATAAGCTACATTATCATTTATCGCCTAAAAGCTACTATCTTTTGAAACTCAGATCCATTTATGTATGCGTCATAAATAAGAGTTGTGTATTATATAAGTTTGGTCAAATTTAAGATGTTTGGCTTATGGTAAAACTAGAAATCAACTTATTTAGAACTTTGGGGTACTTTTTTTTAGATAATGTTTAAAAGGGATGCAACACGAGGACTTTGGGGTACTTAAAATGCATCATTCTTGTACCATCAGCCATGAAGTTGTCTGCCCGGGCTCGAATCCTGGGTACCGTATGTTTGCAAAGAAAAACATGCCTGCCAGCTTCTTGTGTTACTTCTGCAGACGGCCCCATGCTTTCTTTGAGGCTTGTGTTGGTGTGAGTCCTACGTTGGCCAGGTTTCAGTGACTCTCTTGTTTATAGTACAATGTTAGTGAAGTGGTCTTTTCTCAATGATCGAGTTTTAAGACAGTAGAAAATTTATCGCACGGGGATTAAATTGGCGGAAAGGAACAATGAGCCGTCTGGTCCCCTTCACGTTCGCGAGCATGGCAAGGAGAAGAGAACATGGAGCTCGAGCAGAGCAGCCTGTATCATCTACCAGCAAGCAGGCGAGGTGCCAGGAGGGGCTGACCGCTGGCGCTCTCGCGTCCTTCAGGTCAACAGTCAACACACACGAGATGCTCCTCAACCGACGCTTGATTATGCTGTCGTTACACGACCACATTCTGATACCCGATTCTCCCGCTCACCGATCCGGGCAATTTCTCAAGATACCCGTCGCCGAATACGACCGCTTCAACGCCGAATGCCATGCCAGGACGTCATAAGCCAGTATCACGCGTGTGCCTCATATCGCTTACCTGCGTCTGCGTGTACCCTATCTGCGTCCCATGTACCTACATTCCTTGCAAATGTAGGGTGCACGCGGCTCAAAATTTAGCACAAGCCAGCGCCAACTCGTGGTCTCCACTCTCTCCAGTCCCGTTTGGAAAGGCGATGCGACGGAGTATGTACCAGTTTTTTGGAGGTTGTTGGATGCATCCATCCCTGCTCGCGCAGACACGTGGTTAGACTTGACTAATCCTGCAGAGGAATCCAAAACCTGAACAACTTTCTCTGGTCAACTATTTCAATACCATCTTAATTATTTAGTTAGTCGAGGACGTGCAACCCATGACCAGATTAATTAAGGCACATGAAGATACTTTCTCAGATAAGATGAAGATGCCTAATCCGTATAAGCAACATCCATATTCAAATATATATGATACATACAATCCAGTTTTCGACATATTGTCTGAGTTGGCGTTGCAAGCATCGACAGTGACTTCAACCCTACAAGTCACTTTTTGAAGACCTACAAGTCACTTTTTGATAAAACAGCTACACTGTTTATGACGACTTCTCGCAAGTTTTAAAGTATTAGATACGAATCTCTTAAGCTTACTTCTAAGGCATTGTTAAATATTTTAATTATTTACAAAGTGGGACCTTATCGAGCCAATGTAGCCTATTCTATATAATCGAGCTTTTGATTTTGGTGTGAGCCGTTGCAATATTTTGGCTTTTGGTTGGAATATTCACTCAGGTTGGCAGGATAATCCATTTTGTTACTAGTGAGAAAATGATGCGCACAGCTGGTGAACTGAAAATCTAGTGGCATTACAGAGTAGTAGTAGAAGACTTGTTTATGCATGCATGGTTATTATTGTCTTGACTCTATCATGCAAGCTGTCAGAAACGGTACTACTAATGTCAGAGTATACTCATTTAATTTTAGTCTTGTTATTAGGAACTGTGGTTTCTACGAAGCACTTATATCACGAAATGCTCGACATGCGCAGGAAATGTGGTTTGCAATTCAAGATTGCAAAATCTCGAGAACTTTGAACATCAGTAACCTTCACCCCAACCTTAATAATTTCTGGTCGCACTAACAGATAGTAGGTGTAGTATGTTTACAACTTTGGAATTAACCTATCGTTATGAGTTCAAGCGGCACTCTCGACCCAACTTAACCAGTTGACCAATCTGCCAACTTCCGTGAGCCTTTCTATCCATCTCACACAGATCCTCCTCTCCCTGTCTAGTGCCGCGTCTGCATGCCAGCGTGCAATCTGCAATGCGCGAGCGACAGGTCGAGGAATCGTTGGGGGTCATCGGGTCATCCAAAGCGGCGTCCGGTGGAGTCTGCCGGGCCATCGCGGTAATGGCAGGCACGGGGCCCCGCCTCATGATCTGCTGCTGTTCGTCGTTCGGTTGGTCAACATGACGCTGCGGGGTTGACCGCCTTTATTTTTTTATCACACGATCATGCGCGACAGGATACCGGCTGCTTTGAGCTCCGACGACGACCGCTTCAACGCTGCCATGCCCCACATGCCTCCTTGGTCGTGTGCCCTGTCCTACGACCTGCATGTATACATCCTACTTGGCTACTTGCAAATGTCTATCCTAGTGTATTTTTGTTTCAAGCGTTCCACTAGCCTACAACTCTGTATTGCTCTGTATTTCAGTTGTTATCTGACTACGACGGATCAACCAAACCAACTCGGTCCTCGGAAAGTTAGATCATGTTTGGTAAGGTTTATGAAACATTTTTTGCTTATACTTTATAGTTCATAAGCCATAAATCCAGCCAAATGCCCCCCAAAGAAAAATATATAGCTTATGGCTATTGGCCGTTTTCGATTTTGTACTGACATAAACTGTTTTGCCAAAGTTGAAAAAGTAGCTTTTATGGCTCACCCTCCTGATAAGCTATTGGATATGTTGTTTTGTCAAACGGTTTGTATGAATAAGCTAGATAATTCAGAATAAGCCAGGCCAGATATAAGTTATTTTCTACATAAACCAGAAGCCTTGCCAGACCTTAGATTGCTCCAAGAAACTAAATGATTATATATGTAGCAAGAATAAGCGTGATGAAGAAGTTGGTATCAAGTACCCATGGCACTTTTGTCCATTACTACACTTTGCTACACCTCTTTCAAACTTTACTCATGATATTGGTGTTGACAATATCTATGACAGGTGGACTCATAGGTTGAAATATTATAGCATGCGAAAACTGTGGTAGTGAACCAACAACTGCTGCCAAAACTGTGGTAGTGAACCAGCAACTACCATAAAAAGTGAGGCAAAACACCACTACGAACCAAACATGCTCAATCCCACCCTTTCTACCCCTGTTGGTGCTCCCTAGTGCAGACACGTGGCCGGTGGACAAAGTTTTCAGATGAAGTCTAAATCGCACCTAAACTAGTACTTCCGGTCAACTATTTCAAGACCTAGCAATAAATCAACCCACGTCGTGCAACCCACTGTCCAACCAAGTCATATGAAGATGCGTAATCTGTCTAACAAACTGCAATGCTTAAACAATAGAAACCTGTTTCAAAACATAGATAGATGGTGTGTTCAGTCGTTGACGGAGCCTTCAACGTTCCAGAAATACTCCCAAGTAGTTTACAAATATCTGCGACGGCAATGTTGTGTTCTCGATACTAGTTGTTCGTACTTAATGTAAACTGTGTGATACTGATCCATACTTACAAATAAAACTCTTTTTATTGCATGAATTGTATACAAGTGAGATCGTGTTGGCTTAGCTTGTATTCTATTTTTCCAAGCTTTTTAAGTTTGATGTGAGTCGATGGAATATTTTGGTATCATCGGAATATTCACCCTAGTTGACAGGATAATCCAATTGTTAAAGAGCAACTGAATAGCCAGTGACCTGGAAGTGTGGTAAGACACTGGTTTATATATATGAGTTTTTAGTTTGACTTTAATCATGCTAGTTGTCAGAAAGTAGTACCTACCTAGTTTAATCCTTGGTCTATGATTGGACCTTCTGAGTAAACATTTCTACATTTACAAGTTGGCATATACTTCTTGAGGATCGAGGATGATCTTTTCCTCGTTGAGTGGAAGTATTCTTTTCGTAGAAATCCAAGAGGATCCTGCTTTTGCAAGTGCAAGCAAGTGCAGAAGCACATTCTAGTTATACCGACATAGTGAGAGATCGAGTGGTGACACTACAAGAATTTATCTTTACACAATGGCCATTTTACAATTTGCTGGCACAATTTTATTTTCGAAAGATTAATTAACGTTTTGTGCCTAGCATTTTACGGCTTTTCATTTTTTTTGGCTGTTGGCTGGTATTAAGTACTACTCCCTCTGTCCTAGAATAATTGTCATTCTAGCTTTCTACCAGATTCATTGAACATTCTCTGAACCTGGACAACTTTCTATGAATCTGGACACTCCAAATCACTCTTAGAATGACAATTAAACTGGGACGGAGGGAATACTAACTTCAGATCAGCAACACATTGAGTTGTAAAGAATTAAGCACTAGAGCTCGGCTATGTGATCAGCACTAGTACATGGAATCATAGCTCATTCAGATACAAAAAACGATGGATGTGTCCTATACCTTGATAGATACTACATATGACTGTCATGCTGAAATCAGGATGCATGATTGGTACGGTGGCGATAGGATCAAAGGGCACGAGCGAGGAAGGAGGAACAAAACAAACAGGGCACCACAGTCAAAGGTCTATGTTCTTGTCCATATACTGTTCCAAAGCATGAACGGTCAAAAATAATAGCTAAAAAAAATTATCTATATGTGCGAACGCTAATGTACAACTTCCGTAAACGCCCAAAAGCAGTGGTAAAAAACAGATTATGTTTCTTCCTTGAGACAGTAGTGGATGTCTTTGTCCCAATATGATCCGTGTTGGACTTTGAGGGCACACAGTTGTATGAACGCTGGGAAGAAGCGGAGATGCCTATCTGGTCAAGCAGAGCAACGGAACCTGTCCTGAAGCGACCAGACTTGAGCAGATTTTTTGCTCCACGGAATGTTTACTGAAAACGAAAGGACGGACCTTGTTATCAACAAGTCAGATGCAATCATTTAGTGGCATCTATTAAACAGTGTCATGGACACACCTGCACTGCTAATGGAGCCGTATGACATGAACCGAAGGCATTTAGGCACACCAAAAAATTGAAAAGTACAGTAATATTAGATGCCCCGTCAGATTGTTCAGGCAATATCTGTTGACTGAATAGTCAGTACATGCGCTACCGCGTCGGATCATGTACCTTCGATGGATGGGCACTTGACCAGACTTGCAGAGGTGCTTCTGGTTTGGTTTCCCCGGAGATGAGGCAAGTGGCAACCTGGACAGCGACTCCTAATCAAGTTGGCTGACTGCCCGGTCGCCGTGCGGACTCAAGTGTGACTTGACTGACATACTGCTGGATTCCGCTATGTCTCATGAAGAGATTGGTTCATGACGCTCTCATGAAGAGATTGGTTCATGACAGTCACTGCCATGAAAAAAGAGTTCGCTGAAATTAAGGCTATAATACACGCGTACAATGAAGTGATTTTTTTCTCTTTCTTGCAGATATCCTGTCTCTGATGGATCCATCCACCCAGCGCCCTAGGGTCAAATGGCCACGGCGTTTGATGTGTTTACGCAATCCGTGGAGGAAGTCCGAGTCGATCACTGGCGAGCGGCTCGCTGCGCCTGCCGGCGGTCTAGCATAAGACTAACCGCAGCAGTACCCGCTAAGCCACCCGGTACTCTAAATTTAGCGGATTAGACACTCGGTACCCGGTGCAGCAGAAGCCGCTAAAGCAGCCGCCATCGTCCAGGCTCCGCTCGCCCGCCGCCAAATCTGGGGGCTGCCCGGCCGTCCGCCAAACGCAGCCGCCGCCTCCCCCGTCGCGCGCCCGCCTCGCCGCCTCGCCGTCGCCGCGTCCCTGTCGCCTCCCCCGTCGCCTTCGCCGTCGCCGCCTCGCCGTTGACGCCGCCTCCACCTGCCCCTCGCCGCCGCCTCCCCCTGGTTCTCGACGCCGTCGTGGCAAGATCCTGGAGAGGGCCACCTAGAGAGCGTTGGATCTTGAATTGGCATCCTCGACGCGCCGTCTCCGGCCTCCCCTGCGCCTCGACGCCACGCTAGCTGCCACTGCTTCTTGATGCGTTGCTTCGCCGTTCATGAATAGAATAGCCTCTCTGCTTCGCCAAGAATCACATAATTTTTGCTGAATGTGTTTCTGTTGAATGTCTATTCTGAAGCAGTATGAGTCATGCTGAATGTGTAGTCAACCTATGAATTTTCAATATGTAATTTTCAACCCATGTTTCTGCTGAATGTTGATGGTTGCATCTGATGATCAATTTAGTTTGGGCAAGGTGCATCTGAATTCTTGAATTCTTCTGCTGATGGTTGCATCTGAATGTTTCTGCTGATGGTTGCCAGCTAGCCCAAAGAAAGTGCTAGTGGAGGTGTACTGAATTCTTTAATTCTTGATTACATCTGATGATCAATTTAGTTTGGGCAAGGGCATTTTGTTTGTCTGGTCAATTCACTTTTGCTACTCAGCTATCCCTGTCCATCATGGTGCATCTGCATTTGCCTCAATCAAATTTCAGACAGCTGAAATCTGAACATACTGAATACTAGACACAGCTAAAATGTTCAGGAGCTATATGTTCACTTCTCTGAACATTTCAGTCAAATGTTGGTTCATTGCAAAAATCATTTTGTCTCTCGATGTGTGCCCTGATTTACTGAATGTGACAGTCACATGACTATATTTTGTGATGATCCAGCTGATATGTGAAACATTATTTAATCAATGCTTTGCCCATGATGCTTGTCAGGCTGTTTCAGTGTGTAATTGCAGAGTTGCAACCTGAGTTACTGTTTCAGTGTATTGTTGAATTTAGCAAAGACTTCCATGATCATTTATCATTTATCTTCTTGCATGTGCCCGATATTTATCATTTATCTTCTGGCACCAGTATGAAAATTGATCATAATGTTTTGATCAGATCACTTATATGGAATTTCTTTCAACTTCTGAGTTCAAGCTTGGCAACTACAAAATATTGTATTATGTAGTTGAAACATTTTTGCTGCACACCATTTCGCACTGTTTCATATCTCAATCTGTAATTGGTGAAGAATCCAGTACATACATCACTAACTTTATCTGAAATATTCTGGGAAGTTTCTGAAATGAAGAAGCTATTTTCTGTACTGTCACTCCGATCACACAAATGCACAGTGCATTATCAATACAAACATCACAGTATACTGTCACTTTGATCACACAAATGCACAGAAGCTATATTCAGTTCTAGTGGCTCCTTGTCTGAATCACAACATTACAGTACCACCAAATAGAACACAAAAAAGAGTTTCGGAAACTGAAATACTTTATTCTCAACGGGAAACAGACATCTTTAACTAGATTACATGTTACAATTATATTGAAAATTACAAAGCCATTTTGAACAAAGCATTTCAGAACATCACTAAAAAGAGCTAGCTCTGCTTGCTCTGCATCTTGAACATCATTGAACAAGTGGCCAGGACAAGGAAAAGAAAGGAGCCAACACGCCGCACGCACGCATCTTGAACATAGCTCTGCTTGCTTGCGCAGACAGACAGGGCACTCACCAGAGAAGCTGCAGGAACGCCGGAGAAGGGGAGCGAGGTGGGGAACGGGGAGTCAAGCGCAAGCAGGGCGAGCAGCGGCCTGCGAAGGCGGAGCAGGGGCGGCGCCGGAGCTGAGAAACACGAAGAACACCGTGAAGACAGGGAGGTAGGCGAGAGGCCGTTGGCGCTCGTGGCGAGCCAGAGCCCCGCAGCGGCCAACAGGATGCGCGGCGGGGGAAGAGGACAGGGACGCCTCGGCCGTCGCGCGCGCCGAGCAGGGAGCGCGGGAGGCGGCGGCGGGCAGGGGATGGAGGACCGGATACGGGACACTGTTGCAACGAATTGTATTTTGGAGGCTGGAATCTTTAACAGAAGCTGTAGAATATTCCTTTAAGGGACAATGGCGTTTCGACCATCGTTTTGAAGTCTAATTGCGGTTTCACCATCGCTTTTCAAATTTTGCAAAACAACCATCGGTTTCAAGCAACGAAGGCTCCGTTAGCCATAGGAAGGAAGCGGCGTCACCGAAAGACGATTTAACGATTAAAAAAAAAAGAAACGCCAGACAGGGAAATTCCCACCGGACCTTTGTACCCCTCCTCCTCTCTCCCCTGGCCCCGACTCCCTCTCTCTGGCCCGACTCTCTCTGTTCTCTCTCTGGCGCGACCAACCCTAACCCTAGCGATTCATCCGGCGGCGGCAGGAGACCAGGATTTGGGCGGGCCCTGCGCGCGCGGTTGCAGGATTTGGGCGAGCGGGGCGTGCGCAGGATGGTGGGCAGCAGCAGCGCGCGAGATGGCGGGAGCTTGAGCTGTGCAGGACGGGGGATGGGCGACGGGGGTCGAGTCCGAGGACCTGGAGCTTATCCGCCAGGCCGGCGTGCTGCTGCTACAATGGGAGATTCCTGATTGGGTTAACGTGCAGGCTGCCCAGGTGCTTGCTTCAGTTATCTCTCAGATTCGTTACTCAAATTGCTTCAGTTATCTCTCAGATTCGAGGAAGAAGCGTGGATTACTAGTTTGAATGCTTGCTGTCCATAATAGGTTGATTCCTTCTGAGCTAGAATTTGATGAAATATGAGGAGATAAGACCATGCGTTCTTTTAGCATAGTTAGATGTTGCTTAGCCAATACTACTTATAGGCAACAGTGATGAGAGAAAAATATTAGGCTCAGTTTACATAGTTATATAATGTAATATATGGTATTGTACATATTATACTTCGTCACAACAGATTGAAATGGTAACGGCTCATACTTCGTCCAATTTTTTTGAATTTTGAAATTTCAAATTTCTGTCCAGAATTTAAATTTTGATGAAATTTGATCAAACGTATTTAATTCATATCAAATTAGGTCCAGATTTCAAAATTCCAATGTATTTAAATGTCTCATGTCAAATTTGTGGTTGATTCACACAATACAGATCAAAACGATGATGAAAATGCAAAGGGGTATTTTTGTCTTTGTGCAAGCAACTTAACACCGTTAGAGTCTCCTAACAGACTGATGGTAAAAATATTGTTCAGATTCAAAAACGGATGGTAAAATCGCAAAATCTGAAAATGGATGGTGAAAACGCAATTGGAATGCAAAGCGGTGGTTGTTTTGCAATTGGCCCTTCCTTTAAAGGGTGCAAAATAAAGTTCACTGTTGCAATCAGTCTTGTTATTTAAGAGCATTAAATAAAATTTAGTGACAAAACCTTTTTGACAGATGAATGCTCATTTCAAGACGAATCTAATGAGTCTAATTAATCTATATTTTGTTACAGTGATGCTACAGTAACCATCATCTAATCATGGTTTAATTACTCTCATTAGATTCGTCTCGCGAATTAGACCTGAGGTTCTGCAGTTAGTTTTGTAATTAAATTTTATTTAATATTTCTAAATAACATAATTCTTTTTGATGTGACCCCTCTAAAATTTAGACCTCTGAGAACGAACACCCGCTAGTTGTTGCATAACACGAACAGCCATCCGGATGATCGGACGACTTCGTGGTAGTTTGACAGGGACGAAGCACCGGCTGTCATTTGTCAAGCTCGAGAGTCCAGACCACTTTTCAAGCGTCGACTGCGTCAAGCAGAAATATCTGTTTCTTTGCGTCAAGGAGAAATATCCAAAGGTAGTACGGACAACAGAGATGGACGTTTTGTCAATAAGCATCCGAGGAGAGGCTCAAACTGAAGCTCAAGTTGTTCCGGCGTGCAATTGTGGAGTACTGTTCTATCGATTCCATATATAGATCCGCCAGCTACGAGTAGTAAAGACGGCGCCGGTGAAACTTTGTAATAAAAAAATAAAAATAATTTGTTAACTCGTGTTGTCGTCCAGAAAGAACATCATGTGTTTGGGGCTGGTACCTCAATCCAACTAAACTTGGGCAGCAAACGTTGAAAACGGTAATTAACCATGATCAATGTTGGCCTGTGCCCTGTGGACACCATTTGGATGCTAGTTGCTACGCCGGTGTTCGTCTATAGTTTAGCCCTACTCGTTTTACGGGAACCACACATCTTGTGAGCTTGAATGGCCAAGCAAGCTAACATAAAACTTCCTTCCTTTTTTTTGTTTGTGTGTCGTTCAGACAAGCAAAGCTAGCTCAATTTGAACTAGCAAAAGGCTGTTCTAATGGTAACATATCAAAAACGGAGGGAGTAAGTGCGGTGTCCCGGATAATTAAATTACCCGAAATTCCGTGTTTTCCGTACTTGTCCCAGGATCAATGACAAGTACACACGGTAATCACAGTGGAACCATAGCCATATCAAAATTCAACTCTCAAGTTTATTTGAAATTTACAAAATATCGGCTCGACGGCCGACAAAGTACCTTAAGAAATAAACACAGCGGAAACATAAAGGAATTCAAATCTCCAGCGCATGCCCCGTGTTCATCCCACAGGCAATTGACTGGAAGTTGAACTCCTAGAAAGAACGGCATCGTTCCTCACCACGATCAATGTCATGTCTGAAATCAAGTTATCGGAGGCAAGCAATGCGAGTAAATATTAGCAAAACTATAATTATATGCAAGGCCAGACGAAGGAAAGGAATATGGTTAAATTTGCATAAATGCGCATATGTTAAACTAGACTTGACTAATGAAATAATTACTAAATTGAATTGCTTGAATATAAATTGCATAAATGTAAGCACAAGTAAAATATCATATGAATAAAAGGTGATACTTGACTTCCATGTCAAGTTCCTACCAAATCATCATCTATACCATTTCTTATGTCATTAACCATAATAATTATGATTAATTTTAATCCCAACCATTTCCTAAACAAAGACCTATAATTAAGGAGCTTGAGACCGCAAGCACGGCCATTCGAATGGATTATTACTCTGCAGAGTTTGTACGCTGTACCCATGGACAGTGAATGACCGTCTATGGTGTTGCAAGCACCGTGCACTCACGAAGTGTGCACATCGGTATCACACATGACGTTTTCATTAGCCGTTTGTTAACCTTGACTTCCCTGAATTACATAACTCCCTCCTCTACCGGGCAACTAACACCCCAGAGGCTATTCCTCCTTGAACGTTGGGTAATTAGGCCAGAGGGTGCAATTCATTGTGTCGGCAAGCTTTGTCCCCACGCATATAGCAATGGGAGCCCCTTCGAATAACCCCACCAAAAACCGGGGATTATCCGCACATTTCCTACTTCTAGAAGGCAAGGCAACATTCAACTAATTACTTAGCCATGGCCGTCCCATACCAGCATCCATGGTCGCACGATGTTTCCTTAAATCAAGAATCAAATGTACCGGTCCTTATGTGATGTGACGGGTCTTCAAAATCATCATTATCAAACAATCATTATTCCAATTTAACATTATCACATCACAACCCGTCAACATCTACAATTAGCATCATATATCATCAACAATAATTCCCATCAACATAATCCGTAAATTTAATGAATATACATGTGCTTCCATTTATACAAAATATAATAAGTCATTTTAGCAAGCTTATGGCATTTGATCAATGTGACAACCCAACCTATGGTTACAAAAGGGGATAAAACATGGCTCAACAATTGGATAAGATAATTTGGTAATATCTACCATTTTCCCAAATGAGCATTTTTAGTGATATAAATTATGCACAAATTTATCCTACAAATTAAGCACTTAAATGCATTGGTAAAAGATAGGATCAAAATGATCAAGGGGTGTGCTTGCCTCACACCTTTATATAAATCTTGGATGACAACCTTCTCGCAATGTAATCCTTCGACGATTCACTCACGTATGCTTCAATTCACAATCGATAAACGTCGGAAGATCCAAATAAAGCTATCTAAAAGATTCAATAAAATATACCACAATAAATACAATATTTTAACTAAAACCCAAAAGCAAAATCATGAGATGCATTTTATGAAAATAAACACGTATTCGGAGTTCGTATGAACCGTCTACACGTTATTGAGTCCTATCGACAAACAAATAGAAGAAGGGTTACTAGGGTTCTCGCGATTCCATTTATTCTACGGTGATCATGTGCTATGCTACATACTCATGGCCTCATATAGGCCATATTCACTTAGACAAATTATTTATAAGTTATTTTCTCTTAGAAGGAAAACATGCATGCGTGTTATTTAAATTGATTAATGCAAGGTTAATATGATGGTACACGTAAACATTCATTTACTAAACCCTAGGAAAATATGGTGAGATACATATGGCTTATCGATGGTGATTGCATGCATATCTATTATGTAAATTCTAAATTATCTCTATTAATGATCATGGTGTCATCTAAAATGACATGAGCAAATAAACTAGGTATTTATATTAAATAACCTTAGGAGTGATTTACTTGGGAAACAAAAGTATATACATTTTCAACGCATATGGAAGCATTCTTATATGTTAAGGTATTTATTTCCACAATCATTTTGGGTGCATCTAAGTATGTATATGCAATTTGCTTACGTACATTACATGCAAGAATATATCTAAAATTCTTATTTTGCTTAATTCAACATAACTAGGGTGTATGAACATATGTTGGAAATGAGTCCTTATGCATATGTATAAGTGATATGTTTTATTTGCTAGAAAACAATTACATAAGCATATGTTTAATTCAAGTACAAAACTACTGTGCCAAAGACTACATGCCCTTAGGGTGAAGTCTACATATATTCTACTTATAACAATTGCATGCATAACTATCATGTTACTAATTTATTAATTCTTATCAAGAAATGCGTTACTTTCTAAAAGTATAGATAACTTAACTTCTTATTTTCTAACAAAATCTCCCTAGTCATACAAACTAGAAATATTGGCCTATGGTTTATTTTATTTAACATAATCAGAAAATTAAGTTCATATAGTGTAAAGAAAGCTATATGTTCATGCATAGATGAGATGTTCATTTAGTTAAGTTAATTAATTTATCATCCAAGGTAAAATTTACATGAAACTACTATTTCAGTTCTACATGTAACTAGAATAACAATCTATATATTTTAATTATAGTTTTTGCATGTAATGCTAATATATAAGTAACAATTAAATTCTAATAAGGAAACATGTTATTACATAAGAAATATGGCCAACCTAACAAATTATTCTTCTAACAATTTTTCCTATGATCAACAAGGAGTCTAAAGTGAAAGTAGATTTTGATAAACTCAAAAAGTAACCTAATCTTATTTATTTATTATATGCAAATTCCTAGTAATTATTTCTATACAAAGAGCATAGTTAACTTATTTTCTTTTATGAATGTTCCCTAACACATGTACCAAATTATTACAGGAAAAGGAGCCTAAAGACATAAGGAAATATTCCAGCATTTTTCCTATATTTTTCTAGAATTATTTCGAGTGTGAAAAGTCTAATTGAGTTTGGGAAAATCAGGAGTTGCCACGTGTAGGCTTAGGATTAGTTTAGTTCAAACTAAGTGAGCACAGTAGTCGGCGGCGGGGAAATGGCTCGCCGGCGGCGAGCTAGGGCCGGACGACGTCGACACGTTATGCAGAACGACGCACGAGCTCAAGGGCTACAGCCCGGTGGTCGTCTCATCGCCGGAGACAGCCTGTAGCGACGGCACGGCGGCGACCTAAGCGGCGCGGAGCAGAGCGACGGCGAGATGCTTGAAATCAAGCACGGCGACATAAATTTCAAGCGCTAACAGCATCTACGGCATCAAGGACGCTTACCACACAAGCGGCCCAGGCAGTGGTGGCCGGAGGCGGCGGTTTGTCAGACGGCGGCGGCGGAGCAGAGGAGATGTCAACGATGTCACCCATAGAGTTTTGGAAAAAGCAAAAGGGAAGAGAGTCAGCATCACATGTGGGTGCCAGAAGCAAAAGGAATTGACGTGAAGCCCACCGGAAGAGCTTCAATTTCATCAATGGTGGACGTGGCCGGAGTTGGGGAAAAATGGAAATTCTCCGAATTGTCGCATGATTGTGGACGAGGTCAAGCTCTAAAGGATCAGGACAGCAAGAGGAAGCAGTTCGAGGAATGATTTGAGGTTTTTATTGAGTGGAGAGGCGGTTATGGCTGGGTGGCTGCCACGCGACCACCACTGTCAGGGAGAGAGAGGAGAGGAAAAAGGGAGGGGACTCCGGAAGGCGCGAGGTGATGCAGGAGGGGTCGAGGGGCGTGCAGCGGGCCGCGTGGTACTTCTACAGCGGCGGCACAGGATTGCGGCGTGCGTGGCGGGGCGCCGGTGGCCGGCGGCGGTGTGGCGTTGACGAGCGGGAGGAAGGCGATGGCGACGGTGGCGGTTCGCACTCGGGCTGGGCTGGGCTGCCTTGGGCCGAGGTGGGCCGTTGGTTCGCACAGGTAAGTTTCTTCTTTTTCCTATTTCTGAATTTTAGAAGTGGGCCGAGCCCAACTAGCTTGATCACTATTCTTTCTATTTTTCAACCCGGCTGATATCTAAACGATTTTTCTACCTTTTCAAACGATCTCCAAAATTCCTGAAAAATTCATAGAAATTTTGTCTCCGTGAAACACAACTATGGTGAATTTCTGGGGATTTTTGGTTAAGTCAAAAGCGCACGAAAAAATTCAACAAATTGTTGTGCATTATGAAATGACTTACATGAATATGAGTTTTCAAACACAAAAATCTTTCAAATAAATTTAAATACAATTCATGCGAATATGACAACCAGCTCCAAACATTTGAAATCCCCAAATAACAACATCTCGATTCAATTCAAGGCAAAATTATTTATTGAAACCAAAATGAGTCGAGTTATTGTTTCGTTTGGAAAAAACTCCCGTCGTAAGTCATTTTAAATTTCATCGCTTAGGTTAATAAACAATTAGGTTCCTTAAAGCAACTGCCTAGGGGCTGGGATGTTACAGTAAGTGATTACAACATTGTCGCAAAATCAAGCTAGCGCCCGCGAAATGTACAGATCAGAACAAGAAAGATGGAACATCTGGGCAGGATGAACGCTAGCCCACTGAGCACTGGCCCATATGGCCCATCTTTATGATCCTCCCGGCCGATCGAGCTGTATGCCATGTTTCCAGTGGTTCACAAGTTTGATAGGCGTTCAGGATTGTTCTGCTTATGCTTTCAAGACAAGAAATTCAGGCAACCTGTGATTAGTGCTTCTTCTGCATACTCCAGTCTCGTATTAGTACACTGATGAAAACAATCAAACATGCATCGATACACTGTGAACGAGGATTATTCTGTCGACATTGCTTTGTCAGTTACGTACTAGCCAAAAATGTGGGAAGATACTGTATCCAAATAGGGGCAATTGTAAATCAACCACATTTTTGTAGTCTAATTGTGAAACAACCATCGATTTTCAGATTTTGCGATTTTACCATTGATTTTCAAAAGGCAATGGTGATCTTGCAAAATATTATTGCGATTTTACCATTGATTTTAAAAAAATCAGTGGTGATCTTGCAAAAACTGAAAGCAATCAATGGTGATCTTGCAAAATCTGAAAATCAATCGTTGTTTCACAATTAGAGTTCAAAATTGTGGTCAAAACGCTATTGTCCCATCCAAATATCCCATTCGCACTGCATCGTCCGTGTTAGGCCATTTGTGGCAACAATTTGGACACAAGCATGCCGGCACAACAAGAAAATTAGTAGTTTTACTTTGCGAATGATTAATTTAATTTGATGCCAAATTTAAACATAATATATAGTGTCGAGACGAAATTGTCAAGAGACATCTTTATTTGATCTCCCTATCAAATACTCCCTCCATTTTCTTAAAAAAAAGATAGAGGGAATATGCATTTTTGTGTGTTTACATTATCTAGGGAGGTGGTTGCTGACATGTTAATCCTCATGTTTAGAGAGAAAAAAGTATGGCCAGGAAACTATGTACTACTCCAGGAGATTTCAGGGCATGGCGCGACATTCCGACAATAAAGACAGAAGAGCTTCTTCTTCTTTCGGCTCCGCTCCCTCCTCTCCTCCGCTCCATCTCCGACGAGATGCCCACGCCGCAGGCCGCCTCCTCCGTCTCCGGCGCTACCGCCGCCGCTCCGCTGCCACCGCTAATCTCTCCATGGTCTGCTCCCCCACCGCCCTCGACCGCTGCATACCCCGCCCACCGCTCACCTACCTGGCCCACGGCCGCGGCGCCCATCGCCGCCACCCACCACCAGGTCGCGACCGCCCACCCCCGGGCCCCCTCCTCTATAGCCGGCGACCATGAAGCCCCCCCAAAACCCCGAACCCTAACCGACTCCTTCTTCTTCCTCTCCGGTGGGCTTTCTTTTCTTCTTCCTTCCTTCCCTCCCGACGTGTTGTGACAGCCACGTGAGTTCAGCTGCCAGCGCACGCTCTCATAATAGAGTTTGCGGAGATCTCATGTCACAGAGGTTTGAGAGAGGCAGTAGTAAGAATGCACATAAATTTTCATGACACAAACTTCAACCGTACCCAAGCCTTGATTGGGTAACAAATACTACGTCTCTATAACTACAAATAAAAGATCGGTTTAATTTGTGAGATAGTACATATGCTCCACTGACCAGGTATATGTATAGTCACTGTTCTTAGAAATTCTATGAACGCACACACAGTGAATATCAAAAGAATCGTTGGTGCATATGAGAACGACGGTCAAAGCAAGAAATGTGACAATACAAGAACGATATGATTCAATTTC